>SJYO01014747.1:23700166-24367850 GCA_006410555.1 Capra ibex
AAAAATCAAGGAGAAGTGAAAGACGGTATTCCCACCACAGTAGACGTATAGACTCCAATAACTATAAAGAGGGTCGTTAGAACTAAGGTCGAACACGAAGAAGGTCGGGTCGCAAAGAGTACTACATGAGACGTACATTCAATTTATTCGTCCCACTGTTATATGTAGGAACTGTATGAGGAAAAGGATAAACCTTGGTCAGACAACAAGGTACAGGTCAAGATTGACAACGAGGGACTGGACGTATATCCAAAGAGTTCTCCGTCCAGTCCACTAGACCATAAGAGTAGAGAAAGTCTTAAAAGGTGTCAAATTCTACACCACATATGTATGTTACCTGATAATGAACTGGTATTTTTTCCTAGTTTTGACCCAGTAAACACCTCTAAGGACTGAATCAGAGACATCTACCTGAATCTCTGATAGTATGTCTCCCTTCAATTCAGTCTTTCTCTTTTTGTTTATTACATATAAATTGGGTATATACACCTTAGATCTTTTTACCATAACTACTTGGATAAACATTTTGTCTTTATCCCTACGTCTGTATCTTTTACCTGTACACTTGTATCCGTCCCTCCCCTGACAGTCTATTTGAACCTCTTATCGTAACTGTATATATGTGGTGGTACACATTTTATTCATCACCCTTCGACGACATATTGTGTCTCCCACCCTACTACCCCCCACCCCTCACCCTTCTTCTTTCAACCTTTGTCGTAATAGTAGATACACACAATAACAATAAATCAATGATTCAGCATAGGCTGAGAAAACACTGGGGTAACTGTTTCCGTACGGTCCGAGGAGACAGGTACCCTAAAGGGTCAATTCTTATGACCTCACCCAACGATAAAGGTAGAGGTCCCCTAGAAGGGCTGAGTCCCTAGCTTGGGTGCAGAGGACGTAACCGTCCGCCTAAGAAATGGTGACCCGGTGGTCCCTTTACCCTCCCTCCGAGTTCTCCCTCCCGTACATACATATGTATATAGACTGAGTACAACAACATGTCGTCTTTGATTGTGGTGTACCATTTCGTTAAAATGAGGTTACTATTATTAGTATTCTTATTACTTTTTTCCTCTCCTGTACATGCATTAGAGTGGGTCCCTGGCCGTCTCGAGGATTCGGAAACCTTACAGGACTCACCACTCACAGAAGACAAGAAGTAGTCCTCGGGAACCTCGGGTCCACTTAAATACGATTACCCCACTGACTCCTACGCCAGTCGTAGTTTTGGTTCTTATTGGAGAACCAATGAACCTTGAACGTCGGGGTGGGCGACTGGGGACCCTTCTCCAAATCACTTTCAGTAAGTCAGTACAGGCTGAGAAACACTGGGGTACCTGATATGTTAGGTACCTTAACAGGTCCGGTCTTATGACCTCACCCATCGACAAGGGAAGAGGTCCCCTAGAAGGGTTGGGTCTCTAGCTTGGGTCCAGAGGGAGTAACGTACGTCTAAGAAATGCTCGACTCGGCGTTCCCTTCGGGTTCTTATGACCTCACCCATCGGACAAGGAAGAGGTCCCCTAAAAGGGTTGGGTCCTTAGCTTAGCCCTAGAGGACGTGACGTCCGCCTAAGAAATGGTTAACTCGATAGTCCTTTCGGACCCTTCCCCCAACCCCGATGTCTAATTCGAGATATTTTTGAGAAATTGCTCCTCTACCCTACTCGAAGTCCCACTCACTCGTACAGGTGGACAACCCCACACTACGTCGGGTCGAGGTGTCCCTGTCTTTGTGACCGAAAACCTGGGGAGGTCCGGAGGGGGTTACATGGAGGAGTGGACACAGGAAATTTGCGGTAAATGTAACTTGATCACGAACATTCAGTCACAAGGAGACTTAAGACACTCGTCGACATCGTTTAATTAACTTGGACTTTTCGTCCAAAACTCTGGGAGGTTAAATATCGATCAACCAGTCTTCGTGTCCACTGTTGGACCCGAACCCTGACAGACTTCATCCCCGACAGAACGTCATGACTTGGGGATTGGACACCGTAGACCACGAGAGAGGACCATCTACTACAGTCCTCCCTTAATTTAAACAACATCCTTCCCCCTGGGGAAGGTCCCGAGTTCTCATCCGACAACAGATTGTGAGTCTTTACTTAACAGGCTCCTCTATGTGTACGACTCTTTCGTTTTCTGAAATAACATTTCTCCGAGGACCCGTCTTTCTTCCTCCAATTCTCTTGGGTCCTCCTGACGAGACGGTACACGGAGGGTCAGAATTTAAAATACCACTACCCCAATCCCAGACCCAACAGAGACCGGTTAGTAGAACGAACCGTGCACTCTCCCCTGGAACCCGAACCCTGACTTAGAAGACTTCTCAACTGACGGAGTGTACGGAGACCCTGTCAGGACACGTACGCACGATTCAACAAAGTCGGTACAGGCTGACAAACACTGGGGTACTTGACATCGAGAAGTCCGAGGGGACAAGTGCCCTAAGAGATCCGCTCTTATGACCTCACCCAACAGTAAAGGAAGGGGTCCCCTAGAAGGGTTGGGTCCCTAGTTTGGACCCAGAGGATGTAACGTCCGTCTAAGAAATGACAGACTCGACGGTCCGTTCACCATGTCTCTACGACCCGTCTGTCACACCCGGGTCCAAGGGGATCCGTCGGTGTCAATTGTTTCCGGGACCTTTCCGTCGAAGTCAGTCGTCGCCTTTCCGAGTTACGCCCCCACCCCCCATCACCCGCCACCTCCCCCGACTCGAGTTTCGGTCGTCCTGGGTCACGAAGGGAGGGGGTCGGTCGTTCGTGTACAAGCTCTGTTGGTCGGACCCTACCCTCGACATGGGGGGTGTCGTCCTTCGGGTCCCACCTCGACCCCTTCGTCTGTGATCTGTCGAACAATAGACCTTAAGAGACGTCCCGTCCGGAGGGTCCCTTCCTTCTTTGAGAGACCGGGTCGGGTGTCGTAACTGTCCCGGAGTAGGTTTGTTCCCTGCCCTTTACACCCCTTCGACGACACCTTTTTAGAACGTGACTCCCCAGCCCGGTCGTAGGGGCACTGGGTAGGAAAGAAAGAACCCCTGAGAACGTTCGGGTCGAGGAAGGTGGTCTTGGCTGCGTGTCCTGGGTCCGGGGTTCCTTCCCTCCTTCCCACCCACCAAAAGGCAAATGAAAGAGACGTGTCGTGACAGCAGTTGAGGTGGCCTACCGGAGGGGACCGGGGGTACTGCAGACCCCTGTGTCTTCAGGGACTAAGAGACTCCCGAAGAAGACGACCCTTGGTGGGACCCCCTCTTGAAGGTGAGGTCCGAACCATTACAGAAGTTTCGAAGTTTCCGACGTTACTTTGGACCACGGACCGTTCACTACCGAGTAATTGAGACCGGGGTATTATTAAAAAAAATTAATTAAATACAAAAAACCAACCCGACCCAGAAGTAACAACACGTCCGAAAAGAGATTAACGACTCTAGATCCCGATGAGAGACCAACACCACGCACCCGAAGAGAACAACGTCTCGTACCCAAGATCTAGTGTGCCCGGAGTCATCAACACCAAGGACCCGAGATCTGGTGTCCGAGTCATCAACACCGTGGGCCCGAATGAACGAGACGTAACACACACTAGAAGGACCTAGGTCCTAACTTGTGTGGGTACAGAGGACGTAATCGTCCACCTAAGAAATGGTGACTCGGTGGTCCCTTCTGGGACCGGGGTCTTAAGAACAGAGATCTATCTCTTACTGTCCGGGTCTTTCCCACAGTAGTACGAAAGGTCGACGACATTGTTTCGTGTCTGACCCACCAAATACTTGTTATCTTTATGTGAAGAGTGACAGACCTCCGACCTTCAGACTCTAACTTCACGGACATCCCAACCCACTCCCGGAAGAAGACCCACCGTCTGAAGAGTAGCACAGGAGTGTTTCCGTCTTCCCTGTCAGATTCCTCGAGATGCAGAGAATATTAGAGATTACTCATTAGAGATTTGGGTGACTACTCCAGAAGTGCTGGATTCGTGGGTGGTTATTTGGTAGTGTGACTCACATGTCTAAGGTTGTACACTTAGACCCCCCCTGTCCTACGAGTCTGGTATCGTTTTTCTCCATCCCTCACTGACCCGGTAGACTCGATGCCTGTCACCTGACCGACAGAAGGGTTCACGGGCCCCGTACGTCCGGTGACCTTCTCATTTGAGTCCCACCGCTATACAGCGGACGGACCCGAGGGAGTCACCCGGGGTGATATAGATGAGAAAGGAATTACCCTGGGAACTAAAACTCTCACTATGTACCGATAGACTTGGTTAAGACTGGTTACCCCATACTCACCGTAGTGGTTCTTATTAAAGGTAAGGTCCTTGACGCACAAAAAAGAAAAATTAAATTAAGTTAAAATAAAAGGTCCTTCATCAAAATTTTACTATCCCGTTCAGGAAGGAGGGAAAAATAGGAAGACGACGATCTTACAGTTATACTACCGACCTCGACTTCGTCAGTGGAACCCGGTACTCTATTAGGATCCTTACTTTCGACGTGCATCCACTCGGACCCTCCCCACCTCGGTCTCGGAGTTATACGACGTCGGAGGAATCGTCTGGAAGAAAGAGTGTGTACCTCTTTGACCACAGAACAAATTCAGTGACAACAAAACCCTATAGAAAGTGAGTGTCGACTTCTGTCAGGATCGACGATATGGTGAGAGTCTCCAAAATCTCACTTAATATAAAGAAAAGAAAAAAAACGTAACCAACTACAAATTACAATTTGGTTAACACGTAAGGGCCTTAATTGGGTTTAATCGTCACTGTATAATAAGAAAAATATATATCTACCTGACCGACTATAAGACAAATCCCGAAAAAACAAACAAACAAAGTGAAATGTTATAACATAACCAAAACGGTATGTAGTTGTACTTAGGTGGTGCCCACATGTGCACAAGGGGTAGGACTTGGGGGGAGGGAGGAGGGAGGGGCATGGTAGGGAGACCCAGTAGGGTCACGTGGTCGGGGTTCGTAGGACATAGGATGTAGCTTGGACCTGACCGTTAAGCAAAGAATATACTATAATATGTACAAAGTTACGGTAAGAGAGTTTAGTAGGGTGGGAGAGGGAGAGGGTCTCAGGTTTTCTGACAAGATATGTAGACACAGAGAAAAAGACAGAGTGTATGTCCCAATAGTAATGGTAGAAAGATTTAAGGTATATATACGCAATCATATGACATAACCACAAAAAGAAAGACCGAATGAAGTGAGACATATTATCCGAGGTCAAAGTAGGTGGAGTAATCTTGACTAAGTTTATATAAGAAAAAATTACCGACTCATTATGAGGTAACACATATACATGGTGTCGAACTTAATGTAAAGAGTACTTTTTTTAGTCGGTCACTAATGTTCACTAGAGTGACGTGTCCTCGTGGGATCGATTCGAGTCCGTCAAATGAATCCCTACTGGGACCAGAACAGTCCCTGCTCCGGAGGATGTACACCGGTACAATGGTACTGACGCCACTGTTACCACACACAGACACTGAACCAGTCAGTGAGTCAGCACAGGTTGAGGGACACTGGGGTACCTGACGTCGTGGGGTCCGAAGGGACAGAAAGTGATAGAGGGTTTTAAACGAGTTTGAGAACAGACACCTCAACTACTACGGTAGGTTAATAGAACAGGAGACAGTAGACGAAGAGGAGGACGGGAGTTAGAAACAGTTGTAGTCCCAGATAAGGTTACTCAACCGAGAAGCGTAGTCCACCGGTTTCATAACCTCGAAGTCGAAGTCGTAGTCAGGAAGGTTACTTATAAGTTCTGACTAAAGGAAATCCTAACTGACCAAACTAGAGGAACGTCAGGTTCCCTGAGAGTTCTCATAGGTCGTGGTGTCAAGTTTTCGTAGTTAAGAAACCGCGAGTCGGAAGAAATACCAGGTTGAGACCCTGAATGTCCGCGTGTTCTCTTCCTTTGGTCGAGTCCACAGGTCCCCGTCTGCCTCGTGGGAAAATGAGAGGAGGGGAGAGGTTGGGGGACCTTTGCCGTTGACTCGTGGTAGGGTTCGTCTGGGCTCCCTACCCACTCCCCGTGTCCACTCATTGCCACCCGAGGACGGACTGTATGAAAGTCTTTTATTTCTGTCCGTACTGACATATCTAAACATTCGGTTCCATCTCCTCTGACGTCGAGTCGGGTACACGTCCTCCGTCGGACCCATCTCCACGATCCGAGGGGTGGTGGACCCCTCCGACGTTCGAGTCAAACGTTAACTACTTGTCCTGACAGACCCCCGAAAGGACGTCCCTTCCCCTTACTACCACCTCCCTGTCTGGTGTCTCGGAGTCCCACTCGTGAGGCGAACGAACCTTCGAGGTGGTCTTCCGACCGTAATAGGCCAAACCCGAACATTCACTGGGACCCCATAGTGACCGGTCCAGAGACCCCACTTTTCCGGGTCGGGGGAGGTGACTTCCGACACTACTCAGTGAGAAACCTGCCTCGGTCTCGGTCGGAAGGGTCCTTCCCCACTCCGGACGACTCCTTTGTCGGGATCTGGTGTCCCCTTCGGAACGACCGACAGGTTTGTGGAGTCAGAGCCTACACGTTTGACCGTTGACTCTCTTTATCAGTGGTGTTTTCTCTTCCTGGGTCTAATTGGTTCATTCTCGGTAGGATCCTTCCGTCTATTATTTCCGCTACTCGTCTTGAATCTTTAGTACCAATTATAGAGTCTCTACAAACTCCTCCATGACGTAAGTGTTTTGTTCTTGTCCATCGGTCTTTTTCCTTTTCAGTTCCTTGTTCTTTTTCAAGTCTCTCTAATTTTTACATTAACAGTATGTTTTTTAGTCCTTTTCCTGACCTTTTGTCTCAGTTCCTTTGAAGGGTCTGATCCCGTTTTTCTACTTTTTATACTCTCTGTCAATTCTCAACACACCACAGTCAGGTCCTACAGGTTTTATACAGATTATCGTCAAGTCTTTGATTATCCTAAGTCGAATTCGTCACGAATCCCTCTTTAAATATCGAAATTTACGGATGTAATTCTCTCCCTAAAGGGACCACCATGTCACCAATTCTAAGACACGAAGGTTACGTCCTCCGTGTCCAAGATAGGGACCAACCTCTTAATCTAGGGTGTACGGTACTCCGGTTTTTTTTTTCTTTCTCCTTTTTTGGAGGTTTAGTTATTAGATTGTAGATTAGAAGGTCGATTTTTGTGACCCCCTTCTTTCCTCGCTTTATTTAGAATTGTTCCGTCTTCCTTTTTTTTATTATTTCTAATGTTGTCTTTAATCACTTTGTCTCTTAGATTTTTATTATCTTTTAAGTCCCTTTGGTTTTCGACCAAGAAACTTTTCAAGTTGTTTTAACTGTTTGGAAATTGATCTAACTGACTTTTTTTTTCTCTCTTCTAAATTTAATGATCTTAGTCTTTCCTTTCTCTCCTGTAATGATGGTTGAAATACCTTTATTTTTCCCAGTATTTCCTTGTGATACTTGTCGAGATACAGTCGTTCAATCTTTTGAATCTACTTTAGTTGGTTGAGGATCTTTCTATGATCAATGGTTTTGACTGTATTTTTCTTTATCTACCCCGAAGGGACTCCCGAGTCACCAATTCTTAGACGGACAGTTACGTCCCATGTGTCCAAGTTAGTGACCAGACCCTTCTAGAGTGTAAGGAGTCCCGTTGATTCCACGCGTGTCGCTGACTGGGACACGAGATCTCGGGTACGAGACTTTGTTCCTTTCTGTGGTATTACTCTTCGGGGTCGTGTCGTTGTTTGTCATCAGGACCGAACGGCGTTGATCTCTTTTCGGGAGGGTCGTTGCTTCTGGATCGTGTCGGTTTTTTATTTCTTTCTTTTAATAATTTTTGAGTAAACGGTTTTAGGTTGTAGGGAAGTACTATTTTTAATGAGTGTTTCGATTCTTTGTCTTCCTTTATAGGAGGTGGGTTATTTCCGTAGACACTTAGTGGGTGTCCATCGTAGCATGAACCACTTTCTGACCTGGGAAGGAGGAGTCTAGTCCTGGTTCTGACGAAAACGGTGCAAATAAGTTTCACACGACCTCTGATTCGACACATCGACAGGAGTGACCTGTATTCTTACGGACCAGTTGGTATTTTGGTAAAGTCCTTCACGAAGGACCCTTACGGTCCCCGTCTTTAGGTCCCTTCCCCCTGGTCTTTAGGTCCCTCCCTCCTCCCTGACGACCCTACACAGACCGACCACAACTTGCGAATATCAAAAAACAAACAAAACTCCAATAAAAAACCGGTACATCGTACACCCTAGAATCAATCGGTTGGTCTCTATCTTAGACACGGGGGACGTCACTTTCGGAAATCAGAATTAGTGACCTAGTGGTCCCTTCAGGGACTCGTGAATAAAAATTTCGTAAAAAGACCTACAATATAATATAAGTGTTATTTCTCCTTTTTATCCTCTCTCTACTCTCGTTAACACTTGGGTCGTGAAGGTACGGTACAATAACCTCCGTCTACACCTCAACTCTGAAAAAAGGGACCAAGTACCAGTATAAACTTCTGGAGAAGGGGTGGGACTGGGGGAGTAGTAGGGGGCCCTCTCCCCTGGGAGGACTTGTAACAAGGATGTAGCGACGGCGGGTCCGTCTGTGTCGGAGGCTGGGTTTGTTCTGCAAGACACGATCGGTCGGTTGGTATGGGTCGACAGGAGGAATCTGTATGCAGAAGGACGGAGAAGAGTCCGTTTCAGTAGGATAAAAAACAAACAAACAAAGATTAAAAAAAGGAACCAAAAATTTTAACTTTTTTTAAAAAAACGTTCAAGTAGAATTAACCTACAATCCATCAGACCTAAAATGGTCTAACCTCCGAACTATAAAAACATAAAACTCTTTATAAGAACTCCAAAAATAAGATTCTACGTTGATTCAATGAGTCTTTGAAAAACTAGAAAAAACCAGAACGAAAACACTAAACAGTCCACTCAAACCTCGACTCGAGTCAGATCTGCCCGCTCAGACCAAATTGGGACTCGTGGGTGGGTGAGGACGATGATTCACTTAGACAATGAACCACTTACACTCCAAGGTCAGACCGTCCACCTCCACCTCGGGGTACACTTGTGGGTCGTGACCAGAGAAGAATGTCACGAGAAGTGTCCGTACACGCTCACGGGGGTGCCTCGTGAGACATGTGGGGGTGCAGAGACAGAGTCGTCGTCAGGGGAACCCCAGGAGACAGGACTTTTGAGATCGATAGAAATAGAGGAACCTACAGGTCGAGGTAGAAGACTTAAACCCCTCGGGAGAGGTAAGTAGGTCCTCCGGAGAACACACGAGACGTCGGGTATTTGGAGAGCCCGTCACTCACCCCGGTGGTGCCTCGAGTGAGTAGGCAAAGGGTAGAGGGTCCCTGGTGACAGGAAGGAACTGGTTACAGGACGACAAGTGCTCGAACAGACCAACACAACCATCAAAGCCCTCCCTCCCATTTAGACCGGGGACGTCGAGGTAGGACCCACGTGGGTACCGCCCACTCGACATGGTGCCCACCTTGTCCTCTGTTCCAAGACTCGTGTCCCGTCCGTCCCCAGAGTCTTAAAGAGAGACGACGGAAAAAAGTGTCCGTCCTCAACCTCTCCCTCCTCCGGACTCCTCTGTTCTCTCATGTCCCCTCTCTCCTCTCGGTCTCGTAGTCCCCTGGGACGTACTACAGTCATCGTGTCTCCGGGTCTTCGGGGAACTGGTCTCCCGGTCCGCTCGGGGTCGTGTCGAGACCGTAAGTCCGACACCAGGTACGGATCCACCCCACTGGTCAGGAGCGAAAACTAGCGGTCCCTTTGCACTAAGGCACCCAGATGGGGTGACTCTAAGGGGAGATATTGGGAAGAAAGTTTCAGTGGGGAGAAGAGTCCGGGGTTACGACCTAGTTAGGTAGGTTCCGGTCGGAGAGCCGGAACCAGGACGGCCGGAGAGATCAAGTGTTCGGACTCTTGTCAGCAAACAAACCCATTTCGGTCTTAGGGAGTTGTTAAGAGACAGGACTTTAAGAGTTCTTCTTGAACAAAAAAAATTTGAACTCGGAGACGGACCTTTTAGACTCACTGAAGTCGTTGCTTTGGGAGCTGTCGTCACGCACGTACGTACGATTCAGTGAAGTCAACACAGGTTGAGAAACACTAGGGTACCTCACACCGGACGGTCCGAGGAGACAGGGACCCTAAGAGGTCCGATCCTATGACTTCACCCGTTGGTAAGGGAAGAGACCCCCTTAGAAGGGATGGGTCCCTAGTTTGAGCCCAAAGAATACCGAGGACGTCCATCCAAGAAATGGTGATCCCTTCGGGGGTCGTAGTCATCCTATAAGTTTACTTGGTATGTCTGGTGACCGGGGGTGGAAAGATACTTGAAGTAATCCTGCACGTCCCGACAGACACGACTCCGTCTTCTGACCGGGTGTCCCTTCAAGTCGGAGACGACCACCATCGGACCGAAGAACAGGATCACGAAGGTGTTGTACCCTGTCCCGGGTCGGGGATAAGAGGGACCTGTCTACACAGACCGACAACCAGAGGAATCTGGTGTACCGTCCGGGTCGCTGGGGTGCGATCCGGCTCTGACGGAGGGAGAACCCCAGAGGGAACCGGACTCGTATGACGTCCCGGACCCTTACGGCCGGAAGGTAGGAGGAAGGAAGCGACTGGAGGTCTCCTGCTTCTGTTCGTAGGTCCGAGGAAACGGTTACCACCGACGGGGTACAAGTGACCCCGACACTGTCGGGTCACGGGACCAATCGTGACCGGAGACACCCACTCACACGAACCAAAGAGGGACGACCACCCATACGAACCTAAGATCTCAGGAACTCCCGGGGTCCCTAGTAGTTGATTCTATGTGGGTGTGACCTGCGAGTCGGACTCTCCAGAAGGGTTCGGGAGTCAGACCTGCGTCCGACCGGACCGACCTCCTCCCGGCTGCGACTAGCAGTAGAAACCGGGACTCGGTCAGGGAGTCCCTACGTCGGTGGGGTCGACGAGGATGCGTTAGGTACCCCCCACGACAAGTGGTACTAGACACAGAGTCGACGGGAGGTGGGACGTCCCAAGGGTCCGGGGTCTGTCGATCCTCTGTGTCGAGGAGTGGAAAGAGAAAACTCATGGACGACGTACGTCCCTTCTACCTTACTCCGGGTTACTCAGGATGACGTCCTTTAATACGGACAGTCTCCTACCTTCCGGTCATAGGAGGACTGCCGACCATGACCTCGGACCCTATGACGCGTAGCCGAGTAACGGAACGTCGAAACTAGAACAGGGTCGACCGTAGAACTAGTAGGGGTAAGGTGTCTACCTCTTCCTCCGAGCCTCCCAAACAGGTGAACGAGTCTGAGTGTGTCGGTCTGTCCACCGCCGGCTGTGCCATTTTACGGTCTATTCAGGGTCGTTCTCTGTCCGTCCCTCCCATGTGTCTCCTCCACCGGAACTGGATCCGAGGCCCCTACCCGAACGCCTGCCTCTTGTCTCTCCTTCCCGTCTCTTGTTTCCCGTATCTACCTAGTCCCACGACCGGTAGGTGACTCGGACCGGGACCCCATACACCGTCCCCGTCCTGCCCGAGTCCAGACCCATGGGACGGGGGGGGTGTTGGGGTCCAGCGTCCCCACACCTTCCATAAGACGATCCATCACTGAGGGAAGTATCCCGATCTGGACGACCCCGGACTTCGACCAATACTTCTCTTTAGATTTTGTCCAAACACCCACTCAGTCATCGACCCTCGCGTGTTTCTTTGTCCGGAGAATCTCCAGAAGGGAGTCGTAGACGCCTGGCCCACCGGCGGGTGCGGACGAACGACCTACCGGTCCTGGTGTCACTGGGTTCCTGGTCGCCCTCGTCCAAACGACACGACGTCCCACGGAAGGACGCCCTAGACCGGAGTGACAAAACAGATGTCATGACCTCCCCCACCCCCTTCCCTACGACCGGGTCCGATGTAGACTCTGGAACAAGGGTTGGTGTCTGCCCCGCCCAACCAGCCTTTTATAAGGAAAGGACTCTGTATCTTCGAGTCGGAGAAACTTAGTGAGCCGGTGAAGGAAGGACACACACAGAATGCGTGTGACCGACCCCCTGGCCCGCCCAAGTCCCACACAACAACAACGAACAAAAATTCAAATACAGATGGCAGAACAAGGAAAAGTTCAACGTGCGCTCTCCCCACCCCAAGCAGGATTCTTCGGAAACAGTGACTTCGCCTACAGCCTCTACTGAACCCAAAAGAGACGTTTACTTTTTGGAGACGAACACTCTTACTTGTCCTTCCTCCCAGAGGAATCCCGGTGTCCATTCCTGGAATTGTCCACTGTAGTACGAATCAGAGTTTAGTCGGAGTTCTACGTCCATTCTGTCCATTTCTTACACTCCTGGTCCCTTCGACACCAGTGTAGAACCTCGGTGACAAAGGACGTAGAATTCAGGTTCAACAAGGACCTGTAGGTACCCGGTACAGTTGTAAGGGAGGTCACAGACACGGTGGCTCGTGGGTCAGCAGGGGGTGGGGAGTCGGGGTGAGACGATTTACACAGACGATTACCAAAGGACTCTAGTTCCCTTGAAACCGAACGATCACAAGGAAAGAGAAATCCATTTGTCTTATGTTTCCCCAAAGAGGTTGTAGGAACCGACACTGAGTGTCCTCTACTGTTTTAAGTGTACCGTTGGGGTATATGTATGTGTGTGTGTGTTAACATGTGTACATATATACGTACACACATATTTGTACATATGTACACATCTGTTTACAAATAGATATTGTCTCTGTTAAAAGTGTTCTTTGTGACCGACATACACGGGGCGTGAGTCGGAGAGACACTATGTACGTGTAAAAGACATATCAACGTGTGTGTGTTTGTATTTACACTTAGATGTTGACTACATTTTAAATCCTTTGTAGTTGAGTGGGACACACACTATGTGAACTACACACTAGGTGGGGTAAAGGACGGTCGACAGAGGATGACTTGACACAGGTATGTAATCTTTAGTGTCAACTACACAGCTACCAATCGTTCGTGACTTTCCCTTCACCAACACAACCACCCGGAGTATCAGGGCGTGGGCCAGGGGACCGTGAACGTGAGGTACGTCAGTCCCTATGGAGGAACGGTTGCGAACGACATTAAACTAAAAATAAGATCAACCTAGATCAGATCACTCACACTTGATCATAGTCAACACCTAAACTAAACATGAAGGGACAGTCAATTACTACAACTTGTAGAATACTGAAGAAACAACTTTATAGATAAGTCTAGGAAACGGGCAAAAATTAACCCAATAAACGTAAAAACAACAACTCTACAGTACCAAGAAACATAAAAGACTTACGTTTAAGGAATAGTCTATGTGCTAGACGTCAAAAAAGGGAGGGTAAGACACCCAACAGAATGAAAACAACGGAAACGAAAACTACGACATAGATCAGATTGGGTTCGATTTCTTCTAAATAAAGACAAAGGAAGATTCTCAAATATCGGAATCCATAAAGTAAACCTAAATACAAAGTGAACCTCAATTAAAAATATATGGTACACTGTGGAGTTGTTGACTATCTCAGTAAAGGATCCTTCCAACTATTCTTCAGATCCCCCGGGGTTCCTTTCTCCCCAGACCTTAAGAGTTCCTCCTTCTTTCCTGTTTGGAAAAAAGGAGATGTAAGAAATCCTAATATATTGTTTTTACATAGGACGAACTCCTGTCAGAGGCCTAATTTGGAAGACCGATTAAGGACAATAGAATTTTACATTTAATACCCTCATCCGGACCAGAAATGTTCTTAATATATTGTTACATAGGACGAACTCCTGTCAGAGACCTAATTTGGAAGACCGATTAAGACAATAGAATTTTACATTTAATACCCTCATCCAGACCACTCCAGAAATGTTGGAGGTCTGTAAGAAACCTAAGTAACCTCTCATATATTGAGGTAACGATTGTGATCGTTCCCCCATGAGAAGATGGGAGAAGATTACAGATACAATCTTCGAAAGAGATAGAGGACATATGAAATTGTTTTGAAATAATGTGTTTTCGAGACTCGTTAGTTCGGAGTAGAGACCGGGACCTAACTTAAGAAGAGGAGGTCTCCGGTTCTTAGGACCGCAGAAAGTTGTTGTTGGAAAGTGTTGGTTTCCCTGAAGTTGACTAACCCACTCCGGGTAGACAAAAGGTCTCCTATTAGACGAAATGAGTTTCACATGACTAAGTTTACAATTAGTGTAGATTTGTTATATAAGTGTATATATAGGTATATATGTATACACACATACACACACGAATCAGCGAGTCAGTACAGGTTGAGAAACGCTGGGAAACCTGATATCGGACGACCCGAGGAGATAGGTACCCTAAGAGGTCCATTCTTATGACCTTACTCAACGGTACGGGAAAAGGTCCCCTAGAAGTGTCGGGTCCCTAGCTTAGCACAGACGACACAGACAACGTAACGTCCATCTAAGAAATGGGTAACTCGGTGGTCCCTTCAGATATATGTGTGTGTGTGTGTGTGTGTGTGTGTGTGTGTGTGTATATATATATATATATGGTTCGGGGGTATGTATATATATACGACGACGACGATTCAACGAAGTCAGTACAGGCTGAGACACGTTGGGGTATCTGCCGTCGGGTGGTCCGAAGGGGTAGGGACCCTAAGGGATCCGTTCTTATGACCTCACCCAACGGTAAAGGAAGAGGTTACGTACTTTCACTTTTCAGTTTCACTTCAGCGAGTCAGTACAGGCTGAGGATCGCTGGGGTACCTGACGTCGGGTGGTCCGAGAGACAGGTACCCTAAACGGTCCGTTCTCATGACCTCACCCAACGGTAACGGAAGAGACACACTAAACGTTTCCCTGAGTTTTGTCACTTCCGTTCACTGTTTCCTCCCGAACACTGGTTTCTTTGTTCGAGTAGTTCTTCGTGTTAAAGTCCGATCCCGACAGGTGAGTGTGTCACCCGACACAGACGACGACCTTTCGTCCTAAGACGAAGTAAAAGAATTACTAAAAAAAAAAACTACACCTGGTAAAATCTTCAAAAACAACTTGAACAACGTTATAACGAAAACGTACACCCTGAAATCAAGGGACTGGTCCCTAGCTTGGACGTGGGGTACGTAACTTTCCACTTCAGAAAAATTTAAAATAAATAAATAAATAAAAACCGATGTGAGTCAGAAGTAACGAGAAGTCCGAAAAGAGATCAACGTCGTTCCTCCCCGATGAGAGATCAACATCACGTACCCGAAGAGAACAACACCTCGTGTCCGAGATCTCGTGTCCGAGACATCAACACCGTGTGTTCAAATCAACGAGACGACGTATACCCTAGAAAGACATGGTCCCTAAGTTGGGTATAAGGGACTTACCGTCCGCTTAAGAAATGGTGACTCGGTGGTCCCTGCGGGTCTTCCGTCAGAATTGGTTACTTGGGGGTCCCTCAAGGGTCTTAAGACGAAAACTACAACATAAACTATACGTGTGTCAATCGAGCGTACCCACCTCTTCAAGAGTAGCCCGTAGAAGTAGACCCGAGTGTGGTCGGTCCTGTGGGTTTGTTGTGTGTGTGAGACGTCTACCCGCCTACGACGGAACCTCACACCCACTGGTCTGGGGTCAAGGGACGGAGTGACAAGAGAAAAGGATTTAGACCAAAGGTGGGGAAAAGTCTAACGAAAGGTGCAGGAAGATAGTACGTACACATTTCAGATAAGTGTTGAAATAGTTTTGTAGAGAAAGCCCTTTTCACTCGAACCCTTCTTTCACACTTGTAACTCAGGACAAAAAGGTTTTCTGAGAGGTAGACGTGGGGGTGACCTGCGTCTCAGTAAAAGTGCTCGACGAACCCTTAAAGGACAAATAAATGGGCCTGAAGGTCTGTTTGGCCCTGAGGTCGGGGCGGAGGGGGGTGACGTCAGTTGAACCGCGTTCCTCTACAGACCCGGCCCCTCGATTCTCACTGAGTGGAGTTTGGAAGGGTGGGGTCACCGGGGACGGGTGGCACCTGACGTCGTCTACCTCCGAGGCCCGTGGACCTTAGTCTCCCTTTGGGGGTGTCCTGTGGAAGGTCGTTCTTTCTCCTCTGTTGATCTAGAGTCGGACCTTGTCTCGTCCGGACAGCGGGGAGAAAGGAGGGACGGCGTCTTAATCCCCCACCGACACCTCCTTCTTGACATGGGGGGAAAGTTACCGATTCAGTCTCCAGAGAGAACCATTGTCAGTGTAGCGTGAACTTTTGTACACCCAATAAAAGTTTATAGAAAACTATAATTAAAGATTATATTAAAGTGGCACTATTTTCTTGTCTGACATACTAAAGTAGTGGAAATCTGGTCCTTTAAAAACGTGGAACAAAATGCGGGGACCTATACAAGATCACAGAGGACTAAATATCAGATACCCTTGAACTTATCTTAAACATAGGACGACAACACACTTTTAACATATCTAGAAATAATATAACTTAACCAAGTACCACGAAAAGTCTAGATTGATATATGAAGATGAAGAGACAGAAAAGAAAGATAATTAAAAAACACTCAGACTATAACTTTGAGGTCAATTTTTAGAACTAAATAAATGAATTTTTTATTAACATTATACATCACCTTGATATACACTGAAACGAGACATAAAAGGTTCAAAGGACATTTACAATAGTATGAAAGTATTAAATTTTTTCTTCTTTTTTCTTTGCACGGGGACTCTACCCGTATTACACATGTGTCCTCTAGGGGTCTCTCTGGTCTCTGTGGAGGGACCCGTCTGTACGATCGTCCGTACCTGTGCGTGTACACGTGTGTACGCGTGCGTGTGTGTGTGTGTGTCTCCGTGAGTGAGGGGAGTCGGTTCCGGAGGACATGTGAGTGAAGGAAAAGGAAGGTACTTCCGGTGTAGTGTCGGTTCGAACACCGACGGGACGGTCCGGACTGTAACCCTCAGAAAAGAGAGCCTCCGAACGTCCGTTCTGGTAGTCTGTACGGTCGGAGTGGGGATATAGGTGGGACCCCCGTCCCTCTCCCAACATCCTTCCCAACCAGGGAAGGGACGACGACGGGGAGGGGAACGGACACCGGAGACTCGGGTAAAACTCGGGGACGACGAAACGAGACGATAAAGAGTCTGAAATCATTCATTAAGGTGCCAATCCTCCCTCGTCGGAGGTACCAAGTCCCGACGTCTCCGGTCTTCCATCTACCAGAGAGCCTCGTACTTCGGTATCCCGGGAGTCGGTCGCGCAGGACCCAGCGGGAAGGGAGTTCGGGGTGGTTCGAGTGGGACGGGTGTCCGGACACCGACCGGCTCGTCAGGTCGCTGTCCACTAATCGTCACCGTCCAAGAGAAGTTAAGAAAGGAAAGAGGGTCCAACTAAAGGTAGAGTTCTCTTCAGGGTTCTAAGTCTCCTAAGTCTATCCTTCTCTCTACTTAAGATCCTTACCTCAAAAACACTACCAAATTGCAGTTGTATTCGCCTCTACCAGGAAGAGGGTGGAGACACGGACCCATCAACTTCCCCTGTGGACAGGGAGTCCAGTGATTCGACCCGAACGGTCTCTTTTAGGACTGCGGGTGTACGACACCTGAGTCAAAGATACACTGTTGGACGTGGGTGTTAAGGATGGAATTCGGGATTAGAGGATCCAATACCCTACTTCTCCCCCGGAAACCCTCCAGTATTCCCACCCCAGAAGTACTTACCCTAACCACAGGAGATTCCTGTCGTGTCTCCTTGAAGGAACCACCAGGTCACCGATTCTCAGACCGAGGGTCACGTCTCTGACCCCAAACTAGGTTGTACTGTGTACAGCACGCCACACCGGTTCCTATTTATTTATTTTATGATCCTTCACCCGAGAGTGGTGTGTACTGGGACGATCGTGGAACTAGCACCCTGAAGGGTCAGAGGTCTTGGTACTCTTTGTTTAGAGACAACATATGTTCGACGAGTCCGAGACCTTAAGACAAGATCGTCGGGGTTGTCTAATAACGACGATGACGACGATTCAGCGATGTGGTCAATTTAAACTCACCTTTTAGTTACCTTTCGACAACAATCACATTCATACAAGATTTATAACAGAAGTAGTAACTATTCTTTAAGTCTAAGTTGACCCATAGGATGTAAAATAAGAAAGATTAGACCGGTGGGATGGGTCTGGAAGACAGACTCCGAGCAAAGAGGAGGTTCTTCGTCGACTGACCGTCTACGCACGTCGGGAGAAGGGAGTCCGGGAGACGGGACGGTCCCCAGCGAGGACCACCCAGGACGGGGAAACAGTCAGGAGGGTCGGGACGACAAGAAGTAAGACGGGTCGACCGGGAGGGGTGGGGTAGGTCGGGACTCGGAGGCCCCTGACCGGAGGTCACGAGGACTTTCCACACGTGGGATCGGTAGGGAGACAGGGACGACAGGGGACCGGAACGGAGGTCGAGGAGGTGGGAGAGACCCGGAGAGGAGGTCGTTTCCAAGTGGCTCGTGAAAGAGTCGAGGTCCGGTCCATCTCGCCCCTCGTCACCCCCCTTCGTCGTGAGGTCCCGGGTCCGGTAGATGTCCCAAACGTCTTCCGGAAGAGGAACGACAACAAGAGTGTACCCCCCTTCTCCCTCCACCTCTCTCCACCTTCCTCTCTCTCTCTCTCTTCGTCGAGACCGGAGAAGAATATTCCTGGAATTAGGGTAGTGTTCGAGGAGTGGGGCTACTGGATTAGTGGGGTCTCCAGGGTGGAGGTTTACGGCAGTATAACCCCGTATCTTAAAGGCGTATACTTAAAACTACCCCTGGGTTTATAAGACAAGTAGTGGTAGACATTGTCTTTCGTTTCTGTTTCCTCGTAGCGTTGATAATGGGCTGGTGAAAGTCCTCTGTCCCTAGGGGTCGTTCGCAAGAAGTGTCGGTCCAAGACGAGTCCCTGGGCGACGGGAGAGGACTCCGTACTAAAAGTGGTGGGTGGGAACCCGTAGACCCTCAGGTCCCGTAGGTGTCCTCTACTTTGGGTTACCCAAAGTAGGTACCAGTGTTTCGTGGACGGTATACCGACGGTCTTAGTGTAATGGACGTCGTCCTTTATTCGTGTTCGTAACTGGTTCACCCTTTCCCGGGATCCCCACAAAAACCTCCCACCTTCACCACCTCGACGACGACGACGACGACGACGATTCAGCGAAGTCAGCACAGGCTGAGACACGCTGGGGTATCTGCCGTCGGGTGGTCCGAGGGGGCAGGGACCTTTCACCACCCTTCCTCGGAAGTTTTTTATAAGTTTCCAATTTCGATGAAAATTTTGTAACAAGGAAATCTCCGTCACTAAACACTAATATAGATAACGTAGAGAGAAAGTTCGTGGGTCTCTTCTTGAAAAATTGTGTACCATAGTTTTTTAGATTGACTACCGTAGCTAGTAAAAATTTATTTTTCAACAAAAACTTCACGTAACGAACCACAGTAATAAGTAAAACAAAGAGTCGTCCCTTTACTTACCTAGACCGTATAGGGGTTGGGAGAGTAACCACCGTTTCTCTAACCAGAAACAAAATAGCATTTGTTTTGTAACTCCTGAAGGAACCACCAGGTCACCAATTCTGAAGTGGAAGATAACGTCTATTATCCCAAAACTAGGGACCAGTCCCTCGATTCTAGAGTATACAAAACGTTGATTTTTTGGTTTTGTATTCTGTCTTCGTTTTTCTCTGTTAAGTAACCTTTTCTGGGACTACGACCCTTTCTGACTTCCGTCCTCCTCTTCCCCTACCGTCTCCTACTCTATCGATCTATCGTAGTGACTGAGTTACCTGGACTTAAACTCGTTTGAGGCCCTCTGTCACCTCCTGTCCCTTGGGACCGTAAGATATCAGGGACCCCAGCGTCTCAGCCCGTACTGAATGTCTGACTTGTTGTTAACATTGTTTAAATTATTTCTGAAATTTTTGTTAGGTGTAGTTTTTTTTAGAAATTTTTTTAACACACAACTCAGGTTTGAAGACTAAATTAATGACAACCCACGTGGTGTTAGGCAATGTATAAAGTCTAGTGTCTCGTGTTTGTCGTCGCTTTAGTTCTGGATGTCTTAATTGGTCGGTTTTCTAATCCAAACTTTCTACACGTACCAACCAAACGATTTCTGTTTAACGTCTCCAAAAACAGGGAGAGACACCTATCCTTTGTTTTTCTACTTTTGGGACGACACCTAGAAGACCGTCCGGACTACAGAGTCCTTTCCCCTGAAACGGACTCCCTGGGAGGAAGTGTCGGAGGGACCTCGGAGTCCAGGACTGGTGGTCCCCCGTCTCGACCCGTGCGGTACCACGGATGCACCGGTGGATCAGACAGAGGTCCCTCCGACCGTCCAATGGAAGGGAGAAAAGATCTTCTTTTATGTTTTAAGTGTACATTAGAGGTCGACCCAGTGGACACTTCCCGTCTTACTTATGCAAATGGTGACATCTACAAATTTTACTAATTAGTTGTCTAAATCTTAATCAGTGGTTAGGTTTCCTGTAGAATCGGGGGTCAACCCCGTCACAGTAAATGTGAAGGGTCCTGAGAAAGGTCCACCGTGACCACTATTTCTTAGACGAACGGTTAAGTCCTCTGTATTCCCTACTCTCAAGATAGGGACCCATCCCTTCTAGGGGACCTCCTCTTCTTTACCGTTGGGTGAGGTCATAAGAACGGACCTCTTAGGGTACCTGTCTCCTCGGAACACCCGATGTCAGGTATCCCAACGCTTCTCAGACTATGTTGACTTCGCTAAATCGTGTCGTGTGTATCCTGGGTAGTGGAAAAGACTCAGCGAACGAACAGGAAACCCGAGAGATAGGAGAGGAGGGTTGGGAGGAGGAGTCCACCGGTCCGAAGATCTCCGTTTCCTGTGTGTGTTTAGGACATGTAAGGACTCAGGGTGTGTGAGGACTGGGACAAAGGTGTGACTCACCAGTAAGGTGATCGACACGACGAAAATGACTCTAGACACTCAGGTTCACAAGTCTGGTGTGTAAACCTGGATGACCTATAGTCCCGAGACGGTCCCGCCTCCCCCGGGATCCTTCCGTCCTGATAGGGGTAGTGAAACGGTCCCCCGGAACTGGTGAAGGGACCCCGAACAAGATTCCGTGCAGAGGACGGTCTTACCCTGGTACACGGTCGGGAACCACTTCTCACGTCTGTCACGATACGTATCAGTACACACAAGGTGAGGTTGTCCGTACCCCGTCTCTGTCGCCTCACGTCACGTCCCACCCGGTACGACAGAAGGACCCCCGTCGGACCCGACCCCGCTCCTGAACGGAAACCCCGGGGGTTCGTCCACACAGTAACTGTCCACCTCTAGGTAGTTGGGTCTATCCTACGAGGAGAACCGGGGGGTGGAGGTCACGTCCGGTCGTAGCGGTCGACGACCTGTGTACCGGAAGGATTCTGGGGGTCGAAGGGGAGAGAGAGGCCCGTACAGACCCTGTTTACACCTTGAGTCCCGGCCACCTACCGCGACACACGTCGGGTTCCACCTACAACAATGAGAGTCACCCGGTACCAAAGAACCATGTGTTCGACGGTACTACTAGGAGACACCACCACATTCTCACCGGTCCGGTACGGTCCCGTAGGGGTTCGGAGGACGTCCCCGAGGGACTTCGGAGGGGACCAGGACCCTGGGTCCCACCTTCACCGGCGACGGTACTTCGTTAACATTAACAGGTAGGAGAACTGTCCTCGAAGATGTCATTAGCCAGTGACGGGGAAAGGACTGGGGTCCCCGTCCTTCGACCAGACAGAAGAAGGGTCCGCCCAGGGGTCGCACTCACACGGGTCGTGTCTCGTCAGAGGACCAGTCCAGTCCAGTCACAAAGACATTCCTTACGAGTGAGGTGGACGGCCTTATGGGAATTGGGGAAGAGGTAGACTACGGTGAGAGGTGAAGAATAGGTCTCTAAGGACGAACCTCGGGTCGGCCCGAGACCCTTTACGTCTCTCCCAGGAGTCGGGGTAAGGGACCCGTCGACGGACGACCCGAGTAGACCGTGTGTCCCCTCTCGAGGAAAAGGTGTACCTCCCCTTTCCACGGTAGTGTGGGTACCCAACACGGGGGACCCGTAGCCCGTTTTAGTCTGTCTACAGGACTACAGGGTCTCGGTTTGTACGTTCGTGCCTCTACGCGAACACACTCACACCGGTCCCGTCTCTTGTCTGCCTCGAGTCGAAGGTCCTCTTTCCCTCGGTACCCCTCTCCCGTCTCCGTCCTTTCTGACTACCGTGTCGAGACACGTTTGTGTGGTGTTCCGGACTGGTCGGGACACGAAGATGTGTGTACGGGTGAGTCCACACATTTTCAGACATATACGGTCCTCAGGTGCAGGTGGGCCCGACGAGGTCCCTACCCCAACCAACCTTCCAGCTCCCCCAATAACGTGTCCCTAGGTCTTTTCTACCTGACCCATACGAGTACAGAGTTCATTGGTTTTGGTAATGACCACCCTGACCTTTAGGTTATTTGTATAAATCTTTGTGACAAACCTTAAAAAAAGAAAAAAACCGGAACGTTCTACACCCTAGAATCAAAAGGTCGGTCCCTAACTTTGATGTACGGGACACAACCTCCGTACCTCAGAATTAGTGACCTAATGCTCCATTCAGGGACCTTTAAAGATTATTTCACTTTTTATATGAATAAGACACCCGGTCCTTAAAACGAAGAAAACATAAATAGGTCTTCTTTACTTTGGATCACAGGTGTTTTGTACGTGTTTCCGTGTACCACTGAAGTAAGTATTGTAGGGTTTGACCTTCGTTGGACAAGTGATTGTCTCTTGACCTATGTGTTTAACACCATGTCAGTGTAACAGGTCGGTATTTTGTCGATGTCTACTGGTTCTGGGTGTAGTCAGACCCACTTAGGGGTTTTGGACACGTTGTTTACTCTTGACCGGGGTTTGTCCTGTATAAACCTAAGGGAAACACACAGACATTCTTGTCTCGTTTAGATCTTGCCGGACCTATTCTCGAATAGGTCTATCACAGGTCCCTCATCTGTAAACAGTTTTGCACGGGTTGACATCAACTTAAACAATGTTACAACCAAGACAAAAAACAAAACAAAACAAAACAAAAAAACCGGGACTCCGTACACCATAGAATTGAGGGACTGGTCCCTAGATTGGACGTGGAGGACATAACGTTCCACTTCAGAGTTGGTGACCTGGTGGTCCCTTCAGGGGTAAAAAACCTAAAACTTCCGTTGGACACTCGGTAAACCCGGAGGGTCCACCACGATCACCATTTCTTAGACGGACGGCTACGTCGTCCAAGCTAGGAACCCGGCCCTTCAAGGGGACTTCCTCCCGTTCCGCTGAGTGAGGTCATAAGAACGAACCTCTTAGGGTACCTGTCTCCTCGGACCGCTCGATGTCAGGTACTCCAACGTTTCTTAACCTGTGTTGACTTCGTTAAATCGTGTATGTGTACGTACACCCGGTAAACCGACACGGGAGGTTTCCGGAAATGGTTCCTTGGACATACCGGTGGTCCATACCCATCTCCGGGGACTGAAGTAGAGGATTGTCTGGGTTACCGTGATTTACAAACTCCGGTTATCGCTCCGACGTCCCTCGGGTCCCCCGTCTGGTGTTTCGTCTCTCAGTACAAGACCCGTTTCGGTTTGGGAGGAGAGACGTGTACTGTTAAGGAGAAAGGTTCTTTGTCGAGGACCGATGATGACCCAGAACCACCCCTGACTTGCCGACCGACCCTATAGTCGCTTTACGTCAGGACTCGAGTCACGTACTACCTGACTCACACTCGACCGGGTAGGAAGGTGCTTAAGTCCAGATGTACCGCCGTAAGACAGTAGAGTGTCTCCACTACGTACCCTCGGACTCTTTTGGGTCTTCCACGTACCGTCAACTCACTTGTCCATCGAGTTTGGGACGTTGTACAGGAGAACGAAGACTTGAGAAAAGGGAGGTAACTGTAGAGGACCCTGCAAGGGTCCCTGGTCTATCAGTTCCGTCGTACTAAAGTCTAACAAGAGGTACTACGTGACCGAGACGACTCTCGTCCGATACTCCCGTACTGTCGGGGTTACAGTTCACAGGGACCTTCTTTCGTCCCTTCCCTTTGGTAGGGGTACCTACCGCGAACTCGTCTTACTGACTAATAACGAAAAGACCTAACTTTCTGCCGGTCTTCTTAAGTGCATGTGTTCACTAAGAAAGGGAAGGGGATGGTGAAACCTCTGGAAACCGTTACAGACCGTTGTAAAAACAACCAGTATAAATCCACCTCCCTCGATGACCGGAGATCCCCCATCTCCAGTCGGTCCCTACAACGACGTGAAGAATCTCACGTGTGTCCTGAAAGGGGATTTTTTTTCCTACCAGATTGGGGTTTACACTAATCACGGTGACATCTCTTTAGAGCTAGGTTGTATATATATATATATATATATATATATACCGACTCAAGGAAGTGACAAGTGGATTTTGATTGAGTTGTAACAATTAACCGATATGGGGTTCTGTTTTACAAAAGCCACAATTTTTTTTATTCTAAATTTTTTTTCTCTCTCTTTTTTTTCTTTAGGGTTAGGTGTGACTAAATACCCATCCCTTTCTGTCAAATGACCTACCAGTCCTTGAACTTGTACTAAGTTTCTAGACACTGGTCGTCTACACCATTGTTTCCTTCTGTAGACATCTGTCGAGAGAATTACATACCTTTATAATACGGGGTACAAATACGAGTAATGTTTATGGAGTAAGTCCCTGAAGGGAACACCAGGTCACCAATTCTGAGGTCTGAATGTCACGTCCCCCGAGTCCGAGGTAGGGACCAGTCCCTCGATTCTAAGGTGTTCGGGTCCACCGGTTAAAGAAAAGAAAAAAGAAAAAAATTTCTTTCTTTACGTCTCTAGAGTCCGACGGTGTGTGGATTCAGTGTTAGACGAAATTTCTAAGGTCCCCTGAACACACGTAGAATGTCAAGGTCTCCGGAAGTTGGACTCTCCATCCGACAGACCCCTACGGGTAAGACGTCAGCGACCGTCAAGACTACTACACACTTACAGCGACAACTCAACTCCCACACCCTCCTCCAAAACGAATACTCTACCTTGGTCACGAGGATTTCCCCGATCACCTGTAGGTTCGCGGGAGAGGAGTTCCCCGCACCCCTCTCCCTACCCCCGTGTCCACCCTCCGGTCCCGTCTCGGCGGTGGGCGTAGGGTCCCTCCGTTTAAGCGAAGTTTTGGGACTCACCCGGGCTACCGTGAGTCCACTGGCGAGGTACCTTCTCCGGTCAACGGTTCCAATCCCCCCTTTTCGGGGAGGGGGTTTCGTACATTTTATATGGGTAGTTTTTCGTTTCCCGACATTTACAGAAATAAAGAGAGGGGTAAGTTACCGACAACTCAAGGGTGTCCGTGCTCCGTCTGTGGTCGATCGTGTGGTGAAAGGCGTCGTATTGAACACAGGATAGACACATGAATGATGGACCCACCGACCGCAGTCACGTCCAAGGCCGTGGTGCTCCTGGAACACTGGTTTGCGTATGTCTCGTGCCTGCCTCCTAGCGACCGGAGGCCCACCTGGTCTGGCGTTTCCTCTGTGACTGGCGCACCTCTCCTGTCGGCCCGTCCGCCCCGGCGCCGCGCGCCAGTCCTAGATCCGGCGTCCGAGGAACGAGGCGGCGGCGGCGAGGGGCGTCATCGTCGCACTCGACGTCGCGACCTAGAGCCCGCGGTCATCAAGAGCGGGACCGTCGCGGCGACGCGGCCGGGACGTGGGGTCGACGGGATTGTCAAGTTCACGCGCCGGGCGCGCAACCGTAACCGATTGCGGTCCGGACGGACGCGGCCCGGTTTCCGGAGTCACATCGAGACGCTGAACCCAAGAAGGCGGGGGCGGTGGGGGCGGGCCCACGGACCGACGTTCGCCAAGACGACGGTTATGTACCGCGTGTCGGTGTCGCGCGGGTGTCGGACGTGGACTCCCTGCGAGACAGAGGGGCCGCGGGTCTCCGACGTTTCCTCCGGACCTGCATCGGCGGGCTTACGGGCGGCGGCCATGCTCCGAGCGCGTGAGGAACTCTAACTCGTGGCCGCGCTCGGGAGCCGGAGACCGGATGGGCCGCCGGCGAACTAGAACCTCCGTCGCTCCCTCCGAAGCGCCGCGGCGACGAGGACTTCGTGAGGACGCGCGCCTAGTCCATCATCGGCTAGTGGAGAAGGACCTTGACCACGGCCACCGACCACTCGTCGTCCGGGCGCTTCTACTTGGAAACGAGCGGGACGTGCCGCCGCGCGTCCTACGACTCGAGTCGAAGTGCAG
The DNA here is from genome assembly GCA_006410555.1 of Capra ibex. Classification (NCBI taxonomy): domain Eukaryota; kingdom Metazoa; phylum Chordata; class Mammalia; order Artiodactyla; family Bovidae; genus Capra; species Capra ibex. The sequence goes on from SJYO01014747.1 coordinate 23,726,509, forward strand.
GTACGATATGAAGGTCGACAGCGGACCCCGGACGGCGGAACATGCACCCGCTGCCGGGCCAGAAGAGATTCCTGTGGGTGCTGGTGCAGTGCTATATCGGGTCCTAGACCTGAGACCCCGGTGTGACGGTGGCTGACTGTGAACACGTTAGTTATTGTGTCCCTGGACGGAACCCTCGGACACTTCTGCTCTATGTGCTTTTACGACTTCCTCCTTTCGCGGGGCCCCTTCACGGTTGGACAGGACCCATGACTAACACACGGTCAGTACGGGGAGTGAACGAAAGGAGAGCTTTGAATTTTTCATGACCAATGCCCTGAAGAGACCACCAGGTCACCGATTTTGAGGCTCGAGGGTCACATCCCCAGGGTTCAACCTAGGGACCTGTCCCTCGATCTAGAGCGGACGACGATGATTCTAAGCCACGTCAGTCAGTCAAGTCAGCGAGTCAGCACAGGCTGAGAAACACTGGGGCCCCTGACTTCGTGGCAGTCCAAAGGGACAGGTAGTGTCTGAGGCCCTCGAACGAGTGTGAGTACAGGTATCTCAGCCACTACGGAAGGTTGGTAGAGTAGTAGAGTAAATATAAACTGTGCCACGTCGGTTTATATTTATTTGTAAAAAATTTTGTAACCCATCCTCTCGTTAATAAACATTCGACGAAGAAGAAAAAAATTTCGTTTAGGAAAAAGGACCCCGAAATGATAACTCTAGCGCGCGCCCTTAGTCTATGAGACTCGTTGGCCTCCGCTCCGCATAGCTTGTACCCAGGAGGGACTCCCATCCCCCCACCTCAACGTCCCCCACCTTCCGTGGAAAGAGTGACGGAAGGGGAGGGCCCTCCTCTTCTCTTCCTCCACACGGGTTCTTAATGAGGGAGCCAAGGGTCGAAAAGGGTTCCTGGGTGTGTCACAATATTAATTAAGGGGAGGCACCGTCGTATAGCACAAGGTTAGAGCCGTCTCTCTCAAAACCAACACTGAACGGATGCCAAACAAAAGACGTATCCGCACAAATACGGAGAGGAAGACCTCTTTGATTCCCCTGTTTTTGAGGGGATCGGTCTCGCGCGCGGATGCAGGGCTGGGCGACGTGTGTTCGCGTGTCCGTGCGCAAGGTCTGCCTTGGGCCCGCCGCCGCTGGCTCCCGTCCGGACCCTTGGGGGTGCACCTTCTACGCGGGGGGGCGGCCAGGCAGGGCCCGAGCCTTCCCTAGGTATTTGCGCAGTGTAACTACGTCGACGCTTCTTCCAGGTCGAATCGAAGATCGCTGTCCTAGTCCTAGCCACAAACATCTCTCCGTGTGACTCACTCTGCCTCGGGTCGAGAGGTCGCACATGGGGCCGGGCCGGCGTCCGTGGCGGGGGTCGGAGAGATGTCTTTGGACTCTGTCGGACGGCGGAACATACCGAGAGCCCCTCCGCAGTATCCCATCCTAGAATAATCCAGGCGGGACGCCCGCAATAGGGTGGGGATCAGGTCGGGTCACAGGTGACGTTTCACGTCTCAGGGAGTCTCCCTAGGGCCGACCTTGCGTTTTCTCTCTCTGGACACGGTCCACCGGGTCCTCCTCTGCCTCCGAGTCTCGGAGACGTTGGGAGTGACTCCTGTCCTTTCCCGGCGTCTCTGGTCTACAGAGGTACTAATTTCTTTGACATACCTCCCGAAGGGCCTCCTTCGAGGTTACGTCCTCGGTGTACAAGTTAGGGACCCACCCCTTCTAGGGGACCTCCTCCTTTACCGTTGGGTGAGGTCATAAGAACGGACCCTTTAGGGTACCTGTCTTCTCAGACCACCCGGTGTCAGGTCCCTAAGGATTTCTCAGTACTGACTCGCGCGCGTGTGTGTGTGTGTGTGTGTGTGTGTGTGACTAAATTTCCCTTTTAAGTAATTCACTACGATCCAAAGGTTAACTTACTAACCAATTAAAGTCTTCTATTCTTACGGGTCTTTCCCGGAGGCACAACCGAGTCACCATTTCTTAGACAGACGGTTACGTCCTTTGTGTCCAAGTTAAGGACTAGACCCTTTTAGGGTGTACGTCACCTCGTTGATTCGGGTTTGGCGTCGATGACTCACAAACGAGATCTTGGCCATAAGGTGTTGTTCTCTTCGGTGGTGTTACTGTCCGGGAAGGTGGGGTTCATCTCTCATCGGTGGCGAGTGTTGATCTCTTTTTTGGACACGTTGTTCCTTCTGGGTCGTGTCGGTTATTTTTATTATTCTTCCTTTGGTTTACCTCCACATGTGTCTTACAGACGTAGGCATACTCGTAACGCCGATCTCGGAAGTTTTGGTGGTGATCGGTAAAATTCATAAAGGAGAAATGACACCTGTGATTTCTTGTCAACCTCTGTAGTGGACCGACTCTGCACCCGACTTTTCGTCCACGGAAGGAACCCGTCGTCTGGTTTTTTCGACAATGACGACGACGTCAAAGACTCCTTCCTGGACCTAGTCTACCTCATGGTGTGTACCAGTGGGTCCTCCCCCGAACCCCGGTCCGGACGGGTAGAGGAGGGTCTCTTCCCCTCTCTCCCGACCGCCGGGTGGACGAGGATGTAAGTAAGTAAGTCGTTTACACACAGCCACGCCCTGGGTCCCTAGGTCCTTGGGACCGGTCTCCTCGAGTGTAGGACATGGGTCCTGTCCTATCTGTCCACCGTGTGACGAGTCGACAGTCCACCACTTGACGTCTGGATTCCTCTAAACCGTTCGGAAAGATCCCGTCCGGTCGGTCGTTCGGAAGGGTACTCTCTCACACATCCACCTGTTCCGTCACTGCTGCTCTCTACCCGGGGAGAGACGGGGCTACCTAACTAAATCCGACCCCCCTCCTTGGACCCGGGTGTAGTCTTTCCGACCCCACCTCCGGACAAACGTCCAAACAGACCCTAGACTCCCCGGGAAGACCCGGATCACTCTAGTCGTGGGATCACTACACGACTGGGGACAACAGTCTCCGTCTCTCTTACCCCTCTCTCTCACCCTCAGTGGGGTAAAGACGGGAACTTGGCTCGTCGTCGGAGCGACTCCCCACGCCCCCGTCCGACATGATTCTACGGGACGTCTGGGGGACGTGCCGTCCGGGTCGTCTCGTCGTGTCGGGCCTCGGACCGGTCCGGTGACGAACCAAACGACCTCCACCCGAAGGGCCGAGACACGGTCAGTGACCACCTCCCTCTTGACCCACACTTTAAGACGACCCCTACCATGTGCACCCACGTCCCAGAACAACGTCGGAGTGTGTCCGGGACGGTCCTGGAGGTGGTCCTCCAGAGTGGAGACGACAGGGTGACCGAGTCCGCCGTCCACACCGACCCGGGTAAGTAGTAACCCCTTCACCTACTCCTCGACTGTCGACCACTCCACCCCCTCGGAGGGACAAAACCCGAGTGGGAGTGGACAAGGACGGGACCTCGAGGAGAGAGGGTGGGACTGACTCGTGGACCCCAGAAAACGTACGACGAAGGAAACCGTGGTTCTTGGGGTAGAGACTGTGACTCGGGGGTCCGTGGTGAGGTCCTTCACCCTGTCCCGAGGACGACTCCAAATGGATTGTAGGAGAAGGAACGAAGAGGAGGAGAAGGGGTAGGGGTCCACGACCGGAACTCAGACAGTAAAGGGGTTCTAAGTACCGTTCACACAGTATCGTATTTTTCTTTCCGTTTAGTTATTTATTATTTATGTATTTTTAGGTTCTAGCTTATGGTACTTATCACCTAAAAGAACATTTAGCCTTTGTGACCGAGTCACGACGGGAGATCACAACTGTTTCAATGTGTCTATTAGGAGAATTGGTTGAGTAGGGGAGGGGTACGGGAGGGGGGTATTCCCTTTTTGTCCAAACGGGGACCTAAAAGGAAAGGTCCACCTACCTCGACCCGCCGTGACACGAGTCCAAACCTTCTATCTCCCGCCGAACGGGACGGAGCCGGCGTCTGACCGATCCAGGACGGAACCACACCACACTGTGTGTCCGGCGGGGAGGGTCCCGACTCGACGCCGCTCAGTTGCGGGTCCCTCTGACGGCCGACCAAGGGTTTGTCGGCGGGAACCTGGTGAGGGTCCTCGGTGAGGGTTTCAAGGTTCTCAGTGGTTGTCTCTCCCAACCGGGTCGTAGGGTGGGCACCCACCCCCGTCTCCCATCTCCGAGGGAGAAATCTACCCCGCGTACCGAGGGACCTCGCGAACCATTTCCGCTTGCCTGGGTTCCTGAGAAATAAAAAAAGAAAACTTGAAAAATAAAACATAACCCCAGATCGGCTAATTGTTACAACACTATCAAAGTCCACTTGTCGCTTCCCTGAGTCGGAATACATATGTACATAGGTAAGAGGAGGTTTGAGGGGAGGGTGGGTCCGATGGTGTATTGTAACTCGTCTCAAGGTACGGTTCATGAGATTTATTCGTAGGAGAATACCCAGATCAGTTCCGATACCAAAAAGGACACCAGTACATATCTACACTCTCAACCTGACACTTTTTCCGACTCGTGGCTTCTTAACTACGAAAACTTGACACCACAACCTCTTCTGAGAACTCTCAGGGAAACTGACGTTCCTCTAGGTCGGTCAGGTAAGACTTCCGCTAGTCGGGACCCTAAAGAAACCTTCCTTACTACGATTTCGACTTTGAGGTCATGAAACCGGTGGAGTACGCCTCTCAACTGAGTAACCTTTTCTGAGACTACGACCCTCCCTAACACCCGTCCTCCTCTTCCCCTGCTGTCTCCTACTCTACCGACCTACCGTAGTGACTGAACTACCTGCACTCAGACTCACTTGAGGCCCTCAACCACTACCTGTCCCTCCGGACCACACGACGCTAAGTACCCCAGAGTTTCTCAGCCTGTGCTGACTCGTTGACTTGACTTGACTTGATTACCTAGAAGTTTAGTTCGGTTAGACCCTTTGTGACAAGATCTTGTCAGTAGACAATCCTCGTCAAAGACACCCAAGGTGTACCCAAACACTGACAGTACGTACCGTCCACTAGGTCCCCGTCGTCCATGTCCAAAGTGGGAGATCGTGTAAAACGATCCCCACACAAAATTTGAAGCTTAAGTAAAATAAAATAAAACATAACAGAAATTTCCTCGTAGTTCACCCCAAGCTGAAGTTCAATTTGTCACATAAAACGAAACAGAGAGTTTTCCCATATAGTACGAAATTAAATCGTGATTTCGTAGGGTAGGCACTTCCTTTTGGAACTTCGTCTCTGCATACTCGGGTGTCCCTCTACACTTTGTTTTCAACTGATTTGAGTCCCATTTTCGTTTGGTTTTTTTCCAATTTTATTAAAGTCTCTACTTTAGGTCAATATTCCCTCGTCTCTCTCTTGTCCCTGTCGGTCGTATCATTCCTGACATTTTTTACTTTTAATCATTTTACTTGTTTTCTCTTCTCATTATTTGATTTCACTTTCACTTTCCGCGAGTCAGTACAGGCTGAGAAACACTGGGGCACCTGATGTACTAGGTACCTAAAGAGGTCCGGTCTTATGACCTCACCCATCGGAAAGGAAAGAGGTCCCCTAGAAGGGTTGGGTCCCTAGCTTGGGTCCAGAGGGTGTAATGTCCGCCTAAGAAATGGTCGACTCGGTGTTCCCTTACTTCATTTCCGATTTCCGTTTACCGTGTCTTCTCTGATCTCCATTTCTTCCAGAAGGATCCACCGACGGATACTCACCTCCTTTACGTTCTCTGTGCCTCTATACCCAAGTCAGGGACCCAGTCCTTCAAGGGGGTCTCCTCCTTCACCATTGGGTGAGGCTATAAGAACGGACCCTTTAGGGTACCTGTGTCTTCGGACCACCCGATGTCAGGTACCCCAGTGTCACAGCTTGTGTTGAATTGTTGATTTGTTGTTGTTGTTAGTGGTACGTGTACATACCGAAATAGAGTAGTAAAGTGTTTTTTAACGAACGTGTGTTTACATTTATGATTTTCTTAAATTTTACATGTTAGGGGAATTATAGGAAAGTAATTAATTCTTCTTTGTTTTACTCCCTATATACATGTTTCTGTCGACTTTATGCAACAACATGTCGTCTTCGATTGTGTTATAACACTTCGTCCATATGAGGTTGTCATTTTAAAATTTTTTATTAATTTTCTTATTTTATTTTTATATACTACAGACACAACCTTTTCTTCTCTGTTTTTACCAATCGGTAGCATCTCACTAGAACCTATAAGTTAGTCCCTTTTCGCCTCCTCTTAGTTCTCGTCGTGTCTACCGTCAAAATTTTCTCTTTAGATTCTGGTCGTGAGTGTCTAAATCGGAAAGTTTTCTGTCTTGAAGACTACATTTGTGAGCTAGATGTGTGACTTTCCCGTGTGACATATATTCCTTTGACAGGATTGTATTAACTGTGGTGCTATATCGGAGTATTATAATAATTCAAAATTTCTATTTTCTCTTAATAAACTTATACAATCGATGTTTCTTTCAGTCCGACCATTGAAAGAAGAACCGTCGGTTTAAGTTACGGACTTCTGTGTCCCCCGGTGTAAATGTTCTATGACTTTCTTTATTTCTCCACACTCGACTCTTTACAAATATGGGTAGATCTGATCTGACGTTCCTCTAGGTTGGTCAGGTAAGATTTCCTCTAGTCAGGACCCACAAGAAACAACANCCACAAGAAAAAAAAAAAAAAAAAAAAAAAACTTTTCGTTAAAAATAACTTCTTAAACCTCCCTTTCAGAGTATTATCATTTTTATGAATTCAACTCATATTTTTTTGCGGAACCACGTCGCGTCGTAGACCGGTCCTCCGCGTGTCCTGCGTCGCTACCGGGGACGTCTCCCGTGGCCCGTCCCGGCCCCGCTGTCGCCCTCACTTCGAAGATCTTCCTGTTCACGATGGCCCGTCTCGGTAGCCCCTCTGTCAGGGTCACCCTTTTTTATACCTTACGAAGTGCTTAAACGTACAGTAGGAACGCGTCCCCGGTACGATTAGAAGAGACATAGCAAGGTTAAAATCATATACACGACGGCTTCGCTCGTGGACCCACAAGANGTCGCCCTCACTTCGAAGATCTTCCTGTTCACGATGGCCCGTCTCGGTAGCCCCTCTGTCAGGGTCACCCTTTTTTATACCTTACGAAGTGCTTAAACGTACAGTAGGAACGCGTCCCCGGTACGATTAGAAGAGACATAGCAAGGTTGAAATCATATACACGACGGCTTCGCTCGTGGACCCACAAGAAACCTTCCTTACTACGACTTCGACTTTGAGGTCATGAAACCGGTGGAGTACCCTTCTCAACTGAGTAACCTTTTCTGAGACTACGACCCTCCCTAACCCCCGTCCTCCTCTTCCCCTGCTGTCTCCTACTCTACCGACTTACCGTAGTGGCTGAGATACCTGTACTCAAACTCACTTGAGGCCCTCAACCACTACCTGTCGCTCCGGACCGCACGACGTTAAGTACCCCAACGTTTCTCAGTCTGTACTGACTCGCTGACTTGACTTGACTTGACTCCGATAAAGAAGTACCTATTTCCGATGCCTGCGTAGTAAATTTTTGTACATACTCAAGACCTTTATGATTAGTTTACCTACCTAGAAAGTACTCTTCTAATGATCTACTCAAGGTCACCCAGTTCAAAACCATTTTCCGTCAACTTCGTTTCCCACGGTAGGTTGGTGTCCCCGGTCTTACCCGTTAGGTGGGTACAGGGGTGTTCCCCCTTCGTCTGCCGGTCCGTATCAGACACTTGTCGTACTTGTTTTTCCTACATTTTAACTGTGTGTACTTTTTGTCGGAAGTACGTCTTTGCTTTCGGCCTTAGAAAACTTAACACCACGACCTCTTCTGAAAACTCTCAGGGAACTTGACCGTTCCTCTAGTTTAGTAACTTAAGATTTCCTTTAGTTGGGACTTATAAGAAACCTTCCTGACTACGATTTCCTGAGTAACCGGTTATGAAACCGGTGGACTACGTTTCTCGTCTGAGTAACCTTTTCTGGGACTACGACCCTTTCTAACTCCCATCCTCCTTTTTCCCTACTGTCTCCTACTCTACCAATCTACCGTAGTGTTTGAGTTACCTGTATCAAACGTTTGAGATCCTCTACCACTTCCTGTACTTCCTATACCCGTACGACGTCAGGTACCCCAGTGTTTCTCATCCTGTGCTGAAGTACTGACTTGTTCTTTGTTTTCCTTCAATCTTCTGTATTACTTTCTCGTATAAAGTAAATATTACAATTAATTTCGTTTTCATAACTCTTCACTTGAACTCTACACACTTTGTGTATGTACCCTTTTACTATGATAGCGGTTTTCCGTGTGTTCATCTTGGAGTGTGTGATACAGGATTCACACCTTCTGACATGAATAACAAAGAAGGATTCGAGTAAACATCTAAATTGTACTAGGGTAATCTTCGTGAAAAAAAAGAAGAACGTCAGTCTGTTCGACTAAAATTACAAGTGAACCTTTTGATTTACTCTTCGAGATATGCCATTTTCTACGAAGAGATCACCGAGTCTACCATTTCTTAGACGGATGTTACTCTTCTGGGTCCAAGTTAAGGACCCAGCCCTTCTAGGGATTTCCCTTACCGATAAGTGAGGTTACAAGAACGGACCTCTTAGGGTACCTGTCTCCTCGGACCACCCAGGTACCCCATAGTTTCTCAGTCTGTGTTGACTCACTGATAGTGAAAGTGAAAGTATGACATTTTTTCTTTTGTCTTTCTATTTTCACAGTTATCATGTATGTGATGCTTAAAGTCTGTGTTCTCTAGTTTAACTGTCATAATACTCTTTGTAACCGGTGTCTCTGTTTCCCACTCCCCAAGTCTTGTTGGGGGTCCCTGTGCCCGTGTACTCCGACCTGAGATCTGAACTGAGGTAAGTGATAACGGTGGACGAGGGGAGGGTAGTGACGGACTCGACGGTGAGGGAAAACAGGATCGGACCGTAGGACCAGACTGGGTGGTCTAGTCCACGATTAAGGAACTCCTGACCCCCTGAGTCCCACCCTCCACGACCGACGGTCCCTCCCCACAGAAACCACTGTCCGTACCCCGTGGACGAAAGTGAGAACCACCGTGCTGAGAAGGGTGGTCTAGACTCTGTCGTCCTCCCGTACCTCCGGACAGGGGTGGGTGACTTGGGTAGGACGTTCCAAGTCCCTGACTGAGTCAGATGAGGTCTCCACTTCTGACCGTCAGACGTCCAATGTTCACTGGGTGTCCACCCAAAACAAGTCGGTTGTGTATGTCCGTAAAATTTTCTCAACAGTTGTAAACAATTAGTCCGGAAAGACGAATTTTAGGTCTAAAGACCAAGGAAAAATGTATTTCAGTCTTCTCGACCACCACGACCCGGACGGACGGGCCGTCACCGAGGGGACTCCAGTCTGGAGATCAGAGAGTCCGTCGGGACCAGGGAAGTGTACAGACGGACCGGGACCTCGTGGTTCGGGAAGGTTACTATGAATTAAGGAAAAGTCGGTTGGTTCTGACTCCTGTTACGACCCGGTAGTAGAGACCTGGAGGGTAGAGAGTGTCACAGAAATTTGCAATTGACACTCCCTGAAGGGTCCGTCAGGTCACCAATTCTAAGACGTGAGGGTGAAGTGCCCGACACCCAAACTAGGGACCAACTCCTTGATTCTAGGACGTACGACTCGTCGTACCGGTTCCTTTTTTCTTCTTTTTGTTTTTCACGTACACCGTAGGACCTTCGAACTTTCAGGTGACCCGAAACGAGAAAGATCGGGTTACACCGACCTCGTAGATCACGTCCTCCCCTACCCATTAGTTCTGGTCTCTCCATCTGACTTCGTTCTCGTCCGGTCCTGGTGTGTCCAGAACAATTCCACAAACGTGGACCCCGAACTAGGACTCCGTCACCTACTGGAACCTCTCAAAATTCCCTTTATCTTCTTTCTTTCACAACCGATGTTTCTAGAGGGGTCTGGTGATTCCTTACCCCAAATCGAAGCCGATCATGTGGGTCTCCCTCCTCTTTTCTTCTGTCCTCATGGTCCCAGAAGTCTCACGAGTAGAGTCGGTACAGGTACCACTGTGACCTTCTACGATGTCAAGGGGAGTTCCGTTAAAAGAATAAAGTTAAATCTCTCACAAACCTAACGTCTGTGTGAAGTTGGGACCGAAGTGGAAGAAGAAGACTTATGTCTGTCCGTTTGACTCTTAACCTCCCTTCTCTCCTCCTTTACGACCTGACCCTACGTCACTTCGTCTCCCCAGGGTTGGTACGGTGGTCCGGTTGACCACGTTGGAACCGGTGGGTAGGAGGTGAGAGATTGAGATCCCCAGGGGTCCGGGTTGTAGGTCACTTTTAGTTCAACACGTAAAGGAAAAACATTATTTCTTTCGAAAGGAGGAATGTGAGTCACTCTGAGTTCGTTCCCGTTGGTCGTGCAAACACCATCGAATCTGCCACTTCTTAGACGGGCGTTATGTCCTTTGGACCTAAGTTAGGGACCTAGTCATTCTAGGTGACCTCCTCCTTTACCGTTGGGTGAGGTAATAAGAACAGACCTTTTAGGGTACCTGTCTCCCAGGACCACCCGATGTTAGGTGTTTCTTAACCTGTACTGACTTGCTGATCGTGAAAGTGAAGTGAAAGGGTCCACAAGTGCTTAAAGACTCGAAGAATCTGGAGGAATTCGGGACGGAATAGAGTCGGAGGGGAGAGTAAAGTAGAAAGGGGAGGCAGAGTATAAAACATCTTCTTCTTTGTCTCCGGTCGTGATACCTCCACTGAATGTTATCTCCGATTTCAAGGTTTCCTTGAAGGAGGTTTCTAATGTGTATCTTAATGGTACACTAGGTCGTTAAGGCAAAGACGTTTCTGTGGGTTTCCTTGACTTTCATCTCTTAACTGACCTATAGACATGTGGTGTAAGTCTCGTCGTACTAAGTGTCCTTAGTTTTCTACCTTCGTCCCCCTGAAGGGACCACCAGGTCACCGATTCTGATGTACGACTGTTACGTCCCCCGGACCCAAGTTGGGGACCAGTCCCTTGATCTAGACTGTGCGGTTTTGTTTCTACCTTCTAGAACACAAGGAGCTGATTCTGGACCGTGTCGGTCTATCCAACACTACCAAAATCAACGAGTCAGTACAGGTTGAGAAACACTGGGATACCTGACATCGGACGGTCTGAGGAGATAGGTACCTTAAGAGGTCCGTTCTTAGGACCTCACGCAACGGTAAATGAAGAGGTCCCCGAGAAGGGTTGGGTCCCTAACTTAAGTCCAGAGGACGTAACGTCCGCCCAAGAAATGGTGACTTGGTGGTCCCTTCGGGGTCCATGTCGGTTTATTTATTTATAAATTTTTCATCTTACCACCAATGGTCCCCGTCTTCCCCTTATCCCTCCACAAATTACAAATGCTTAGGTGGACTTTACGTCCTCTGGACCCAAGAAGGGACCCAACCCTTCTACGGGACCTCTTCCCTTGTCGATGGGTGAGGTTATAAGACCGGACCTCTTCAGGTACTTTACATATTAGGTACCCAAGCGTTTTTCGACCTGTACTGACTCGTTGAAAGTAAAAAAGTTACTAAAATTTTATAAAACATAAGTTTTACAATTTTGTTCTGTACATGGAGTCTCAAAACGACACCACCATCCCAGCGGTCCTCCGGGGACGGAGAAAGAAACATATCTACGATACGTCTTTTTCCCTCACTCCCAAGAAACACACAAAGACACCAGTCTCTTCCCCAACATAATTCCCTTTCAACTTCCTTTTTGACATCAGTCTATTTACTTCTCCCCAGACCTTAAGTACCCCACGTATCGGACAAGTGTTCTCCCAAATCTTTCGACACTCCTGTTCTTATTTCGGACCTCCCTGTCAACCGTCGACAAACCTGAAGTTTGTGGTTCCATTCCTGAAACCCTACACAAGAGAAATTGGCAAAAAACTCGTAGTCAAGTAGTAAGTCGGACAGATATGTTAAGAGTGTCCTTTAGCTACCCTTCCATCAGAATAAGAGGGGTAAAACGTCGACTCGTTTGATTCCTAAAAAACTTGTCCACTTGCCGTCCTCTTTTAGGGAATTTAAGACACGAGTCAGAGAGTCAGCACAGACTGAGAAACACTGGGGTACCAGACGTCGGGTAGTCCGAGGAGACAGGTACCTTAAGAGGTCCGTTCCTATGACCTCACCCAACGGTAAAGGAAGAGGTCCCCTATAAGGGGTGGGTTCCTCGCTTGGACACCCACCGCGGACAGGACGTAACGTCCACCTGAGTACATATAAGTTATTGTCGTGGATTGACAGTCGATTATTGTTAATTCACTGTTTTTTAACATGTTCATTCTGTCCATGTCTTGGGGTTGTAGCCATAGTACATCACAATAAGTGTCAACGGAGAAAGTCACCGCCCGTCTCGAGGTAATAAAGTTTTTCGGTCTCCAACTGGAGAGTCGGACGGGTCACAGTGGGTGAAGTAGGGTAAAGGCGTCCTGGGACCACTTCCCTCCGCGTCCTGGGGTGTCTACCGGTAGTCAGGGTGGTTTATTTTACCGTCACTCGAACGACTTACTACTGTGTACGTCTCCGTCTGAGGTACTGGATGGGGGAAAGACCGGTCTAACGACCGGGACTCCGAATGGACACGTCTTCGACAAGTTTTACGATAACTGTTCCCCGAAGTCTTCGACGACAAAGAGAGACCGGTAAGAGTTCGGGTGTAGCAACGTCAGGATTTAACGGATATCTGAAGACGTTGACCCGAAAAGGGGATGAAAACAAACCCAATCCGTTTCGGAGTGAAAGGGAGCGGGACTGTTATTACATTTTAGTTTAGATCCGACATTAATCTCTATGGTTCCCTTGTAAAGTACGTTTCTACCCGTGTTATGTTCCCTTATAAAGTACGTTTCTACCCGTGTTATTTCCTGTCTTTACCATACGTGGATTGTCTTCGTTTTCTATAATTCGTTTCCACCGTTCTTATGTGTCTTCTTGATGTAATTTTTCTAGAAATACTGTGTCTATTGGTGTTACCACACTATTGAGTGGATCTCGGTCTGTAGGACCTTACGTTTCAGTTACCCGGAATCCTTCGTAGTAATACTTGTTTCAATCACCTCCACTACCTTAAGGTCAACTCGATAAAGTTTAGGATTTTCTACTACGACACTTTTGCGACGTGAGTTATACGGTCTTTTGAACCTTTTGAGTCGTCACCGGTGTCCTGACCTTTTCCAGTCAAAAGTAAAGTTAGAGTTTCTTCCCGTTACGGTTTCTTACAAGTTTGTTAACGTGAGTAGAGTGTCGATCGTTTCATTAAGAGTTTTAAGAGATTCGATCCGAAGTTGTCATGTACTTGGCACTTAAAGGTCTACAAGTTCGACCTAAATCCTTTCCGTCTCCTTGGTCTCTAGTTTAACGGTTGTAGACGACCTAGTAGCTTTTTCGTTCTATTAAGGTCTTTTTTATAGATGAAGACAAAATGACTAATGCGGTTTCGGAAACTGACACATGTAGTGTTGTATGAGACCTTTTAAGAAGTTCTCTACCCTTATGGTCTGGTGGAATAGACGGAGGACTCTAGACATACGTCCAATTCTTCGTTGTCAATCTTGGTCTGTACCTTGTTACCTGACCAAGGTTTGACCCTTTCCTTATACAGTTCCGACATATAACAGTGGGACGAATAAACCGAATATACGTCTCATGTAGTACACTTTACGACCCGACCTACTTCGTGTTCGATCTTAATTCTAAGTCAAGTCAAATCAACGAGTCAGCACAGGTTGACAAACGTTGGGGCACTTAACGTCGTGTGGTCCGGAGGGACAGGTAGTGGTTGAGGGTCTCAAGTGAGTTTGAGTACAGGTAGTTCAGTCACTACGGTAGGTCTGTAGAGTAGGAGACAGCAGGGGAAGAGGAGGACAGGGTTTAGGGAGGGTCGTAGTCTCAGAAAAGGTTACTCAGTTGAGAAGCGTACTCCACCTCAAAGTCGGAGTCGTAGTCAGGAAGGTTACTTGTGGCTCCTGACTAGAGGAAATCCTACCTGACCAACCTAGAGGAACGTCAGGTTCCCTGAGAGTTCTCAGAAGAGGTTGTGGTGTCAAGTTTTCGTAGTTAAGAAGCCACGAGTCGAAAGAAGTGTCAGGTTGAGAGTGTAGGTATGTACTGGTGACCTTTTTGGTATCGGAACTGATCTACCTGGAAAAAGCCGTTTCATGATAGAGACGTAAACTTATACGATAGATCCAACCAGTATTGAAAGGAAGGTTCCTCATTCGCAGAAAATTAAAGTACCGACGTTAGTGGTAGACGTCACTAAAACCTCGGTTTTTTTTTTTTTTCAGACCGTGACAAAGGTGACAAAGGGTTAGATAAAGGGTACTTCACTACCCTGTTCTACGGTACTAGAATCAAAAGACTTACAACTCGAAATTCAGTTCAAAAAGTAAGAGGAGAAAGTGAAAGTAATTCTCTGAAAAATCAAGGAGAAGTGAAAGACGGTATTCCCACCACAGTAGACGTGTATAGACTCCAATAACTATAACGACCCTCTTTATAGTTATTGGAGTCTATAGGTCAACTATAGTGGGAAAACCGTCTTTCACTTCTCCTTGATTTCTCGGAGATTACTTTCACTTTCTCCTCTCACCTTTTCGACCGAATTTTGAGTTGTAAGTTTTGTACTTCTAGTTCCGTAGGTCAGGGTAGTGAAGTACCGTTGATCTACCCCTCTGTTACCTTTGTCAATGTCTGAAAGAAAAGAACCCGAAGTTTTAGTGACGTCTACTTTAATTTTCTACGAACGAGGAACCTTCTTTTCAATACTGGTTGGATCTGTCGTATAATTTTTCGTCTCTACAATAAAACAGTTGTTATCAGGAATATCAGTTTCGACACCAAACAGGTCATCTGTACATACCTACACTCTCAACCTGATATATTTCTTTCGACTCGTTACTTCTTGACTACGAAAACTTGACACTACAACCTCTTCTGAGAACTCTCAGGGAAACTGACGTTCCTCTAGGTTGGTCAGGTAGGATTTCCTTTAGTCAGGACTTATAAGTTACCTTCCTGACTAAAACGGTGGACTACGTTTCTTGACTGAGTAACCTTTTCTGGGGCTACGACCCTTTGTAACTTCTGTCCTGCTCTTCCCCTGATGTCTCCTACTCTACCAACCTACCGTAGTGACTGAGGTACCTGCACTCAGACTCGTTCGAGACCCTCAACTACTACCTGACCCTTCGGACCACACGACGTCAGGCACCCCCAGTGTCTCAGCCTGTCCTGACTCGCTGAATTCCCTTAACTTGACTTTTTGCGTCCGCGGAGCCCCCCGCCCCCACCCCCAACCCGTAACCGTAATTCCCACCTCTTCAGCCCTCCGGAGGCTGGGACGGCGCGGGCGCCATCCGGAGTTCCCGGACCCTTGATGGTTAGGGACGCACGGGGCCAACCGCGCCCGCGTCCCGGGCACGAGCCACCCATCGGCAACGGACCTGGTCGTCAACGGACCCAACGCCTCTACCCGAGACGCCCGCCACCGTTTGGGTCGGATCATACATTTCAACCGCCACGGACTACCGCGGAGACTGTGCTTCGACCCACCCCATCTTTCATCTCCCGACATCAACTCCGTCCACCCTCTTCCTCCCTCCGCCGTCGCTTAGTGAATATTTACTGAGGCTTCGTCCTGGACCTCTGATTTAAGGTCCTCCCACTCAGACTTGGGGACCCCTTTCCGTAGATTGCCGCGGCCCTACCGCCCCCAGCGCTGGACCCCTGGGCCACCCGTCCTGAAACACGCCCCCTTCCCGTAGCGCCGCCCCATAAAGACACGCAGCACTCCTATTTTTATAAACCCCTCCGCCTGCGCCATCCGTCCGCAATGTCACCATCTCCCTCGGGAACGGGGCACCGTGTCGGAACCATGGCACTGACGGCAACTCTCCTTCTCCCGCGCCTCTTCCATTGGATAACGTCCCACCGCCGCCGCCGCCGACAAAGCCCGCGGCACGCCCCGAGGGGGCAGGCGCAGAGGGGGCAGGCGCGCCCGCAAGCTTCCAACCGCGAGGCCCCGTCGGCCTCGGCCCTCCACCCCATGGAGCGCCTCTCGTCCTCGAAACGCGGAGGCCCACCCTCTTGACACAAAATTCTACCGGCGGGGTAGTGTCTGCGGCCGCGGACCCAAGGGCCGAGCGCCGGCGTGTGCGCCGAAATCCCGTCTCCTCACGGAGGAAGAAGGGGGCGGAGCCTCGCCCTTGAGCAAGAAGGCGTCACCGGCCGCCCCTCCACCCACCCCTGTCCTCTTTTTTCGCGCTCGCAGGCTGAGCCGAAACACAGCGGGCTTCCAAAGGAAAACGGCAGGCTTTTGGGCTCACGGTTCCAGGATACCCTTGCACTCGCGCGAGAGCCGCGCGACACCTAACATTTTGTTATTGACTTTTGACGGAATTATACAAAAGTAAAACTTCAGGGCAACGGAACTACAGTCGGAAAATTCATGCCATCACCAAACCGATTAACGCCATTATAAACTAGTTGTCACTAAACTTTCAACTCAAAAATGACAGAGGCCAGTTGCACATCCGACTGACATCTCTCGAACTAAAGGTCCCCTTCTGTTCGCGACACTAAAAGTGTTAATGACGGTAGATAATTAAATGCAACTTTACCTCTGAATTGTCATTTGAACTCACCTTCATTTCAAAACATTCCGATCGTTGAAATTTTAAGAAGTAATAATAACAATCAATGGTACCTACAGTTCTACAGACGTTTTTTAACATCCCTAAAAGTTTGAAACTACACGCAATCTTAATGAAAATCAGCATATGTGTTTTGGGTTCACATAACATTGATACCTTATAAATTCTCCAACGGTTCAAACAAAAGGGACATTGACTGAGAATTATGGACGAAAGAGGGTGAGCCTCTTCGATACACTGATGAAGCCACCTATCGAAAAAATTTTGGTCTACAAAATCTCGTTCCTAAGAACTACATCCCACAAATACTAAGTCTTGTGGGGAACTTGAAACTACCCTCTTTCAAAAAAAAGAAAAAAGATTGATTTTAAACATCAAGTCAATACTGATCCAAAGGAGGGGGTGTTTTTTCGTTTTGTTGGGAGGGTGTCGTCATAATCGACATACAAAAGTGTAGGGTCGTATTTCGACACCCTCTATGTAAGTCCACATTACATACGACAAGGAACAAAGTCTTAACACCATCAAGGACCTAGTCGTCGATTTACAAACAACATCGTTAATTCCTCGAGTATCTTATGGTGTTGTGTACTATAAGATTTACGGAAATATTGAGAAAGTTATGTCAACCAAAGAAAACATCATGACAAAATGTACAAACAGGTTTTATGACCCAATTACGGGTTTCTGTTGGTCTGACACTTCCTAGGTACCGTGTTTTTTAATTAGGAGTGACATCCTGTAGTTTCCTTTTACTACGTCTAAACCCTATCAATTCCTACCGAAAGACCTCCTTTACGAAATGGAGATTTGACCGCCTTACTATCACCCTCTCCTCTATCTCATTTCCCCATAGGAATGACGTCGTCACTTAATCTCTTCTCCCGACGTCTCCTACTCTACTAATCTATCGTAGTGTCTGAAGTCACCTGTACTTAAACTCGTTTCAGATCCTTTGTCACTTCTTGTCCCTTCGGACCGCCATGACGTTGGGTACCCTAGTGTTTCAATCAATCAAGGAAAGAGCATTCCTCTTTCCTTATAAGAAAACCTTGATTGTTAAAATACTTTTGTGACTTCTTCTTAACTCGAAGACATTACCACTTTTATACGTATATTCAATTTATTCGTCCCACTGTTATATGTCGGAATTACATGAGGAAAAGGATAAACCTTGGTCAGACAACAAGGTACAGGTTAAGATTGACAACGAAGGACTGAACGTATATCCAAAGAGTTCTCCGTCCAGTCCACCAGACCATAAGGGTAGAGAGAGTCTTAAAAGGTGTCAAAGAACACTAGGTGTGTCAGTTTCCGAAACCGTATCAGTTATTTCGCCTTTATCCTACAAAAAGACCTTGAGAGAACGAAAAAACTACTAGGTCACCTACAACCGTTAAACCAGAGACCAAGGAGACGGAAAAGCTTTTGGTCGAACTTGTAGTCCTTCAAGTGTCAAGTGCATAACGACTTCGGACCGAACCTCTTAAAACTCGTAATGAAATGATCGTACACTCTACTCACGTTAACACGCCATCAAACTCGTAAGAAACCGTAACGGAAAGAAACCCTAACCTTACTTTTGACTGGAAAAGGTCAGGACACCGGTGACGACTCAAAAGGTTTAAACGACCGCATAACTCACGTCGTGAAACTCATGTAGTACTCTTTGCGACCCGACGTTCTTCGTGTTCGACCTTAGTTCTAACGGCCCTCTTTATAGTTATTGGAGTCTATACGTCTACTATGGGAATACCGTCTTTCACTTCTCCTTGATTTTTCGGAGAACTACTTTCACTTTCTCCTCTCGCTTTTTCAACCGAATTTCGAGTTGTAAGTCTCTTACTTCTAGTACCGTAGGCCAGGGTAATGAAGTACCCGTTATCTACCCCTTGGTCACCTTTGTCACAGTCTGAAATAAAAAACCCCGAGGTTTTAGTGACGTCTACCACTGACGACGGTACTTTAATTTTCTGCGAATGAGGAACCTTCTTTTCAATACTGGTTGGATCTATCGTATAAGTTTTCGTCTCTGTAATGAAACGACTGATTCCAGGCAGATCAGTTCCGATACCAAAAAGGACACCAGTACATACCTACACTCTCAATCTGACATTTCTTCCGACTCGTGGCTTCTTAACTACGAAAACTTGACACCACAACCTCTTCTGAGAACTCTCAGGGGAACCTGACGTTCCTCTAGGTCGGTCAGGTAAGACTTCCGCTAGTCGGGACCCTAAAGAAACCTTCCTTACTACGACTTCGACTTCGAGGTCATGAAACCGGTGGAGTACACTTCTCAACTGAGTAACCTTTTCTGAGACTACGACCCTCCCTAACCCCCGTCCTCCTCTTCCCCTACTGGGTCCTACTCTACCGACCTACCGTAGTGACTGAGCTACCTGCACTTAGACTAACTTGAGACCCTCAACCACTACCTGTCCCTCCGGACCACACGACGCTAAGTTCCCCAACGTTTCTCAGACTGTGCTGACTCGCTGACTTGACTTGACTTTCGAAAAAAGTACTAAGAAAAAATTTGAAGTTTCAAAGAGAACAATTTGTTACCATGTTGTATAAATTCGTACCTTAGTTCTAACGACCCTCTTTAGAGTTATTGGAGTCTATGCGTCTACTGTGGTCGGAAGACCGTCTTTTGCTTCTTCTTGATTTCTCGGAGAACTACTTTCACTTTCTCCTCTCACTTCTTCAACCGAATTTTGAGTCGTAAGTTTTTTGATTCTAGTACCGTAGGTCCGGGTAGTGAAGTACCGTTTATCTACCCCTTTGTTACCTTTGTCACTGTCTGAAATAAAACTCCCCGACGTTTTAGTGACGTCTACCACTGACGTCGGTACTTTAATTTTCTACGAACGAGGAACCTTCTTTTCGATACTGGTTAGATCTGTCGTATAAGTTTTCGTCTCTGTAATGAAACAGTTGTTTCCAGGTAGATCAGGTTCGATACCAAAAAGGATCATCAGTACATACCTACATTCTCAACCTGATATTTCTTTTGACTCGCGGCTTATTAAGTACGAAAGTTTGACACCACAACGACTTCTGAGGGAACCTGACGTTCTAGTTTGGTCAGTCAGGATTTCCTTTAGTCAGGACTTGTAAGTAACCTTCCTGACTACGACTTCGCGGTTATGAAACCGGTGGACTACGTTTTTTGACTGAGTAACTTTTTCTGGGACTAAGACCCTTTCTAACTTCCGTCCTCCTCTTCCCCTGCTGTCTCCTACTCAACCAACCTACCGTAATGTCTGAGCTACCTGTACTCAAACTCGTTCGAGACCCTCAACCACTACCTGACCTTTCGGACCACACGATATCAGGTACCCCAGTGTTCCTCAGCCTGTCCTGACTCGTTGACTTGACTGACTGACTATTAAACGACTCATTCGTGACTCATCAATGTAATTTCTATTTTGATTGTAAATTTTACTCATGTAAATTGAAAATAAACAACCTAATAGACTGTTTCAAACTTAGAACCTTCCAAGGAAAAGACACATAACTACAATACAAATCCATTATTTTTGACTAAAATGTAAATCGGTCTCTATTTACCCTACTACGAAATTATAAGAATCATAAAACAAAGACAGTTGCAAATCGTGTCTATAAACTCTGTACAGTTGATATAAACTGTCAACATCAAAAAAAAATTTTTTTATTCGCCATATTATTTGTCACATTATAACTCAATTTCCGTTAAAGATACACACAAGAACCACTTATCAAAAACAGACACTTTGTGTCGGAATTAACATTTCACAGTTACAACGATTGGTAAAATGAATAAAACTTATGTATTATCTACATACAAAAATTTCAAGATTTTACTGACTTTAACCCAAGTACCTCTATCAGTTCTTGAAATACACACACATGTATATAGAATTACCATATTATGGTTATGTCAAATATTTACGTAAAATTCAGGATAGTTAGCAAATACTGCAATTTTCAACAAAGACAACAACGGTCGAGGACCGTCCGAGATGATTTGACCATTGAAAAAGACGAGACCACCGTCTTTGTATGACCCATTGTTAAAATTTATCCCTAACCTTATTGAATTTGATACACCAAGAGAACCAAACGGAGACTATTTTTGAAAATTTTAGGGTTTGGTCTACCAGTAGTGAAAAAGTACCAATTACTGAAGGAGATAATTAAATCAAATTAAACAAACCGACGAAAATTCTTGTACCTCGAAGGGTCCACCACGATCACCATTTCTCGGACGGACGGTCACGTCCTCTATATTCTCTGCACCAAGCTAGGGACCCAACCCTTCTGGGGGACCTCTTGACGTACTGTTGGGTGAGGTCATAAGAACAGACCTCTTAAGGTACCTGGCTCCTCGGATGGGCCGATACTAGGTATCCCAGTGTTTCTCAGCCTGTGCTGACTTTGCTGTCGGGTGTTCTTGTGTTCTACAAAAAGTAGACAGTGAAACGACCAACGACTATTAGACGTCGTCTTATCGAATGACTGAACACATTTGATTACTTGAAAATTTTATTGCACCATATTCATAAAAAGAAATTGACTTAAACAAAAACGTAACATCGAAAAATTGATCAACCTGAAACTCTTTCGTGTTGATGTTGAAACAATCGATAAGAACCTTTCGAATAGATCGGGTAACTAAATTTCCAAATCCCACTCGAAGACACGAATACCACGAAGTCTAAACAACCTGATTGAGGGTTGTTCACTGAAATACTGACAAGCCGTCATATTGAAACTTATGAATTCACCACATTTCCGAATTTACTACAAGAAAAGTTCTCCGAGTAATCCGAGTAAAACCGGTGATTTCTCAAAGGCACATCTCGAACAGAAACTTTCTATTGACATGAGTCCATCAGAAAAAAAAAAAAGGAAGTCATAAAGATTCAATTAAAAAAGAAAAAATAAAGTCAAACATTTCCAACGGTATTTCCTATTTGTTCACTTTATGAAAAATGTAAAGTCACCAACCTTATTTTTAATGATCTAAAAAATTTCGTTAAAAATAAATATTAAATGTTCCTCCGAAACACAATATTTTACTATCTTTGTATACGAAGAATCAAGAACGTGTCAACATTACATTTATATATAACCTCGTTTCGACTTGGTAAACATCAAACTACTTTTATAATATCTTTGATCCCATATGTCGACAAAACAAAATGTAAGAAACCGTATAAAGAACACAAGACCATATTATACATTATCAAAAAGTCAAGTCAACGAGTCAACACAGGCTGGGAAACGCTGGGGTACCTGACATGGTACAGTCCAAAGGGACAGATAGTGGTTGAGGGCCTCGAACGAGTCTGAGTACTGATGATTCAACAACGACGATTCAGTGAAGTCAGCACAGGCTGAGACACGCCGGGGTATCTGTCGTCGGGTGGTCCGAGGAGGCAAGACCCTAAAAGGTCCGTTCTTGTGACCTCACCTAACGATAAAGGAAGAGGTCACGTACTTTCACTTTTCACTTTCACTTCAACGAGTCAGAATAGTTTGAGAATCGTTGGGGTACCTGACATCGGGTGGTCCGAGGAGGTAGGTACCCTGAAAGGTCCGTTCTCATGACCTCACCCCACGGTAGCGGAAGAGGTTATTCAATCGGGTCGGTAAAAGACCAAAACTATGTAAAATACTGTCGACCTCAAAAAACGGAATTATGTTTGAAATCACTGATTTTTACCATAAAGTTCGTCAAATATGAGTTTGGAGTTACCCAAAAAGATGGTTCTTTTCCCCCTTTCTAAAATTTTAACGGATTAAACAAACTGTCTGTATAACTGGTTGAGTCCAAAACTTGAGACCTTCGTATTAATTTATGATTGTTTCACTTAAGTGTACCAACTGAGAATCGTATACCAAATTGTGTCCATGTCTTTAAATTAGGGTCTGGATTAAAAGGTGAGTTTTCTCGATAAAAATTTTCTTTCGTCACCACATAGCTACAACGACCCACAGCTGTCACCAACATCTGACCTGCATAAGATGTTATAAGTCGAACACATCGAGAAACAAGCACTACCCAGAAAGAAGAACCCCGGGTGTTTATTGTGTAGACTATTAAATGAGTAAAAACCGCAAACATTAACTTATCGGACATTGTAAATGACACTCTCTAAAAATACATATACATACCGACTCAGGAGACGACAAGTGGACTTTGATAGTGTCGTAACAATTAGTCGATATGGGGTTATGTTTTCTTTTCAAATTTCAACCTTTTTCTTTACAACACATCAAAAGGGGCCCAACCAGACAGTTTCAGAACCTTTTTAAAAACCTTTAATAAACCTTTGATCCTTTGGACAAACGACTCGGTTACGGACACAAATCGTCACTACCTAAAGAGTTGGGTGGGTGGGGTGGGGGCGACCCGTCGTTCCCACGTGTAACGAGGTTACTTTGCAAACACAAGAACCCAGAAGGTCGTACTACTACCCGACACACAAGACTATAGACACGCACAGTGGGTCTCGGCCACTGTCGATACCCCATCCCTTAATCCTCCAGGTCCTTCGGGGGTCGTCGACGACCGGTCGTTCCCGGAGGAGGACTCTCCCCGTGTAACTCCGGACGAGAAACGAAGAACGGTCGGTCGGCGATACCGCTCCTACCTCGTTCTGGTCTTTATTACACGTACTTCCAGACAATGTCATCTCACGGACGATTCACAGTCAGCACACAACACACACACACATAGGGTCGAACGGACGGTCCGGATGTGTGGTCCTCGATGGAACCTAGAGATCGATCTCTCACTCAAGACTACGACGGGTGGACCGGACTGACGAGCTAACACTCAGGGACTCCGTCAGGACTGGAGTCGGGGCGGACCTGCTCGGAAAAAGGCACAGGCACACGTCGTTTCTAAGATGGACACTGGAAAGGGATGAGAAGTCCCCCGTCTGTCCTCCCTCGACCACACACCGTCCCACCTACCACGGCAGACGAGAACTCCCTTACAGGGACGCGACGTTGAGAAGTCTCGTCCTCGGGGAGGTCTGTCTCGAGAACTAACACACAGAGGAAACCTGAAAGTGTCAAAACCGAACAGTCAATTAACACAAAGGAGTTCCTTATCAAAAGAAGAACTAGTGTTCGACCAGTCACGAATTAGTCGTCACTCTTTCCACGTCGAAGTTACCAACACTGTGCGGGGGGGACGGGGGAGGGTGAGGGTGGGGGGGAATTCTCCGTCTCTGTAGAGAGCGAACGCAACTGAATTACTCCCTCGACGGGACCCCCGAGGACCTATACCGTTACAAGTGGGATGAGGGTCGAAACCCCTGGGACGGAATTGAGACGTACACAACGAGAAAGTAGGTAATACTCTACTGAACAGACTATTACTTTTTTCCCCACGGTCCGTGAAATTACCGTCGGGGATCGTAAGGGAGGGTCGGGAGAGTAGACACTCCAGAGACGTCACGATCACGACCCCACCCACGGAAGAGAAATCAATGGGGTCTCGGGGAAACGGTCCCCGAGGTAGGTTGGTAGGTAAGTAAGTAGATAGATAGGTGAGTAGGTAGGTAGGTGGATGGATGGATAGGTAAGTAGGTAGGTAGACAGGTGGGTGGGTAGGTGAATAGGTAGGTAGGTCGACAGACAGGTAGGTTGGTAGGTAGGTAGACAGGTAGTTAGGTGGGGAGATGAGTGAGTCGGTAAGTAGGTAGATCGGTAGGTGAGTAGGTTTGTTGGTAGGTGTGTAGGTAAGTTGGTAGGTAGGTTGGTAGATAGGTGGGAAGGTAGGTAGGTAGGTAGTCAGATCGTGGACAGGTAGGTGGGTTGGTAGGTAGGTAGGTCGTCAGGTAGGTTGTCCATAAAGGGTTCACGGACGAGACAAGGTAGTAAGACTAGGGACAGATCTCGACCCACCTCAGTCCTCTCCTCACCTCCCCCCGACTACCCCCCACACCCCCCTAGTCTGGGACTCACACTGAGACCGGGGTCTCCTCGGGTCCGACCTTCCACACTCGTGGATCGTACCCCGTCCCCCCGAACCATGGGGAAACCTTCTCGCCCACCTAAATGGACAGATCTCGAGCCCGGTCTTCTCGGAGGTCCGTCTCCCCGGTCCGACTTCACCCCCATGGGCCATACCCCCACCCCCGGTTTACAGACCACCACCCTATTACACCAAACCCGTCCGGTCTCGGTCTCTACCACCCAGGACTGACAGTCCCCGAGCTCGTAGGAACCTCTACACTCCCGCAGAACCACACCAACCCTGTCTTGTCCACCCCACTGCGTGTGACGGGTCACTGTATAGATCCTCCACAAAGACTTGTGGTGAATGACTTCTTCTGACTGAAAAGGAGGAAACAACTTCTAATTAACAGGTATCTACATACCCAAATAAAACCCAGAGAGATAAGACAAAGTAAATAGGTTTACAGATTAAAACACGGTCATGGTACGACAAAACTAATGACATCGAAACGTCATAACAAACTTCAGACCCTCTCAATTACGGGCAACGAATTGAGAGACCGTATTACTAACGTGAATCCGTAGTACTCTTGGTATGCCAAAATAAATAAATATAAACCGACGGGACCCAGAATAAGGAAGTGTGTCTGAAAGAAAACACCATTCACCCCCGATGAGAAACAACACTACGTACCCGAAGAGTAACGTTACTAAAGAGAAAGACACCTCGTGTCTGAGATCTCGTACCCGAGTCACCATCACCGCGTGCCGGATCAACGGGGTGTCGTACACTTTAGAAGGGTCTCGTCCCTAACTTGGGTACACGAGACCCAGTCGTCCGTGTAAGAATTGGTGACTCGGTGGTCCCTTTAGAGTCATTTAAGAAAATTTGTGAGAACTAATACACCTGTAACTATAACGGTAGACCATATCCATCGTCGATCATAAACACATTTTCAAAAGAAGCTGATCCTGTCCGTCGGAAATGCAACCCTAAAGAATCGATCCTTTTTTACAGAACCTTTACTTATATAATTTTGATACCTCTTTGACTACTAGGACATCTAGATCCGACCACTAAGTCTTGGGGACTTTTACGACGTTATCTCTCCCCCGGTCACTCTAGGAGATCGGAGTAGATAACGTGTGCTTCTCGAAGTCATTGAACAAGACCCGGAGGACCGACTGACCATCGTTTTGTGTAAGCCTCAAATTGAAATCGTCTATGGCGGTTGTCAGAGTTCCACCACATGATTAAGTGAGGTTGGTCATCATATACTACCAGGACCGAAAAGATATAGTGGTTGTGACTAGTCCCTAATTATAGGTTTTATATGTTTCTTGAATGTCTTGAGTTACAATTCTTTTGTTGGACTCACTTTTTACCTGTCTCCTGGACTTATCTGTGAAAAGGCTCCTTCTGTATGTCTAACAGTTGTCCGCGTACTTTTCTACGAATAAATTGTAGTGTTAGTTTACCCTTTACTTTTAGTTTTGGTGTTACTCTATTAGTGGAGTGTTGACAGTCTTACCGACAACAATTTCTGTTCTCTATTGTCCATAACCACTCCTATGACCCTTTTCCCTTCAGAACACGTAACAACCACCCCTATATTTAACCTCATTGGTGGTACCTTTTCAACGCCTAGGGAGTCTTATAATTTTTATCTTGTTGCTTCCTGAAGGGACCAGAAGGTCCCCAATTCTTAGACGGAACGTTAAGTCTCCTACACCCAAACTAGGGACCAGCCCCTTGACTCTAGGGTATACGGTGTTGACTTTCTAGGACGTACGACGTTACTTCTAGGGTGTCGTGATTCTGGGTCACGTCGGTTTAAATTTTTTTCTTTTTGTGTTTGAAGGTCAATGTTTTATTTACTCAATGTCCATACTTTACCTGTCACATATCTTACAGTTATTAATACATTATGGAAACATACCACTTTATAACATCGATCTGAATAAGACCACTAGTCAAACTTTATATATCTTTATACAAGTGTTTATAAGTGATACAAGAGATCGTTCTTAATTGTATCACAATACTCAGTTAATATAAAGTTTTTGTTTGAGTATCCTTTTATCTAATCCCAAAATCGAATGGTCTCAGACCCCACCCCTCTTTCCTCTTAACCTACTTCCGTCAGTTTTCCATAATACAGTCAAAACCTTCAACAAATTAAACTAAGAATTAAATAAAAACCGACGGGAACCAGAAGCAACGAAACGCCCCAAAGAGATCAACGTCACCCACCCTTGATGAGAGATCAACGTCACATGTCTGAAGAGTGACGTCACCGAAGAGAACTTTTCGTGCCCGAGAACGTTTCGTACCTGAGGTCCCGCGTACCCGAGTCATCAACACCACCTGTCTGAATCAACGGGGTACCGTACACGTCAGGAGGGTCTCGTCCCTGACTGGGGTACAGGGGACATAACCGTCGGTCTAAGAATTGGTGACCTGGTGGTCCCTTCAGGTCTAATTAATCAAAATTCTATTTATTCATTATTCTTATATTGTATGTTGTACTACCTCTTCCGTTGCCGTTGGGTGAGGTCATGAGAACGGACCTTTTAGGGTACCTACCTCCTCGGACCATCCGACGTCAGGTACCCCAGAGTTTTAGCCTGTGCTGACTCACTGAAGTGAAAGTGAAAAGTGAAAGTACGTAACCTCTTCCGTTACCGTTGGGTGAGGTCACAAGAACGGACCTCTTAGGGTCCCTGCCCCCTGGGACCACCCGACGGCAGATACCCCGGCGTGTCTCAGCCTGTGCTGACTTCACTGAATCGTCATCGTCACCGTATGTTGTACTATTTGTATCGTACTGACATACAATAAATACTTTTAACAATTCTCTAATTATGACTCAAGAGTAGTATTCTTTTCATTAAAAAACAAAGAAATTATAAAAAAATGGATATACTCTACTACCTACAAATGATTTGTACACTATGTGAAGTACTACATATATTTAGTTTAGTAACACGATATATGGAATTTGAATGTGTCACGGCATATAGTTAATATCACATTATTTTGACCTTCCCTTTTTTTTCTTATAGTTTAAGTATTATTTGAGGGACGACAAAGTATCCGCGACTGTAAAAACAGTCACAAAAGAAATTCTTTTCGTAAATTTTAAGACATAATATGACGACATCCAGCTTAGTAACTTCAAGTCTAAGACTCACAATAAGTTTTATAACTTAAAGGTGTCATATTGTACTATGAAACGAAACGGTCACAACAAAACAACCTCCCCCTTCCTATCCCTTCATCAATTTCTACTCAATTCAACTTACAACAAAGGCTAAAAAAAATACGAACTGGTGTGACTCTTTGATCAAAACCAAAGACTTTTATGACGAAAATCTGACGTCTGTCACCGAAGACATCGACTGAAGAGAAAACGAAAAATCACTCCAGGACCGTCTCCTCAGATACCATACAGAGGTCTTTCGGGACTCAGTGGAAACCCTTTATACCCTCAACTAACCCTAAGTACAATTGTTTCTTTCTAACCGGTAAACAATTTATGACTTCGACCCACAACCCATGTGTCCCTAAGTAACGTAAGGCTATCAGACGAAAACTAACAAACTTTTGAAGATATTATCTAATTGGTTTTTGTTTTTGTTGTTTGGAAACGAGCTCATAAAAAGTGACTCGAAGGAGAGTGAGGGAGGGGAAATCAATCTAGTTTAGAGTCGACGTGTCTTTCCTTCTTCGACGCTAAGCGTCTACTCACTGTGTATGCAGGAGGTCTAGTGTCCCTGAACTCAGGGAAGACAGCATTCAAACGATCGGAGAACTCAGACCGGGGTTCCAACGACACTCAACGGGTAAGGTAGGTCTCATTGAAAGTGAGGTCGAAGCCACTAGAACAGTAGACAACGGAGGAGGTCGTCTACGGTGTGGACACGGGAGATTACGTCGAGTGGGAGTAGGTCATACTACGCTTTCAGGAAGTACCACAGTCCTTGATCCTGACTGACCCCTATCCCGTGGTCCCTCAGGAGACTGGGGACGGGTTGCTTAGGGATAAGGGGACAGGTTGGAGGGTCGAACCCGACCCCGTCACCCCCTGGTCCCTCCTCTCTTACTGTCATAGGGGTTGTGGAGTCACGGTCACCTAATCCTAGACTCTGAGACTGGCATATCTCATCCCTGGCCAGTTGGACGTACTTCACATCCGGTGGCATTACCGTTTCTATTTTCCGTCCCGAAAGACGGTAACACCTAACTGACCATCCAACCCGAAGGGTCCATATCAATCACCTTTTCTTGGACGGACGGTCACGTCCTCTGTATTCTCTGTACCCTACCTAGAGACACAACCCTTCTAGTGACCTCCTCCCGTAACGTTGAGCGAGGCCATAAGAACGGACCTCTTAACGGTACCTGTCTCCTCGGACCACCCGATGTCAGGTATCCCAGCGTTTCTTATCCTGTGCTGACTTCACTGACTCGTGTGTGTAGTCCAAAGGGTCGGTAAAGAAGTAAGTGAGTTGGTTATAACTTTAGATACAACCCCCTTAAGGGACCTCCAGGTCACCAATCCTGAGGTACGAAGGTAACGTCCCCTGTACCCAATTTAGGGACCAGTCCCTTCATTCTAGGGTGAACGGTAAGTCGATTTTTTTTTTTTAAGAATTTTTACCCTTTTTTTAGTTTGTGTTGATACAACCCCCACCTTGATGTCGTTACTTTGTCCAGAGGACGGGAAAACCCTAGATGAAAGATTACCCCGTTCCTTCCACTACTACTTAATACGTAATGATCATATAAAGTTTATGACCCTTTTTGATTAGATTCACACCACTATCAATTCTGGTACTTCCCTCGACAAAATCTGATCCCACTAATCCCTTCCGGATACTTTCATTGTAAACTAGACTCTGGACTCACCATTCCTACGTCGGTTCACTTTTAAACCCCTGTTGTTTGATCATTCATCTTTTCGGACTCTAGTCGTAAATATTCTTTCACTTTCACTTCAACGAGTCAGCACAGGCTGAGACACGCTGGGGCACCTGACGTCGGAGGGTCCGAGGAGGTAGGTACCCTAAAAGGTCCGTTCTCATGACCTCACCCCACGGTAACGGAAGAGGTCCCCTAGAAGGACTGAGTCCCTAACTTGGGTCCAGAGGGCGTAACGTCCGCCTGTGAAATGGGAGATTCGGTGGTCCCTTCGACCTCTTGTTTTCTAAATTCGATCACTCGTAATCCTACCATCCCCTACTCTATTTACCTTTTGTAGGTTCTATCCTCATTTACGAAGATAAAGAAACATCAGGGGATCCTTTCCCGTTCAGTTTACTACACGTCCTTAATCTTTACGGATAAATTCGTCAGTTTATCGTAGAACGACGAGATTCCAAGATTACCGTCTAATGCAAGATTGTAGCATTTTTATGGCAACAAAAATACCATTCAATGTACTTTCACTGTCTCACCACTCTTGTGTCCGGTACACACCGATGACGAGACAATGGTCTTGGACTTAAGGAAACTGACCGTACAATGTCCCGGAACGGTTGAATATAACTCGTTTACGAGGTCAATTGTCGTCAGTCACTATCATATTAACGATAATTACTGTAAACTTTATCGTTGTTCTATGTACTTGTCTGATAGTTACTGTCCAAACCCTATGGTCACAAAAGTAATCTTTTCGTAAGACATATATAGATTACGTATATATAATTTAAGACTGATCGGGTAAAAACGACCATTTAACAATTTTACTCTGTAACAACTCTTGACAGTAATCTGAGAATACAACGGACTTATACGGAGATAAACAGAAAACTATCTAGTGAAAGACCACTAATATAAGTAATTCATAAAGATTTTCTTTGTCATTTAATTGTCTTTAATACGGTCCTAAGGACCTTAAAATCTTCGGAATTTAATTCTCACTCTGGACCCAAGTTCAGAGTCACGACAGTACGTGAGTCTCAACGTACCGACACCCATATAGGTTTTTGGGAACTCTGACTTAAACATTTTCATTAGATAATAGACAAGACGGATCTCGGAACATTTTTAGACTATTTTTGACATTTTATACTAAGACGAATTCGAAAACCTTCACCGTCCTCCAATACGACTCTCGGACATTTCGAACACGGACGGGACATGAAAAACACAAACCTGTCTGGGGGTGTGGGGTTAGAAAAAGTCTCGGGGTCGTTAATTTTCTCCTAGTCGAAATATGACCCACAAACGACGACGATTCAACGAAATCAGCACAGTCTGAGACACGTCGGGGTAGCTACCGTCGGGTGGTCCGAGGAGGTAGGGACCCTAAGAGGTCCGTTCTTGTGACCTCACCCACCGGTAAAGGAAGAGGTCACGTACTTTCACTTTTCACTTTCACTTCAGCGAGTCAGCACAGGCTGAGAATCGCTTGGGTATCTGACGTCGGATGGTCCGAGGAGGTAGTAACCCTAAAAGGTCCGTTCTCATCACCTCACCCAACGGTAACGGAAGAGACTATGACCCACAAAGTCAAGTCAAGTCCAGTCAGTGAGTCAGCACAGGATGAGAAACTCTGGGGTACTTAGCGTCGTGCGGTCCGGAGGGACAAGTAGTGGTTGAGGGTCTCAAGTGAGTTTGAGTACAGGTAGTTCAGTCACTACGGTAGGTCGGTAGGATAGGAGACAACAGGGGAAGAGGAGGACAGGGGTTAGGGAGGGTCGTAATCCCAGAAAAGGTTACTCAGTTGAGAAGCGTACTCCATCGGTTTCATAACCTCAAAGTCGAAGTCGTAGTCAGGAAGGTTACTTGTGGGTCCTGACTAGAGGGAATCTTACCTGACCAACCTAGAGGAACGTCAATTTCCCTGAGAGTTCTCAGAAGCGGTTGTGGTGTCAAGTTTTCGTAGTTAAGAAGCCGTGAGTCGGAAGAAGTGTCAGGTTGAGAGTGTAGGTATGTACTGGTGACCTTTTTGGTATCGGTACTGATCTACCTGGAAAAAACCGTTTCATTACAGAGACGAAAACTTATACGATAGATCCAACCAGCATTGAAAAGAAGGTTCCTCATTCGCAGAAAATTAAAGTACCGACGTTAGTGGTAGACGTCACTAAAACCTCGGGGGCTTTTATTTCAGACTGTGACAAAGGTGACAAAGGGGTAGATAAACGGTACTTCACTACCCTTGTCTACGATACTAGAATCAAAAGACTTACAACTCGAAATTCGGTTGAAAAAGTGACAGGAGAAAGTGAAAGTAGTTCTCCGAAAAATCAAGGAGAAGTGAAAGACGGTATTCCCACCACAGTAGACGTATAGACTCCAATAACTATAAAGAGGGCCGTTAGAACTAAGGTTGAACACAAAGAAGGTCGGGTCGCACAGAGTACTACATGAGACGTATATTCACTTTATTCGTCCTACTGTTATATGTCGGAACTGCATGAGGAAAAGGATAAACCTTGGTCAGACAACAAGGTACAGGTCAAGATTGACAACGAAGGACTGGACGTACATCCAAAGAGTTCTCCGTCCAGTCCACCAGACCATAAGGGTAGAGAAAGTCTTAAAAGGTGTCAAATAACACTAGGTATGTAAGTTTCCGAAACCGTATCAGTTATTTCGTCTTTATCTACAAAAAGACCTTGAGAGAACGAAAAAACTACTAGGTCACCTACAACCGTTAAACCAGAGACCAAGGAGACGGAAAAGATTTCGGTCGAACTTGTAGTCCTTCAAGTGTCAAGTGCATAATGACTTCGGACCGAACCTCTTAAAACTCGTAATGAAATGATCACACACTCTACTCACGTCAACACTTCATCAAACTCGTAAGAAACCGTAACGGAAAGAAACCCTAAATCCCCTCCGGATTATAGGTCAAAAATCCACAGTTTCAGGAAGTGACTCGTCCCGACTATTCATGTCTCGGGAAAAAACCACTAAGGAGACCGGTGTAGAGAGAGGGATGTAAATCCCTGAGACACGGAGAAGGGAAGGGAAGGGTCCATTTGAGAGGGTCAGGGTGTCTCATGTTTAATTGTGTCTGACGATATAATGTAAAACGAAGTAAAACGTGTATTACTTCTATTGACTAACTGATTCGTCAAGGTCTTGACACACAAGTAATTAGTTTTTCTTACGAAGGGACCACCGAGTCTACCATTTTGTTCTTCTCCACTAGAGGAGGGTTTCTATAACGTCCATAGTACCTTTGTACATTGTTGTGCACGTCATACCCAACCAAAGTTGTGTGTCCCGTTCCCTCTTCCCACTCAGGACTCCTAGGTACACCTAGTCTCGTCCCCGACACGAGGTCATCCGACCTGAGATGGACCGACCAGTGACGGGGTGAGGGTCCGTGTAGACGAGACACTTCAGGAGACGGAAAACAGTCTAAGTTTGGAAAGTAGGTTGTAAAGTACGAGTAGCAAAGGGGACGAAGGGTCCACCTATTAGGTATGTGTCTTTGGGTCCGTCTGGTTTATATGAACGGACTAACACACAGTGTACCGTGCAGAGACTGAGTCTAAGACATGACCTTCAAGGGCAACGACAACGACAACTTCTTGAGAGCAGAGGAGACGTGTTGACAACGACTTCTAGACCAGGGGACAGAAATCGAGAAGGTTGGAGACCGCGGGGGTGTCGGCGACCACCCCACTGGATCTCGTTGTCGTTGTCCGTATTTCGAGAAGAGGGGAGGAGGTCCGGGACCTGAGGAAATAAGTAAAGGAAGACAGAGGAACTAGTAACTCACAAGTCAACATATCGAAAGTTTCGACACGACACTGGTACCGGAAACCTACTCCGAAGTAGGGACCCGTAGTCATTTCTCGGGGTCATATCTGACCGAACGTCTTTCATCAAACCTCGTTAGGGATCCCGGACCCTTGATGGCCTCGTCCGCCCGTTCGGGCTAAAAGAACTCCTGAAAAACTTGGACGAAGTCAAAGATAAGTTTACACCCATGTTTGAACGAAAAATTTTGGGAAACCTAGTGATACCACGACTATAGTGTCGAAAGTGGGTTAGACCCTTGACTGGTTCTGACGTATAAGGGACACATTTATGGATACTTTTTTTTCTTCGTCCAAAAGGTAGACACTTCTGTAGAGGATAGTCTTGTCAATTACTTATTACACTGTGAGCACTATTTATGTACTTTTCTTCTTGAGAAGCTTTTTGACGTTTACGTCAGAGACAGAACGCGGTGATTTACCGATGTCAGGTAAGAAGAAACGACTGTCGTCGTGGGTTAACGAGGATCAGTAAAGTAAAGTATAGTCAACCTAAGGAGAGTGACGTACCGTCCAAGGTCAATCTAGGACCCCTACGTTCTTCTTGTCCGTTCAGACAGGGAAGTTTCTTGTATACTAAGTCTGTAGGGACTGTCAGGTCATTACTTTTGAGACACGAAGGTTACGTCCCTCGACCTTCTAGGTCACGTCCACTCAAACTAGGGACCAACCCCTTGATTCTAGGACAGACGGGGTGATTCGTGGGTTTTTGTTTTGTTTTTTCTGACGACACAACTAACTTACTATGTTCCAAATTATTTATAGGTCGGGTCCCGGATAGGGATTCATCTGTAAGGTTTTTTTGTGTACATTAGACCACCATCTCTGTATACATAATTGTGTACCGTTGTGAATACTCTTCTTAGGGTCGTCTCCTACGATCCTCTCTTGACCCCTTCCTTTTCGTCCCTGTCCGATCGTGGTGTGGACACACCACCGGGTCCTTAACGAAGTCCTTCAGGTGCGATCTCGACCAGACTTTTGGTCGTCAACATTTTTCGACCGTCTCCCCTCCTCTCCTTGTTCCCCAGTTTCGTTGACTACCATCTCGTCCGTCGTCCACTTTATGTTCCTTCGTGTAGTGGAAACAACCTTCCTCGAGTTAGACACACTGTCACCCTCGACGTCCTTCTGGTACGGAGCGAGTCCGTAACACCTCAAATAGAGTCTCGTTGTCACTTGTTTCCTTCTTAAAATTCGTCGTCTTACGGTACTCGTTTAAAAGTAAAACTTCGAGTTGGGTCACTTCAGTTTATCCCCCGTCAGTAATCAATCTAAGGAACTTGATATTAGACATATAATTACTCATTATTATTGGACATTGAACGAAAGTGACTGGTTCTCACGAAATTAACAAGGACGTTTGACGTATGGGAGGGTCGAAGTGTCGGATCTTTTATATAGTATGTTGAGGAGATTGACGGGGGATATCAGTCGTGAAGTCGATTCCCCAGCTACATCATTGTCAACGAACAATGAGTCCTGTGCCCCGATCAAAACGGGTCGAGTTTGATCAACTTTGGTGACTTGTAAGTGGACCCGGACGTGTTCACAGGTAACTTACTGGATAGTTACAGTCATTGGAAAGGACTTCGAAGTTTAGTGGGACGAAGAGAAAAAATTACAGATAAATAAACTGACGGGACCCAGAATCGACACCGTACGTCTTAGATCAAGGGGTTGGTCCTTAACGTGGGACCAGGAGACGTAACCCTAGTACTTCAGAATCGGTGACCTGGTGGTCCTTCAGGGCGGTGCGACAAAGAAATGGGGTATTTATAGGATTCGGATAGGGAAGTCCCTCCGGTTAAACTCTAAACAAGAGGGCAGAGGGACGAACCGACGGACATTTATTAACGAAAGAGACGACGTCTGGAGTCCCAGAGTCGTGACCAAACGGGACGTAGTCCGTTTGTCTACACCAAGTCAATGGACCAAGTCATTGTCACAAAGAAAAACAACTTCTGGTCTCCACCTTTCTAGTCCGTTCTCCGACAGTCATTAAGTCCGTCAGACTTGACTCCGCCCCTGCTCTCGTCTCCTCTTTTCTCTGAACTCTATATAAAATTCTTCTGGTTTACCAACATGAACCATTCCTTGATTTATAACCCAATTCTTTATCCGACTCTCATAAAAATCTCACCCGCTAACTACCCTGGTAAGTCCCTATATCGTTTTTGTCCTCGTCTCACTTTGACAGTCCTTTGTTCTCACTAAGATAAAACATGTACAACTCAAACTCCTTGAACACACTGTCGGTATGTCGCTACAGATCACGTGTCGACTGATATCTAAGTCCTGCTGTTGAACCGGGCCTGTGTTGCCTAGACCTTTGGTTGTCGTCTCCACCAACTTCGGTGGACCGTAGTCCGTCTCACTCTATTTTGTTGGGTCTTGTGTCGAATTTTTTGAAGTCCGTGTCCTCCTTCTTCCCTTCGGGTCCCTCCTTTGTCTTTTGGTCAGGATGGTTATCCACTCACCAGGGGACCCAGTTCTCTCTTAAGTTCTTACGTCTGTTCCAGTTTACGACTCTTTACAATCCGTTCGAGTTCAAAACTCTCAGTCAATAAGGATCGTGACTCCTTCAGTGACTATATAAACACTCGTCAAAGTAATTCTCGTCCGTCGGTCCTCCCTTGATTCCTCCCTCACACCACATCGGAACTGTCGACCCAAAGTAAAAAAAAAAAACATTAGGTTCACTGACTGACTTCGAAACGAACGTCCGAAACGGACGAGAAGTTTCTACCGACAGAAGTCATTTATGTGACGGTCCGTATGTTGTCTATTTTCTGACCCACGACGCGGCGGGTGGTGGGGGGTGGGGGTGGAGGGCGGGGGGTTGTGTGTGTGACTCCGTGGAAACAAAATCTCTAAATACGACGACGACGATTCAGCGAAGTCAGCACAAGCTGAGAGACGCTGGGGTATCTACCGTCGGATGGTCCGAGGGGACAGGGACCCTAAGAGGTCCGTTCTTGTGACCTCACCCAACGGTAAAGGAAGAGGTTACGTACTTTCACTTTTCACTTTCACTTCAACGAATCAGCACAGGCTGAGAATCGCTGGGGTCCGTTCTCATGACCTCACCCCACGGTAACGGAAGAGACTCTCTAAATACCAACTGATGTTATTGGCGATTGATGAACCCGGTGAACGAAAAAGAGAAGGACACGGAATTTAAGGACAATTTAAGTGGTGATTTCTCACTCCGGAGTTTTGGTATCCTAGGTGAGGGGTTTTATTTTTGGAGGTCCGGGGTCGTCAGCTGGGGTTATTTTTGTCTTGAGGTCCGGGAACAAGAGAGATGGGTACTGGCACGCCACACCGGAGTCCAAACGGTACATTAAAGGTCCAGGACATTCACAATTTGAAAGGAGTGGGTGGTGGTATCAAAGAACTACCAATAACTTCCCTTAGAACATTAGAATTCTGGGCGTTCCCGACCAGGTCGGTGTCGTGACCAATAACTATCTGACTCAGTGTGGGTGTTGGGGCTGTTGTAATTCAACTGTCTACCTCCAGACACTCCTTAATCCATCATTAAACTGGATCTCGTGGGTTTCCTGTCCAGGATCTATTCACTTCCTGTCGGTGAAGGGGTCACTACACTTATCTCATGTTCTGACTCTCACCCTCCATTCCTCCTCCGGGTCTCGGAAATTATCGGAAAAAAATGGATTACCGGACTGAAAAGAGGTTTTTTTTTCACTAAATGACTAGGGGTTTCCCCTCAACTGTCCATTCTTAAACCTTCTCAACTTTTCCGACCATAAGTTATGTGTTCTCCTTCGACTGTCTTCTCTCCACAATGTCCGAGTATTTTAACACTAGTAGAAATATTTTGTGGGAAATAAGATTTAGAGTTGGGGTTTCAATGAGACTACTCTTACTTTTCACCTTGTACTGAATTTCTTCTGATAAATCGTTATAAATAGTTTTACGTTTAGGTAAATGGAAACCGAAGTCGTTGGGATGAAGACCCTTACACTTATTGTCTATGAAGACCGTCTATACATCTAACTACACGTGTGTTTAAATACATGATCTCGTGATAAACATTATCACTCACTCACTTTTGTTAAGTTCACGGGTGGTATTTTCTGGTCATTTTAATTGATGTCAAACAATTCGTAGATGTTTTCTCTTACTCCTCGTGAGAAAACTCTTCACCTTACCTTACATAACTCCCTTATTTCGTATCATATCTTTTCATAAATATCTAGGACAAAGTCTGATGCCTTCACTTTTGTAAGATATAATACTCGAACGAACATAAAAGTCTTCCTTTGGATCTTTCACTGTGTTTTTTTAATAATTTTTCTCCTAGGTATCTTGTGATCCTCCCAATTGTGAAGAGTTTCGTATACGGGGTAATATAACAAAGTCAAAACTCGGTATATATCACATAATACGTAAGTTTTGTTTTTTGAATCAGACAGAACCTCGACGAGGTACCGAAGGGTACTGACCCAGGACCCGTCCCGTGGACCGTGGAGGTAAATAGACACTTAAAAGACCTTGACCTACCGAAAAAAGACAACAAAGTCCCGTGACCCCTCTCTTGAGAATCCATCCTTCAATCCATCTTCGTTGTTCCTCTCCGAACCGACTTTCCCTACGTTTGGGTAGAGATTTGAGGGTAGGGTCTGTGTGGGTCCTCTCGAGTGTCTATACGACGTTTTATTGGCGTCCCTGAAAAGTTGAGAAGGTGTCCGAGGGATTCGTGTATTACCTATCTTCACCCTGAGAGGTTCATTGGAATCCGTAATTCCCGAGTACTTATAAGATGTAGATTAATATTGTCTACCTTAATACCCTTCTATATTTGTTGTAATGAACGACAATATATTGAACATTAACCGTGACCCGTGTTCGTCCTCCTCTAACCTGCACAATTTCCCCCTTCGGTTCGCCCTAGTTATCCTTCTTACTCCTCCTGAAGAAGCCAACACAACCCGATTATTTTCTAGACAGACGAACTCGACTTGACTCGACACTAAACAAACAACAAGATGTGGAAAACCAAGTATTGAGAGTTAAAAACACCGCTGATCTGTTCTTGGCTCCTTCTCTTTATTTGGTAGGACTGTAAACCACGACACTGTAAACGACCCCCCGCCCCCCACCACAGAGTCGAAATATTAAATGATATGAAATTATTTTTTTTTTTGAAAGATAAAAAAGTTCTACCTTTCTTTTCTCAGACCATCTTAACTATTGGGGTAAAGGAGAGAGGAGTTCACAACCCGAAGGGGAGATGGGACGACTCCTCGTTAAGTCTAAACCCTAGACGGGGGTGTTCCGTCTGTCTCTTCCAGCCCGTGTCATGGACCGTGTGAGGAGACCGGAACCTTCGTCGAAAAGACCTTCTCCTTCGGTTGCACGAATTTCTTCCCGCCATGAAGGGGTACATTCGGGACCATAGTGGGGTCCACCCTTAGGAGTACCACAACAACCATGTCGAAGTAGCTCACCTAAACAAGAGTGGACACCTTACTCAGTTCCTTCCTGACACTCTTACAAGGGGTCCCTCTTATTCACATTGGACCTTCCTGATTAAAAATTTAAATGTGACCCCAGACAAAGATACAGAAATTGTGAAAAACAATGCCATTTGTAAGTATTACCGGACGTTGGACTCGGTGGGTGGACACTTTCTGACAGGTAAAATCCCCTGTAAACGTTCCTAACTTATCAGAGAAATGAAAATAAAGGAGTGGGTGGAGGTGGTGGGAAGGTAGAGTCTAGGTATTTTCTTGGACCGTTGGTCCGGGACTGTTCTACCATTAAAACTCCGCTATCGGACGGTAGAAGAACCGGTCGACCGAGGGGCTAATTTCAAGGAAGGAACGGAGTCGTTGAGCAGAGACCTTAAGTGACCGGACACTACGCAGTTCGTCTTCCTCGAACCTGAACCATTGTCAAACCGAATCGGTCGGTCCTTGGAACGACGAGGACCGATCGGTCGGAGCTAGTCCCTTATAATCCCGTTCTGAGATCGTCAACAACCCTGGTTAACAACAGGACTCCAAGAGACGAAGTTTCAAGGGACTTCGTCGTGACCGACGGGGATCACGAATCGTCAACTCTGCTCCTTTCCTGTTTGAAGACCTCAGCTACCTGAGTTAAATAAAACATCCCACTCAGACGGGTTAAGTTATCGACCAAGTCGGTCAGACGAACAAAACACAGGAAAACACAATCTCGGCTCCCCGAGGTAAAACCTCCCGTTTAACGGGGGCACATGTGTGCCCCTTGTAAAAAGGGGAAGGTAGACCCGAAAAGGAAATGTCCTGTTCGGTCAAACCTCCGGAGCGACAAACACACACATATACATACACACATATATATATATAAACTTATTGTAACCGCACCAAGTAACCGCACATTTTTCTCGAGATAAATTAACCGAATTCATTATCATTATTTGCGAATATTTGGTTTGTTAAGATTTATGTTCTACTTCCTCAAGGTCCAAGTGTAGTTGGCCCTTCATGAATTAGAATTTAATCATGGACCATATTTAAACAACTAGATTAATATTATTATATCTGTCCAGAATAGTAGTTGCATAATTTATTCTGTTAATAAAACTCCGTGGTCGGACGGTAGAAGACCCAGACGATCGAGGGGCTAATTTCAGAGAAGGAACGGAACGGAGTTGTGGAACAGAGAGTCTAAGTGACCGGACAGTGATCCGCTCGTCTCTCTCGAACCTGAGTCAATTGTGGAAACGGGGAAACCTTTGGGCTCCACCCCACCAGGAGGTCCTCTCGAACTCACAACCGGAGGGAAGGACGTAAGTGAGGACGACGGACTACGTTCCTCATGTCCCCAAACGACGTCGTCCGCACGTCTCCGTCCCGTCTCTCACTCCCGAGCCTGGAGCCGACGAGACACAGGTCTCAGGTCGTACCTCCCGTTTCACATAAGTCAGGTGCTCGGTGAATTGTTGAGAAAGGACAACGCCTCTATCGGACCGAGTCCCAATTTCTCCCATCGTGTCTAGGACGGTCCTAAAACCGAAACCGGAACGACCGAACCGAAAGACGTCACCTTTGTACCCAGGGGGGACTCAACCATAAGCGGCTCCTCTGTGTTAGTGGAGAAAGGGTTGGAAAAAGGGTTAATGGTTGTGTCCCCTTACCGTAGTGTACGCAAGGAGGTCGCAGAAATGACAAACCATAACATTGACCACACAAATGAACAGGTACACGGGTAATGTATATAACTGACGATCCTGAGAAAGACGTTAAACATAGTGGTCCTAGGTCATGTACGACGACGACGACGACGACGATTCAACGAAGTCAGCACAGGCTGAGACACGCTGGGGTATCTGCCGTCGAGTGGTCCGAGGCGGCAGGGACCCTAAGAGGTCCGTTCTTGTGACCTCACCCAACGGTAAAGGAAGAGGTTACGTACTTTCACTTTTCACTTTCACTTCAACGAGTCAACACAGGCTGGGAGTCGCTGGGGTACCTGACGTCGGATGGTCTGAGGAGGCAGGTACCCTAAAAGGTCCGTTCTCACGACCTCACCCAACGGTAACGGAAGAGACCAGATCATGTATCTTCCTCCATTTATTTACCAAGGTGAGGGAGGGGACAAGGGTATGACAACCGTCGTAGTATCTCATAAACCCCTTGTGGGGTCGACATTACAAACGATCACCCTGAATTGGGTCCAGTCTCACTGGTTCCGATCAAACCGTATGAATTCCGAGTCCTCGGACTGAAACCGAAAGTCTACAGGTCTACAGAAGTGACTGTCACTCGTCCCCAGCTACCGACGACCTAGAGAATCGGTCCACTGTAAGA
The DNA here is from genome assembly GCA_006410555.1 of Capra ibex. Taxonomy (NCBI): domain Eukaryota; kingdom Metazoa; phylum Chordata; class Mammalia; order Artiodactyla; family Bovidae; genus Capra; species Capra ibex. The sequence continues at coordinate 23,767,771 of SJYO01014747.1, forward strand.
CGTCTACCGTGGACCTCACTACACCTTAAAACTCGAAATGTAACGGTCACACACTTTATCCCGTCAACACGCCATCAAACTTGCATGATCAACAGTCAGTTCTATCTCTCGAGTACAGAACATTCACTCTGTCGGGAACCGACCTACAGTAATGACCTTTGTTCGCGCGAAACCTTGTCTACGTTTTCCTCGGTTCTCTGGGAAAGGGTTCCGGGTCCTATGTGCCGAAAAGGGCCTGAGGTGACGGTCTGGTGGGGTAATCGAAGGAGCCGACACCGGTGGTGGTACACGGCGATGTCGGAAACAAGGGAACAGGACACTCTGGGACAGGTCCCTGGGAGCGGACTGTGAGCCCCCCCCGCCAAGACCGGGACAACGGATTCCACGTCGTACGTCCGCTCGACGAAATGTGAGGGGTCTGAAGCCTACTCTCAAAGGGAAACTTCGTCCCGGAAGGACACGAGGTCGAGGAGGAGAGGGAGTCAAAGAAAGTTGAGGTATCGTAGGTCCGCATGACCATCGTCGATGTTCCATGTACTTTCTACCTACGGCCTAGAGGTGTCTACTCAGGGGACAGTAGACGTTCCTAGGACGGGGGAGACGGAGACAGGACAGGGACTGGAAACACCTTCCAAGGGAAACGACAGATGAAAGCGTAGAGGACGAGGTTTTCCAGTCTAAGTTTCATGACTAATCCCTCCAACTTGGACTTTGGAGGAGTACAGGTACTTAGCAAGGTGACTCTGTCTCGTCAGACAACTCATGTGTCCGGTGGGAAGCAGGAAGGGGTGGAGGAACTCCGGTGTGTAAACCTGACGGATCGCGTGATACCTCTCTCCCTCCAATCACCTCAGTCGGACCCACGACCTTCGTTCGGTACCCTGACGTCGACCGAGTCCCTTCCGTGTCTGGACTGACCTCTCGTCCTACTTGTCCCGTCCGTCAAGAATTGGAGTCAAGACGTCAAATCAATGGTGACACTGTTAAGGTTCAAGCACTCCGACAACCCCGGGAAGGTTTTAGACAAGACTTTTGATCTCGGACCGAGAGATAAGACAGTCAAGAGAGTTCATCCTCCCAAAGACCGGACCCCTTGACTGTAAAACTTCCCCAGTGTGACCATCGGATCATGAAACCCCTGAGGAACGTGTCTACGGTAACCTCTATTTGTCTCCTCCTGTACTGATTTGATCGACCACTAAAAAGAAGAAAAAAATTAACGACTTCGGGGGTGTTTTGGACGGAACCTTTGTGTCAAAATTGGACCAGAGCAACGTAGCGACTATTTTTGGATACTTCCTCCACCCCCGCTACCACTAAAACAATAAAAAGGAACAGTCGATTGACCTCCAAGGGTGAGATCGTGACTCTCATTAACCTTGTCACTACAAAGTCGACAGCCATCGACCCGGTCCTCCGAGTTAGGTCCAGTATTCAGTCGGATTACTCTAGATCCCCGACCCTCGTTTAGCACCCTGTAGAAGACTCACTTTCGACGTCGGGTTTTATAGGAGACTACGGGTCACCACACTCACTACTCGATCTACGAATGGTGAAAGTATGAACGTCAATAAGACTAAGTACCGGTCGATACACCTTACCTCCTTCTCGTCTTTAGTCCGTCTCCCTCTTTTCCTGGGACCCCACGGTCCGTGGGTCTACTTCTCTAGTGTGTGTCTACTTGTCACGTTAAATACAAGAGACCTTCGGTGACTTTCCTTTCTGGAACGTACGATTCACCGAAGTCAACACAAAGAAACGTTGGGACATCTGACGGTCCGAGTAGAGACAGGTACCCTAAGACGTCCGTTCTTATGATCTCACCCAACGGTACAACAGGAGACGACCTAGAAGGGCTGAATCCCTAGATTGGACACAAATGACTTAACCGTCCGACCAAGAAATGGTGATCGTGGTGGACCCTTTCTGGTCCTATTACATTTATACGACTTTATGATTTGGTTCGGTCGGGTTTACCAAGACCTAAAACAACATGGTTTTCCGATTACTAGAGACAAAGGACAGGAGAAAGGGGCCGATTTCCCTTCTGAAACTTAGGGTNAAAAACAACCCCATGTACGAATCCTTAAAGGTCTCCCCAGGGACTTCAGACTCGTGCGGAACGTATACAGTCGAAGGAAGGAGCACTGGAACAGTGCCCGCCCTAAGGAGTGTGACCGAGGGTCGTCAATGGGAGACCTCTGCCCGTTCACTCCCCTAGTTCCCCTGCCAATGGACACAAAACCGGGAGAGAAAGAAGAGGGTGGAAGACTTAGTAGACTGAGTCTACCCCAATACTAAAAGAAACCTTAAAAGAACCCATGCTACCTCTTTCCTTGAGGTAAGGATTTACGTAATATCGGTCGGAAACTCTCACGGAGGAATCTTCCCAACCTTCCCTATCATGGAAGGGGAAGTTATGTAAGGAGGACCCTTCGGAGAAGTGGTAGGAGAAGGAGACTAAGTGACCAGAATTGTCCAGAATGTCCGGCAGTGGTACCTGTACTCCCGCCCGGGGGTAATCTCTTCTCAAGACGCCCAGTCAGTCGAAATTTCGTTAATGTCTTCCATCGGGAAGTGGGGAGACGAAGGGTACTCTTATACCCTTATGTTAGACTGCCCCCTTTACTTTGTCTTCTTTTCCTCGTCCCGTGTTAGAAAATTTCTTACTGTATTAGATTCCTGTAATGTGTCCGACTTATATCAGTTTATTAAAGTCCTACCACCTGATCTGTCAAAGGTTATCTGGAACTCGGAGTCATGTGAGAAACATTGTATAGTCCTTCGATTGACTATGTGGGTGTTCACCCACCTCCGGGTTAAATTTACACTTTTTTTGAAAATCTTTATACAAAATCCTAGAAAAGTCTATAAGATTTTGAATTTTGAACTTCACGACTTTATTCACTACTTTCCAAACATCTTTTACCTGGGGTCTTCCCCAAAACATCCACTAGTCAGTCCTAACTGATTCAGATTTTATTCAATAATTAAGTCATTTACTTGGAAATTCGACCACATTTTACCTTTAAGCCAAAAAGAGACAATTTTGTCTGTTCAAAAGACTTCTACGATTTGACGGAAATTATTGTCTAAAGTTAAATAAATGGAAAATTTGTTAGACATAAACGGAGACCCTAGAAAATAACAGTGAAACCGACAAAGTGTCACTGGATACCGGAACGACATAAAATATTACAAACACACAAGGAAACTGTCCCGAAGGTTCTAGTTTATTATTATTTCAAGGAAACTGGAGATTGATTTAAACTCCACGAAGTTTCCCGGGGACTCCCTGGGGTTTCCCTCTATGATTTGATTAGTTCCAGTAAACCATACAATTTGATATTTCCTTCACAAAAGGTTATTTATTTATTCAAAATACCATTCACCATGTCTATAAGATCTCTAACATATCTCAAGGATTATTTTATAATAATCAGTATTAAAAACAATATTTCCACAACATACAGTGTTGTTATTAGTCTAAATTTGAACGAAGGAATTCAAAACAATTATATGTGTCAATACCAAAATGAGATTACAGAAACGTCTTACAAAGGAGAAGTATATTTTTCCTGAAATGTTCAAAGACTGAAAATCTTGTATGATTACTTGACTCATTTTTATTAACTTCTTAACATAACTCTTTTGACTACTAAAGTATTTCGACAATTGTCTTTCCTAATCAATGTATCTTGACTCATTTAATGATATATGTCAACATATACCATAGATAGAATTTCTTAATAACCAAATTTAGACACAAAAGGTCCACATACATTTTGAGGAAGTTAATTAATATTGAACGTCATCAAACCATCTAATATGGAAAACCTCGTAGACAGAAAAAGAGACATGGACCGACTAGCACGATCATTGTATACGAACAGAGTCTCTAATTCAGTATCTATTCACACGTACCGGTTATGTCACTTTAACGTCTATCGAGTAATTTAGTCAATGTTGAGGAAACCAGTGAGTCATTAATATTGACCTAATATTGACCATTATGGTTAGTAATCACTTTAAACAAGAAACAAAAGTCCAACACGAAACACACAGACACGACATGATACAGTAACAGACATACTGAATATAGGAGAAATCAAATCTAACAACAGAGAATTGTCATTGATCACACATTTAGTCCGGAGGTTGTTTTGATTTTACTGATTTGTGAAACTCTTTTATTAACATTATCACACTAAGATCCATACCCTTCTTTGTTGTTCCCTATTACAGAGGACTTAATGTCAATCTTAGGTCTTTTAAAATTAATAACTAACCCGGACCAGGTTTTGAATTGTGGACCACACTGTAGTTCTTAAAAAACTGACTTAACCCTACTTGGAAGGTCGCGGAACCCTGTTTTCAACTAGTACTTTACAAAAGGTCTATTACCAGTAAGCACTGGTCCTTCCTTTCTGGACTCTGTACCTTACTCGCTAACGTCGGGAAGTCACGGTCAGTCACCCGGGACTCTTTCCCCTTACGGACGGTGGACCGGAAGTAAGCTGATGTCGGTGAGGTTGGTGAGGGATACCACTTGGATCTCCTTTGAACTCTTACGTCCTAATGTCCGGGGTCAATGGATTCCATATATTTTATACTAAATTACTCGGATCTTAGAACGTAGAAGGGTACGTATCTTTCTACGATTTAAAGAATCAAACTCTACGATGGAAATACAAACTTCAAGTGATAAAGATTTAAACGTCCACATTTGACGAGAAGGAAAAGGTTCTCCTTGTTTCCCTCTGATCAGAACTGTAAATTTTTGTGGTCGTGATTACCGTCCGTGAGGGTCCTTCTAGGTAGACCGCTCGTTTTACCGGGGGGAAGAGGATGTTCTAATACTCTACCTGTAACTCTTCCCCTTAACATAGGACTTTCCCAATTAGAATGTAAATATGACCCAGACGAAGACACTGAAATTGGGAAAAACAATAACATTCGTAATACATACCGGACGTCGGACTCGGTGGGTGGATACTTCGTGACACTTCTTCACTTTGAATTGTGTAAGGGGACGGAAGGGTAAGATCCCCTGTAAACGTTCGTGACTTATCAGAAAAAATGAAATGATACAAAGGAATGGAGGGGGGTAGGTTAATTTTTTTGGATCGTTGGTCCGGGACTCCTCCACCAATAAAACTCCACGATCGGACAATAGAAGTATCGACCGAGGGGCTAAAATTAAAGAGAAGGAACGGAGTTGTGGAGCAGAGAGTCTAAGTAACCGGACAGTACGTCACTCGTATCGATCGATCGAACCTGTGTCTTCCGACAGACTCCGAGAATTTAGATTTGCGACATTTCCAGATAGTCGGTCTGAATGTGTATTGTTCGGAACCAGTAGACTTGTTCTTTGGAATTACGTATGGTTGACGACTATTTGATCATTCAAATATAACATTATGGACCAAGTATTGATTCGTAAATTTACTTCGGTACTCCGATAATTGTAGTCCGATACGATTAAATGTAAAATTTCGGAGGAGACACGACCTTTGTCAATTTAGTATGATTCCTATTAGTCAGATCATTATGATCTTTTGTCCGACCCACGGAATACCTGTTATATATCAAAGGGATTCTTTATTCCTAACCATGTCTTGTTCGATTCAGTCTACTGAAACCATATATGACCCGATGTGGATTACCTTCAAGAATTCAAGAATAAATACCGGAACGATTATTGACGATCGATAAAACAAAATATAACAAAACATATAACGGACAAAGTATTCACAACAGGGAATGTAATGATTCATAAACTGACTCAGTGACTATTTTACTATCATATGTCAGGGTATATTCCAGTCATTAACGTTGTCACATTGAGATCTATACCCTTTTTTCTTGGTTTCCCTTATAAAAGGACCTGGCGTTCTCTAAGTCTTCGTGTCCATCAGGTCTGTCAAAACTTATGACAAAATACCGGATCAGGTCACTGTCGTGTAAATCACCGGATAGTTGTTTTAGAAGTATTCTGAACCTTACTCGTAAGGATCGTGGTACCCTGTTTTACCAGTACATTACGGGAGTTTGGTATCAGTCGAAGTACTTGGACTTCCCCGAGTCGGTCAACCGTGAACGGTAGACAGAGATGTCTTTAATTTAGTACCGGTGACTTCGACGACTGGAAGTTATGGGGGACTTTCCTTCAGTCCCACCTTTAATCCTTACTCCGTGAGACACGAGACCTTTTTAACAGTTTTCTCGGGAAGTCTATCAATTTGTGAAAGTCCTCATCTATAAAACATTCGGGACTCAGAACGTAGAAGAACATGGATCTCTTTGTAATTGTAGTAACTGTCCCTGTCAACGAAACCGATAAATTCCTTTTTAATATCAATTTCAGTTGTATCTCATCGATACCTTGACTGATCCACTGTGATACCACACTAAAGTCTGTTCAGGAACATAACAATTGTTGAACTCAAAAGACTGGACACAATCTGAATCTTATGGCAGTCGGTAAGCTTTTTATTTTCGTCATCTATTGATGTCGGAATGAAAAATTTCTTTCTTTTTCTTTCACTTCAGTGAGTCAGTTCAGGTTGAGAAACGTTGGGGTACCTGACGTCGGGTCGTCTGAGGAGGCAGGTTCCCTAAAAGGTCCATTCTCATGACCTCAACTAACGGTAAAGGAAGAGGTCCCCTAGAAGGACTGGATCCCTAGGTAGGGCCCAGAGGACGTAACGTCCGTCTACGAAAATGGCAGACTCGGTGGTCCCTTCGTGAGGTGAAAAATTTCCAGAGAAGAAAATTGAGAATGTACACATCTTACTCTTTAACGAGACCTGACATACAACGTGTCTTTTTTTTTACGTACACATTACTAGTTATGTTCCAATTCTGGATGAATTTATTTGGATCTGTTGGTCGATGGACCGATGTTCAGAGGAACTTCACAATTTAGATTTAATCCTAAGTCCGAATTAAAAAAGATAAAACAGACAATTACAACTCCAACAGTAAGGAGGTTGATGAAGACTCAGGTTTACCGAGGTAAGGAAACCTGTCCTACTGGGTTCGTGACTGAGACGGATCTGGTGTTAGTTTTAACAGTAGTTTGTTCTGAACTAAGAATGAGGACGAAACTAAGGGATCGACGTCATTGTCAAAATGAGTAGATACGGAGACAACACAAAAAGAAAAAAGAAAAGATTTATGGACAAAGCAAAACAGAGAGGTCTACTGTGTCTAAGTGTAGTTCTATTTCTACTACACGCTTCTTTTGGGTACGGGGGTTTCTCTAATGTCGGTGAGGAGGTTTGTAGGTCACCCTTATTGGTGTTTTCAGTGTGACCCCGGGGAGTTATCTTGTCCCACTCTCGAGGTACTGGGGTTGATCCATGCCAGATACTCAAGACACAGTCGTAATTTCTTCAATATCTTCTGACTGGTAGACAGGGAGTAGTGGAGTTATTTCTAAAGAACCCCAAGTGTAGAGTTCCTTTTAAATTTCATCCTCTATCTACCAGGGACCCGACTTATCGACCACTAAAAGTTTGCCTCGTTTTGACTTCAAACAGGAGTCGGTCTGTTCTTACTGCATAAAGGGAAGGAGGTAACAATCCTCCCTTATTTGACTACCCCCTCAACAACGTCATTTTTCCCTTTTTCTCCTTACTCAAAAAGAAAAAATGAAGAGACTCTCGTTTCTTCTATTTCTTCTTGTCACTCGTCCGGACTTGTAAGGATCAAATAAAATGAAATTGACGAGGACTAAGGCTTACAGACATTGATTCAAACGAAAAGACGAGGGATCGAGACGTCCTCGATGCGAAGTGAACTGAGATATGATTTATGTAGGAGATAGACTACAAATGGAAATGTTGTCGGAAGCGGAACATCAATGTACAGTCTTTCTTCCGGAGTCTCGGCGGTCTGACGGTCCACGTCAATACCCAATGACTACGGCCAAATACTGACAGAAACTGTACTACGTTCTCCTTCTTTAGTGCCAGGATAGTGGAAACAAAGGAGTAGTGACTGAGGACTGACGAGGACTGACACTCGTGGACGGAATCCCTGTGTCAAGAACTCCGTCCTCGTACGACGCAAGGGGAGAGGTGATGGACTCTTATTTTCCATGGTAAGATAAAGAAGGTTTAAGACGGAGAGACCAAAAGTAAGCCGAAGCCACCCGTCTCTTCTGGTTCCACAACCGGTCGTTGTCTTCCTCCAGTCAGTCTCTTTCTGTTTATAACACAATGAATGTCCACCTTCGACATATAAGTATGTCTACTTGATTAAATGTTTTATCCGAGTTTACATCCTTTGGTTAAATATTCTTTTACAATCACCTCTCCGTAGTTAAATCTCAAACTTTAACTGTATATATGTGTGACGACGACGACGATTCAGTGAAGTCAGCACAGGCTGAGACTGGGGTATCTGCCGTCGGGTAGTCCGAGGAGGTAGGGACCCTAAGAGGTCCGTTCTTGTGACCTCACCCAACGGCAAAGAAGGAGGTTACGTACTTTCACTTTTCTCTTCCACTTCAGTGAGTCAGCAAAGGCTGAGAAGTACTGGGGTACCTGACGTCGGATGGTCCGAGGAGGTAGGGACCCTAAGAGGTCCGTTCTCACGACCTCACCCCACGGTAACGGAAGAGGCTAACTAATGTCACACAAGTCATCTCAAGTGTCCCGATAAGAAATCCGGGAAAAACTAGTAGATAAACTATACTTAATCACACATATATAGTTTATCTACTAGTTTTTCACGGATTTCTTATCGGGACATTTGAGATGACTTGTGTGACATTAGTAGATATACCCTTTTTTTTGGGCTTGTTCTTATCTACAAATATCTAATGACTTAGTTCAAAGACATGTGGATTTTGACTGTTGTAGTCTTTAGTTGAGATGAGGTTATATTTTATTGTTTAATGTTCTTCTCTTTTCCCTGTACTTCTTTACGACGGTGGAACACCCGTGAAAGGTTTTGTTGTTCGGACACGACTACCCGTGAATTATGAATATTCCGGAAACCTCGACACCATTTTTTTGTGGACACGCCCTTTATAGGATCACCCCCAGTCGTCTTTTCTCAAGTTTTGTTCCGTCTACCAGTTCCTCAGTTACAGTTCTCCATCTAAATCGAGTGTAGAAAAATTTTTTGTAGTGTACTTTTCTACAGTTACAATAATTTATAATCTCTTTATGTTGAGTTCTAACGTTGTTTCATAGTGAAGTGTACCCAGTCTTACCGATGTTTGTTATTTACAACCTCTCCCCTTCTTCATTTCCCTTGGGAGGATGTGACTACGACCCTCACCTTTAACCCTTGTCGATGACACCTCCTGAAGGGACTATTGAGTCAACCATTTCTTAGGCGGACGTTACACCCTCTGGACCCAAGCTAGGGACCCAACCCTGTTAGGGGACCTCTTCCCTTTCCGATGTGTGAGATAAGACGGACCTCTTAAGGTACCTGACATATTAGTTATCCCAGCGTTTCTCAACCTGTGCTGACTCACTGAATGTTGAGTGACACCTCCTATCACACGTCCAAGAAGGATCCTCCTTTTACTCTTATTTTAATCTGATACAGTATTGTGTTATGTGTTTTTATATGAGGTTTATCTAATTTCTAGATTTACCTTTTTACCTACGGTACTTTGAGCTTTTGTTCGTCTTGTACGAAACTATTTTTATCGTTTAAGACTTACGTTATTTGCACCCTGGGTTAATTGGAATTTTGGTAACCGTGTCTTTCTAGTATTTACTTTCTTTTTCTGTTGGGAAGATTACCCTTTTTTGTAAACGTTTGTTTCTATGGGTGTCCCTTAATAGAGGTTTTGTGCACTTGTCGATCACGTCCAGTTATATAAAAAAGAAAGTCAAGTCAAGTCAAGTCAGCGAGTCAGCACAGGCTGAGAAACGTTGGGGTACTTAACGTCGTGCGGTCCGGAGGGACAGGTAGTGGTTGAGGGTCTCGAGTGAGTCTGAGTGCAGGTATCTCATTGGGTTAAATTTTTTACACAGTTTCTAAAGAGGTTTCTTCCGTATTTTCCGGTATTTTGTACTTTTCTATGAGACGTTGTGATTAAGAATCTCTTTCCATTCAGTTTTCATGTTACTCCACAGTGGAGTGTGGGCAGTCTTACCGGCAGAGTTTTTTAGATGTTGTTACTTACGACCTTTACCACACTTCTCTTCACTTAGGATGTGACAACCACCCTTGAATGTAGGTGATCTCTCTTGTTACGGTTCCAAGAAACTTTTTGATTTGTGCTTCACGGTACACTGGGTCGTTAGAGTGTGGACCCGTATCTAAGTCTCTTTTGGTTTTAAAATTCTGTGGACGTGGGGTTGTTAGTACCGTCGTGATGCATGTGATTCTATGTCTTCGTCGGATTGTCATCTTCCTGACTACTCACCTATTTCTTTTACCCCATGGTATGTGTTATGTCATAATGAGTCGGTACTTATTCTGCTTTCATACGGCAAAGGTCGGTGTCCTTTCATAATTTCTCTACTATGATTCACTTCATTCTCTCCCTCTCCGTTCATAGTACTACAGTGGAGATCTATCTTAGAACTTTATCTATATTTACTTCAAATGATTTATCTTTGCACGAGTGTCTTTGTCTTTGTCCGAAAGGATTGTCTTTTTTACTACCCCCTCGTCCCTCTTTAATCGACCAAGACTAATTGTATGTGTGAGATGATAAATATTTTTATATTATTTTTTCCTGGGTGAGATATCGTGTTCCCCAGGACACGTCGGGAGGCATTATTTGACTTACACTTTTCTTGGACTTTTTTTGTATATGTAGGTATAAATTCACTTATGAAGGATCTACTGAGCAAATCCATTTCTTAGGCGGACGGTCACGTCCTCTACGTTCTCTGAGTCCAAACTAGGAACCTAGTCCTTCTAGAGAACCTCCTCCCTTACCGTTGGGTGAAGTCATAAGAACGGACCTCTTTGGACGTCTGTCTCCCTGGACCATCCGATGTCAGGTACCCCAGTGTTTCTTGTCATGTACTGACTCCACAGAAACGTACGTGTGTACGTACCTCGTCTCGTGGGGCCGGTCAGGACCCGAAAACACCTGCACCACCCACCGGCCCAGTCGTGTGTCCGGTGGAGTAGGGAACCACAGGGTCCGTCGAGGGACGTGTTCCATTAGTGTGGGTACCGGGTCGTACAGTCCACGGGCACTTAAGGAGAAGTACCGAGTCGGGGGCCCCTACTCTCAGTCCTACGTTTCTCTCCCGCCCTCACCGGTCACAAGTGTCTCGGGAACCCGTCCACCCGACCACCTGTGTCCCCTCACTTTCCCTTCGGCTCTCCCTGGACCCGCCCCCGTCCAACCCCTAGACCACTACTACTCGTTCCCGTCCATCGTCGTCCCCAACTCCCGACCACTGTCTCGCTCCTGTTCCCCCCGGGCTCCGTCTCTGTCTAGGACTGAACAGAAGGGCGAGTGAGACCGTGGGGGACCCTCGGGGACGGAAAGACTCGGAGTCAGAGGGGAGGAAGGACAGACTTTACCCGTACTACCGTCACACGTAGACTGTCTGTCCCTACAAATACGTCTTTCTCCTTCGTCAACTAGTTGGCGGTTCACGACAAGTCGAGGAGGACCGACACGGACGTCCTCTCGTCCGAGGCCACGCGCGTCCTGTGTGGACGCACACGACCCACGACCGGAGCTCCGGTAGACTCGGACACGGGTCGCACGGACCGGTTCCCCTGTCGACCCAGGACGGACGTCCCTACAGTGTTCCCCACACCAGTTGCACCCCCTGGACCCGACCCTAGATAGACAGACCGTGTAAGACAGAGGAAGGGGTCGACGCACCCGACCCCAGACTCCGACGCAGGTCTACCAGTTCAAGTCCACGTGACCGGAGACGTCCTACCGTCGGGGAGGTCCACTGGTGGTACCGACCTGAGTGTGTAGTGTGTCACCCAAACGACGGACCGAAACGGGTGACGACCGACCGACCGACCTCACACCCCCGGGACACTCCCGACGAGGGGTCTCCCGTGACGTGATTCAGGACCTCGACATGACAGGACCCAGGATGTGTATTTAGAGTCATCTTGATTCGACGAGAAGACTTCGGTGTATCCTATACCTCAACCCCAAAAAAGGTAAAATAACTACACATCAACTGAATGTTTACGACACAATTAAAGACGACATCTCGTCTCATTGAGTCAATATGTGTACATATGTAAGAGAAGCACAAGAAAAGGTAATACCAAATAGTGTCCTACAACTTACATCAAGGAACATGGTATGTCCAGAACCAATAACTCTTATCACGACAATACTGGTCCATATACAGGTCCTCACCCCAACGACCTAGCATACCATTACCTTAATCAATTCTACTTTGGTCTTGGAAGGAATCCTAGGATTTGAAAGAGGCTAGTGTCGTGGAAAGTAAAACGGAATTAAAGTGTATCAGAGGTCCTGTTTTCTTTATGGATTGTCGAGACGAATAATTTATCAATCCGACTTACTAAATCATAAACAGGATTTTTGAAACTTCGACTAACATTTCATTGTAACTTTGTTTGTATATTCAGTACACAAGTACGTACGATGCAACGAAGTCAGCACAGACTGAGATTAGGATACCTGTCAACGGACGGTCCGAAGACACAAGTACCCTAAGAGGTCCGTTCTTATAATCTTTTTACACTTTTCACTTTCAGAGAGCAAGTAGGAGTGGGTGTCAACGAGTGATCACTTCCTCTCAGAACAATCTTCACAAACCCATGGTGGGAGTAAAGGACCAGTCACAATTGAAAACACACCCTGAGCGAATAACCTTTTTTAAAAGTTACGAAACATAAATAAATAAAGAGAAAATAAAAATTTTAAAACTTTCATATTATTGTGTAAATGTCCTCTGAATCTTTTATGTCTTGTTTCAATATATATCAAGGTGACATATAATGTTAAAAATTCATAGATTTAATTCTAAAAATCGACCTCAAAGTTATAGTTTGAGAGTTATTAATTATCTTATTTGTATGTCTCGTCTTCCTATATTATATGGACTTTTCGTGATACTTGGTTAAGTTGTATTAAAAAAAACGTGAAACAACATATAGGGATCTATACAAGGTCACAAGGATCAAATATCGGACACCCTTGACCTTATTTTAAACATAGGATGACAACACACTTTTAACATATTTTGTCTATATAAGTCACGAGAAAAATTTTGGACACCATTTTATGTTGTACTTTCACTGAGAGAAGTGACAACAATTCACAAGTCAAGACACCGTAATTCATGTAAGTGTAACAAACGTCGGTAGTGGTGGTAGGTACAAGTCTTGAGAAATTAGAACACTTTGACTCTGAAAGAGAGGCAATTTATAATTGAGGGGATTAGTCGAGACAATGGGTCTCTCCGGACCTTTACCACCGGAGCGGTTGTCGTCTTTCTATGGGTCTGGGGAACTACCACCCAAACTTTAAGTCAAAATACGATTTCCTTTGATCCTGAGGAGGCTGTTTACCGTCTAAGACTCAGTTCTTATCCTTGACAAGTTCAACATGGACCTTATAAAACAGTCTCGTGTCCTTGGAAGTCTGGGTGACCTTACCATAATTTTCCTAGACCCAGAACTTCTCTGGTTTCTACCCTGTGAAACTTGTAGTCGTTCTCCTTTTTGAAGTCGTCTAACTTTACGTAGATTCAAATTTAGACCTCAAACAAAAAAAATTTTTAACTTCATATCCAGTAAATGTTACGACAAAGTCAAAGTCCACATGTCGTGACACTAAGTAAATATGTACACAGATAAAACAAAGTCTAAGAAAAGGTAACATCCAATAATTGTTATAACTCATCTCAAGGGACACGATATATCCTCCGGGAACAACTAATAGGTAAAATATATATCATCACACATATACCGTTAAGGTTTGAGGATTAAATAGAGAGAAGGGAAAGGGGAAATCATTCGTATTCGAACAAAAGATACATACACTCAGACAAAGACAAAACATTTATTCAAACATTGAAAAAAATCTAAGGTGTATATTCAGTACACAAGTGTGTACGATGCAACGAAGTCAGCACAGACTGAGACATTAGGATGCCTGTCAACGGACGGTCCGAAGACACAAGTACCCTAAGAGGTCCGTTCTTATAATCTTTTTACACTTTTCACTTTCAGAGAGTCAACATAAACTGAGAAACTTTGGGGTACCTGACATCGGACGGTTCGAGGAGACAGGTACCTTAAGAGGTCCGGTCTTATAACCTCACCCATCGACAAGGGAAGAGGTCCCCTAGAAGGGTTGGGTCCCTAACTTGGGTCCAGAGGACGTAACGTCCACCTAACCTCACCCGACGATAAAGGAGCAGGTCTCTTAGAAGGACTGAGTCTAGTTTGGGAACAGAGGATACAGAGGATGTAACCGTCCGTCCAGTAAATGGTGATCACGATGGACCCTTCGGGACATATTCACTATAGTATGCCATAAACAGAAAGACAATGACAGACAGACTGAAGTGAAGTGCATCATGCTAGTAGAGATCCAGGTGGGCACACCGACGTCCACCGTAATCAAGTAGGAAAAATACCGACTCATGATAAGACAACACATATACATGGCGTAGAAAAAGTGGGTAGAGAGACAACCACCTGTAAATGCAACGAAGAAACAACACCGAAAACATTGATCACGATGTCACTCGTGACCCCACGTACATAGAAGTTTAATCTCAAAAGACATTGAAGACTTACTAGGACTCCTTTTTTTTTGTCGGATTAACCAGTGGAAACCTCTTACTAAAAAAACTTGAAACCATTTATTGTCTTTTCTAACTTAACAAACAGAACGAAGGGACATACTCGACGTCGTGAGCCGTCGGGCCACCGTCCACTCTCTCAAAGACACAAGTCTTCCCCAGGTCGTACACCTACGTACTTGCCTGTGGGACCCACCACCACGACTACGGTCCCCTACATCGTCTCTCACCATAGGCCTCGAGGACGGAGAACTCCTTCCCGTGGTGTAACGGTCCTTTCAGCAAACGGAGGCCTAAGATTAGACTTGGGCTGAGTCGGAGTTAAAGGATGGTGGTCAGACAACCTCACGTCTCCAGTCCCCTACCACAAGAGTCGTCATCCCTGTCAGTAGTTTTAGAGTTAGTTCCCTTTACGGGAGGGCTGTTTACTAAGTCACAGACGTCACTTATTTAACGTTCCCATTTATCTTCGGTTACCTAACTTCCACTACATTAGTTACAACTCCCGACCCACGAGTCACCTTTTACTAATTCCTCTTCACTCCGTCACTACTGGTGTGTCAGTTACACCAGTCCCACGTGTGCCACCCCAGAACCACAGACTCGTCGTAACCCCTCCTGAGCCCACCGGCCGTTCCAGATAGAGAAATGGACCGACCCCAACGGTCCCACAAATTATCACTACATAGTCCTGAGGATCCACCACGATGACCATTTCTTGGACGGACGGTCACGTCCTCTGTATTTCTCTGTACTCAAGTTAGGAACCCAACCCTTCTATGGAACCTCTTCCCGTACCGTTGGGTGAGGTAGGGGACCTGTCTCCTCGGACCACCCGATGTAAGATACCCCAGCGTTTTCTCAGCCTGTGTTGACTTCACTACATCGTATCATCTGATTTGATAAAAGGAATACGACAACAAAAAAAAAAAAACCGAACTCCTAATAAAACTGTTTTTTTTTTTTCTCCAAGTCTTTCAGAACTCCAACTCGTCAGTCGACTAGGATCCCCACATTCGAAGAGGGGAAGGACGCTGTCATCAGCGACGGAGAGTATAAAAGAATCCTGAAAATAACATTTAAATGGGTGTTTATATGAACACAGAAACCAAGACACGAAAGATTTCCCATAACCTCAAACAAAAAAACACATACACTGAAAATAAGAAAAAACAAAGGACATTCCTTGACACAATCCAGTCCAGGAGACTCTTCGTCTAGGTTCTGTCCTTATTTATACACACCTATAAAAACTCCCTCGTGGGACGTTCCTTTGACCCCTCTCCCTCACAGTCTTCCCTCCCTCCCCCTCCCTCCTCCACAGTCAATGTTGGGTTCCTTCCGTCTCCGACTCTACCGACCTGCCGTAGTGACTGAGTTACCTGTGCTCAGACTCGTTTCAGACCCTCTATCACTTCCTATCCCTTCGGACCGTACGACGTCAGGTATCCCAACGTTTCTCAACCTGTGCTGACTCGCTGACTTGTTGTTGTTATTCCTTCCGTCTCGACGGACTTACACGGGTGCGTCCCGGGTACCCGTATATCGTTATTCCTACCTGGATCTCTAATAGTATGATTCACTTCATTCAGTCTGTCTTTCTGTCTATGGTATACTATAGTGAATATACACTTTAGAATTTACACTACGTTTCTTGGATAGATGTCATGTCTTTACCTGAGTGTCTAGGCCTCTTGTCTCAACACCACCGGTTCCTCCCACCCCCCTCTTCCCAACCCTCTAACGCCAATCGTCTATATTTGATACTATAGATCCTACCTATTTGTTGTTCCAGGATGTCATATCGGGTCCCTTGACATAAGTTATAGGACACTATTTGATACTACCTTTTCTTATACTTTTTTTATATATATCTGGAATTTAGTGAAATGACACGTCGTCTTTGATTATGTTGTAACATTTAGTTCATATAAAGTTAATATATATATTCGTCTCTGGCAGTTGTACAAACGGATGTCTGGGGTGGAGTCTCCACCACTTGTGAAAAGACCGGGGTGTGAAGGATCCGGAAAAGACTCCTGGCCTGGAGTGTAACTTTTTTTTTGTCAAAAAATTTCCAGGACCAATTTTAGGACCTCCCGTCGTTTTCCGGACCTCGTATGGGAATGCCTTTGTGGTTCTGTGATAAATAATATGTTTTTATTCTGTGTCAAACACATAAAGTATCCCCTTCTCAGTCTGCTGCAAATAACCCTGTCCCTTATAATATATCGGTAATTTATTATCTCCTAAAGATGACGTAAGAGAAAGAAACATAAAGTGAATTTTACAAAGAGTCCTGAAGGGACCGTCAGGTCGTCAATTCTGTCGTGACGGTTACGTCCCCCGAACTCAAGTTAGGAACCAGTTCCTTGATTCTAGGGTATACGGCACACCACGCCGACTCTCTAATTTTTTTTTACAAAGGGGCGAGGAACATATGTCATCCTTTTTTTCGCAAGTACCCTAACTTCGAACACACCCAACGAGAGGACAAGTGAGGACAAGTTCGGGTCGTCAGTCCTGGCAGTAAAGGTCAAAGGGTCCTACCCTCCCGGTAGGTAGACAAGTAATTTATATTACGAGTCCCAGACTGTCATTTACCTTCAGACTTAACTTTGTCAACTTCTGGAGGACAGAAGTAGAAATTATCCTCTGAAAGAGAATGTGGCGTTCACACGGTATCCAATTAAGACGTCTGGAAGTTGTTGCGCTGGAGGAAGGACCCGTCGGTCGGACCCAGGAAGGTAAGCATAGGTACCTGCTCTCTTACCAAACGTGGTAGTTCGTGACCTTTTCGACTGTTGTCGTGACATAAATTACCCCCTTTTGAAAAGAAAATTAAAACCGGTACTGTCCAGAAACAACGTCGAACACCCGAAAGAGATCAACACCCCGTACCCGAATCAACGGGGAACCGTATACCCTAGAATAATTATCAAGGGTTTGGTCCGTAACTTGGGAGCAGGGGACGTAACCTTCCACCCAAGAAAAAAAACATATATTAAAATAAATAAATCAATAAATAAATACCGATGTAACCCATAAGTGACGACGTGTCTGAAAAGAGATCAACATCACTCGTTCTCGACGAGAGGTCATACCACACTCCGAAGAATAACGTTCACGAAGAGGACAACGCCTCGTGACCGAGATCCTGTGAATGCGAAGTCATCGACGTCAAGGACCCGAATCAACAAGGTGTCGTCCACCCTAGAAGGGTCTAGTCCCCAGCTTGGACACAGAGGACGTAACACGTCGACCTAAGAAATGGTGACTTGGTGGTCCCTTCAGACATTACCCCTTTTGAATTTTTTTTTTTTTCCAAGTAAGTGTCTCCGGTCGGTTTGGGATAACCTCGGACCTCGGGTTTCTTTGTTTAGTCATTATTAGTTAGAACAGAACTTGTAAAATTATAGAACAAGTATCACCTACAAAAACTTAATTAAAAATCAAAAAAAAAAATTCAAAACGTAATTTTAACATAGACAAAACTAAGGACTCAAAAAACTGTGGGACAATTTAGAACGTGGGTTCCACTCCCAGTACGGATGGAATGGTACCTGGTCGGGACCAATTTTTTATTTCCGTAAAAGGAATTATCTATAAACAAAAAAAGAAGACTGAGTGAAGTGAGACACACTCATGAGTCAGTAAAGTCAGTACAGACTGAGAGACTGACACACTTGTCGTCGGTCGGTCCGAGAAAACAGGTACCCTAATAGGTCCGTTCTTATGACCTCACCCAACGATACGGAAGGACGTCCCTAGAAGGACTGGGTCCTTAGCTTGGGGGTAGAGAATACAGAGGACGTGGCCCTCTACTCAAGAAATGGTGATCCTGGTTGACCCTTCGGACATACTGTCAGGGTACGAGACACCACTGGATTTACCTTTAGGTTTTTCTCCCCCATATACATTTGCACATCGACTAAATGAAACGACATGTCGTCTATGATTGTTGTGACACTTCGTTGATGTTACTTTTAAAAATTTTTCATTTCCGTAAAAGTAATGTTAACCCTTTTTCAGTCCCTACGGGGTCATGGAGGTGGTACATTGACTTTCCAGTCCCGTCGGTCTGTCTTACGACCTTTTCTCTTTACCAGTTGATATTCATAATCTTAAAGTTTTACCCGAAAATCCCGAAGGGACCACTAGGTCACCATTTCTTAGACGGACGATAACGTCCTCTGTACCCAAACAAGGGACTAGCTCTTTATAGGGTACACGATACCTCCTTGATCCGGGTACAAGAAGTTAATAACTCGGACACGAGATCTCGGACCTTTAGTTTTGATTACTCGGGTGTACGGAGTCGATCACTTCGGGTACGTGGGATTTCGTGTACGAGGGGTTGTTTGCTCGTGCACGAGGGGTTGTTTGCTTCGGTGACGTTACGTCACTCTTCGGGCACGTGACGTTGACCTCTCATCGGGGATGAGCATTGATCTCTTTTCGGGAGCGTCATTCTACGTCGTGCCAGTTTTTATTTGTTTATTTTTCTGACTATGTTCTAGTCTCAAAAAGGAAGAAAAAAAAAAAATTACATGGTCGTTGTCCATATATTCTCTTTTTAGACAAGGGGTACCGATGTTTTTGTTTACAGAATCGTATTCGAAGGACACAGATGGCGATACATCTTTAGGTGTCACGACAACTGTAAATTCCGAACTTATTTGTCCCTCTGTATAGAACCCACTTTTCTGGACTACAGCACACATCTTTTATGGGAGTGACAACCCGTCATACTTCATCCCACTCTCTACTAAAAAGTCGTCTGACCGACGTCACTGAACCGGTGAACCTAAAGAAACAACTCCGTCCTCTTCCTTCTTCGAAGATAAAATATTTACACCTGTCTCCACCCGATAAGATCCGGTGTAGAGAAACGAAGTCCCCTGTTGCACGTGCGGTGAACCCTCCGACCTTCACAAGTGAGTCTTCAAGGGACCGGACACTCGACACGGTGGCGGGGTCAACGGTCCTTACGTTTGAGGGGTACTCTCCCTGACCTGTACATGGGAACCTCACCCATCCAGACCGGTGGTAGACATTGGAACTAAGCAAAACAAAAAATGTATTTACGTAAATAAATTATATCTATACATAAAAGTATCTACTCATATCATAAAATGTTGGACACATAAAATGAATAACATAAAAAGTACTTTATCAACATTATAAAAATTACTGACATTATGAGTAGTTTGATAAAATAACATTACATGTTTAACGTACAATAACCTGTAATTTATTAAAACGAAGAGGCATAAAATTTGTCACATTACCACTCTACCTGTAGGAAAAATCCGATATAGAAACACGTATATGTACTAACAAATAGATCACATGTAAGGATCTAAACCTTAACGGTCTGGTCTCCCGTATGTAGAAAACTTTCCGAAAATTAAAGGTAAACGTTTAATGAAAGGTCTTTCAAATGCGAAAAATTTTTAATATTGGCAAAAGTAAAAAGAGGAGACAGTAGAAAAATAACTTGGCATTAGCGAAATGCTACAACACAATCAAAGACGACACGTCGTTTCACTTGCACCCTTCAGACGACATTTCACTACGAGACATGAGAACCACGTAGGAGTGCCAGTGGACACAAGATCCTTTGTGACCTGTGGAACGGAGAGGGACCCTCGTCCAGAGAATTTACAAGGGTAGTCAAAGTCCAAACCCCTACCCCACTAACTCCTCCTACGAGTCTGGGACGTCCCAGGTAGAGTCACTGTCAAAAGGACGACACCCTGGTGCAGACCACACACTCGACGAGACCCCTTCGTGACACCTAGGCGGTCGTAGATCGCTACGACATCTCTGTTCTGGTGTGTACTCGACGAGTGTAAGGGATCTCCTGCCCTTCCCCCAAAGGTGACTGGAGGGAAGGGGGTCCGTGGGTAGGAGATGACAGAGGGGTTCCCCGACTTTCTCTTTAGGACATTCAGAACACGGACGACTCTTAACGGGTCCCTAAGATACCAAACACCCTACTTTACATCCCAAGACCTACCACTCCAAGTCCTGGAGGGACCAAACCCGGGTACCCTAGAAACGTTACGGGACGTCATGGTATTGGTCATGGGGACTTCACCGTCGGCGTAGGTAACGTGGGAGGACCCAAGGGAGAAGACCACCGAGTGTCACGACAGGAGAGAGACCACAGGGGGTTAGGACCTGGGGCCGGTGTAGTTCGGACACTCCGACCCCGAGTGTAGGTCACAGACACACCGTGAGTCGGACCTGCCAAGGACCGTTTAGGGCAGTCACCACAACAAACCTCGTTTCTCCTTCGTCTCCGAACACACACGACACTCAGTCTCCCCTCACCATCCCTCTGACCTCTACCCGAGGTCCCCGTCGTCTAATCTGAACATTCCCGTCCTTTGGAGGAGGGACCGAAGTAGTACAAAAACCTTGATTCCGAAGAGGAAAAGAGAAACTCTCATTTATTGGACTAGAATACTGGTAACGGAACCAGTGGACCCGAGAAGGTGGATCTTTGGTAGAAGTACTTCGGTAATCACTCTACCGGTCGTTCGTGTACTTTTCTACGAGTCGTAGTGACTAGTACTCCCTTTACTTTTAGTCTTGATGTCATCCCATGGTAGAGTGTGACCGGTCTCTCGGGTAACAATCTGTCAGATGTTTATTATTTACGACCTCTCTCACACCACTTTTCCCTTGGAAGGATGTGACTACGACCCTTACAGTTAACCACGTCGGTGATACCTCTTGTCATACCTCTAAGGAATTTTATGATTTTTATCTCGATAATATACTAGGTCGTTGGGGTGAGGACCTGAATATAGGTTTTTTTTGTGTACATGGGACAACAAATCATGTCGTGAGAAATGTCATCGGTTTTACATCTTTGTTGGAGTTACAGATAGGCGTCTACTTACTTATTTCTACTACACCATGTATTTAGGACGCCTTATAATGAGGCGGTATTTTTTACTTTCTTACGGTGAACGTGGTCATACCTACCTGGATCTCTACTAGTATAACTCACTTCATCTATTTCTGTTTATAGTGTATTATAGTAGGATAGATTTTTACTGTATTTACTTGAATAAATGTTTGGTCTTTGTCCAAGTGTCTATCTCTTTTATTTGATACTAATGGTTTCTCCTTTCCCACCCCTCTCTTTATTTATCCCTCGAACCTTAATTGTCTATGTGTGATGGTATATATTTGATCTGTTAGTTGTTTCCGGACACCATGTTCTACCCCTTTGTATAAGTTATAGAACATCATTATATACTACCTTTTCCCAGACTTTTTCTTATATATATGTGTGTATATGCATATATTGACTTAGTGAGACGATATATGGTCTTTGATTGTGTCGTACTAATCAATTGACATACGGTTAATTTATTTTCTCTTCAGTACTTACTCGTCCCTTAACTCCCCTTCGTCGTCCACAGGACCCCTCATCGGTCCTAGGGGAAAAGGAGGAGGTCGGGACCACGGGAGTACAGAGAAACCGTCCCGAACGTTACCAGGACTGTGGTCTCAGTCGACTCCACCCCACAGGACAGTAGACTCACTTGTGCTCAGTGTAGAGGACCCGTACGAGGAACCCGGTCCAAGACTGAGAGGACAGCAGGAAGGAGGGACGTCACCGACGGCGGACCACTGCTACCGGTATACTCGGGGTGGTACCGGGGTGGTCTTCGCAGTCTCGTGTCACTCGTCGGACGACCTGGTGTCCCGCTCCGGTCCGGGTCTCGGGTTCTCGTTCCTGCGTCTCCTAGATCGGGACCCTCTCATGCACGGGTGACCTGACCTCGATCGCCGGGACACCGGACTCTCCGGCAACGGACGGGTCTTCTCGCCGGGACTACCCATGAAGTCACGGTTGATCTCATTTGTTGTGGAACCTCCTCCTCCTGATACTGCTCCCCGACGGGCTTCTCCTCCTCCCGTAGTGGACAATGTAGGCGATGACGGGGTTCCTGTTGCCGATGGACGTCCCCTGCCTTACGTTATCCGTCCCGATGGACCGAGTGCTGTGTGCGGTGGACCTCTACCTACTCACGGTCCTCCACCATCTCCTCACCTGCCTCGGTCCCGGTCACTGAGGGGTCTCCAGACGGATGAACGGTTCAAACCGGTGTCGGGGTCGTCTGTGTTTCCGTCAGGGTTCAACGACTTGGAGGGAGGACTCCGGTTCGTGGGACGGTTACGGGTCTCCTCGAAGTTCTGGTTCTCGTCCTGGGACCTCCTCTCCGGATTCACCGGGGTTCTCCTCCATTCTAAGACCAACCGGGACCCCTTCGCCTCCCTCCCCTGCTCTCGTTTCCACAGAGACGTCGGGTGTCCAGTCTTGAACTCGGTCGCGAGGTACACAAGTTAATACGTACCTGAAGGACCGGTGAGGACAAGTGGGTAACCTACGAACATCATTTACGACTCCGTTAGAACAACTCCGACTAACCGTCGGTCCCGAGGGTCGTCTGTGGGTCGAGGGGTCGTCTCGAACCCAGGAAAGGGACGAACGAGACCTAAACGAGCCCATCCCCACCATGGACTCTGACAACAGGGAGGGGTCCACCAAAGTCACTCAGTGTCCCTAGACCATGACGACCGTTCACGTCTGTCGACGTCGGTCACCAACCCCGTCGGGTCGTCGTTCCCCGTCGCTGACTCACGTAAAGTGTCACAATCCTGGTTTGACTTCGGTACTGTCCGAGATTCCCCGTCCGGGCGTCCGTCACATCGATCTGGTTAGTTTTTTTAGGGGCATCGGGGGGGNTGCGGTCTGGACTCGGTTAGGTCTATCCCTACGATCCAAATTTTCAGGGCACGCGCTTTCCAAATTGGTTAGTCCATACGACAATGTCTTTGCTTCTTGGCAGACATATTTTCATATACACTAAGTCTCGAGCCCCGGAAACAGCCTAAGGTGACACGACCTACTTTGGACCCGAGACCGAGCTCGATCACTATTTGGGGAAATACGAAAACGTAACGACACCTGCAGAATAAGAGAGTCAAAACCCCTGAGCCTGAGACCCGTATTGTGTGTCCCCGCCAACTTAGACTATTGTGAAGAGACTTTCGGACCCCCGGAACCACACTAACCGTCAAGCGACATTTGGTCAAACGTTTATTAATAAACCTTCAAACTGTCAGAATCTCTCCTTTACGTACGATTACTCCGGTCATCTAAATTCACATTCACATGAAAAAGAATTAATATCGTTTCATTCACACATAACATTATTTTGTGAAAACTTTTCGACGAAAAGTTTTATTTTGAATGTACACATATTTTTCTTCTATACTAATAACATACACAGACTTCCTTGAAGATAAACTGATTAAGACACCCGTTTACTCTTACTTGACGAAAGTATAAAAAAATAACCCCATATCAACGAAATGTTACAACAGAATCAAAGACGACTTGTTGTTTCACTTAGACGACATACATATGTACATAGGGGGAGTCAGAACTTGGAGGGTAGGGTGGTAGGGTGGGGAGATCCAGAAGTGTCTGGTACCTCGACTCGAGGGGCACGATATGTCGTGGAAGGGTCCCATCGTATGCACGGAGTTACGATGAGAGAGTTAAACAGGGTGGAAGGGGAAGGGTGACACGGGTGTACAGACAAGAGATGTAGACACAGAGATGAGGACGGGACGTTTATCCAAGTAGACATGGTAAAAAGATCCAAGGTATGTATACGTAATTATATGTTATAAATAAAAAGAGAAAGACTGAAGTGAGACATACTTCCTGACATTCAGGTAGGTGTAGAGATGTTTACTGGGTTAAGGTAGTGAAAAATACCGACTCATTATAAGGTAAAGTATATACACGAAAGCATAAAAAATTTCGGAAGTACTTATAATAAAAAAAGGGGTCTTCTCAAGTATTTAAACTCTTCAAATCTAACACTCTCCGAACACAAACCCGTCATTCAGGACAACTGAGTGACAATCTAAAGACCTTCAAGGGAAACTACAGAAAACCAAAAAAATTTTCTAACAATTCGTATTCTACTGAAGTGAAAGCCCCACAAGGACACTAAGTTCCGTCAATACACACGTGACCCCCGAAGCCCGACATTTTTTGACGACAACGTAATCGTCCACACCCCCTTGGGGCGAGGAATACTCCTACTACCGAGGCCTCAAAGGTTTACATTGAACGGAAGGAAGTCTCGAGTGAGAGGGTGATTGTGGTGGGGTTAGAGGACCGGACCGACGTAGACGTTCGGGAGGTACACCGGGTTCTTTCAACCGGAACAGTGTACGATTCGGGACCCCACGTCTCTACTTTCACTGAACTCGAACGTACCTCTTGGAGTAAGATCTCCCTCTTTGAGGGGCAGGTAGACCCATCCCGACCCACGAATCACCTCCGGGGACGGGTCGGGTACTCAGGGTCCGTCCGAAGGACCCCTGTCCAAGGGAACAACGGCCCCCGGCCTCACTCCTTAGGGCGGGTACTGTTCCAGTACACCTTCCTTCGGACTGTTTTGTGTTCCTGCACTAGCCGAAGTCCCCAAGGGGGACCTTAAAGGACTCGCAGGTGGGAGGTTCTGGTCTTAGACGGACGAAATGACACAATACGAAAGGTGGATGAGAAGACTGTAATTGTCCCCCGACAGAGGGGAGGGGGTGGAAAAAGACCTTTTTTAATCTCGAAAATCTAATATTCAGAGGACCCGTATTATGTTCACAAAGTTAGGTTTTTGGGGAGACTACCGAAAGATCGGACGGACGTCATGAACATGTCGACGCGTACACTAACAAACTCCGGAGGGCTGACGCCCTCCGTGTCCTTCGAATTTTGTAGGATCCTTACATCCCCGAAGGCTCATCAGTTTTAGTAATCTTATCCTGACTAATTTCCAAAGTAAACAACTCGATTATGAACGACGGTTTAAAAGTATAGAAAATAAAAATCTATATCAACCATATATCTTTTTGTCCATCATCTGGACCATAATCGTCGTTATCTAGAAACTCAATTCATGAAAGAAACAATATTGTGTGACGTGGAAACAAGATGTCCTTACATTGAAATAAAACATGAAACTCCCACTACGTCTCATTTCTTTTTTTGTGAAGATCCCTTTTCCTCAAAAGACCTGTTAATAGGTCCTTCTCTCGGTATTTTTACAATTGTCCGGAGAACCGGTCTTCTATTACATTTGGGGGACTCTGGAAAACATATGCCCTCCCATACGTTTTTCTTTCGGAACAAACAGAGTTACTCCCAGTCCTACCGACGGGGACGTATTGAGACGTATAAGGTGAGAAAGAAAAACATGTTGAACCCCATATATTCGAACAATCCTGGTTTGTCCGCGGTACTGTCCGAAGTCCCCCGGTTTCATCCGGATTCAGAGGAAATGTCTCCCCGACTCAATAACGGTTCCTCCTCTACTCTAGTAGGAGGCGACCGCGGTCCTGAGCTGGTTAGTCATATGAGGGACATCGGACCAAGTTCGAATAGTCCTGTTCCTGCTTTGTGGGGGGAGGGGAGGGCGGGTCTTTCGGCCGGCGCGCGCTTTTAGATCGGTTAATCGTCTACGATTCCTTCGGAACGTTGGTTAGGCGGGGACGGTTGAGGGACAGAAACAGAATTGGGATATTTATGACGACGTTAAGTCCCGAGCCCCGTTGAACCCGGGACCGAGCTCAATCGTTATTTAAGGGAAAAACGCAAACGTAACGACACCTACAGAACAAGAGAGTCAAGACCCCTAACCCTGGAACCCGTATTGTTTCGACTAAAACTTTTTATTTGGAAAACCTCAGAACGTGGCTACGACCCGAAGGGGTACAGTAAGAAAAGAGGGGAAAAAGCCGACTTAAGGGTAGACCTCGCCCCTCCGAGTGGTACATATGAATGAACGGATCCGACGATTCTGGGTACGCTTTCCCTCGGATTCCACCCCGTGTGAAGCTATAAGTTCACCCGTGACACCGGATTGCATCTACCACGTTCGGGGAACAGACCTTGAAATAACCAAAAGGGGCATTTGGTTCAATAAGTCGGAGAAAAAGAGGTGGATTTAAAGGATGATATGATAAAGAAGGATTAGATGAGAATATAAAGACATAATTATTTATATATTCAGAGAGGAACGGTTGCGGCAGGGACGAAGCTTAAGGGACCTAGGTGACCCCGACCTGGGGTCGTGGAACACTCACTATTTGCCCCTCCGGACCCTGAACCTCCCCCACGAAACCCCTTAGGTGGTTAGTCCGTCCGATTTGTATCTCCAACACCCACAGGAGTCACACGTCGTCCCAGACACCAACACTGTCCCGGTCCTCTTGTCCATCTTCACTTCCTGGACTGAACTCCTATCACTGCTCTCTTCCTGTCTCGACCCGGTAGTCCCCCGAGCCTCGGATCTCCCCCGACTTCCCGTCCTGTAGCCCTTCCGGGACTCGTAGAGTCCACCTACCGGTCCCGTCTCCGAGGACTCACCCTCGTGGTCCCCCACTCACCCGTCGCAGATATTCTTGTCCACGGTTCCTTCTCCCACGGACGGTACACACCTCGACCTTAACGTGACGAAACCGAGTTTGTCGTACCTACACAGTCGTCACACACAGGTCCCGTCTAAAGTCCCTTGTCTCTCCACCCACCCCCTGACCCCGTGCCACGACCGGGGGGACGTAGAACGTAGGGACTTGTGGTAGTGGTAGGGGATGTATAAGGTCCTTGAACTCTGTGTAGGGTCTCCTAGGCAATAAGAGTACTGTAAGGGGTCCTTCACGTCCCGAGGTATCCTCTTGTATAACGTTGTCGAAGACAAGTCCCTCTTTCTGGTGTAACGGCTCGTACTCTAAACCTTTACCTTGTCGTACCGTCTCCGTCAGTGCCCCAAACATGTGGTTTCGTGAGTCTAGCACCAGTCACGATTAGTCACTGATTTTTTCTGTGTCGGGACACCACTATCCTTCGATTGGTTCTTATCGAGGGTCGGGACGTAATCGCGTACGGTACCTGTTGAGTCCTCTTGAGTCGTGTCGAGTCTTTCCGACTCTTTCCCCACACCGTGTCCTCCCGCGGGGTCCTGGCTCTCACCTGAGGTCTGGGACGGTCCTGGTGGCAGTCGGAAGTGTCGTCTCTTCGACCAGAGAGGTGGACTCTGGTTCGGGTCCGGGTCTGACGACCTCACGTGCCTACGGACCTAGACCCGAACAACCCAGGGAGACCAACCAAGGTCGTCGTTTGTCTGCCGGGAGAAGTCCTTACCACTGACTCGACCGGTACGCGACAGGAACCATGACTACGTTTACAGCCCAGACGGGGAGACGACCGGTGAACGGGACACGACCCACGTCGGTCCGACCTATCCAGTCTCTCGGACTCGATCTCAAACCTGCTCCGAGACACCGAGTCCTGTCACGACCCCCCGTGGTGTAGTCGAACCTCCCTCCAACGACTACCCCCGCAACGGACAAATGGGAGGAACCAGTCAGGAGAAGAAGTAGTCGGGCTTGTGAACGTCTACCGGAGTCTAAGACGGAGGCAACGGGTAAAACTGACGACCACGTCGGGACGGGGTGGGGCTGGGGAGGGAGAATCAGAAACCCAGAGTTCGAAGGGGAGTTTCGTCGGGGTCCACGGCCGATCCTCTGGGTACAGGGACTGGAACTGAGGTCCTCGGAGACCTAGAGACTGACACTTACCAATACGAGACGACTTCTGAGTGGGTAGGGTCACAGAAGGAGTCTTCCCGAGTCTGGGTCTGGTGCGGGTGGTCTCGGTCCAGAGATCACGAAGACCCCAAGAGACCGGTGGCGTCGATGAAGAAGGAGGACACACACAGACAGTCGAGTCAACACAGGTTGAAACCCTGTGGTACCTGGGGTCCCTGACATCGGGGGTCCGAGGAAACAGGTACCCTAAGAGATTCGTTCTTATGACCTCACTCAACAGTACAGGAGGAGGTCCCCTAGAAGGGGTGGGTTCCTGACTTGAGAGTAGAGAATACAGAGAACGAAACCGTCCACCCAAGAAATGGAGATCGTGGTGGACCCTTCCGGATTGTTTAAATAAGTTTACTCACATAAAAAGAGTGTCCATTAAACGGAAACGGGAGTTGTCGCCAGGGACGAGGACCACAAAACACAGGTCGGACCCGATGGTCTATCCCAAGACGAGAGTCCCGAGGTACTTCCTGTCCAAACCCCCAGGGACGGTGTAATCGTATAAAGTCAAGTGTGTAAAGTGAGCGAAGAGGGGTGGGTCACCACCGGCCGTCCTAAAGGTCACCCACCGCGGTTTTGGGGGAGTGACCTCAATGAATTACTCTCTACACAGGGCCGAGAGACACAACCGACACTTTCAGTCTCCATTGGGACGGCCGTAAAATAAAACTCCACACGGACCGACGACACGGCACCTCTCCCGCGTTTCCCAACTTATCGTAGAAGGAGATTCTACGGTCCTGGGGTGTAGGTACACCCGGAGGTTGGTACGGGTAAAACCTGTGACACAGTGGACGACAGTTCGGGGGGGTGGGGTCGACACTCTACTTTTACACTCGTGGTCTACCCAAGAGGGTTCCTTTTAGTCGTCTTCGGCGTGGGACGCAGAGACCTTTGTTGGGACCGACAAATAGTACTCTACACCAACGTACCACTACTCTCCAGGTTCCCTAAATCTCCTTTACAACGAGGTCTCCCTTCACAGGTCCGACGCCTTCGAAACCCCTCTTCGACGGGAAAATGTACCTGGACTCCGGAACACAGCGGGCACCAGTGACGCACGACGTCGGGGTACGAATCCACAACCCCACCCCTACCCTATCACACTCCGTGACTACAGGTCGGTCGGACCCAAGGGGACTGGTTCGGGTTTGACGCAGGGGGTCTTCCCCCTAGAGAAGGTAAAGAGTCTCCGTGGGTTGTGTTCCGTCCGCCGTCAGGACCTCCATGACAAAGAGGTGACACATAGACCGTGGAACTACTCTCAATGGCGTGCACTACCAGGAGAAGGACGGTCTTTTTAATCCAAGGTCGGGCTCGTCATTGTAAGCACTTTCCTCAAGAATCAGGAAAGTCCGACGATTTGGTCTCATAGTATTTGGTCCCCTGAATCTTTGTCGTACGTAAATAAAGAGAGTCCAGACCTCCGACAATTCAGGTTCCAGTTCCACGTTCGTCTAATCCACAGACCACTCTTGGAGAAAGGAATTGTCGGTAGAAGGAATTTTTTTTTAGAATTTTTATTACAATAAATAAATATTCATTCACATTCATATTACATATACATACATTGTTTGTGGGAGAAGGTTGTTGTGTTCTCTACTGAGATGTGCAGCTGTAGTGATCTACCAGTTAGGGTTTTAGTCTAACTAATATAAGAAACATCGGTTTCTACCTCTTTGAGTTTTGTCTGTCGTTTTTATTCTGACCCTCGACTGACACCGAGTCTAGTACTTGAAGAATAACGTTTTAAGTCCGAATTTAACTGCTTACATTCCTTTTGGTGACCCGGTAAGTCCATACTGGTTTTAGTTT
Organism: Capra ibex; assembly: GCA_006410555.1. NCBI lineage: Eukaryota > Metazoa > Chordata > Mammalia > Artiodactyla > Bovidae > Capra > Capra ibex. Next base: position 23,798,043 of record SJYO01014747.1, read on the forward strand.
AGGGGATACTAATATGTTACCTTCACTGTTTATCTTAGTTCCCTAATCTAGACTATCTCACGGTCTTCTTGATACCTGTCTCCAAGTATTGCAACATGTCCTCCGTCCATAGTTTTGGTAGGGGTTCTTTTTCTTTACGTTTTTCTGTTTTACCAACAGACTCCTCCAGAATTTTTATCGACTCTTTTCTTCTCTTCGTTTTCCGTTTCCTCTTTTCCTTTCTATATAGATAGACTTAAATCTCAAGGTCTCTTATCGTTCCTCTCTATTCTTTTTGAAAAATTCACTTGTTACGTTTCTTTATCTCCTTTTGTTATCTTACCCTTTCTGATCTCTAGAGAAGTTCTTTTAATCTCTATGGTTCCCTCGTGAAGCACGTTTCTATCCCTGTTTCTTCCTGTCTTTACCATCTTCTATAATTCCTCTTCACCGTTCTTATGTATCTACTTAATATGTGCTTTCTAGAAGTACTGGGTCGATTGGTGTTACTACACTAGTGAGTGGATCTAGGTGTGTAGGATCTCACACTTCAGTTCACCCGGAATCTTTCGTAGTGATGTTTGTTTCAATCACCTCCACTATCTTAAGGTCGACTCGGTAAAGTTTAGGATTTCTACTATGATAATTTCACGATGTGAGTTATACGATCTTTTATACCTTTTGAGTCGTCACCGGTGTCCTGACCTTTTCCAGACAAAAGTAAGGTTAGGGTTTCCTCCCGTTACGGTTTCTTACAAGTTTGATGATATGTTAACATGAGTAAAGTGTATGATCGTTCCATTACGAGTTTTAGGAAGTTCGATCCGAAGTTGTCATACAGTTGGTTCTTGAAGGTCTACATGTGCGACCTAAGTCTTTTTAGTTTCCTTGGTCTATAGTTTAACGGTTGTAACCAACTTAGTATCTTTTTCGTTTTCTTAAGGTCTTTTTGTAGATGAAGACGAGGTAACTGATGTGATTTCGGAAACTGACACACCTAGTGTCGTTCGACCTGTTAAGAATTTCTCTACCCTTGTGGAATAGACGGAGAATTTTTTGGACATACTTCCAGTTCTCCGTTGTCAATCTTGGCCTGTACATTGTTACCTGACCAAGGTTTAACCCTTCCTCATGTAACTCCTATATATAACAGTGGGACGAATAAATTGAATATACGTCTCACGTAGTACGCTTTACGGTCTGACCTACTTCGTCTTCGACCTTAGTTCTAACGGTCCTCTTTATAGTTATTGTAGTGTATACGTCTACTGTGGTGGGAAGACCGTCTTTCACTTCTCCTTAATTTCTCGGAGAACTACTTTCACTTTCTCCTCTCACTTTTTCGACCGAATTTTGAGTTGTAAGTCTTTTGCTTCTAGAACCGTAGACCAAGGTAGTGAAGTACCTTTTATCTACCCTTTTATTACCTTTGTCACTCTCTGAAATAAAAGAACCCGAGGTTTTAGTGACTCTTCTCACTGGTGTCGGTACTTTAAAGATCGAGGAACCTTCTTTTCGTCACTATTTGGATCTGTCGTATAATTTTTCGTCTCTGTAGTGAAACGGATGTTTCCGAGTATATCAGTTTCGATACCAAAATGGTCACCAGTACGTACCTACACTCAACCTGGTATTTCTTCAAACTCGGGACTTCTTAACTACGAAAACTTAACACCAGGACCTCTTCCGAGAACTCTCAGGAAACCTGTAGTTCCTATAGTTTGGTCAGTTAGGATTTCCTTTAGTTGGAACTTATAAGGAACCTTTCTGACTACGACTTCAACTTCGGTTTAGAGGTTATGAAACCGGTGGATTACACTTCTAGCTTGAGTAACCTTTTCTGGGACTACGACCCTTTCTAACTTCCGTCCTCCTCTTCCCCTGCTGTCTCCTGCTCAACCAACCTGCCGTAGTGGTTGAGTTATCCGTACTCAAACTCGTTTGAGGTCCTCTACCACTCCTGTCCCTTCAGACCACACGAGGTCAGGTACCCCAGCGTTTCTTAGCTTGTGATGACTCACTTACTTGTTGTTGACAATACGTCGTGTATGTTCATTCGAATAACTTCTACCAGAACTCTAGTCCATGTGTATACTTGTTGTACTTCCCTATGTGTTTCTAAACTAAGCCGGTCGAGTTCGATAGGGAGTCAGTATATGCCTACTCTCACAACCCGGTATTTCTTCCGACTCGTGACTTCTTAACTTTGACACCACGACCTCTTCTGAGAACTCTCAGGGAACCTGACGTTCCTCTAGTTTGGTCAGTCAGGATTTCCTTTAGTTGGGACTTATAAGTAACCTTCATGACTACAACTTCGACTTCGACGTTATGAAACTGGTGGACTACACTTCTTGACTGAGTAACCTTTCCTGGGACTACGACCCTTTCTAACTTCCGTCCTCCTCTTCCCCCACTGTCTCCTACTCAACCAACCTACCGTAGGGACTGAGTTTCCTGTACTCACACTCATTTGAGGTCCTCTATCACTTCTTGCCCCTTCTACCCACACGACGTCAGGTACCCCAGCGTTTCGTAACCTGTACTGACTCACTGACTTGTTGTTGTTCGAGTTCGACATAAAAAGTAGTCGTTAACCCTTTTACAAACGAAATTTATATCCAAAAAAGAGAAAAAATAACCTTACATTAACGAAAATGTCACGACACAATTAGAGACGACATGTTGTCACACTTAGTCAACATCCGTATATATATAGGGAAGGGAGAACTCGGAGGGACACTGGGAGGTGTGGACAGGGTGGGGAGATCCAGTAGTGTCTCGTGTCTCGACTCGAGTAACACAATATGTGGTCGAAGGGTGACCGATAACATCACACATATACAGTCACGATGAAAGACTTAAGAAGAGTAGGAGGGGAGGGGGTGGACACAGGTGTTTGGGTAAGAGATACAGACACGGAGACAAGGACGGAACGTCTCGAGAATTCCATAAGAAATATAATGATTACAATGAGAAAGAGATGATACACATAACCATAACTAAACAGAAATAAGACGAAGTAAGATTTCACGTAAAAATGAAACTCTTAAGTATAGAGAGAAACTAATATATCTTAATAACTCATAGAGAAGTTTATAAAGGTGACAATAAGGCAGACCAGGGAAAAAGAAATCGAGTCCAAACAATCTTATAGACTTCGACATGTGGTCTAGAGAATTAAAGTGAGATCATATAAAAAAGATATAAAAAAGTGTGCGGTCAGGGACGAGACACGTACACCGGAGTCTACGGTCACCTTACAACAGGTGTTTGAACGTGGTTTGAGAACAAGTTGTCCGTTATGGTCCCTTCGTATCAAATAGTGGATTAGTAACTATTCTCGGGTAAAGGGAAGAATATTGGGTTTCCAAATAATCATACCCTTACTGATCCAGTGGAAAACATAAAGATATTTTATTAACAAACCCTATGATACACCATCCAATTTTCAACAAATGGACATATATGACTGTACCTTTTTAACGATTCTACAGAATTTATATTTTCCTTTGTGTTTATTACGTATGTCATCTGTAGTACACGTGGACATGTATGTGTGTTACATACACACACATATATACACATGTGTGTGTGTATATACATGTCCACATGCACCGTTGGATGAGGTCATGAGAACAGACCTCTTAGGGTACCTGACTCCTCGGACCTTCCGATATCAGGTGTCCCAGTTTTTCTCAGTCTGCACTGACTTCACTGAATCATACGTACGTATATATACATTTGAAATTAATTATACTACGGACAATCTGACATCAGTCTACCGACCGACGTTTAAGTCGGTAGTTATTTCTTAACTACGAAAGTTTAATACCACGACCTCTTCTGAGACCTCTCAGGTAACCTGACTTTCCTCTAGTTAGGGTCAGTTAGAATTTCCTTTAGTTGGGACTTATAAGTAACCTTCCTGAGTACGACTTCGACTTCGAGGTCATGAAACCGGTGGAGTACGCTTCTCAACCGAGTAACCTTTTATGGGACTACGACCCTTTCTAACTCCTGTCCTCCTCTTCCCCCGTTGTCTCCTACTCTACCGACCTACCGTAGTGACTGAGTTTCCTGTACTCAATCTCGTTCATGACCCTCTATCACTTCCTGTCTCTTCAGACCGTACGAGGTCAAGTACCCCAACGTTTGTCAACCTGTACTGACTCACCAACTTGTTGTTCTTGTTCTAAGTCCAAATCTTCTGTGTGTCAGGAGGTCTTCTGGTAGGAGGACGCTATGGTAGACGTTTAAATCCCAAAAGGTTTGGGTGGGAGTACGAGTCAAGTCAAGTCAAGTCAGCGAGTCAGTACAGGCTGAGAAACACTGGGGTACTTAGCGTCGTGTGGTCCGGAGGGACAGGTAGTGGTTGAGGGCGTCAAGTGAGTCTGAGTGTAGGTAGCTCAGTCACTACGGTAGGTCGGTAGAGTAGGAGACAGCAGGGGAAGAGGAGAACGGGGGTTAGGGAGGGTCGTAGTCTCAGAAAAGGTTACTCAGTTGAGAGGCGTACTCCACCGGTTTCATGACCTCAAAATCGAAATCGTAGTAAGGAAGGTTTCTTTAGGGTCCCAACTAGAGGAAGTCTTACCTGACCAGCCTAGAGGAACGTCAGGTCATTGAGGGATCTTTAAGAGTGTCAAGGGATCAGTCCCTTGATCCTAGGGTGTACGACGTGACGTGTCGGTTTTATTTTCATTATTAGTCTGTCAACTCGTCTTCCCTCCAAACCTCTAATCCCTGCGTGAGTATAAACAACTCATGGAAGACATTTAACACGATTCTTGAAGAATAGACAATAGAGTAAAACTAGAGAACCGGTAAATATACCGCCCGGAGTAGAGGGAGAACATTTACTCCTTGGGTCCCGAGAATCCTTCTTATTAAACACTTCTTAGTAGTTATCACGACGGTGTCCTTGTACGATACCTCACCTCGTCTGTAGTAAATCCAGGATTCCTCTTTACAAATGATTACCTCTTTTAAGAAGTCGTAACACCAAAGAGTGGATCCTTTTAAATCGTTGGAGAATACACCAGAGATCTTCATAATTCGACTAAAAACACTACCAATCTCTGAGCAAGACGGGTTTTCGTCTCCTCAATCTGTGTACTCAAACGTTTCAAAAAAGATTCAGAATACTATGGTATTAAACCACAATAAAACACTAGAGTCTTCACAAGAACAAATAAAGGAAAAGACTTCCGTCTATTATATTTACTTCGATACTACCTAAACTTTCTTTTCTTCTAAACATAAGATTCACTTCTCCGGTTTTATCGTGTATCTTTTGATGACTAGAAAGAGGTAGGGTCACTGACACCACCTCAGGAACACCTTAACCTTATTCGTACTACTTATTAGATGTTCTTGGAGTAACGGGACTTTTTTGGAATGGTGTCCCACGAAGTTGTAGCTCAGGAAGTGACGAACGTAGTGAATCTTCAGTCTTGATTTAATACCTTTCTCTAAAAATTTTAATATACACACATATATGTATATATATGTGTGTTTTATAAACGACTAATGAAACCTAAAAAAAAAGGACTAAATCTCTTTCGAAACTAATGACTTATGAATAACTTATAATAATTTTAGTATAGGTATCTTTATTTAATGAGGACAAGACTTTACCCCACCAACTCATGTCACACAGACGATACACCTTCACCCCCGTCCTACTTCCGTATCTCCTGTCGACTGTCGGAGTCCCGGTGCATAGACCCTGGTTCCCGAAGGATTCCTACAATGCCTCTCAAAAAAAATCTCGTTTGACAAATTCCTATTCCTCAGAACTGGAGTCTTAAAGACAAGAAGACGTCGCCACGTACAAGTACTAAAGGAATACAACCCCCGATCACGACCTCATACTTATCCTTCAAAGCACCGTTTCAACCACGGATTAGATCACCCATGTGTCTATTCACTAAAAAAATTTCAACCATCTGTATCTTTTAATCTTTACAGTTTCCTTGTAAAGTAGGTTTCTACCCGTGTTATTTCCTGTCTTAACCATTACTGGATTATTTTCGTCTTCTCTAGTTCTTCTCTATCTATCTTATGTGACTTCTTGACATGTTTTTTCTAGAGTCACTGGACCTATTGGTACTACCCTACCACATCAGAGAGTAAGTCTCGGTCTGTAGGACCTCACACTTCAGTTCACCCGGAATCCTTCGTGACGACGGTTATTTCGATCACCTCCCCTACCTTAAGGTCGTCTCAATAGATTTTAGGACTATCTACTACGACAATTTCATGACGTGAGTTTTAAAGTCCTTTAAACCTTTTAGGTCGTCACCGGTGTCCTGACCTTTTCCAGTTAGGAGTAGGGTCAGGGGTTCTTCCCATCATAATTCCTTACAAGTTTGGTTGACCTGTTAACGTCAGTGGAAGGTACGATCATTCCAATACAAGTTTTAGGAGGCGATCCGAAGTCGTCATACACTTGGTTCTTGAAGGTCTGTTAGTTCGACCTTAATCCTTTCCGTCTCCTTGTTCTATAGTTTAACGGTTGGAAGCGACCTAGTCTCTCTTTCGTTCCCTTAAGGTCTTTTTTTGTGGATGAAGACAAAGTAACTGATACGATTTCGGAAACTGACACATGTAGCATTGTTTGATACCTTTTAAGAATTTCTCTACTCTTATGGTCTCGTGGAATGGACAGAGGACTCTTTGGCATACGTCCAGTTCTTCGTTGTCAATCTTGGGACATACCTTGTTGACTAACCAAGTCCTAACTCTTTCCTCATGTGTCCCTACAGACGACAATGGGACAAATAAAATTGGATATACGACTCGTTTAGTACTCGTTACCGGCCGACCTACTCAATGTTCGATCTTAGTTCTAACGGTCCTCTTTATAGTTGTCGGTGTCTACACGTCTACTATGGTAAGATTACCGTATTTCGCTTCTCCTTAATTTCTCGGAGAACTACTCCCACTTCCTCCTTTCACTTTGTCGGCCGAAACTTGAGTTATAATTTTTTATGATTCTAGTACCACTGACGTCCGTACTTTACTTTTCTGCGAACGAGGAACCTTCTTTTCGAGACTGTTGAAAGGTCATCAGTACATACCTACACTCTCGACCTGTCATTTCTTCCGTCTCGTGACTTCTTAACTACGAAAGCTTGACACCACGACCTCTTCTGAGAACTCTCAGGGGACCTGTCGTTCCTCTAGTTTGGTCAATTAGGACTTCCTTTAGTTGGGATTTATAAGCGACTGTCCTGACAACGACTTCGACTTCGAAGTAATGAAACCAGTGGACTACACTTCTCGACTCAGTAACTTTTCTGGGGCTACGACCCTTTTTAACTTCCGTTTTCCTCTTCCCCCGTTGTCACCTTCTCTACCAATCTGTCGTAGTGGTTGAGTCACCTGTACTCAGACTCGTTTGAGACCCTCTATCACTTCCTGTCCCTACGGACCGATACCCCAACGTTACTCAACTTATGTCCAATCGTTGACTTGTTGTTGTTCCACGAGTATTCCTTTTGAATTCCAACGACAACGACCCTTACCGGTACTTCGACGTACTAAAAGATTACGGGTTAACACCAACGGGACCTTTACTTTCGAAATTCTCTCAAAAGTAAGTCCTGACATTAAATTACACCTTACATGGACTCGTTTGTGGGTTTTCGAACACACAAGAAGGGATCGAAAGATTAATTTAATTAGAAATTTAATTAATTTAATTTAATTAGAAATAAGGTATAACATCATTGTGACTATGTGTTACACGACACACACCGTCCACTTGGTTTACACAAAAGTCAAAATGTATATGTATATACACACATATATATGTGTACATAAGTCTAAACGTAAAAAAGTACACCTCAAGTAATGTTACACAAGTGTCTCTAGGAAACAATATGGATCCAGAAACTACTAATGGAAAAAATGTACCTTACTAATATAAACAAATCAGATTATACTCAAACCCACTTGAGGGCCTCAACCACTACCTGTCCCTCCGGACCGTACGACTCTAAGTACCCCAGCGTTTCTCAGCCTGTGTTGACTCGCTGATTTGACTTGACTTGGAAAATAAAGTAGGGAAAGGTGAACGAAAGAGGAATTATTAGTCTTCTAACAAAAGATCCAACGGTTCAGAAGTACAAAGAGTCACTTATTTAACAACACACAAATAGTTAAGGTCGTATATACTATAGATTTCTATATATAGAAAAAGACCAAAAGAAGTGTAACAAACTAGTAGGGATCAAAATAGTCACGAGGACTTTTAGTGTAATAAAGAAAAAGAAGACCATCTCAGTACAAGGTAACACAAGTGCCTAGAGAAAAAGAAATAAGCAAATAGAGGGGTATTTGTTATACAAATAAAGGTAAAGCCCCGATAACGTTTCACAGTAGGTCACTTACAAACCAACGTGTACACAAAGTTTTGCAACAGAAGAGTTTATAAGGAACCTCATGAAGACTTTTTAGAATATAGAACTTCACACAATCAGTGAGTCAACACAAACTGAGAAACACTGGGATGGATACCTAACATCGGTCGGTCCGAGGAGACAGGTACCTTAAGAGGTCATTCTTATGACCTCACCTAACGGTAAAAGAAGAGGTCCCCTAGAAGGACTGGGTCCCTAGTTTGGGTCCAGAGGACGTAACGTCCATCTAAGAAATGACAGACTCGGTGGTCTTTTAGAGGGAATAAAGAAATTCCGTCAAGGTAAACGTAGAGATATGACAAAAATAGAAAATGTACGATACTCGTCGTATTTACCTAAGGGATAAGAGACACGTAAAAGTGGCAAAGGAAAGACGTTTTACAAGTTCTACCGGAAAGTGTGACCACGTTTTACTAGGGAGTGACACGAGAACTAAGAGTACGGAGAATATTTAGTACTACAAGTCGTGAAACCGTTAAAAAAAAAATTTGTCGCACTACTCTTAAATAACAACTTTCATAAAAAGAACTCTCAGACGGTTAAAAATTGAACAAAACTACCCTAAGGGAACTTTTAAAAAATTCAAATACATAGTAAATCTGGGGTCGTGACGAACACTTATACTTCATTGAATCTCGTTATAAAAATCCAACGACAAAACTTTTTACCCGTGTTCCGTCTCCTTACGGAAGTGCGGGTTCAGAACAATGATACCATAGGTTCCGAACTCAACATCGGAATCTCGGGTCAACATTTGATCTCACCTCATGTACTCTTCTTCGGTGGACTTCGAACACAGAGAAATTATGAAAACAAAGAGGATCATTATGCATAAAAAATTAACCTCATTTTTACTGAATGTTCCAACACAAACAACATCCACATGTTTTAGAACAAGTCAATATGAATGAAGACATAGATAAGTAGAAAACCCAAACAAAAAAAAAAAATTGTACATCCAATAATCTCACACAAATCAGGTTGTGGGAAAGAGTTCATAACTAGTAAATAAAAAATACATAAACACCCATATTAAATTAAGGAAGGAGGATCAAATACGGAATAAGGGTGGTAAGGGGAAACCACTGATATTGAAACAACGGATTCTGATAAATAAAGTGTAGTCATTCGAGTATCATGACTTCGTTGAATCGTGTGTGTGTACGTCCATTACTCATGGAGAAAGGACGGATATGTACTATAGTATATTATTGAGAGAGAGGTAGATTGACTGAAATGGATTAATATAATGGAGATCTAAATAGACACAGGGACGTCAACTGTAATAGAGTTAAAAATTTCAGTCTCGGTATAAAGAAACGTACATAAGGAAAAAGAAATAGGTAAGCAGACAGGTACATACAAACGGATGAAGGTATAGACTCGATAAAACGTTAGACGACACCACGTATGAACACACGCACCCAAAAGGTTTTAGACTAAAAGAGGTGTATGTGAGAGTCGTCAACCTGACGGTCTAATATACCAAGCAGATAGAGTTGGTAATTTTACGTGTAGATTCATACAGGAGTATCGTTGTCAATGGTTATTTATAAGTGGTCGTGATAGATTCCCAGAAAAAAGAAGTGGGGTGAGAGCGCAAGAATCAAAAAACTTCCACCATAAAACCTGAAGAGATACCGGTATGTAGCAACAGTAAAACTAACAGGACACAGATTAATAAGTGTATTAACTCTTGGAAAAGGACACGAAAGAATTCTTTTAGACGACGATTCAGTGAAGTCAGCACAGGCTGAGACACGCTGGGGTATCTGCCTTCGGGTAGTCCGAGGGGGCAGGGACCCTAAGAGGTCCGTTCTTGTGACCTCACCCAACGGTAAAGGAAGAGGTTACGTACTTTCACTTTTCACTTTCCCTTCAGCAGCGAGTCAGCACAGGTTGAGAATCGCTGAGGTACCTAATGTCGGGTGGTCCGAGGAGATAGGTACCCTAAAAGGTCCGTTCTCATGTCCTCACCCCACGGTAACGGCAAGATTATCTAACATAAATGGAGAACTATAAAAGAAGACTGTCAAACTGGTAAAAACGTAGAAAATGAGAAATCGAGACCTTGGAAGAACTGTAGTTCACAGTAAATCTCGGGTCGTTAAAACCACTTATAATTCATGAGTTTTCGCTTTGGAAATTCCAACGACAACACCCCTTGACGGTCTGCTGATGTCCTATAGTAGTACGGGTTTCCACCACTGGGACGGTTTCTTTCGAAATCTGTCAAAATTAAACCCAGACATGTTATAAGACCCGAAGAGACGACCAAGTCTGTCATTTCTTAGAAGACCGTTACGTCCTCTGGGTCCGAGATAGGAACTCAGCCCTTCTAGGGGATCTCTTCCTTTACCGTTGGGTGAGGTCATAAGGACGGACCTCTTAGGGTACCTGTCTCCTCGGACCGCCCGATATCAGGTACCCCAGTGTCTCTATATGCTGACTTTCTTATTGTGAAGTCTGATGTAAGACCGTGTATGAACTTGGTTGTAGGTTTCGAAATAAAATTCTTACACCAAACGGATGGTCATCGTATCCTCACAAGGTAAAAGAGGTCGGAGACAATGGGACCATACTGTAGAGTTTTGAGTTTTTGACAATGAAAAACTATACTTATAGTTAAAGTAAAATCGAGTCAAACTTGTCTCTTCGTTTTTTTTAGTCCTCCGGAGAAACAAGTCCAAAGAAGTCCTTTGTTTACTTTGATAATCTTCTGTTTCCTGTACTTCGAATACCCGAGAAACTCAGTGATCACAAACGTTTAAGTTATGAAAAAACATAACTTTTATGTTTTTTTAAGAATGAAAAAAAATTAGACACTGGAAAGTAAGTACATTCTTAATTATTGTATTAATCTTCTTTGATTCAACTTTACTACCGAACAAAGATGGGTCTTTTAGACTTATGTTTCCTGGGTTACTGTTGACGTTACTAGTCTTACGGTTCGAAGATTCTTATAAAATCCAAACGTTTATTATTGATCATACGAACGTTAAAGTTGTTATATAAAAATAAGACTATTTCACATATGAAAAGGTCTTCCGAAGGTCACACCGACAGAGTACGACCTTCGGACCCTACGACTTTAGTCCGGTGAAGGACAGACAGAAATGTCCTGTGACCCGACGTATTATTCTTTAAGGACCTAGAGGGGACCTAGGACTGGTAGTACACGGGTCTCTTTAAACATTGTAACATTGTAACAACAAAACTTTATGCATTACTGTGTGTGGAAGGTGAAAGGACTATGCCCACCACACCTCGGGTCACTACTAAAGAAGTTCTTTACATGTAGGATCAAGGGTGTACTCTCACTCGGGGGGCAGGTTGCTACTCTCTGGGACGTACACACACTGGACACGGACGACCCTCTGGTCGGGATCTGATCAGACTTGGACTGGTTCAAGACAGATGTACCATCCAAATCTGGAGAGGTTCAGGACAGATGTGACTAATACAAATTACTCTGACACGCGAAAGACGTCACTTCTGTAAATCCGGACTGACAAGGCACACGCGACCCTGTACCCCTGGGCCCACTTCCGGACCGGACCGGAGACAGACCTTTGAGACACGGACACAGACTCGCAGTCACGAGTCTACAGACCCGAGACCCCGACCCACCCGAAGAGACCCTTGGCACGAGAGGAGACTCACCCGAAGGGACCGGGAGGGCCCCCAGTCACGACGTCAGCCCGAGGATCAGAGAGGGGGTGGTCCAAGTAGAGGGACCCCGAGGACCTCTGCGGAGTCCACCCGATGGACCATTAGTAAGGTTAAAAGGTCGTGTAAGTCCAACTGATCCCTCCGTCCAAGTGGACCACTTAACTAAGGTCCCGTGTCCTTAGTCCGTTTTTCAGTCACCCGTCGTCCACTCCAACGACGACACTGGAGGAAGGTCAGCTGAGAGAGGAGGTTTCTCTTGTCTCCACGGGGAGCAGAAAGTCGGGTCGAGAGGACACAATAGAGTTGTGGAGTCGCCTTGTTCTTTCTGTCTCAGATGGTCTTGGTTCCATCACACAAGTGGAGATCGTACTCGAAAGTTTGGTCGTTTTTTTAGTGTGTCTTGGTCTCACTTTTGTCCTCCCCGGACTGAAGAGTACCTACTGACCCTCTTCTCTACCTGGGATGTGAAGAAAGATCCCAGGGTCGTCCAGGGTCCCTGCACCGAACAAATGTGTAACCCCCGGACGACTGGTGTCGGTACCACAGGACTGGTTCCCCTGCACACTGGGGTCCACCCACCAGACCCCTGACACACTCCGAGTGAGGCCAAAGTACCCTGTTCTAGTACCCTCTGGTGTGTGTTTGTGTGTTGATTCTTTTTCCCTACTTATGTACTCTTGAAGTGAACACAAATCATTAATTACGAAATGTCATAAGTAAGTAATTACGAAATGTCATATGTCCGGACACGGACAAACGGAGAAATAGGGACACTCCATGTGAAAGGGACCCCGAGGATCTCTGAGGAGTCCACCGATGGACCATTAATGAGGTTAAAAGGTCCTATTTGTAACGCCCTTCCCTCCGTCCAAGTGGACCACTTGACTAACGTCCCGTGTACCTAGTCTGTTTACGGGTTACCCGTGGTCCACTCCAACGACGACACTAGAGGAAGGTCAGCTGGCAGGGAGGAGTCGTCTCTGGTCTGGACCGAGAGCGGAGGGTCGGGAGACCACACAAAAGAGTTGTGGAGTCACCTTGTTCTTTCCTGACTCGGACGTTCTTGGTTCCATCACACAAGTTGTGATAGTACTGTCGGCATTTTTGTCAATTATAGTGAGTCTTGGTCTCTCCTGAAGATACCCCGTCATACCCCCCTCCTCTGACTGGGATGCAAAGAAAGACACTAGGGTCCCCCAATGTCCTTTCGTGGACAAAGGTGGAATCCCCGGTTTGGTCGTCTCTGTACCACAGGATTAGTTCCCAGTACCCTGAGCTCCACGTCTCAGACCCCTAACACACCCAGAGTGGGGGAGGAGGACTCAGTCCTAGGACACATGTATCTCTGTCACACAGATCAGAAACGGACGGCATACAGAGCAGGGGAACCTCTAACGGTCGTAGACTTAACTCCCACGACGGGACAAATTTGACACCAGGAAAAACAAGAGAAGTGGCACAGCGTAAGTGTACTCCAGTCCGTGGAAACACACCCAACGACGAGACACAAGACGACTCACTTTTGGAAACCACCACAGTGTAATTATAGTGTCGTATACTGTACAGATTAGGTGTCCCAGTGCCGATAGACCAAAGGGAATCTGTCTCGAGTCCATTAAATTAAACATTAACTTAACAATAAAATATAACCTCATCTCAACTAAAGACTACAAAACAAAATCCACATGGACTTGAACTAAGTCAAATATGTATCTGTAGATAAGAAAAAGAAAAAGAAAAAAAAGGGTATGTCCAATAATGTCAAACAAGTCCTCTCAAGGGACAAGATAAGTCATCCAGGAAAAAGTAATAGTTGAACTATATATAATCACACATATAAAAGTAGGGTTTGAGAATTAAATAGGAAGGGAAGATTGAAAGAATGTTATTAGTCTTAAACGATACTGGTCACGTAAAAGAACCGTTTTGAGATAATCAGAAACGGGACGAAGTAAGGCGTAAGGTTCCGGTTTAAACGGACAATGAGGTCCACTAAGAACTGAAGGATGAAAACGTAAGGTCAGGGGATATCACTTTTCCTATAGAAAAAACCCACAATCAAGATTTTCCAGAATATCCAGAAGTATTTTGGCAAGTTGAAGTCGAAGAAGTCGCAATGACCAACCCCGTACCTGAACCTATTGACACTATAACTTACCAAACGGAACCTCTGCTTGTCTCTATAGACAGCAAAAACTCTGACGTAGGTTCATGACGTAAAGCCTGAGAAAACAACTGGTACTACCGATGAGGTAAAGAAGACTCCCTAAGGACGGGCGTCATCATCTATATTACCAGTAGACTCAATTTAAGTGGGTAAGGTCAGGTAAAATCAAACGACTAAGGATCTTACAGCTGCAAGTGGGAACGGTAGAGAACAAACTGGTGAAGGTTAAACGGGACTAAGTACCTGGACTGTAAGGTCCAAGGATACGTTATAACGAGAAATGTCGTAGCCTAGAACGAAGATAGTGGTCAATGTAGGTGTTGACCCATAACAAAAACGAAACCGAGGTAGGGAAGTAAGAAAGACCTCAATTTGGTATGAGTGACTTTGGTATGAGTGTCTTTTGATCAGTTAGATTAGTGGGATCCTGGTGTCGGAACAGATTGAGTTACTTTGGTTCGGTACAGACGCCCCGTTGGGTTCTGACCGCCCAGTACCACCTCTCCAGACTGTCTTACACCAGGTGACCTCTTCCCTTACCGTTCGGTGAAGTCATAAGAACGGAACTCTTGGGGTACTTGTCATACTCCCTTGGTCTCGGAACCCCTTTCAGGATAAGGACCTAACACTCTCACCTTTCACGGTCTTCTTCGTGAACTCCGAACACAGGGTAAGGAAGAAGGAAGGAATGGGGACAGGGGACCTGTTTAGGGTTAAGGACGTTGTGGTGAGACCCTTCCCACGAAAGTAGGTATCCACCCCACTGGGATTCCTTCCTCCGACTTCCACCCTTGGGGTTGTGGTCCTCTGTACCTCGGGTACCCCGAAAAGTGTCGAGAAGGTCGGGTTTCCGAGGTGTAGGAAAGCCACGTCATCCGTATCAAAATCACGTCCTCCTGGGTGGACCTAGACCTCCAACACCCAACGTCGTCTTCCCTTGTCCGAGTGGTCCCGGTACGCCGTCCCGAGTAACCGACCGTGTGGGAGGGGTCGAGGTAGTCGGGGTACTGTCAGGTAGGAACCCTTTGTTCGGACGGGTCCGAAGTCCCTACACTGTCGTCGGGTCCAGTGGTTCCGGACTCCCCTTACCTCAACTGTAAGTGAGAAACATAAAATATAACCACATATCCACTGAATACCACCACATCCCATACAAACAAAAACAAAATCCACCTATCGTTGTACTAAATGAGTACGTATCTACACATGTACACGAAATAACCAAAGAAAGGGGTAAATCAAATAATACGTCACAACTAATCCCCTGGAGCAAGAAACAAATATTTCTCATCACACACATACAAGTAGTTGTGGACGAGTAAAGAGTAGCGGGTGGTGGAAAGGGAAAACCATTGGTATTGCACGAAACGATACGCACCCCGATAAAGAAAAACCATTTCTTCAAGTAAACATAGGTAACAATCTTAAGTGGTGATTCACTATAGTATACTATGAACGGAAACAGAGTGAAGCGAATGATACTAGCAGAGGTGAAGGAATAACGACCTACACCACACTACAGTAGGAAAATACTGACTCATTATTACGCGACAGACGTACATGGGGTAGAACAAATGGGTAGGTAGACAGGAATAGGTGAATCCAACAGAACCGACAACATGTATCACGACGGTACTTGCAACCCCTCGTGGACAGAAAATTTTAATACCAAAAGAGACCTAGATACGGGTCATTACCCTAACGACCAGGATACCACGAAGAGACAAATCAAAAATTACTTGGAAACAGGAGAAGACGAAACACTAAATGACTGAAAGTAAGGGTGGTCGTCCCTCCTCCCAATAAAAAAGAGGTATAGGAGAGGTCGTAAATAACAACATCTAAAAAACTACGACTGGTAAGACTGGACACACTCTACTATGGTATAATATGTCGACTAGGTGTCAAGAGATTATGAATATCTACGACTCGTAGAAGAGTACAGGAAGTACCGGTGGAGGTACAGAAGAAACCTCTTTTCAGGTAAATTTAGAACACGGGGATAAACTAACCAAACAAAGAAACAATAACTCCACGTATTCGATAAACACGTAGAACCTCTATTTAAGGACTCCCACAGAAGAAAACGTTTATAATGAAAGTAATACTCCCGACAGAAAAACAACACAAATACCAAAGGAGACGACAATGTTGTGAAAATTCCCATTAATCCGGGGTAAAAAAAAAACAAGTAAACAAAATAAAAAGTACTAAAATTCTCCACCCAGTCCTCTCCCGAACGACGTAAAATACAGTTTCACACAAGAGGCGAAAAGGAGTCTTCAAAGTAACATAGGTATGAAATTACCTAAAGACGGGAATACCGTCTTTCACTTCTTCTTGATTTCTCGGAGAACTACTTTGACTTTCTCCTCTCACTTTTTCAACCGAATTTAGAGTTGTAAGTCTTTTGATTCTAGCACCGTAGACCAGGGTAGTGAGGTACCGTTTATCTACCCCTTTGTCACCTTTGTCACAGTCTGAAATAAAACCCCCCGAGGTTTTAGTGACGTCTACCACTGACGTCGGTACTTTAATTTTCTGTGTATGAGGAACCTTCTTTTCAATACTGGTTGGATCTGTCGTATAATTTTTCGTCTCTGTAATGAAACGGTTGTTTCCATACAGATCAGTTCAGACACCAAAAAGGTCATCAGTACATACCTACACTCTCAACCTGATATTTCTTTCGACTCGCGGCTTGACACCACCGTGATACCACGACCTCTTCTGAGAACTCTCAGGGAACCTGACGTTCCTCTAGGTTGGTCAGGTAGGATTTCCTCTAGTCAGGACTTATAAATAACCTTCCTCACTACAACTTCGGCTTTGAGGTTATGAAACCGGTGGACTACGTTTCCTGACTGAGTAAACTTTTCTGCGAGTACGACCTTTTCCAACTTCCACCCTCCTCTTCCCCTACTGTCTCCTACTCTACCAACCTACCGTAGTGGTTGGGTTACCTGTACTCAAACTCATTTGAGACCCTCAACCACTACCTGTCCCTCCGGACCATACGAAGTCAGGTACCCCAGAGTTTCTCGACCTGTGTTGACTCGTTGACTTGACTGACTAGGAAGATAAATCCGGAAATTAGATAAACCTCAAATGAAAGCACATACGTAGTCCCTCATAAGATTAACGTGAGAGTAAGAGTAAGGAAATCTTTGGCCGTGCGACACCGACAATGATTAAATGGAAAAGTGATTACATCCTCCCGAGGGAAAAAGGGTGTGAGGAAGATCGTGAATAACAAACGACTGAAAACCTGTTACCACTAACACTTAGTACACTCCTTTATGGAGTAACCCCAAAATAAAGGTAAAGAGATTATAAATCGCTACCACTGTAGAAAATGACACTAAAAAATTTTTCCCATACTCAATTTGAATGGTGGACTTTGACCGGTGGTTAAACTGTCCACTTTAACTTGTGGACAGAACAAAACTTAAGAAAAAGTTACTGGTGAGGATTCTGTAACGAGCTCACATACACACCAAAAAAAAAACATATCCATTAATGTGTCACAACGTATTCAAAAGAACACAATGTGTCATCTAGGACCACTGAAATACTCATCACCATATGGATCTAATCAGACTTCTTCGAGCAAAGAGGGAGTGGGTATCGAAAGATACAGTCACTCGTCTACAATGAAAAGATTCAGACACTCCGACACAGAGAAATGCTTTTTTCAAGTAAAAGTAGGTATCAATCTAATGTGGATCTTCTCTATAGTATACTACGAACAGACAGAGACAGAGGGAATGAAGTGAAACTTACTAGTAGAGTTGAGAGAAAAGACACTGACCAGAACCGTAATAAAGGATGAAGGAATACCAACTCTTTATAACGTAACATATAAACATGGACTAGTACATAGGTAAGTAGACTTTAAATATGTTAATCGAACGAAGGGTCTGAACCGACAACGTGAAACACCCGGTTCTAACGTCCCCATAGAAAATGTAAAAATTAAAAGAGACATAAATACGGGTCCGTACCCTAACAACTCAGGATTCTATGAAGACACACATTAAAAAGTTTACTGGGAGGTATGACAAGAGGGATGACCGACTTGGATACATGTATCACTAGTTGTCACGTCCTCCCAAAGGAACAGAGATGTGGGAGAGGTCCTAAATAAGAAAAGATTTATTAAAATAAATTAGTAAACAGAAACCAAAGTGACCCGGAGCTAACGTCTTTAGGTCGAGAGAGATAGACCTCACTCACCCCCGATGAGAGATCAAAGTGACAGGTCCGAAGAGTAACACCACCGAAACCAACGTCTTGCACCCGAGATCTCGTGGTCCGAAGTCATCAACGCCACCCTCCGGAGTCATCAACACCAAATTCCCGAGATCTCGTGTTCGAGTCATCAACACCGTGTACCCGAAACACCGGGATAAATTGCACCTTAGAAGACTCTGGTACCAAGGTTGGGCACAGAGGACGTAAACGTCCGTGTAAGAATTGACGTGGTGGTCCCTTCAGGATCGTAAATAAGAAATTTTACAAAGCTCTACTGGTAAGACTGGTTACACTCACGATTCGAGAAACCTGAAACTAAACACAAAAAGATTATTAATCGCTACGACTAGTGTAAAAGTACACGGATTCACTTAGACATCTGGAAGGAGTCTCTTTATCGGTAAAGTCAGAAACCGGGTAAAACAAGAACCAACATACATAACAACTATAATTCAACACGTTCGACAAATATACAAAACCTCTACTTAGGGAACACTCATAGAACCGTTTATAAAAAAGGATAAGACTGCTAATAGGAACAGAAAGGAACTCCCAAACGAAATCCGTACGTTTACGAAAATTCCAATTAAGTCAGGGTGAAACACTAAATACCAAATAAAAAGTAATTCTCGACTTAGGTATTTCTTGAACGACATAAAATGCAGCAACACAGGACAAATATAAAAGAGTTCTCAAAGTATCATAGGTAGTAATGTAAATCTATGAATATCAGAGACCCCGAATAAAACACAAACCATAACCCTACAAAAGATTAAAGTAAGAGTAAAAGTACCAACTTCCTCAGGACTGTCACAGGAGGTCTCACCGACAATGGGTAAATGTAGGATTCGTAGTCACCTCCTCCCAAGGGAACAGACGTGTGAGAGAGGTCGTAAATGACAAACATCTCACAAACCGTCACCGGTAAGTATGGTCACACTACACTATGGATTAACATAAAATCTTAACGTAAAGAGATTACAAATCGTTACAACTGTAGAAAAGTACACTAAAAAAAATTACACACTGAATTTGAATGTAGAACTTTAACCGAAGAAATTACGGACGGAACAAAACCTAAGAGAAAAACTACTGGTGAGTCCTATAAAGACCTCCCGTCCACAAAAAATGAATGTCGGGGACCTGGGAACACTTACAATTTAAGTGTCGTCGTGTCGAGAAATATCACAACAATGTCTGTTACGAGTGTTCCACCGTCGTGAGGAAGTACGGTGAAAAAAAAGGGGGACATTTACGAAACAATAAAAGACAACCTTATCTCACTTAAAGACTACAACACAAACAAAGCCCACATGTCCTTGAACTAAGTCAATGTGTATCTACAAATAGATAAGGAAAACCCAAGAAAAAACGAATATTCACTAGTGTCACATAAGTCATTTGAAAGGATTTGATAAGTCATCCATGAAAATAGTAGATAAACTATGTATCATTATATATATACAATTAAGGTTAGAGAATTAAAGAGGACGGACATAGACCTCCAACCCCCGAGAGGTCTCCCGTTGTCCGTGAGGTCCAGGTAAAACCTCTCTGTGACGGACGATGTACGAGGGTCGAGGGAGTCGAGGTCCTGTGAGGTCTTTCTTTCTTTAACTTCAGTGAGTCAACACAGGTTGAGAAACACTGAGGTACCTGATATCGGATGGTCCGAGGAGGTAGGTACCTTAAAAGGTACATTTTGATGACCTCACCCAACAGTAAAGGAAGAGGTCCCCTAGAAGGGTTGGTTCCCTAGCTTATGTCCAGAGGACGTAACATCCGTCTGTGAAATGGTAGACTCGGTGGTGAACCCTGGGTTTGGTCAGTCCGAGGTCCCTACAATGTGGTCATCCAGGACTCCCCTTATCTTAGTCTTAAAGGAAAGTAAAAGAGACAAAAGTAGAGTAGAAAACTTGACCTCACGTGTCACTTAATGTTGGAACACCCACAAAACTAAAAAGGAAAAGAAAGATGACGTTTAACAAAACGTAGATTCATCCACATATACACTAAATAACAAAAAAAAGGAAATATCTAATAACGTCTCACACCTCATGCAAAGGAACACAATGTGTCACCCAGGACCAGCGAACAAAATAGTTGTCAACAACCAGTCAGAGAGTCAACACAGACTAAGAGACGCTGGGGTACCTGACGTCGTGCGTCCGAAGGGACAGGAAGTGACAAAGGGCCTCAAACGAGTTTGAGTACAGGTGACTCAGTCACTGCGGTAGGTTGATAGAGTAGAAGATAACAGGGGAAGAGGACGGAAGTTAGAAAGGGTCGTAGTCCCAGAAAAGATTACTCAACCGAGAAGGGTAGTCCACTGGTTTTACAACGTCCTTCCCCCTAGGGAAGGTCCCGGACTTTTACCCGAGAACAGATTGTGAGTCTTTACTTAAAAGACTCCTCTGTGTACTGTTTCGTTCCCTAAAATAACCCTTCCCCGAGGGCCGTCTCTCGACGTCCTATTCCCTTGGGTCCTCTTGACGAGACGGTACACCGAATGTCAGAGCCAAAAATACCACTACCCTAATCAAAGGTCCGACAGAAATCGGTCAATAAGACTGAATCTCAGGAAGGAGCACCACATGTGAAACAAGTCGATTCTACCTACGGTCACTCTTCCTAAGACCCCCCACCAACTTGTGCACCACAGTAAAAAAATTAGAAAGGACTCGAGAGAGACAACCACCACCGAATAATCAAGGACAAAAAATGGTCCTGGAGGACAGTATTTTGTTGAGTACGTCTATCAATGATACCACGGACCGGTCCCACCCACAAAAGTCAGTCACACTAAGGGGATTGTTTTCATAACCTCGAAGTCGAAGTTATAGACGACCCCAGGTCGGGACCACCTAGGTCCCTTAAGCTTCGCCCCTACCTCAGCCGCTCTTCTCTGAATAAATAATCTATACATTTCTCTCTGATCCTTTCTTATCACATCATCCTTTTAATTACCTCTTTTCTCCGACTTATTGAACCAAATGCGTCTCTTGGTTATTTTGAGACTCTGTTCCCCAAACGTGGCAGATGCATCCGGTGGCCACGGACGAACTTATCGTCTTCCACGGGCCGGAACCCGAGGGAGAGCACACCCAGAATCTTCGGTCCCGTTTATTAATCTGTGTCACTCGGAGGTACGAGGTCTACGCTTAAGTCGGTCTTTTCCCTCTTTTCTTACTGTACCCCCTTGGTTCGCAGCCACGGTCTGGGTGTTGAAATAAAAGTTTTCGTCGAACATGTTCAACATGTATTTCTTTATTACCTTATACGTCTCAATACGTCCCCGTCGTCAGGACTGGGAATAACTCTGGTCCGAAAGGAAAACGTATGGAAGGACATATGTTTTCCAGAATCCACCAAAATGTAGTAGAAGACCGGTCCCCCGGACAATTGTAAAAATACCGAGAAAAGGATCTATTTACAGATAGTTGGTCTTTTGAGAAAAAGGGAACTTCACAAAAAAGAAATTAGATGTAGTGGGAGTTTCATGATTTATTTCAATGTAAGGACATCTTGTTTCCACGTCACCCAATATTGTTTCTTTCTTGAATTGAGTTTCTAGATTACAACGATTATGGTCCCGATGATGGACAAAAAAGATGTATGGTTGATATAGTTGTTTACTTTCCATACTTTTAAACCGTCGTTCATAACCGAGTTGTCTACTTTGGGAATTAGTCAGGATAAGATTTACTAAAACTGAGGAGTCTTCGGGGATGTAAGGATCCTACAAAATTCGAAGGACACGGAGAGCGCTAGCCCTCCGGCGTTTGTTAGTATACACGTCGACATTCTCAGGCCGTAGTCTCCCCAAAAACCTAACTTTGTGAGAATAATACGGATCCTCTGAATAATAGATTTTCGAGGTTCAATTGAAAAAGGTCTTTTTCCACCACCTCCCTGTCGGGGGACAATTACAGTCTTCTCATCCACCTTTCGTATTGTGTCATTTCGTCCGTCTGAGACCAAAACCCCGTCTACGTGCTCGTCTAGGTCGCTCCGAGGGAATTCCGGGTTGAGTGGAAACGGACAGCCCGGGGAATTGGAGTACTGGAAACGGTGCCCGCCCTGAGGAGCACGACCGAGGGACGTTTATAGTCAGGAAGGTCACTTTAAAGTCCCAACTAAAGGAAATCCTAACTCACCAAAATAGAAGAACGACAGACCCCTGAAAGTTCTCAGAAAATGTCGTGATGTCAAACTTCCGTAGTTAAGAAACCGTGAGTCTGAAGAAGTACCAGGTTGAGAGTGTAGGTATGTACTGTATGACCTTTTTGTTACCGAAACTGATATACCTGGAAACAACTGTTTCATTACAGAGACGAAAAATTATACGATACATCCAAGCAGTGACTAAAAGAAGGTTCCTCGTTCTTTAAAATACCGACGTCAGTGACAGACGTCACTAAAACCTCGGGTTCTTTTATTTCAGACAGTGACAAAGGTAACAAAGGGGTAGATAAACGACACTCCACTACCCTGACCTACGGTGTTAGAATCAAAAAAGTCACAACTCAAAATTCGGTCGAAAACGTAAGAGGAGAAAGGGGAAGTAGTTCTCCGAGAAATCAAGGAGAAGTGAAAGACGGTATTCCCACCACAGTAGTCGTATAGACTCCAACAACTAAAAGAGGACGTCAGAAAAAAAAAAATTAACTTCCTATTAACGAAATGTCTTAAAACACCAAAAGACAGTTTGTAGTTGTTCTTAATCGGTATCCATGTGGGTACAGGGGAGAGAGGAGTTGGACGGAGAGGTAGGGTGGGGAGATCTAACAGTGTCTCGGGGACAAACTCAAGGGACTCAGTATGTCGTTAAGGGTAACCGATAGATACAATACATACCATAACATTCAAAGGTACAATGAGAGAGGTATACAGAGTGGGAGAGGGAGGAGGGGAGGGGGGTACAGGTGTCCAGACAAGAGATACAGAGAAAGAGGTAACGACGGGACTTTTATTTAAGTAGTCACGGTAGAAAGATCTAAGGTATATATACGTAGTCATATGTTATAAATATAAAGAGAAAGACTGAATGAAGTGAGATGTATTATCCGAGATGCAAGTAGGTGGAGTAATCTTGACTGAGTTTAAGCAAGGAAAAATACCGGCTCATCATATGGTAATATATATATATGTGTGTGTATATATATGTATGTATGTATGTTATGTGGTGTCAAAGAAATAGGTAAGTAAACAGTTACCTATACATCCAACGAAGGTACAAGATTGATAACATTTATCACGTCACTTGTAACCCCATGTACATAGAAAAAGTTAAAACCAAAGGAGTCCCATATACGGATCCTCACCCTAACGACTCAGTATGCCACCAATATAAGGATCGAAAAATTCCTTAGAGGTATGACAGAAGGTATCACCGATATAGTTAAATGTAAGATAGTTGAACATCTGAAAAACTACTACCGGTAAGACTGACCATACTCCACTATAGAATAACTTCAAAACTGAACGTAAAGAGTTTATTACTCACTACAACTCGTAACAAAGTACACAAACAATCGGTAGACATACAGAAGAAGTCTCTTTACAGAAAAATCCACAAAAGGGGTGAAAAACTAACCCAACAAACAAATAGACCATAACTTAACATACTCGACGAATATATAAAACCTTAAATTAAGAAACAGTCAACAAAGTAAACGATAATAAAAGAGGGTAGGACTCTCAACAGAAAAGGGAACTAATACCAAAGGAAACGATACGTTTTCGAAAATTCAAATTAATCCAAGGTGAACAAATAAGAACAAAAATAAAGGTAATGAATCCTCCACCCAGTATCTTCTAGAACGAAACTAAATACAGTAACTCACAAGACGGATACAAAAGGAGATTTTCAAAATATCAAAGACCAGAATATAAACCCAGAAATTAGGTAAAACTCAAATAGAAACACATACCGTAATCCTTCATAAGATTAAAGTAAGAAAACGTGCATCGACAGGTCAAAAGGGTCGGGGTGATAACTTCTCCGACAGAAACGGGGTAACACATAAGAACGGAGACAATTTTTATTCCATGGGTATCCACTCACCTAAATAGATACCCGAGAGATAGAACAAGGTAACCAGATATAAAGACAAAAACAGGGTCGTTAGAACTAAAGTCGAACACGAAATAGGTCGGACCGTAAAGTGTACTAAATGACACGTATATTCAATTTCTTCGTCCCACTGTCATATGTCGACTGTATTAGGAAAGGGTTAAACCTTGGTCAGACAACAAGGTACAGGCCAAGATTGACAACCTCCGTCCATTCCACCAGACCATAAGGGTAGTGAAATTCTTAAAAGGTGTCAAACAACACTAGATGTGTCAGTTTCCGAAATGGAACCAGTTATTTCGTCTTCATCTACCAAAAGACCCTAAGAGAACGGATAGGACACTAGGTAGCCTACAACTGTTAAACTAGAGACCAAGGAGACGGAAAAGATTTAGGTCGAACATGTAGCCCTTCAAGAACCAAGTCCATAGTAACTTCGGATCGAACTCCTAAAACTCGTAATGGAACGATCGTACACTTTACTCATGTTAACACACCATCAAACTTGTGAGAAACCGTAACGATAAGAAACCCTGACCTTACTTTTGACTGGAAAGGGTCAGGACACCGGTGACGACTCAAAAAGTTTAAACGACCGTATAACTCACTTCGTGAAAGTGTAATAAAAAATCCTAAACTTTATCGAATAGACCTTAAGGCAGTGGAGGTGATCGAAACAAGTATAACTACGAAGGATTCCGTGTGAACTGAAACGTGAGGTGTTACAGACCGAGATCCACTCACTAGTGTGGTAACACCAATAGACCCAGTAATTCTGGTAGAAACATATCAAGAAGACACATAAGAACGGTGAAGAGGAATTATAGAAGATGGAGACAATCCAGGTATGGTAAAGACAGGAAATAACACGGGTAGAAACGTACTTTACAAGGGAACCATAGAGACTAAAAGAACGTTTCTAGAGCAGAAAGGATAACAAAAGGAGATAAAGAATTTGTAATAAATGAATTCTTCCGAATCAGGAACACCTAATAAATAATGTCACTGTCTAAAGATACATATACAATTTCTATTCATAAAGACACATGAACACGACTTTCTTTCCTTCCCTCCGTTCTCTCTTAGGAACACGTAATGGATTATGTCTATGTCTAAAGACACTGATACAATCTTCATGTCTAAAGTCTCGTATAGACCTTCCCTCCTTCCTCTGTTACTAGAACCTAATAGATAATGTCTATCTCTAAACAGACATGTACAATCTCTATGTTTAAAGACACATATAAACTTCCTTCCTTCCTTTCTTTCTATTAGGAAGACTTAATAGACAATGTCTAGGTCTAAAGACACATATACAACCGAGACTACAGTGTTAAGTAGGAACAAGAAAGTGAAAAAGAACCTTTGAAGACAAACACAAACTTAAGAGTCTCAGTGAAAACACAACATTTAAACAAGGAAACATAGCCAAACAAAAAAAAAAAAAACAGATGTTACCTCTCGTATACGTAAAAGAAAGAGACGGACCGACTGAAGTGAATCAGACATTATGAAGTTCCAGGTAGGAACACTGAAAATCACCGTATTAAAGTTTTCGGAAAAAAGTACCGACTTACTCAGGTAACATATATACATGGTGTACAAGAAGTTGGAAATTACACAGTTTTCTGTAGAACGACAAAGACACAGAATCGAGAACACTGATCACGACGTGACTTGCGACCCCACGCGCGCAAAAAAACTTACTACCAAAAGAACCTATATCCGGATCTACCCCCATACAGTCTAAGATCCGAATCAAAAAACTTCTAAAAAAAGATCGTACACTTCCGACATGAAAGATCCCGAAACCGTTAGAGGTAAGGGTGACTGATATAGTCATTCAAGGTAGTGACAGACCGAGAGAGGGTGTAAATAACAAACGTCTGAACACTCTTACCGGTAAGACTATCCAACCTAAACTAAAGAACAACAGTAAAACTAAGTGTAAAGAGGACATTATTAATCCCTACGACTCATAGAACAGGACACCAGCAAACCCAACAAAAATAGAANCAGATGTTACCTCTCGTATACGTAAAAGAAAGAGACGGACCGACTGAAGTGAATCAGACATTATGAAGTTCCAGGTAGGAACACTGAAAATCACCGTATTAAAGTTTTCGGAAAAAAGTACCGACTTACTCAGGTAACATATATACATGGTGTACAAGAAGTTGGAAATTACACAGTTTTCTGTAGAACGACAAAGACACAGAATCGAGAACACTGATCACGACGTGACTTGCGACCCCACGCGCACAAAAAAACTTACTACCAAAAGAACCTATATCCGGATCTACCCCCATACAGTCTAAGATCCGAATCAAAAAACTTCTAAAAAAAGATCGTTAAGACTATCCAACCTAAACTAAAGAACAACAGTAAAACTAAGTGTAAAGAGGACATTATTAATCCCTACGACTCATAGAACAGGACACCAGCAAACCCAACAAAAATAGAAAGGATTCTCCCACACTCCGTTTAACTGGAAATTTTAACCGAAGAACTTTCAACTAACACGAACCTTAAATAAAGACGTTTTGGACACCGTCCTGGAAAGGACTCCCGTCGACAGTAAATGTCGGGGTGACCGGAAAACTTAACCTCCACGGTCATTCGCGACTACCCGTTCAACATCAAGGTCCTTTACAGGTATTCCACCGTCGTGAAGAAGTACGGGTTGAGACCAACAGGAACGCTGGTCTCGGATCCCTTTCTACCGAAGGACCCTAATCTCACTTTACACTAGTTTGTGGGTTCCTGAACACAGAGTGATGAAGATTGGGGATTTTGAGGTGGGGACGGGAGGTCTAAGGATGGGACCCCGGGACGAGGGACAACTCGACAGATCCTCCGACGTGAGAGTTCTTCCTCCGAACTTGACCCTTATGGTCATGATGTTATGGACTTCCGATCCAATGAAAAGGTTCCAAGCTCCGATCTCCATGAGCGGTAGGAAACCCACGTAAACCCCGAGACCAGGGTCGGTCTCTTTTGATCTGTCATGTCCAAATTCTCCCCCGAGTTACTTTCTGTGGGACGGATCGAGAGAGTTGGACTGAGGTCCAGTCAGTAACCTGGGTTCGGATGAGTCCGAGGTCCTTACCCTCTAGTCGGACAGTCCCTACAGTCCCCCTTATTTGGTCAGTAACTTAACAAAAAGGAAAAGAAATTAGAGTACGGTCCCGATATAACCTCATATCAACTGAACTTCAAAAAACGAACAGTAATCTAATGTCAGTAACCGGTGGACTACGTTTCTTGACTGAGTAAACTTTTCTGGGACTACGACCCCTTCTAACTTCCGTCCGCCTCTTCCCCTACTGTCTCCTACTCTACCAACCTACCGTAGTGACTGAGTCACCTGTACTCAAACTTGTTGGAGGCCCTCGAACACTACCTGTCCCTCCAGACCCCACGACGTCAGTACCCCAGCGTCTCAGTCTGTACTGACTCGCTGACTTAACTTGAGGGACACGACTTGTGACCCACAGACACGTGATAGACAATCTATATGTCTAAAGACACATTTACACCTTCTTACTTCTTTCCTCTATTAGGAACACCTGATATATAATGTCTATGTCGAAAAACCCATATACAATCACAATTCACAATCAACGAGTCAATACAGACTAAGAAACACTTGGGCACCTGACATCGGGTAGTCCGAAAAGACGGGTACCTTAAGACTGTCCTTATGACCTCATTCAACGGTAAGAGAAGAACTCGAGGATTAAGTAGGGACCCAAAAGAAAAGAAAAAAGGGAAACTTTAAGAAACACAAAGTTAAGAGTCTGAGAGAAAAACACAACATGTAATGAAGGGGAATAAAGAAAAATTTTAAAACGGATGTTCCCTGTAGATAACGATCAAAGAAGGAGACAACGACTGAAGTGAATCACAGTCAAGTAAAGTCAGCGAGTCAACACAGGCTGAGAAACGCTGGGGTACTTAGTGTCGTACGGTCCTGAGGAACAGGTAGTGGTTGAGGGCCTCAAATGGGTTTGAGTACAGGTAGCTCAGCCACTACGGTAGGTCGGTAGAGTAGGAGACAGTAGGGGAAGAGGAGGACGGGGGTTAGGGAGGGTCGTAGTCCCAGAAAAGGTTACTTAGTTGAGAAACGTACTCCACCGGTTTCACAACCTCAAAGTCGAAGTCGTAGTCAGGAAGGTTACTTGTGGGGACTGACTAGAGGAAATCCTACCTGACCAACCTAGAAAGGAGGTTTCAGGTAGGAACACCCCTGACAATCGTCTTAAAGTATTAAATTCACCGTCAAAAAGTACAGACTCATTTCGGGTAACATATACACATATATATACATGGTGTAAAGCAATTCTAAATTAGACAACTCCCCGTAAAAGAACCTAGACACAGAACCAGTAACATTTACCGTGACGTCACTTGCAACCCCACGTACCCAGTAAAACTTACTGACAAAAAGTATTATATCCGGGTCCACACCCAAACAGATCCGAATCGAGATAACTCTAAAAGAAAGACCGGACACCTCCGACAGTAAAGATCCCCGACAACAGTTACAGGTAAGGTACCAGAGAGAGTATAAATAACAAACGGGTATCAGTCCTACCCGTAAGACAGTCTACCCTTAACTGAAGAACAAAACCAACCGTAAGGAGGACATTATTCATCCCTACGCCTCATAGTACAGGAACCCGACTAACCCAGGAAAAAAGAGGGATTTCCCACACTCCTTTTAAATGGACAATGTTAACCGAATAACTTTCGGTCACCACAATCCTCGACTAAAGACGTTATGGGTGACGCACTGGAAAGGACTCCCGTCGACAGTGGTCATTCGTCACCACCCGTTCACATCAAGGTTCTTTACAGGTGTTCCACCTTCGTGAATAAGTGTGGGTTGAGACCAAGGGGGATGTGGGTCTCAGAATCCCTTACAGCTGAAGGACCGACACCTAATCTCACCTTCCACGGACTCTTTTGTGGGTTTACGAACTCAGAGTGATGAAGAAGGAGGACTTCGAAGTGGGGAGGGAAGGTCCGAGTACGGATGGACCCCGTGGTGAGGGACGACTCCACGGATCCTCCGACGTGGGAGTCCTTCCTCCGAAGTCAACCTCTGGGGTCGTGGTCCTGGGACCTATGAACCACTGAAATGGGACCGGGAACTCCGGTCTCCCAGTTCGGTGGTAGCAACCCCACGTGATCCCTCAGACAAGGGTCGGTCCCTTTTGGTCTGTCATATCCAAATTCTCCTCAGAGATACTTCCCGTGGGATGACCCGACAGAACTGGGGTGGGGTCACGTCAGGACCTTAAGATCAGATGAGTCTCAGGTCCCTACCCTATCGTCACGTTCAATCGCTCCAGTCTCCCCTATATTATCCGTAATGAAAAGAAAGAAAAAGAAAAGAAATTAGAGTATGGTTACGATACAACATCAGTTAAACGTCAAAACACTAGTGTCACATGTCAGTCGACTAAGTCAATTCTGTATTTATATATATGTGTGTCGTATAGACAAATAGTTAAGAAAACTGTATCTTCGATAACTTGTTCCAACTCATCTTAAGGGACTCGACTTTTAGTCCAGGAACACCTTATAGATAATCTCTTCTAAAAAACATATACACCTTCTTCTACTAGGAAGACCTAACGGATAATGTCTATGTGTAAAGACACATATTCCATCATCGTTGGAGGATTACACATAGACCGTGAAAGGAAAAAAAAAGGAAACCTTAACAAACACAAACTAGAATCACAGAGAAAAATACAACATTTAATGAAGGAGACATAGAGAAAAAAAAGTTAAAACGGGAGTTTCCTGTAGTAGACGATAAAAGAAAGAGACAACGACTTAAGTGAATCACATAAAAGGAGGTTCCAGGTAGGAACACCCTTGGTGACCGTAGTAAAGTATTGAAGTCACCGTTATAAACTTTAGATTCATTATCGAGGAACATGTATACTCGGTGTAAAGAAATTCTAAAATAGACGGTCACCTGGAAAGGAACCCAGACAGAACCGTTAACCTTCATGTCGAGGTCGCTTCAAACCCACCAACACAGTAAAACTTACTACACAGTAAAACATTACATCCGGGTCCACACCCACAATCTTAGGATCGAAATGGAGAGAGCTGACAAAACAAGACGGAGCACGTTCGATAGGGAAGTTCCCCAACGACGGTTACAGACAAGTGTCCCTTGAACTTCCCCCTACGGTAATAGAGGGCCGAGAGGAGAGGTACATGACAAACGTCTGACAATCCTACCGGTAAGACAGTTTACCCTAAACTAAAGAACAATAGTAAAACTAACTGTAGTAAGTACATTATTAAGTCCTACGACTCGTAGAACAGGACACCAGCAAAGTCAAGAAAAAAAAAGAGAAAAGAAAAAAATAAAGGAATTCCCCATACTCCTTTTAACTGGAAACTGTAACCAAAGTACTTTCAGTCAACACAAACCTTAAATAGAGATTATGGACGGTGTCCTGAAAGGACTCCCGTCGACAGTAATTGACGGGGTGTCCGGAAAACTTAACCTCCACGGTCATTCGTGACCACCCGTTCAACATCAAGGTCCTTTACAGGTGTTCCACCGTCGTGAAGAAGTACGGGTTGAGACAAAGGTGGACATTGAATGTCGCAATTCCTTTCAGCTGAAGAACCCGACACTTAATCTCACCTTTCGCGGACTCTTTTGTGGGTTTCCGAATATAGAGTGATGAAGAAAGGGTGACTTCGAAGTCGGAGGGGAGATCGAAGTATGGATGGACCCCGTGACGAGGGACGACTCCACGGTTCCCCCGACGTGAGAGTCTTTCTTCCGAAATCGACCCCTGGGGTCGCGGTTCCGGGACCTATGAACCACTGAAATGGGAACGTAAACTCGGGTCTCTCAGCCCGGTGGTAGCAACCCCACATGATCCCTAAGACCAGGGTCGGTCTTTTTTTATCTCTCATGTCCTAACTTTGTCTAGAGTTACTTCCCCCGGGACGGACCGACAGAACTGGGGTGAGGTCAGGTCGGGACCCTAGTTCGGATTAGTACAAGAACCCTAGTTTATCGTAGGGCTCAGGTCGTCCAGTCTCCCTTATTTGATCTGAAATCAAAGAAAAGAAATTAGAGTACGGTTACGATGTAACTTCATATCAACTAGACGTCAAAACACGAACAGGAGTCACACAACGACCGGTTTTAGAACCGGAGAGACGGGTGACTTCGGTTTACTTTTTATACCTCTGTTTCAGACGTCTTTCATCTTTCCACCGAAATTAAGAGTAGACCGTTTCTCACCTTGTGTCATCAGAATACGGAGTTCTTGACACGGGGGCGAGGTACTCCTCAGACCCCCGAATATATTCTACTCCCTGTTTCCACTGTCCTAGAACTAAAGATGGAGTACGTAACAAAACAGTTGATATTTTATATCAGTGTTGGACTTTTATCTCTCAATAAAATAAACCACCCTTACAAATCCTGAAGTTTGGGTCCTCTGTCGTAGAGTCATCGAGACTCTTTTGACGAGGTTCCTCCGTCTCCCATTCAGTCCGATATATGTCCAAACGTTGCGTCCCTCGTCCGTCAGACGTGTAGTTTCCAGTCGATAGTCCAATTCCTTAGATCGTAAGACACACACCCTCCACGTCGGAGCCCCAGTGACGGAGGTGAGAAAAGGGTACTGGAGTCGGTAGCCCCGGTCAGGGTAGAGGAAAGAGTGGAACGAAGGACGTGGGGGTCGGGGAGTCGCTAGTGGTCCCCCACTCCACCGTCGTCGTAGGGGACCTAGTGTTAGACCCCTCGGAAGTAAGTGTAAACCCCCGGTCTTTAGTGACTACCGCCACTGTAAAGAACAAGTAATTATACCGTCCTCTACAAAAGTAACTTATTAAAGTTTCTGTCAGTGTCCGACCTCAGTCATCGAGTCAGTAACTCAGACCGGTAAGTCACCGAGACGCCGGAAGAAAGACTACACATTGTGTTCCCGTTCCCACAACATTCGTCTATCCCCCACATAAATCGTATCTCAGATTTCTTTTTGCACTTGACATTGCGGACGTCTCAACCCGACGTCTTTTCGTTTGAATCAATGTCTGTACGGCTCAATCCTCGTCAATTTCAATTTTTTTTCATCGCTATAAGTCCGGACGAGTGACAAGAGAAATAGAAGAAACAAGAGTCCTTTCCCTTTCTCTTTTTGAGTAAGGAAAAAAAAAGGAAAGTGACGTTGTTCACATGTTGTCTGACTAAGTCAATATTGAATTGGTATATCGTATCAACATGAAAAATAACTAAGAAAACGGTATCTCTAATAACTTGTTCCACCTCATTTCAAGGGATACCACTTGTAGTCCAGGGACACCTCCTTGATAATCTCTATGTTTACAAAAATGTACACGTTCCTTGCTTCCTTCCTCTATAAGGAACACCTAATAGATAATATCACTGTCCATAAATAAATATACAATCTATATTCATAAAGATATATATACATTTCTCTTCTTTCCTTCCGTCCTCTATTAGAAACACCTAATAGATTATGTCTATGTCTAAAGACACCCATATAATCTCTATGTCTAAAGTCACGTATCCACCTTCCTTCCTTCCTCTATTAGGATCACCGAATAGATAATGTCTATGTCTAAAGACACAAATGTAATCATGACTGGAGGATTAAGTAGGGATCGGGAAAAGAAGAAGACCTAAGAAAAAAACACAAATTTCGAGACTCAAAGGAAACCACAACATTTAATAAAGGTTACATTAAGAAAAAAATTGAAACGGATGTTCCCTGTAGTAGACGATAAAAGAAGGAGACAACGACTGAGGTGAATCACTTAGGAGGTCCCAAGTTGGAATATCACTGGTCACTGTATTAAAGTATTAAAGTCACCGTCAAAAGTACAGACTCATTACCGGGTGACCGAAGTCGTTATGCACTTGGTACTTGAAGGTCCACAAGTTCGACCAAAATCTTTTCCGTCTCCTCGGTCTCTAGTTTAACGGTTGTAGGCGACCTAGTAGCTTTTTCATCTCTCATGGTCTTTTTGTGAAAAAGACGAAATAACTGATACGGTTTCGGAAACTGATACACCTAGTGTTCTTTGACCTTTTAAGACTTTCTCTACCCTTATGGTCTGGTGGATTGGACGGAGAACTCTTTGGATATACGTCCAGTCCTTCGTTGTCAATCTTGACCTGTACCTTGTCATGACCAAGGTTTATCCTTTTCCTCATACAGCTCCGACACATAACAGTGGGACGAATAAATTGAAGATACGTCTCATGTAGTACTCTTTGCGACCCGACCTTCCTTCGTGTTCGGCCTTAGTTCTAACGACCCTCTTTATAGTTATTGGAGTCTATACGTCTACTGTGGTAGGAATACCGTCTTTCATTTCTCCTTGATTTTTCGGAGAACTACTTTCACTTTCTTCTCTCACTTTTTCAACCGAATTTCAAGTCGTAAGTCTCTTGCTTCTAGTACCGTAGACCAGGGTAGTGAAGTAACCTTTATCTACCCCTTTGTCATCTTTGTCACAGTCTGAAATAAAACCCCCCGAGGTTTTAGTGACGTCTACCACTGACGTCGGTACTTTAATTTTCTGCGAATGAGGAACCTTCTTTTCAATACTGGTTGGATTTATCGTATAACTTTTCGTCTCTGTAATGAAACGGTTTTTTCCAGGTAGATCAGTTCCGATACCGAAAGGGTCACCAGTACATACCTACACTCTCAACCTGACACTTCTTTCGACTCGCGACTTCTTAACTACAAAACTTGACACCACAACCTCTTCTGAGAACTCAGGGAACCTAACGTTCCTCTAGGTTGGTCAGGTAAGACTTCCTCTAGTCGGGACCCTAAAGAAACCTCCCTTACTACGATTTCGACTTTCAGGTCATGAAACCGGTGGAGTACTCTTCTCAACTGAGTAACCTTTTCTGAGACTACGACCCTCCCTAACCCCCATCCTCCTCTTCCCCTGCTGTCTCCTACTCTACCGACCTACCGTAGTGACTGAGCTACCTACACTCAGACTCACTTGAGGACCTCAAACACTACCTGTCCCTCCGGACCACACGACGCTAAGTACTCCAGCGTTTCTCAGCCTGTACTGACTCCCTGACTTGACTGACTTACCGGGTGACTTATATGTATGGTGTAAAGAAATTCTAAATTAGACAGATAACATTCATCGTCATGTTACTTCGATCCCCAAGTGTACCGACAAACTTACTACCAAAAGAGTCCTGTAACTGGTCCACTCCCTTGCAGTCTAGAATCCCAATCGACAGAGTTCCCCGTAAGAGACAGGGTGGGATCAGGAAGAAAGAAGGACAAATAGAAAAAAGGGGTCAAAACACAAAGTCAGGAACGGTTTAAAATTACCTCGACAAACCATATTAAACTCATATCTAGGAAATAGACAAAACCTTTATCAGAGAAAGTCAAACACCAAGTAATAAACTAACAGACTTATTCCATAAAGTATCTCATTTTCAAAAATTAAAATATTTATTAAAATATTCAAAATAAAAAGACTCCTTCAAAAATGAGTATACTTTCACTCATTAACATTCCTTCACTCATTATACTTACAATAATTAACATACTTTCAATAATTAAATACTTTCAATAAGTTAAATACTTTTAATAATAAAAATACCTTCGAAATTAAAGTACCTATAGATAGATGTATATATATATAAATAGATGACTCTCTATATTTACAGATAGATGGGTCTCTACAATTGTAGTTATATCTCTATATTTTCCAACATAGAACTATTTTTATAGATATATGTATAGACAAATATAAGAAACCGGTCCACACAAAAAGTCAGAAACGGTTTACATTTAAAAAAGATTAAACTCATGTCTAGGAAATAAGCTATACACGAAACCTTTACGAAAGAAGGTCAGACACCAAGTAGAAAACTAAAAGACTTATTCCACAGAGTACCTCATCTTTAAAAAGTAAAATATTTATTAAAATATTAAAATTATAATACTCCTTCAAAAATTAAACCACTTCAAAAATTAAAGTACCAAAATTTAAAAGTCTTTGTAGAGGTAAAATGCTTACAAAAATTATGAAACAACAACAACAAGTCATCGATTCAGCACAGGTTGAGAAACACTGGGGTACCCGACGTCGTACGGTCCGAAGGGACAGGAAGAGAGGACCTCTAACGAGTTTGAATACAGGTAACTCAGTCACTACGGTAGATTAGTAGAGCAGGAGACAGCGGGGGAAGAGGACGGGAGTTAGAAAGGGTCGTAGTCCCAGAAAAGGTTACTCAGCCGAGAAACGTACTCCACCTACTCCGAAGTCGTAGTTACTTATAAATCCCAACTAAAGGAAATCCTAACCGACCAAACTAGAGGAAAGACAGGTTCCTTGAGAGTTCTCAGAAGAAATCGTGGTGTCAAGTTTTCGTAGACAAGAAGCCACGAGTCGGAAGAAATACCAGATTGAGAGTGTAGGTATGTACTGATGACCTTTTTAGTATCGAAACTGATAATGTTGTAAACAGTCGTTTCACTACAGAAACGAAAAATTATACGACAGATTCAAACAGTATCGAAAAGAAGTTTCCTCGTTTACAGAAAATTAAAGTACGACGTCACTTTAAAGTACTTTACACTTCAGGTCACTAAAACCTCGGGTTCTTTTCTTTTAGACGGTTTGTACGTAAAAAAGGGGGTAGATAAACGGTACTACACTATCCTGACCTACGGTACTAAAATTCAACTCAAAATTCGGTCACAAAAGTGAAAGGAGAAGGTGGGAGTAGTTCTTCGAGAATCAAGAAGAAGTGAAAGACGGTGATCCCACCATAGTAGACGTATAGACTCCAACAATTATAAAGAGGGTCGTTAGAAATAAGGTCGAACACTAAGTAGGTCGGTCCGTAAAGCGTACTACATGAGACACGTATATCGGAAAATATGTCAAGTACTCCAAGAGTGCCGTTCATACCACACCAAACGGTAAGGGAGGAGATCACCTAGTACAAAACAGTCTTGAGAGACGATACTGGAAAGGTAGAACCCACCGGGACGTGTCGCACCGAGTATCGAAGTAACTTAATGTGTTCGGGGAAGTGGTACTGCTCTGTCACTAGGTACTTCCCCTAGGAAGTACAACAACTGGGAAAAAGTTGTTGTGTTCTCTACTGAAATGTGTACCTGGAGTGGTTTACCAGTAATGACTTTAGTTTAACTAATGTAAGAAATATCGACTTCTACCTTTTCGACATATGTCAGTCGTTTTTGTTCTGAACCTCGACTGACACCGAGTCTAGTAGTCTAAGAGTATCGTTTTAAGTCCAAATTTGCTTTCTTTTGGATCCTTTTTGTAATCCGATCGATCCATACTGAATTTAGGATATACCTAAGTGTCATCTCCATTACTGATCTAAGTTCCCTGATCTAGATCAATTCTCACACGGACTTTTTGATACCTATCTCTAGGTATTATGACATGTCCTCTACCGTTTGTTTTGGTAGGGTTTCTTTTTCTTTTCGTCTTTCCGTTTCACTAATAGATTCCTCCGAAATGTTTATCGCCTTCTTACTTCTCTTCGCTTTTCGTTCCCTTTCTCCCTTTGCACGTAGGTTAATTTGTGTCTCAAGGTTTCTTGGAGATCCTCTCCATTCTTCCGGAAGGAGTTACTTGTCACGAATTATTGTCTTCTTTTGTTGTTTACCCCTTTCTGATCTCTAGAGAAGTCCTTTTACCCTTTGTAGTTCCCTCGTAAGACGGGTTTCTACCCGTGTTCTTTTCTATTTTTACCATCTCTGGATCATCTGTGGCTTCTCTAGTTCTTTTCTACCTTTCTTATGTGCCTTCTTGACATATTTTTTTCTAGAATTACTCGACCTAATGATGTTACCACACCAAGCAGTGGGTCTCGGTCTGTAAGACCTCACACTTTTCACCCGGAATTCGTGACGACAATTATTTCAATCACCTACACTACTTTAAGGTCGTCTTAATAAGTTTCGGGATTCCTACTACGGTAGTTCCAAAACGTAGGTAATACAGTCGTTCAGACCTTCTGGCTCGTCCCCGGTTTCCTGACCTTTTTTGAGTAAGGTTAAGGTTTCTTCCCACCATGGTTTCTGACACGATTGGTAGTCTATTGAGTAGAGGGTACGATCATTCCAGTCTGAATTTTAGAACGTACGATCCGAAGTCGCAAAACACTTAGTTCTTGAAGGTCTACAGGTTCGACCCAAATCTTTACCTTCTCTTTGATTTCTAGTTTAACGGTTGTAAGTGACCTAATATCTCTTTCGTTCCCTTAAAGTCCTTTTGTAGATAGAGACAAAGTAGTCGTCACGATTTCGGAAACTGACATACCTAGTACTGTTTGACACCTTTCGAGAATTTCTCTACCCTTATGGTCTGGTAGAATGGACAGAGGACTCTTAGGACACACGTCCAGTTCTCCGTTTCAATCTTGGGACATACCTTGTTGACTAACCAAGTTCTAGCTCTTTCCTCATACTGTCCCGAGAGACGACAGTGGGACAAACAAATTGGATATGAGACTCGTGTAGTACTCTTTCCCATCCGACCTACTCAATGTTCGACCTTAGTGCTATCCGTCCTCTTTGTAGCTGTTGGAGTCTATACACCTACTATGGTGATATTACCGTCTTACACTTCTCCTTGACTTCATGAAGAACTACTCTCACTTCCTCCTCTCATTTTCTCGTCCGAGTTCTGATTTATGATTTTTAGATTCTAGTACAGTGGGTCGGGGTAATGAAGTGCCGTTTATCTTCCCTTTTACACCTTCATCACTGTCTAAAGGAGAAGAACCCGAGATTTTAGTGATACCTACCACTGACGTCGGTACTTTAGTCTTCTACTAACGAAACCGTCCTTTCACTACTGTTTGGATCTGTCACACAACTTTTGGTCTCCGTAATTGAGACGACTGTTTCCAGACATGTCAGTTCCGATACCAGAAGGGTCACCAGTGCATACCAGTACTCTTGACCTAACATTTCTTCCGTCTTACGGTTTCTTAACTACGGAAGATTGACACGACAACCTTTTCTGAAAACTTTCAAGGAACCTGTCGTATCTCTAGTTTGGTCAGTTAGAATTCCCGACGACGACGACGACGATTTAGCGAAGTCAACACAGACTGAGACACGCTAGGGTATCTGCCGTCGGGTGGTCCGAGGCGGTAAGGACCCTAAGAGATCTGTTCTTGTGATCTCACCCAACGGTAACGGAAGAGGTTACGTACTTTCACTTCAGTGAGTCAACACAGGCTGACAATCGTTGGGGTACCTGACGTCGGATGGTCCGAGGAGGCAGATACCCCTAAAAGGTCCGTTCTCATGACCTTACCCAACGGTAACGGAAGAGATTAGAATTCCCGACGACGATTCGATTCAGTGAAGACAACACAGGCTGAGACATACTGAGGTATCTGTCGTCGGGTGGTCCGAGGGGGTAGGGACCCTAAGAGGTCCGTTCTTGTGACCTCACCCAACGGTAAAGGAAGAGGTCACGTACTTTCACTTTTCACTTTCACTTCAGCGAGTCAACACGGGCTGAGAAATGCTGGGGTACCTGACGTCGGATGGTCCGAGGCGACAGGTACCCTAAAAGGTCCGTTCTCATGACCTCACCCCACGGTAACGGAAGAGGTCAGAATTCCCGTTAGTTGGGATTTATAAGTGACCTTCTTGACTACGACTTCGACTTCGAGGTCCTAAAACCAGTAGACTACGTTTGTTTACTGAGTAACCTTTTCAGGGACTACGACCCTTTCTAACTCCCATCTTCCTCTTCTCCCGTAGTCTCCTACTCTACCGACCTACCGTAGTGGTTACGTTACTTGTACTTGAACCCGTTTGAGACCGTCTACCACTCCTTGTCCCTCCAGACCACACGACGTCAGGTACCCCAGCGTTTCTCAGTCTGTGCTGACCCGTTGACTTGTTGTTGTGACGTAACTTCAATTTATTCGTCCCACTATTATATGTCGGAACTGTATGAGGAAAAGACCAACCTTGACCAGGTAACAAGGTGCAGACCAAGATTGACAACGAAGAACTGAACGAACGTAGGTCCAAATAGTCCTTCGTCCATTCCACCAGATCATAAGGGTAGAGAAATTCCTAAAAGGTGTCAAACAACCCTTAGTACGTTACTTTCTGAAATTAACAAACTTTTAAAAATTAAATACTTTCAAAAATTAAAATACTATATTTTTATATATGGAGATAAAAGTATATACTGTATACAAGGATATAACAGTATATTCTTTATATATGGATATAAAAGTATATTCTGTATGTATAGACATAAAGATATATACTTTATATATGGAGAAAAGTATATACTTTCTATATATCTATAATGAGTCGTTTATCGTTTTATTTTCGCCCTCTAAAAAATTTTATCTAAGGTAATCCTTTGATTAAAACTACTCTTAAAAATTTTTAGTGTATTAAAAATGAAATGTTTCTTAAATAGTCAGTCCACATCGGTTACTTAGATTAATATCCTATTTATAAAAAAAATTTTGAATTCAAGGAGACAGTCACAAGAGACTTTTGTGTAAAATAAAAGTAATAAAAACTATGGATGTATAACTAAAGTCAAACGTTACGGGATATTTACCTTTAGTGAATCGTTACAAGATCAAAGTTTCATTTTGAAAACATACATAATTCTACATTCTGTCATATGAACTTAATCTTCCCAATAGAAGTCAGAGATTTTCGTAATGAGTTTTCTGTCACTTAAAGAAATACCAAGGACCTGACCATAAACGTTCAGATGATTTAGTTTTCGAGATCTTGAAGTCAGACTGTTAAACCCAAGTATTTAGGAGGTTGACTAAGACTTCGTGGGGCTTCAAATTTTTGATGACGGTATCTTCAGGGTCACTTTGTGTAGAATGGTTCGGGTTCAACATTCTTAATGATAGGAATATTCAATATCATTTTAAAACTAAGAAAACCAATTTCTTATCGTCTCCTAAGGTGTGAGGTTTATATATATGAGTATAAAAGTATATACTTTATATATGGATCGAAAGTATCCAAAAGTATATACTTTATATATGGATCCAAAAGTATACACTCTATGTATGACTTATGATGAGTCGATATTTTTTCTAATTTTATTACCCAAAAGTCGTT
Organism: Capra ibex; assembly: GCA_006410555.1. NCBI lineage: Eukaryota > Metazoa > Chordata > Mammalia > Artiodactyla > Bovidae > Capra > Capra ibex. Next base: position 23,838,795 of record SJYO01014747.1, read on the forward strand.
ATATTGGGATCTGTAATAGTATCATTCACTACATTCAGTCTTTCTGTTTTTCTTTATGGCACACAATAGTGAAGATACACTTTAGATTTTGTACTGTGGTTAATTGAGTAGGTACTTTGTTTGTCTGAGTGTCCTTACCTCTTGATCTCCGACGGTCTCCCCTCCCGCCCCTTCCCGTTCTGCCCACAGTCCCGGTCTCTGTCGTTGACGATCCATACTTCAGTCATCGATATCCGTATATAAGATGTCGTGTTCCTTTATGTCTGAGATAAACATTATTGAAATTTACCTCATATTAGGTATTTTTATCACTAAGTGAGACAACATGTGGGTTTTGATTATGTCACAACCTTTATTTGACATGAAGTTAAATTTTTTTAACAACTACCGAGAGATGTTTTTGTTTGATTAGTTTTTTTTAACCGTTTTGTTTTTCCCCTTAAAAATTTTTATCTCTAAGGTAGCTCTTTGATTAAAACCACTTTTTGAGGGAATCCGAATACCACATTAGGGGCACAGGACCACAGTGAAATTCTGTATTTAGAACGACAGTCTCCCGACAATTAGAATGTCTTAGGATTTTGTAGTAATTGTTGAGTGGATCAGTATGTCTTTCTCCACTTCGACATAGTCGTCCCGTTTGACAATGTGGAGTTTACCTTACCAGTTAGACTCCGGACTCTACACCCTTTACAGTCGACTGTACCACCAGAGTGGTACTCGGTGGACCAGTCACTGACTTAAACGAGTTCCTTGTCGAAAACGACCCTTCATCTGGAACCAGGGTTGTGTTACCCTGGAAATATCCCTCGTTACGTCCAGAGATTTTGACGAGTTTCTACGTGTACACACACACAATCAGCGAGTCAGCACAGGCTGAGAAACGCTGGTGTACCTGACATCGTGCGGTCCGAAGGAACAGGTAGTAGTTGAGGGTCTCGAACGAGTTTGAGTATAGGTAGCTCAGCCACTACGGTAGGTTAGTAGAGTAGAAGACAACAGGGGAAGAGGAGGACGGGAGTTAGAAAGGGTCGTAGTCTCAGAAAAAGTTTCTCAGTCGAGAAACGTAGTCCACCAGCTTCAAAACCTCGAAGTCGTAGTCAGGAAGGTTACTTATAAGTCCTGACTAAAGGAAATCCTAACTGACCAACCTAGAGGAACGTCAGGTTCCCTGAGAGTTCTCCGAAGAGGTTGTGGTGTCAAGTTTTCGTAGTTAAGAAGTCGTGAGTCGAAATATCAGATTGAGAGTGTAGATAAGTACTGAGGACCTTTTTGGTATCGAAACTGATCTATCTTGAAACAACCGTCCCATTACAGAGACGACAAATCATACGACAGATCCAACCAGTATCGAAAAGAAGGTTCCTCGTTCGTAGAAAAGTACTGACGACAGTGGTATACTAGGTCGTTAGGGTGAGGATCTGAATGTAGGTCTGTTTCGATATTAAACTTTTCTATGTACGTCATAAGATTTTCTTAAACACTTATGGAACGACGTATGGACTGTTTTTTGGAAATGAGAGTGTAGACTCTATAGTCTAAACAAAAGTGTATAACGGACGATATACATCTGGCAACCAAGTATGAGATATAAAAAGTGTATGACAGTATTAATTCAGGTTAAACTCAAAATCGAAATAAAAATACTATCCGAAAGGGAGGTCGTCGTATCCTCGTAAGGGAAAAGAGGTCCGGGACAATGGGACCAAACTGTAAAGTTTAGAGGTTTTACAATGGACAACTATACTCATAGTTAAAGTAAGATCGAGTGAAATTTGTCTCTTCGTTTTTTAGTCGCCCGGCTACAAAAGACAAAAGAAATACCTCTTTTTTACTTTGACAATCTTTTTCAAGAACGTCGAGTACACCAGAAACTCAGTGATTAACAACCGTCCTTAAAATAAAAATTCACACTAAGAAGTAAGTATATTGTTTATTGTCTACTTTCATCAAACTTTACTGCCGAACGAAGATGGATCTTTTAGACTCGGTTTCCTTTGTTATCTTTGGTGCTTCTAGTCCCAAGTGTTTCTAGTTCTAAAATTCTTATAAAATCCAAACGTTTATTATCAATTATACGAACGTTAAAGTTCTTATATAAAAATATGACTATTTATTACATAAAAAGGTCTTATAAAGGTCACACCAGTGGAGGACGACCTTCGGACCCTATGACCTTAGTCCGGTGAAGGCCAAACAGAAATGTCCTGTGACCCGACGTGAGACTCTTCAAGGACCTAGAGGGGACGTGGTCTAGTAGTACCGGTCTCTTTAACCATTGTAACAACAAAACGGACAACTTCACAAATTACTGTGTCTAAGAAAGTCAAAGGACTACACCCACTTCACACCTCGGGTCACTAAAGAAAAAGTTCTTTAGATGTAAGAACGAGGGTATCCTCCCACCCGGGGGCAGGTTACCACTCTCTGGGACGTACACACACTGGACACGGAGGACCCTCTGGTCGGGATTTGATCAAACTTGGGCTGGTTCAAGGCAGATGCACCATCCAAATCTGGAGAGGTTCAGAACAGATGTGACAAATCTGCTCTGGCACACGAAAGACGTCACTCTTGTAAATCCGGACTGGAACATGAGAGACGTGATCCTGTACCTCTGGACCCATCTCTGGGCCGGACCGGAGAGAGGACCTTTAGAGGCACGGACACAGACTTACAGTCACGAGTCTACAGACCCCAGACCTCGACTCTACCCGAAGAGACCCCTTGGCACGAGAAGAGGCTCACCCCAAGGTACCGGGAGGGTCCCCAGTCACAACACCATCCCAAGCATCAGAAAGAGGAACGGTCTAAGTGGAAGGGACCCCGAGGAACTCTGAGGAGTCCACCCGATTGATCATTAATAAGGTTACAAGGTCGTGTAAATCCAAATTATCCCTCCGTCCAAGTGGACCACTTAACTAAGGTCCCGTGTCCCTAGCCCGTTTTTCAGTTACCCGTCGTCCACTCCGACGACGACACTGGAGGAAGGTCAGCTGAGAGAGGAGGTTTCTCTTGTCTCGACGGGGAGCAAAGAGTCGGGTCGAGAGGACAAAAGAGTCGTGGAATCGTCCTGTTCTTTCTGTCTCGGACGGTCTTGGTTCCGTCACACAAGTGGAGATCGTACTCGAAAGTTTGGTCGTTTTTTAGTGTGTCTTGGTTTCACTTTTGTCCTCCCCGGACTGAAGAGTCCCTGTTATCACCCCTCTCCTCTACCAGGGATGTGAAGAAAGATCCCAGGATCTCCGGGGTCCCAGGTCCGAACAAATGTAGCCCCCGGTGACTGGTGTCGGTACCACAGGACTGACGCCCTTGTACACTGGGGTCCACCCACCAGACTCCTGACACACTCAGAGTGGGATAGAGGTACCCAGTCCTAGTACACACACCCCTCTGGTATTCATGTTTCGATTTTTTTGCCCCTCTTATGTACTCTCGAAGTGTACACAAATCCTTAATTACGAAATACCACAAGTGAAATATGTCCGGACACGGACAAAAGAAGAAATGGGAGCGCTCCAAGTGGGAGGGACCCCGAGGACCTCTGAGGAGTCCACCGATGGACCATTAATAAGGTTAAGTGGTCGTGCTCGTACCGCCCTTCCCTCCGTCCAAGTGGACCACTTGACTAACGTCCCGTGTACCTAGTCCACTTTTCGGTCACCCGTCGTTCACTTCAACGACGACACTGGAGGAAGGTCAGCTGGCAGGGAGGAGCCGTCTCTGGTCTGGACGGCGAGCAGAGGGTCGGGACGCGGACCGCACACAAAACAGTTGTGGAGTCACGTTGTTCTTTCCTGGCTCGGACGTTCTTGGTTCCATCACACAAGTTGTAATAGTACTGTCGAGATTTTTGTCAATAATAGTGTGTTTTGCTTTCCCTCTTCTCCTCCTGAAGAGCCCCTTTCAACACCCCTCTCTTCTGACTGGTATGTGAAGAAAAAATGGTAGTGTCTTCAAATGTCTTTGAGTAAGTAAAGTGAAATCCCCGGGTTGGTCGTCTCTGTACCACGGGATTGGCTTCCAGTACGTTGGGGTCCACGTCTCAGACCCCTAACACACCCAGAGTGGGGTAGGTGTACCCAGTCCTAGGACATGGACCTTTGGGGTATAGACAAGAAGTGGACGTCACACAAAACAGGGGAGCCTCTCAGGGTTGCAGACTTAACTCCCACAACTGGACTAATTGGACACCAGGAAAAAGAAGAGAAGTGGAACAGCGTAAGTGTACTCCACTCCGTGGAAACACACCCGACGACGAGACACAAAACGACTCACTTTTGGAAACCACCACAGTATAATTATAGTATCGTATAGGGAATAGATTAGGATCCCCAGTGGTGACGGACCACAGGGGATGTGATTCGAGTCTATTAAATTAAGTATTAAATTAACAATAAAATATAACCTCGTGTCAACCAAAGACAACAACAAATCCACATATACTTGAACTAAGTCAATATGGATCTACATATAGATAAGAAAAAGACGAAAAAAGGAGTGTATCCAATAATGTTAAAAAGGTCATGCCAAAGAATAAGATAAGTCTTTTGAACTATATAATAGTTGAACTATATATAATCATGTATATAAAAGTAGGGTTTGATAATTAAATAGGGAGAGAAGATTGAAAGAAAACTATTAATCTTAAGCCAAAAGAGTCCGACACTCAGACACACCATGTAATCAAGTGACCATACTTAAATATCTAAGGTGGCCATGTATAGTGTATAAACAGAGAGACTGAATGGAGTGTATCTTAATATTAAAGAACCAAGTAGGTACGACGACGGTTATAGTAATAAAATAAAACAAAATACTGACTCATCATAAGGGCACATAACTACATGGAGTATCGGAAGTGTAAAGACAGTGACCTGTAAAACCACCTAAGGTACAGAACCGACAACATTTATCACAACGGGACTTTTAGCTCCACGTGCACAGTAAAACTTATTACTATAAAAGACCTGTACTCAGGTCCTTACCCTAAAGTCCTAGTATACTATGGAGAGACAAATCACACCTCCTTGCCGGTGCGACAAAAGGTGTCACCGAAGTGGTAAATGTAAGGGTGGTTCAAACATCCTCCTAAGGAAAAAGACATGTAAGACATACCATAAATAAGAAACATCTAGAAAAGCTACTACCGGTAACACTGATTACATTCCGTTATGGAATAACTTCAAAACTAACCGTGACTAAATTATTAATAACTACACCTTATAGAAAGGTACACGAAAATAATAAAATGTGGAACAGTCATGTCAAATGAAGAACTTTGACCGAAGATCTTTGAACTGGGACAAACCTTGAGAAAACGCTACTAAATGGAGTCCTGTACAGAACTCACGTCCACAGTAAATTTCGGGACAACCTGAAAACTGATAATTCTCGGGAACTCGTGTACCGAATGCCAAAGGGACGACCTAGGCGCCGTTCCTTGGGTGGACGTTACGTTCTCTGAACTCCTCTGTCTCAAAGCTAGGGACCCAGCCTTCTAGGGGACCTCTTCCTTTGCCGTTGGGTGAGGTCCGAAGAACGGACCCTTTAGGGTACTGTCTACTCGGACCGTCCGATGTCAGGTACCCCAACGTTTCTCAACCTGTGTCGACTCACTGTTTTGTTTTGTCGTCGACAAAATTACACATATATAACTAGACTTGGGGGATTAATGAGGGACTGTAAAGAAAAACCATTTGTAGTTCAAAGAAAAGATTCAGACACTTAGACAAAGAGAAAACATTACTTCAAGTAACATAGGTAAAAATCTAAGTCGGTCTTCCCTATAGGATACTACGAACAGAGGGACAAAGTGAAAGAAGTGAATCACATTTGAATCACATTAGTGAAGACCAAAGTAGGGACATTGACCTTTACAGTAACAAAGTAGGAAAAAATAAAGACTCATTATAACGTAACACATATACATGAGGTAGAAGACATAGGTAAGTAGACAGAAACATGTGAATTCAACGAAGACACAGAAACGATAGCATGGATCCCGACGGTACTAGAAACCCCACGTCCACAGGAAAATATAAAACCAAAAGAGACCTAGATGGGGATCCATACCATAACAACCTAGTGAACCATGAAGATAAAAATCAAAAGATTCTTGAAGGTATTACAAGAAGGATCACCCATATGGCTAAATGTAAGGGTGGTTGTCACATTCTCCAAAGGGAAGAGAGGTGGCGGAGACGTCTTAAATGACAACATGCAGTAAATCTAGTTGGTATAACGGAAAGGTTACTGTTTCAGTACGGTCTCTTACGAGTTTGATGACGTGTTAACGTGAGTAGAGTGTGCGATCATTTCATTACGAGTTTTAAGAGGTTCGGTCCGAAGTCGTTATGCACTTGACACTTGAAGGTCTACAAGTTCGATCAAAAGCTTTTCCGTCTCCTTGGTCTCTAGTTTAACGGTTGTAGGTGACCTAGTAACTTTCTCGTTCTCTCAAGGTCTTTTTGTAGGATAAAGACGAAATAACTGATACGGTTTCGGAAACTGACACACCTAGTGTTATTTGACACCTTTTAAGACTGTCTCTACCCTGATGGTCTGGTGGACTGGACGGAGAACTCTTTAGACATACGTACAGTCCTTCGTTGTCAATCTGACCTGTACCTTGTTGTCTGACCAAGGTTTATCCTTTTCCTCGTGCAGTTCCGACATATAACAGTGGGACGAATAAACTGAAGATACGTCTCATGTAGTATTCTTTGTGACCCGACCTCTTTCTTGATCGACCTTAGATCTAACGGTCCTCTTTATAGTTATTGGAGTCTATACATCTACTGTGGTGGGAATACCGTCTTTCACTTCTTCTTGATTTCTCGGAAAACTACTTTGACTTTCTCCTCTCACTTTTTCAACCGAATTTCGAGTTGTAAGTCTTTTGCTTCTAGTACCGTAGGTCAGGGTAGTGAAGTACCGTTTATCTACCCCTTTCTCACAGTCTGAAATAAAACCCCCCGAGGTTTTAGTGACGTCTACCACTGACGTCGGTACTTTAATTTTCTACGAATGAGGAACCTTCCCTTCAATACCGGTTGGATCTGTCGTATAATTTTTCGTCTCTATAATGAAACGGTTGTTTCCAGGCAGATCAGTTTCGATACCAAAAAGGTGATCAATACATACCCACACTCTCAACCTGATATTCCTTTCGACTCACGTCTTCTTAACTACGAAAACTTGACACCACAACCTCTTCTGAGAACTCTCAGGGAACCTGACGTTCCTCTAGGTTGGTCAGGTAGGAGTTCCTTTAGTCAGGACTCATAAGTAACCTTCCTGACTGTGACTTCGAGGTCATGAAATCGGTGGACTACGCTTCTTGACTGAGGAACCTTTTCTGGGACTACGACCCTTTCTAACTTCCGCCCTCCTCTTCCCCTACTGTCTCCTACTCTACCAACCTACCACAATGGTTGAACTACCTGCACTCAAATTCATTCGAGACCCTCAACCACTACCTGTCCCTTCGACCGTACGACGTCAGGTACCCCAACGTTTCTCAGTCTGTGCTGACTCGCTGACTTGACTTCTTGAGCACTTTAACTCGTATAAAAGTACACGAAATATCGGTACAGATAGGGAAGAAAGTCTCTTCCGTTACCGTGGGGTGAGGTCATGAGAACGGACCTTTTAGGGTACCCGCCTCCTCGGACCATCCGACGTCAGGTACCCCAGCACTTCTCAACCTGTGCTTCCTCGCTGAACTGAAAGTAAAAAGTGAAAGTACGTAACCTCTTCCTGTACCGTTGGGTGAGGTCACAAGAACGGACCTCTTAGGGTCCCTGTCCCCTCGGACCACCCGACGGTAGATACCCCAGTGTGTCTCAACCTGTGCTGACTTCGCTGAATCGTCGTCGTCGTACGGAAGAAACCTCTTTACACGTAAATCTAGAAACAGACTAAAAAAAATAACCTAACAAACAAAAGACTATAACACGACATGTTCAACAAACATACACGACCTCTATTTAAGGGACACTCATAGAAGCAAACGTTCTTAAAAAAGGTAAGACTCCCAAAAGAAAAAAGAAAGTGAACACTAAAGGAAAAGACACGTCAACGAAAATTACAAATAATCCAGGGTAAACAAATAAAAAGTACTAAGATTCTCCACCTAGTGTTTACGACGTAAAATACAGTTTCACACAAGACAAAAAAAGAAGTCACAAAGTATTTTAGACAGGAAAGTAAATCTAGAAATAAACGTCAATTAAAACACATACCACAATCCCTCATCAGATTAAAGTAAGAGTGGAAGTACGATTCCTCGGACGGGGCACAGGAGGTGTCACGGACGAGGGTTAAAGGTAAGGGTCGTAGTCACATCCTCCCCAGGGACTCGAGATGTGCGCGAGGTCGTGAATGACGAACATCTTAAAGACGGACACGGGTAAGAGTAGTCACACTCCACTATGGAATAACTTCAAAACTAAACGTAAAGAGAGTATAAATCACTACAACTGTATAAAAGTCTAAAAAAAAAATTTGTCACACTCAATTTGAATGAATAAGTTCAATCGAAGAACTTACTTATAAGTTTTACAGAAGGGACGAAACTTATAAGAAGGCTACTAGAGGGAATCCTGTAAAGAACTCCCGTCCACAAAAAAATGAATGTCGGGACGACGATTCAGCGAAGTCAGCACAGGCTGAGACGCGCTGGGGTATCTGCCGTCGTGTGGTCCGAGGAGGCAGGGACCCTAAGAGGTCCGTTCTTGTGACCTCACCCAACGGTACAGGAAGAGGTTACGAACTTTCACTTCTCACTTTCACTTCAGCGAGTCAGCACAGGCTGAGAATCGCTGGGGTACCAGATGTCGGATAGTCCGAGGAGGTGGGTACCCTAAAAGGTCCGTTCTTATGACCTCCCCCAGCGGTAACGGAAGAAGTCCGGAACCATTATAATTCAGGGGCACTCGTTACCAAAGTTTCAACAACAATACCTTTTACCGGTGTTCCACCGTCGTACAGAAATACGGGTTGAGACCAATGACTCCCTTGGTCTCGGAACCCCTTTCAGGACAAGGACCTAACAGTTCTCACCTTTCACGGTCTTCTTCGTGAATTTCGAACACAGGGTAAGGAAGAAGGAAGGAATGGGGACAGGGGACCTGTGTAGGGGAAAGGACGTTGTGGTGAGACCCCTCTCACGAGAGTAGGCATCTACCTCCTGGGATTCCTTCCTCCGACCTCCATCCTTGGGGTGGTGGTCCTCTGTACCTCGGGTGTCCCAAAAAGTTTCGAGGAGGTCGGGTCTCCGAGGTGTAGGAAACCCACGTCATCGGTATCAAAGTGACGTCCTCCTGGGAGGACCTAGACCTCCAACACCCGGGCCCGTCTCCCCTCGTCCGAGTGGGCCTGGTACCCCGTCCCGAGTAACCGACCGTGTAGGAGGGGTCGAGGCAGTCGGGGTACTGTCAGGTAGGAACCCTTTGTTCGGAGGGGTCCGAAGTCCCTACACTGTCGTCGGGTCTAGGGATACCGGAATTACCTTGTCTCAGTCGGAGAAAACAACAAATAAGACAAAAGTAGGACAGTAAACTTGAGAGACAAAAGTAAGTTTCAAGCAGAGTAAAAAAGAGTACCACATACATAAAAACTATAACTCACCGTCCCCGATAAACATATAAAACCTCTACTTAAGGAACACCCATAGAAGTAAACGTTTATAAAAAAGGATAAGACTCACAAAATAAAAAATAAAGGAAACCATAAGTTTACGAAAATTCAAATTAGGGAAAAAGACCATTAAATAAAAAGTAATAAGATTCTATACCTACGTGTTCCTTAAACGACATTATATACAATTTAGTATAGGACAAATATAAAAGGAGTTCTTCAAATATCACAGACAGGAATGAAAATCTATATGAAAAACCGTAAATAAAAACTCATACCACAGTCCCTCATAAGATTAGAGTAAGAGTAAAAGTATCGACTTCTTTGGAAGTCTCACGGGAAGTATCACCGATAATGGTTTAATGTAGGGTTCGTAGTCACCTCTTCCCAAGGGAAACAGAGGTGTGGGAGAAGTCCTAAACAACTAACATCTCACAAACTGTCACCGGTAAGGAGGACCACACTACACTTTGGAGTGGTGTCAAATCTAAACGTAAAGAGATAATAAATCGCTACAAAGGTAGAAAAGTGTACTAAAAAAATTTTCCCACACTTAATTTGTATGGAGAACTTTAACAGGTGAATTTACGGACGAAACAAAACTTAAGAAAAGCTACTGTTGGGGATCCAGTAAAGAGGTCTCGTCCACAAAAATGAATGTAGGGGGGTAGGAACACTTATAATTTACGGGTCGTCGAGACGAAAAACATCGAAACATGCCTATTTCCAGTATCCCCTTCTCGTACTGAAGTACGGAGTGACAAGAAAAGGAGGAGAATAAAGGAACAATAAAATACAACCTTATTTCAACTAAACATAACATCACAAACAAAGTCAACATCTCCTTACACTAAGTCAATATACATCTACAAGTAAATAAGAGAAAGCCGAAAAAACGTACATCCACTGATGTCACACATGTATTTGAAGGGATACGATAAGTCATCAATTAAAAACTGGTAGATGAACTATGTATAATTGTCATAGACCATTGAGTTCTGAGAATTAAAGAGGGCGGACATACACCTCTGACAACCGAGTACATCTCAGTTTTCTCTGAGGCACAGGTACCACCATCGTGTGATGGTCGTGTAAAAGGGTCGAGAGACGCTGAGTGATGTGAGATCTGTACCCTGGTTTCGGTCAGTCCGAGGTCCCTGTACCGTGGTTGGGTCCAGTGATACCGGACTCCCCTTATCAGTCGTACAAAAGGGAGACGAAAATAGGATATTAAAAGGATATTAAACTTAATGTTGGAACACCCAAAAAAAAAAAAAAAAACCGTCAGATGACGTTAAACTAAGTAAAGATGTACCAACATATGTACCAAACCAAAAACCCCCTAACAAAAGATATATCCAGTAATGTCTCATAACATTCAAAGGAACATAATGTGTCACCCAGGATCACCCAATAAAATATTTCTCATCACACGTAAACAATTAGACTTCGTCGAGCAAAGAGGACGGGGTGTAGAATGAAAGAACTACTGACTTTCAAATAAAAGATTCAGACACTCTGACACAGAGAAACCCTTTCTTCAAATAAAAATACGTAAAAATTAATGTGGAACTTCACTGTAGTATATGAACAGACGGGGACAGACGGAATGAAAAGAACCTTACTAGTAGAGATGTAAGAAAGGACACCAATCTGAACCGTAATAAAGGATGAAAGAATATAAACTCAATATAACGTAACACATATGTATGAACTAGCAGACATAGGTAAGTAGACATTAAAGATGTCAATTGACCGAAGGGACTGAACCGATAACATGGATCACTCCGGTTCTCCCTTCCCCCTGCGTGTAGAAACTTGTAAAAAAGATAAAAGAGGTCTAAATACAGGATAGTCCCCTAAAGACCCAGATTTTCACAAAGATACAATAAAATTTTTACTCGGAGATATCAGAAGAGGGATGGTCTATATAGATACATGTAACGTCAGTCGCCACGTCCTCCCAAGGGAAGAGAGGTATTGGAGAGTTCGTAAATAAGAAATTCCACGGAAAAGATTGTTTACACTCGAGTTAAGAGTAATCTCAAAACTAAAGGGAAAGAGATTATAATCACTACAGTACATACCTATACTCTCAATCTGACACTTCTTTCGACTCACGGTTTCTTAACTACGAAAACTTGACACCACAACCTCTTCTGAGAACTCTCAGGGAACCTGACGTTCCTCTAGGTTGGTCAGGTAGGATTTCCTCTGGTCAGGACCCACAAGTAACCTTCCTGACTAGGACTCCGACTTTGAGGTTATAAAACCGGTGGAGTACGTTTCTCCACTGAGAAACCTTTTCTGAGACTACGACCCTCCGTAACTCCCGTCCTCCTCTTCCCCTACTGTCTCTTACTCTACCGACCTACCGTAGTGGTTGAGCTACCTGTATTCAAACTCACTTGAGGCCCTCAACCACTACCTGTCCCTCCGGACCGCATGACCCTAAGTGCCCCAACGTTTCTCAACCTGTGCTGACTCTCTGACTTGACTTGACTTATAACCACTGCGACTCGTAGAAAAGTACACGGTCTAACCTCAGACAACCGTAAGGAGTTTCTCTATAGGTAAAACTATAAACCGGGCACAAACACACACACACCCCCCTCCACATGCACAAAAATTGTAACTCAACGTGTTCGAAGAACGTACCAAACCTCTACTTAAGGAACATCTGTAGAGTAACGTTTAAAAAAAAAGGATAAGACTCACAACAGGAACAGAAAACAAATCCCAAAAGGAACGATACGTTTAGGAAAATTCCAATCAAACCGGACCAAAGACTAAACATCAAATAAAAAGAAATAAGATTTTTACACCCAGGTGTTTCTTGAACGACGTAAAATACAGTTTAATACAGGACAAATATAAAAAGAGTTCCTAAAGTGTCATAGGTAGGAATATAAATCTATAAATATGATAAACCTCAAATAAAAACACATACCACTATTCCTCATAAGATTGGAGTAAGAAGGAAGGTACCGACTCCCTTGGAAGTGTCACAGGAAGTATCACCACCAAAGGTTAAATGTAGGGTTCGAAGGCACCTTCTCCCAAGGGAACAGACGTGTGGGAGAAGTCGTAAACAACAAACATCACACAACCCGTTACCGATAAGGGTCACACCACGCTATGAAGTAACATCAGATCTTAACGTAAAGGGATTCCTTTCAATACTGGTTGGATCTATCGTATAACTTTTCGTCTCTGTAATGAAACGGTTGTTTCCAGGTAGATCAGTTCCGATACCAAAAAGGTCACCAGTACATAACTACACTCTCAACCTGACACTTCTTTCGACTCGTGGCTTCTTAACTACGGAAACTTGACACCACAACCTCTTCTGAGAACTCTCAGGGTACCTACCGTTTCTCTAGGTCGGTCAGGTAGGATTTCTAGTCAGGACCCAAAAGTAACCTTCCTGACTATGACTTCGACTTTGAGGTTATGAAACCGGTGGACTACTCTTCTCAACTGAGTAACCTTTTCTGAGACTACGACCCTCCCTAGCCCCCGTCCTCCTCTTCCCCTACAGTCTCCTACTCTACCGACCTACCGCAGTGGTTGAGTTACCTGCACTCAAACTCACTTGAGACTCTCAAACACTACCTGTCCCTCCGGACCGCACGACCCTAAGTACCCCAGAGTTTCTCAGCCTGTACCGACTCGTTGACTTGACTTAGAAATCACTACAACTACAGAAAAGTATACTAATAAAAATTTCCCACGCTTAATTTGAATAGAGAACTTCGACCCAAGAACTTTCGGAAGCATTAAAACTTAAGAAAAAGTTACTGGTGAGAATCCTGTAACGACCTCCCATCCACAAAAAGTGAATGTCGGGGACATAGCACTTATAATTTATGGGTCGACGTGTCGAGAAGTACCACAACAATGTCTTTTACCGGTGTTCCGTCGTCGTGAAGAGGTACGATGTTAGAGGGGGGCGGGGTGAAAAAAAAAATTAAGACATTAAGGAGGACTCTTTATACATACATCCAGTCCTTCGTTGTTAATCTTGACCTGTACCTTGTTGTCTGACCAAGGTTTATCCTTTTCCACATGTAGTTCTGACATATGACAGTGGGACGAATAAATTGAGTATACGTCTCATGTAGAACTCTTTACGACCCGACCTACTTCGTGTTCGACCTTAGTTCTAACGACCCTCTTTATAGTTATTGGAGTCTATACGTTCACTGTGTTGGGAATACCGTCTTTCACTTTTTCTTGATTTCTCGGAAAACTACTTTGACTTTCTCCTCTCACTTTTTCAACTGAATTTCGAGTTGTAAGTCGTTTACTTCTAGTACCGTACGTCAGGGTAGTGAAGTACTGTTTATCTACCCCTTTGCCACCGACTGAAATAAAAGGACCCGAGGTTTTAGTGACGTCTACCACTGACGTTGGTACTTTAATTTTCTGTAAATGAGGAACCTTCTTCTCAATACTGGTTGGATCTGTCGTATAATTTTTCGTCTCTGTCATGAAACGGTTGTTTACAGACAGATCAGTTCTGATACCAAAAAGGTCATCAGTGCATACCTACACTCTTAACCTGATATTTCTTTCGACTCGTGTCTTCTTAACTACGAAAACTTGACACCACAACCTCTTCTAAGAACTCTCAGGGAACCTGACGTTCCTCTAGGTTGGTGAGGTAATATTTCCTTTAGTCAGGACTTATAAGTGACCTTCCTGACTACAACTTCGACTTTGAGATTATGAAACCGGTGGATTACACTTCTTGACTGAATAAACTTTTCTGGGACTACGACCCTTTCTAACTTCCGTCCTCCTCTTCCCCTGTGTCTCCTACACTACCAACCTACCGTAGTGGCTGGGTTACCTATACTCAAACTCATTTGAGACCCTCAACCACTACCTGTCCCTTCGGACCACACGACGTCAGGTACCCCAACGTTTCTCAGCCCGTACCGGCTCGACTTGACTTGAACGAACATTAAAATATGGTGTCAACTAAAGACTACCAAAACAAAGTCCACAGGTCCTTGAACTAAGTCAATATGTATCTACAAATAGGCAAAAGAAAGTCCAGAAAAAGACGTATATCCACTAATGTTACACAAGTTATTGGAAGGAAGACGAAGAGTCATAAATCAAAACCTAGTGGACGACGACGATTCAGTGAAGTCAGCACAGGCTGAGGACCGCTGGGGTACCTGACGTTGGGTGGTCCGAGGAGGCAGGTACCCTAAAAAGGTCCGTTCTCATGACCTTAGTTCACGGTAGCGGAAGAGGCAAACCTAGTGGATAAACTATACATAATTACGTATATACAATTGAGGTTTGAGAACTAAAGAGGACGAACATAGACCTCCAACCCCGGAGATGTCTTCCCTTCTCTATGAGGTCCAGGTAAAACCTCCATGTAACGGACAGTGTTCGATGGTCGAGGGAGTCGGGGTCGTGTAAGGTAGGAACCTTGTGTTCGGTTAGACCGAGGTCCCTACACTGTAGTCGGGTCCAGTGATAACGGACCTCCCTTATCTCCATCGTGAAAAAAGGGGGGTAAAAAAGACAAAAATTAGATACTAAACTTGATCTCATATTTCCACTTAATTTTAGAACAAAACAAAACAAAAAGAAAAGTTACACGACGTTGATCAAGTAGAGGTGTATCTACATTTGTATAAAAGTCCCCCAAGAAAAGGTATCTCCACTAATGTATCACAACACATTCTAAGGAACACAATGTGTCACCCAGGACCTCAGAATGAAATCTTTATCAATGCACGTATACAATCAGACTTCGTCGAGTAAAGAGGGACGGGGTGTAGAATGAAAGAACCACTGACCTTCAAAGGGAAGATTCAGAAACTCCGACACAGAGAAAGACTTTCTGCAAGTAAACATAGGTAAAAGTCTAGTGTGGACTTCACTGTAGTACACTGTGACCGTAGAGGGACGGAGGGAGTGAAGAGAACCTCACTGGTACAGGGGAAGGAAAGGACACCGACCTGACACGTAGTATAGGACGAAGGACACCAACTCCAACGACGCAACACATGCACATGGGGTGGGGGACAGAGGTAAGTACAACGAGGACATTAATCGGACGAAGGGACAGAACCGACAATCGTAACTGATACTTCTGGAAACAGCCGTTTCGCTACAGAGACGAAAACTTTTGTGACAGATCCAACCAATATCGAGAGGAGTGTTCCTCGTTCACATCAGACGGTCCGAGGAGACAGGTACATTAAGAGGTCCGTTCTTATGACCTCACCCATCGGTAGGGGAAGAGGTCCTCTAGAAGGGTTGGGTCTCTAGTTTGGGCCCAGATATAAAGACATAAAATACATACTTGTATATCCACGAATAAAGTATATACTTTCATCTTAAAAGACATAAAGTATATACTTGTATGTATCCACGTATAAAGTACATACTTTTATCTAAAAGACATAGAGTGTATGCTTTTATATCCACACATAAAGTCATATTTTTGACTTAAAAGATATAAAGTATACCTTTTATATCCTCGTATACGGTGTATACTTTTACCTCAAAAGATATAAAATACATACTTTTATATCCATAAACGTAAACATTTCAATTGAGTAAACGATAACAAGAAATTCGTTTTCTTATTTTTTAAATGATATTAAATATTACTATGATTCAGAATGCTGAACCCGAACCATTTAACACTCAAAGTGGACCTAAAGATCCCGTTATCAAGAGTTTGAAGTCAAACGAAGTCACGAAGTCTTCGTGGACCTCCCGAATACTTAAGTTTAACAGTCTACCGTCCGTTAAGGTCTCGAATTATGGTCAGGTCCCTGGTCTTACTTTTAGTGACACGGAAAACGTATTAGGAAAATTTCTGAATTTTATTGAGAAGATTTAGTTAATATGACGGAATGTAGAATTATGTATACTTTCAGAATTAAACTTTGATCTCCTAACGATTCACTGAAGATAAATATACCATAACACTTGCCTTTAGTTATACATCCGTAGTTTTTATTGTAATTTATTTCACAAACAATCTCTTGTGACTTTTTTCGTTGAAACTTTTTTTGTAAAAATAAGAAATCAATCTAATTAACCGAACTGAAATTAATCGAGGAACACTTCGTTTAAGATTTTCTGATTTCGATGAATATATTAATGAATTTTACAGTAGTTCTAATTGAAAAACTACCTACCTTAGAAGATAAAAATTTTTATGGAGTCAAAATAAAAGGATAAAAATTTTAATAAAATACACAAACATCGACCGGTAGTTGATATAAAAATTTGACTTCATGTCAACTAAATATAAGGATATAAACAAAACCCACATGTTGTATCACTAAGCTATGAAAATACCTTACATGAGATCCACTCCAATGACGACACGAGAGGAAGGGCAGCTGAGAGAGGAGGCTTCTCTCGTCTCTACGGGGAACAGAAGGTCGGGTCGAGAGGCAACAAAGAGTTGTGGAGTCGCCCTGTCTCGGACGGTCTTGGCTCCATCACACAAGTGGAGACCGTACTTGAAAGTTTGGTCGTTTTGTTAGTGTGTCTTGGTTTCCCTTTTCTCCTCCTGAAGAGATTCAGTTCACAGCCCTCTCCTCTGTCTGGGATGTGAAGAAAGATGGTAGGGTCCTCTAATGTCCTTGGGTGAACAAAGGTCGAATGCCGGGGTTGGTCGTCTCTGGACCACAGGATTGGTTCCCAGTACGTTGGGGTCCACGTCCCAGATCCTTCCACCACAGTTAAACTTCTTACACCTTCACACAGGGGTCCACGTCCGAGACCCCTAACACACCGAGAGTGGGGTAGGTGCACCCAGTCTTAGGACACGTGTGCCTCTGGTGTACAGACGAGAAATGGACGTCACACAGGACAGGGGAGTCTCTAAGGGTCGTAGACTTGACTCCCACAACAGGACTAATTGGACGCCAGGAAATAGAAGAGAAGTGGAACAACGTAAGTGTACTCCAGTCCGTGCAACCTCACCCAACGACGAGACACAAAGCGACTCACTTTTGGAAACCTCTATAGTATAATTATAGTATCGTATAGTGTACGATTAAGTATCCCAGTGTTGACAGACCAAGGGGGGATCTGGTTCGAGTCCATTAAATCAAACAATAACTTAACAATAAAATATAACCTCATCTCAACTAAGGTTACAAAGAAAAATCCACATGTACTTGAGCTGAGTCAATATGTACCGACATGTATGTAAGAAAAAGACAAAAAAAAAAGAGTGTATCCGATAATGTCAAACAAGTCCTCTCAAGGGACAAGATCAGTCATCCAGGAAAAAGTAATAGTTGAACTATATATAAGTACACATATAAAAGTAGGATTTAAGAATTAAATAGGAAGGAAAGATTGAAAGAAAACTATTAGTCTTAAACCAAAAGAGTCCGACAAAGACAAAACACGTAATCAAGTAACCATACTTAAATATCTAGGGTGGACATACACTATAGAGAATTCTATAATCAGAAAAACAGAAACTGAATGGAGTGTATCTTAATATTAAAGAACCAAGTAGATACGACGACGGTTATACTAATAAAGCAAGACAAAACACCGACTCATCATAAAATCACATGTTTACATACTACAGAAGTATACACAGTCACCATTAAAGCCACCCAAAATACAAACCCGATAACATTTATCACGACGGGACTTATAGTTCCACGTACACAGTAAAACTTCCTAAGAAGAAACCTAGCTTCGAGTCCTTACCCTAACGTCCCAGTATACTATGGAGATACAAATTACAGAGTTCCTTGGAGGTACGACAAAAGATAGTACCGAAGTCGTCAATGTCGGGGTGGTTCTGACATCCTTCTAAGGTAAAAGACATGTAAGAGATGTCATAAATAAGAAACGTCCATAAAAACTACTACCGGTAACCCTGATCACATTCCACTATCGAATGTGACTTCAAAACTAACCGTAACTAAATTATTAATAACTACACCTCATAGAAGGGTACACGAAAATAATAAAATGTGGAACACTTATGTTAAATGGAGAACTTTCACCGAAGAACTTTGAACCGGGACAAACCTTAAGAAAACCTTACTAAAGGGGGCCTGTAAAGAACTCCCGTCCACAGTAAATTTCGGGACAACCTGAACACTGATAATTCCCGGGAAGTCGTGGACACAATACCGAAGGGACGACCGAGTCAGGTGGACGTTACGTCCTCTGAACGTCCTCTGTGCCCAAACTAGGGACCCAGTCCTTCTAGGGGACCACGTCCTTTACCTTTGGGTGACGTTATAAGAACGGACCCTTTAGGGTACCTGTCTCCTCGGAGCGTCCGATGTCAGGGACCCCAGTGTGTCTCAGTCTGTGCTGACTCACTGATTTGTTGTCATCGTGGACAAAATTACACATATATAACTAGACTTGGTCGATTAATGAAGGACGGGGAGGTGCAAAGAGAAAACCATTGGTATTCAAAGAAAAGATTCAGACTTAGACAAAGAGAAAACATTTCTTCAAGTAAACGTAGGAAAAAAAAAAAAACCAGAAAAAAAATAACACTCTTTTATATGTCTTCTACTTTAAATTACAAAATTTTATATGTCAAGTCATCATAATGTCTATAAGTGGAACACATGGTGGTAGTGGTGGTAAGTACAGGTCTTGAGACGGAAGAGTTTGGCTTTGAGAGTTGGGTAATCTGTTATCGCAAGGTAAGGGAGGAAGGAGTAGGAACCGTCATTGGTAAGATGAAAGACAGAGACACTGAGACTGATGAGAACCATAGAGTAAATGTACCTTAGGATGTCGTAAACAGGACACGGGGTCCTAATAAAGTACATCGAATCACAGAAGTTCTAAGTGAATACAACATCGTACAAAGTCTTAAAAAAAATTTCCGACTTATTACAAGGTAACATGTATATCTAGATCTCGAAACATCAAAAGGGAGTGTCTCTAGAACATGAATAAAACAATGTAAATATGGATTTATAAACAAAGAAGAAGAAAGAACCACGATTACATTTACCATAACCCCAAAATTACAATAAAAAAAGGAAGAAAAACAAAGGCCCAAAATTTAAGATTAACAACTAATGACTAGATATTCTTTCGATAATCGGTCGGTAACGTGGGAATTAAACTACGACGTGAAGGGGAGGGATTGGTAGGAACTGAGTTCCGTCGTGGTTGAGGGTATTGGTCCTCGTAGTGACGGAGAGGTTCTTCGGGGTCCGAGGGTGTGTGGACGTCCCCTCATCTACCGTGAGACCCAGACTTCGTAAGATAGAACACGGCCCAGGTACGACCTTACACGTCTTTGTCCACTTGAGGGTGGGTCATTACTCTCTCCCTTCAAATCCCCAGGAGTGGATTGTACGAGTCCATGAGTCGACACAGACTAAGAAACGCTGGGGTACCTGACATCGGGTGTCTGAGGAGACAGATACCCTAAAAGGTCCGTTCTTATGACCTCACCCAACGGTAAAGGAAGAGGACGTAGGTAAAAATTTAATGTGGATCCTCACTATAGTATACTATGAACAGACATGGACAGAAGAAGGAAGTGAACCTTACTAGTGGAACTGAAAGAAAAGACACCGACCTGAACCTTAACAAAGGATAAAGAAATACCGACTCTTTATAACGTGACACATATACATGGGGTAGTACATAGGTAACTAGACATTAAATTAGTCAATCGAACGATGGGTCCACACCGATAACATGGAACACCTCGACTCTAAGGACCCCAAGGGCATAGAAAATTTACAAAATAAAAGAGGTCTAAATACGGGTCTACACCCTAACGACCCAGGACTTCATGAAGATACAATAAAAAAATTTATTTTGAGGTACACAAGAGGGATGACCTACTTGGATACACGTAACGTTAGTTGCCACGTCCTCCCAAGGGAACAGAGACGTAGGAGAGATCCTAAATAAGAAAAATTTTACTAAAGTAAATAAGTACATAGAAACAACGTGACTCAGAACCGACGACTCGCATCCGAAAGAGATAGGCGTCGTTCACCCCAGATGAGAGATCAAAGTGACACGTCGAAGAGGAATACCATCGAAGACCAACGTCTTACACCCGACATCTCACGGTCCGAAGCCGTCAACGTAGTACTCCCGAGTTATCAACACCAAGTTCCCGAGATCTCGTGTCCGAGTTGTCAAACCCGGGTAACCGAATCAACAAAGTGCACACACCTTAGAAGGGTCTGGTCCTTAGCTTGGGCGTAGAGGACGTAAACGTCCGACTAAAAATTGGTGATACGACGATTCAGTGAAGTCAGTACAGGCTGAGACACCCTGGGATATCTGCCGTCGGGTGGTCCGAGGTGGGAGGGACCCTAAGAGGTCCGTTCTTGTGACCTCACCCAACGGTAAAGGAAGAGGTCACGTACTTTCACTTTTCACTTTCACTTCAACGAGTCAGCACAGACTGAGAATCACTGGGGTACCTGACGTCGGATGGTCCGAGGAGACCGGTACCCTAAGAGGTCCGTTCTCATGACTTCACCAAACGGTCATGGAAGAGGAGGATATCGACTTTGGGTGTGTTTGTAGTTTCTGGAGTGTGTACTTTTACAGACGGTTTATCGAGTTTCTAAAGTACACTATTCTAAATCTGGTAATTCTCAATACTCAAGGGTGTAGAAACTGGTGACATGGTGGTCCCTTTAGGATCGTAAATAAGAAATTCTACAAAACTTTACCGGTAAGACTGGTTACATTCACGAATCGAGTAACCTGAAAACTAAACGTAGAAAGACTATAAATCATTACGACTCGTAGAAAAGTACACGGATTGACGTTAGACATCCGGAAGGAACCTCTTTATAGGTAAAGTCAGAACCAAGTAAAACAAGAACCCAACATAAATAAAAAAATATAACTCAACGTACTCGACGAACATATAAAACCTCTACTTAAGGGACAACCATAGAAGAGACGTTTAGGAAGAGGGAGAAGACTTCAAACACGAACAGAGTACCAATCCCAAAGGAAACCATCTGTTTACCAAAAGTCCAATTACTCCACGATAAAAGACTAAACACCAAATAAAAAGTAATAAGACTCTCCATCTAGGTGTCGTTTGAGCCGACGTAAAATACAGTTTAGTACAGGACAAATACAAAAAGAGTTCTTAAAGTATCATAGGTAGTAATGAAAATCTATATATTATGATAAACCTCAAATAAAACATATACCACAATCCTTCAAAAGATTAAAGTAAGAGTAAAAGTACAGACTTCCTTGGGAGTGACACAGGAGGTATCACCGACAATGGTTAAAGGTAGGGTTCGTAGTCACCTTTTCCTAAGGGAACAGACGTGTAGGAGAGGTCGTGAATGACAAACATCTTACGAACCATTACCGGTAAGACTGGTCACACTACACTACGGAACGACATCAAATTTAAACGTAAAGAGATTACAAATCACTACAACTGTAGTAAAGTACACCATAAAACAAAAAAGAAAAAAATTTCCCACATTCAATTCGAATGTAGAACTTTAACCGAAGAAATTACGGACGAAACGAAACTCAAGAAACAAGTACTAATGGGGATCCTGTGAAGAACTCTCGTACACAAAATAAATAAATAAAAAAAATGTCGGGAATGGATCTAGGAACACTTATAATTTACAGGTCATCGTATACGTCCAGTCCTTCGTTGTCAATCTTGACCTGTACCTTGTTGTCTGACCAAGGTTTATCCTTTTTCTCATGGAGTTCCGACATATAACAGTGGGACGAATAAATTGAATATACGTCTCATGTAGTACTCTTTGCGACCCGACCTTCCTTCGTGTTCGACCTTAGTTCTAACGGCCCTCTTTATAGTTATTGGAGTCTATACGTCTACTGTGGTGGGAATACCGTCTTTCATTTCTCCTTGATTTTTCGGAGAACTACTTTTACTTTCTCCTCTCACTTTTTCAACCGAATTTCGAGTTGTAAGTCTTTCGCTTCTAGTACCGTAGATCAAGGTAATGAAGTACCCTTTATCTACCCCTTTGTCACCTTTGTCACAGTCTGAAATAAAACCCCCCCAAGGTTTTGGTGACGTCTACTACTGTCGTCGGTACTTTAATTTTCTGCGAATGAGGAACCTTCTTTTAAATACTGGTTGGATCTGTCGTATAACTTTTCGTCTCTATAATGAAACGGTTGTTTCCAGGTAGATCAGTTCCGACACCAAAAAGGTCACCAGTACATACCTACACTCTCAACCTGACACTTCTTTCGACTCGCGGTTTCTTAACTACGAAGATTTGACACCACAACCTCTTCTGAGAACTCTCAGGGAACCTGACGTTCCTCTAGGTTGGTCAGGTAAGACTTCCTCTAGTCGGGACCCTAAAGAAACCCTCCTTAGTACGATTTTGACTTTGAGGTCATGAAACCGGTGGAGTACGCTTCTCGACTGAGTAACCNTATAACTTTTCGTCTCTATAATGAAACGGTTGTTTCCAGGTAGATCAGTTCCGACACCAAAAAGGTCACCAGTACATACCTACACTCTCAACCTGACACTTCTTTCGACTCGCGGTTTCTTAACTACGAAGATTTGACACCACAACCTCTTCTGAGAACTCTCAGGGAACCTGACGTTCCTCTAGGTTGGTCAGGTAAGACTTCCTCTAGTCGGGACCCTCAAGAAACCCTCCTTAGTACGATTTTGACTTTGAGGTCATGAAACCGGTGGAGTACGCTTCTCGACTGAGTAACCTTTTCTGAGACTACGACCCTCCCTAACCCCCGTCCTCCTCTTCCCCTGCTGTCTCCTACTCTACCGACCTACCGTAGTGGCTGAGCTACCTGTACTCAAACTCACTTGAGGCCCTCTACCACTACCGGTCCCTCCGGACCGGACGACGCTAAGTACCCCAGCGTTTGTCAGCCTCTGCTGACTCGCTGACTTGACTTTGACTTGACTCGTGTCGAGAAGTACCACAATAATGGTTTTTACCGGTGTTCCCCGTCGTGACAAAGTACAGGTTGAGACCAAGAAGTCCGTTTGACTCGGAAACCCTTTCAACCGAAGAACCGGACTCTTAATCTCACCTTGAGCGGACTCGTTTGTGAGTTACGGAACACACAGAGTAATGATGAAGAAGGGGAATTCCGAATTGGGGAGGGAAAGTCTGAGAAGGGTTGGACCCCGTGACGAGGGACGACTTTACGGATCCTCCGACGTGAGAGTCTTTTCTCCGAAGTCGATCTCTGGGGTCGTGGTCCCCTGGACCTCCGGTCCACTGAAAAGTTTTCAAGAGTGCCAGTCTCCGAGTCCGATGGTAAGAAAACTACGTGATTCCAGATATCAGGTTCGATCCCTTTTGGTCTATCATGTCCAAATTCTCCCCGAGTTTTAATTCCTATGGACCGGGATGACAGAGTTTAGGAGAGGTCAGGTTCGGACGAGTCCCAGGTCTATACCGTTTATCGTGTACAGTCCCTCTAGTCTCCCTTATTTTCTCCGTAGTGAGAAAAGACAAGAAATTGGAGTACGACTATGTTACATCGGGATATAAACTAAACGTCAAAACAAGAATAACAGTCATACGTCCGAGGAATAAGACAATAAGGCCATGAGAACGCCCCTTCCAGGGTACCTACCTCCTCGGACCATCCGACGTCAGGTGCCCTAGCGGTCCTCAGCCTGTACTGAAGTGAAAGTGAAAGTACACAACCTCTTCCTTTACCGTTGGGTGAGGTCATAAGAACGGACCTCTTCGGGTCCCTGCCCTCTCGGCCCACCCGACGGTAGATACGCCAGCGTGTCTCAGCCTGTGCTAACTTCGCTGAATCGTTGTCGTCCGAGGAATAAGACAATACGGCATATGTATGTCGTATAGTCAAGAAAAAAGTTAGCAGACGGTCTCTCCAATAATTTGTTCCAGGTCATTTGAGGAACACGACTTGTAATACAGGAAGACTTCATAGATAAGACTGAGATACCCTGGGGTTCCTGACTTCGAGTGACCCTAGGAGAAAGGTACTTAAGAGGTCCGTTCTTGTCCGGAGATCCATCTGTGAGTCGAGTAACACAGATACTCCGGAGATTCGTCTCCGAGTCGAACACACACTGATACTCCGGAACTCAGTCTGAAAATCGAAGAACACAGACACTGTGGAGGTCCATCTGCGAGTCGAACACAGAGAGATCTCCGGAATTTCGACTATGAGTCGAATACACGCAGACTCCGGAGATCCGCCTGGGAGTCGAGTACACACTGATTCACCGGAGTCTCGTTTACGAATGAAGCACAAACTGATATTCCGAAGATCCGTCTACGAGTCGAGTACAGACCGGAGTTCCGAGAGCAAGTCGAACACACACAGGTGCTCCGTAGATCAGTCTTCGAGTCGAGTAACACAGATACTCTGGAGATCCGTCTATGAGTCGAGCATATATAGATCTCCGGAGTTCGGAGAACGAGTCTAGCAAACACACATACTCCGGAGATTCGTCTAGGAGTGGAACTCAACCCTGATATTCCGAACATACTTCTGTGAGTCAAGCACAGATAGAACTCCCGAGTTCTGACTACGAGGAGAGCACACACAGATACTCCGGAGATCCACCTGCGAGTCGAGGACAGATAGATCTTCGGAGTTCCCAGAACGAGTTGAACACACTCTGACACCTGTAGATCTTTCTGAGAGTCGAGAACAGATGTAGAACAGGACACCGGCAAACCCAAGAAAAATAGAGAAAAAAAAGAAAGGAATTTCCCATACTCTTTTTAACTGGAGACTTTAACCAAAGAACTTTCAATCAACAAACCTTAAGTAAAGACGTTATGGACACCATCCTGGAAAGGACTCCCGTCGACAGTAAGTCACGGGGGTGTCCGGAAAATTTAACCTCCACGGTCCGTCGGGGCCACCCGTTCAACATCAATGTCCTTTACCGGTGTTCCGTCGTCGTAGAGAAGTACGGGTTAAGACCAAGATGGACGTTGGTCTCGGAATCCCTTTCAGTCGAAGGACCCGACATCCCACCTTACCTATGTGGGTTCCCGAACATAGAGTCCTGAGGAAGGGGGTACTTCGAAGTGGGGAGGGAGGGGAGATCGGAGCACGGATGGACCCCGTGGCGAGGGACTACTCTACGGATCCTCCGACGTGAGGGTCCTTCCTCAGAACTCGACCCCTGGGGTCGTGGTCCTCTGGACCCCAGACCCACTAAAAGGTACAAGGAGGTTCAGTCGCCCAGGGATAATCCTAAACACCAGTGATCCCTAAGACCGGGGTCGGTCCCGTTTGGTCTGTCACGTCCAAACTCTCCCAATAGTACTACCCGTGGGACGAGTCGTCAGAACTGGGGTAGGGTTAGGTCGGGATCTTGAGTTCGGATGAGTCCAAGGTCCTAAGCCTATCTTAGGATTCAGTTCGGTCAGTGTCCCTTGTTTGTTCCGTAATGAAAAGAAAGGAAATTAAAGTACGGTTACGATACAACTATAGATTAACCAAACGTGAAAATAGGAACAGGTGTCCCATGTTACCTGACTAAGTCGATACTGTATATGTTTATCCGAAATCATAAAAAACAACTAAGAAAACGGTAGCTCCAATAACTTGTTCCAGTGACACATTTCAAGTGACACGACTTATAGTCTAGGGATACCCTGTAAATAATCTCCATGTCACTCGCTGACTTGACTTGACTTGAAGGAACATGTATACGTTCCTCGTTTCTTTCCGTTATTAGGAATACCTAATAGACAATGTCGATATCTAAAGTAACGTATACAATCTCTATTTATAAAGAGACATCCACACAGACCTTGGTTCCTTCCTTCATACCTTCCGTTTTCTATTAGGAATACCTAATCAATTATCCGTATGTACAGACACCCATGCAATCTCTACAGTCTCTTCCTTTTCCGTTGGGTGAGGTCATAAGAACGGACCCTTTACAGTACCCGTCTCCTCGGACTGCCCGATATCAAGTACCCTAAACGTTTCACAACCTGTACTGAATCTCCGGTTTTTTGTTACTCTCTCTATGTGTAAAGTCATGTATACATCTTCCTTCCTCTATTAGGGACACCTAATGATAATGTCTATATCTAAAGACACATATCCCATCATTGTTGGAGGACTAAGTAGGGACCGTGAAACGAAAAAAAACCTTAAGCAACACAAACTTAGAGTCTCAAAGAAAAATACAACATTCAATGAAAGAGACATAGAGCGAGAAAAGAAAAAAGTCAAAACGGGAGTTCCACTATCCAACAACGACTCGGAACTTTCTGCGAACCTAAGAACCGGAGACCTCCTCTCCTTAAGTTAGACCCCGGTCACTGCTCCGAACTAATGAGTCTCGAAAACACATCGTCTCAGAATAATTTCATACTTTTCCCTGTCTCTTTCCAAGACTATATCTGTAGTCTTCCCCCTACCTCTCACGGGGCTAGGGATCAGAATCGTTCCCTTAATATATGAAAAATTAACCAATAATGTTATTTAGTTTTCTGACAAAGTTCCAACATTTCTAGATTGATCTGAGTGGGGGTAATATATGTAAACCGAAGGGAACACCGAGTCGACCATTTCTTAGACGGACGTTACTCCCTCTGGACGTAAACTAGGGACCCAACCCTTCTAGGGGACCTCTTCCCTTTCCGATGGATGAGGTCATAAGACCGGACCTCTTAAGGTACCTGATATATCAGGTACCCCAACGTTTCTCAACCTGTACTGACTCGCTGAAAGTGAAACCCCAACGTTTCTCAACCTGGACTGACTCGTTGAAAGTGAAAGAAGTTCTATTGTCCTAATCAGTCTTCCAAAATTCGTTCCTCTTTATGTAGGAGTTCGTCCTATGTCTTACATCCTTTTTTCAAACAGGAAAGGAGGAGGAACTCTTGGGGTCTAGGGAAAGAGGAGGAGCCCCTGGGACCTGAATAGTTGGACGGACCCTTAACTGAAAGAGTTTCCTTGTAGTAGACGACAAAAGAAGACAACGACTGAAGTGAATGAGGAGGTTCCAGGTAGGACCACCTCTGGTAACCGTATTAAAGTTATAAAGTCACCGTTATAAAGTTCAGACTCATTATCGACGAAGATATATACATGGTGTAAAGAAATTTGACAGTTACCCGGAAAAGAATCCAGACACAGAACCGTCAACCTCCATGGTGACGTTACTTCCAACCCCAAGTACACAGTAAAACTTACTGTCAAAAAACATTACATCCGGGTCCACACACATAATCTTAGGATCCAAATCGAGAGCTGAAAAAAACCAAGACCTGACACGTCCGACAGGGAAGTTCCCTAACAACGGTTACAGACAAGGGTCCCTGGTACTACAACACCCCCCTCGCCACAAAGTAGTAAAGGGTCCTGAGAGGAGGTACATGATAAACGTCTGTCAATTCTACCGGTAAGACCGTCCTAAAATAAAGAACAAAAGAAAAACTAGTCGTAGTGAAAAGTCCTACGACTCGTAGAACAGGACACCACCAGAACCAAGAAAAATAGAGAAAAAAAAGAAAGGAATTTCCTACACTCTTTTAACTGGAAACTTTAACCGAAGAACTTTCAGTCAACACAAACCTCAAGTAAAGACGTCATGGACGGTGTCCAGAAAAGACTCCCATCGACAGTAATTGACGAGGTATCCGAAAAACTTAACCACGGTCAGTCAACAACAATGTCTTTTACAGGTGTTCCGCCGTCGTGGAGAAGTATGGGTTGAGACAAAGATGGACGGGGGTCTCGGACGGACCAGACACTTAACCTCACCTTACACTTACTCCTGCCTCTTCCGTTACCGTGGGGTGCGGTCATGAGAACGGACCTTTTAGGGTACCTACCTCCTCGGACCTTCCGACGTCAGGTACCCCAACGACTCCCAGTCTGTGCTGACTCGCTGAAGTGAAAGTGAAAAGTGAAAGTACGTAACCTCTTCCCTTACCGTTGGGTGAAGTCACAAGAACGGACCTCTTAGGGTCCCTGCCACCTCGGACCACCCGACGGCAGATACCCCAGCGTGTCTCAGCCTGTACTGACTTCGCTGAATCGTCGTCGTCGTCACTTACTCCTTTGTGGGTTCCCGAACACAGAGTGATGATAAAGGGGGCACTTCGAAGTGGGAAGGGAGGGAAGATCGGAGTACGGATGGACCCCGTGACGAGGGACTACTCCACGGATCCTCCGACGTGAGAGTCCTTCCACCGAAGTCGACCCCTGGGGTCATTGTTCTCTGGACCCCAGACCCACTAAAAGATACAAGGAGGTTCAGTTTCCCAGCCCGGTAATTCTGACCCCAAGTGATCCCTAAGACCCAGGTCGGTCCCTTTTGGTCTGTCATGTCCAAATTCTCCCGAGGATACTTCCTGTGGGACGAGACGACAGAGTTGTGGTGGGGTCAGGTCGGGACTTTGAGTTCGGATGGTCCAAGGTCCTATACCTATCCTAGGATTTAATTCGTCAACTTCCCTTATGTGATCCGTAATGATAAGAAGGGAACTTAAAGTACCGTTAAGATACAACTTTAGATCAGTTAGACGTCAAGACAGGAACAGGTGTCCTATGTCAACCGACTAAGTCGACACTGTATGCGTATGTCCGAAATTATGAGAAATAACTAAGAAAACGGTAATTCCAATAACTTGTTCCAGTTCATTTCAAGAGACGACTTGGAGTCTAGGGATACTCTGTAAATAAATCTCCATGTTAAAGAAACATGTACACGTTCCTTGCTCCCTTCCTCTATTAGGATCACCTAATAGATAATGTCGATGTCTAAAGTGACATATACAAGTTCTGTTTATAAAAAGACATATACACGTACCTTCCTTCCACCTTCTATGAGGAACACATGATCGATTATGACTATGTATAAAACCACACGTACAAGTCTAAGACCTCTTCCTTTACCGTCGAGTCAGGTCATGTGAAAGGACCCTTTACATTACCCGTCTTCTCGGACGGTCCGATGTCAGGTACCCCAAGTGTCACAACATGTGTTGAATCGTTGGTTTGTTGCAATCTCTATATATATATAAAGTCACGTAGACCTCTTCCTTCCTTCCTCTATTAGGAACACCTAATAGATAATGTCTAAAGACACATATCCATTGTTGGAGGATTAAGTAGGGACCGTGAAAAAAAAAAATTTAAGAAACATAGAGTCAGTGAAAAAGACAACATTTAATGAAGGAGACATAGAAAAAGTTAAAGTGGGAGTCCCTGTAGTGGATGATAAAAGAAGGAGATGACGAATGAAGTGAATCACATAAAAGGAGGTTCCAGGTAGAAGCAAGCCTGGTAACCGTATTAAAGTAATAAAGGTACCGCTATAAACTTCAGACTCATTATCGTGGAACTTATATACATGGTATAAAGAAAGTCTAAATTAGACAGTCAACTGGAAAAGAAACAAGACACAGAACCGTCAACCTCCATGGTGACGTCACTTTCAACCCCATGTATAACAGTAAAACTTACTACCAAAATGTATTATATCCACGTCCACACCCATAGTCTCAGGATCAAGAGAACTGCATAAAAACAATACTGGACACGTCCGACAGGGAAGTTCGTTGACAACGGTTACAGACAAACGTCCCTTGTGCTTCCTCTTAAGGCAGTAAGGACCGAGAGAGGAGGTACATGATAACCGTCTGTCCTACCAACAAACCAATCTGCCCTAAACTAAAGAATAACAGTAAAACTAGTCGTAGACAGGACATTATTAAACCCTGTGATCGTAGAACAGGAACCGGTAAACCCAAGAGAAAAGGATAAAAGGAAAAAAATGGAATTTTCCACACTCCTTTTAACTGGAAACTTTAACCGAAGAACTTTCAACCAACACAAACCTTAAGTAAAGACATTACACACACCGTCCTGGAAAGGACTCCCGTCGACACTGTCCTATACTGGAGATCCCCCATGAAGTAGAACATACCCAGATCCTCCGGAGATCCGTCTACGAGTCGAGGACACACAGAAGCTCCAAAGATTGTCTACGATTCGAACACCTATACATTTGCGGAGATCCGACTACGAGTCCAGCACATGTTGATCCTCCGGAGATCTGTCTACGAGTCGAGCAAAGAGAGATTTCCTGAGATCTGTCTACAAGTCGAAGAGACACAGATACCCCGACGATCCGTCAACGAGTCGAGTGTACAAACTCCGGAGATCAGTCTGTGAGTAGAGCACACACAGCCCGTCGATCCGTCAGCGAGTCGAACGTACATAGATACTCCGACGATCCGTCATCGAGGTACTATCGAGTCAACCATTTCTTAGGTGGACGTTACGCCCTCTGGACCCAACCTTTCTAGGGAACCTCTTCCCTTTCTGATGGGTGAGGTCACAAGACCGGATCTCTTCAGGTACCTGACATATCAAGTACCCCAACGTTTCTCAACCTGTGCTGACTCACTGAATGTGAAAGTGAAATGTGAAAGTCCGCCTACGAGTCGAGGACACACAGAGACTCCGGAGATTGTCTACAATTCGAACACATATAGATTTGTGGAGATCCGTCTACGAGTCGAGTACACACATATAACCCGGAGACCTCTCTACGAGCCGAACACACCTCTACTCCGGAGATCCGTCTACGAGTCGAGCACCCACTGATACTTCGGTCTGACAAATTAAGACTCGGTAAGTCCCTGAAACAAGAAGACTAGGATTGTATAGATTAAAAGCATGAAAATGGTCGACATATTGTGGTTTGTGTCTTGTGAGTCTAAAGTTGTTTTGGTCGTGTTTGTCTAAAGTCGTAACTACGTAGGTCAGGGTCTAACCCATTTAGTTAAATGGGATATTTCGTTTATTTGATTAAGATTGATCCGAGGGGTGGGGATGTTCTCGATGGAGGGTTTACTTAGGTAACGTTGATCTGGTCAAGGGTTTAGTCATTTATTTAAATGGGACACTTCACTTTCAACGAGGTTTGAGAAGTACCTTAAGAGGTCCGGTCTTATGACCTCACCCATCGGAAAGGGAAGAGGTCCCCTAGAAAGGTTGGGTCCATAGTTTGGGTCCAGAGGGTGTAACGTCCCCCTGAGAAATGGTCGACTCGGTGTTCCCTTCGGGTAAATGGGATGTTAACTCGATTAATGTTGATCCCACCCGTACGGGGTACTCCTGATCAAGGGTTACTTGACCAATTCTCATCTCAGGTTGTTGTGGTGGAGAGACGTTTATCCATGGTTGTTTTAAACGTATAGGGTAATTCCTTTTCGGGTCTAACTCCCTTTTTATATAAGGGCACACGTGTGGTCTCACTGAATGGGAGGTTTTAACTCGGATAGTCGAGAATAGTGTTTTCCTGTGTGTTTTGTAACATGATCGACTTGGTCGATAGTTTAACGTATATGAATGGGATGTTTACTTTAACTCAGGGACCTGAGATCTTCAAAAAGTCAAGGAACAGAATTGACGGTTCACAACCCCAATCGGTCACCGTGAAGTCCTGTTGTTTACCAGGGTCATCGACGATCCCAGAACGGGGGTATAAGGGACTAGCCCAGACCGATCGGTGTTCGTCGTTCCGAGGACCGACCGATTCCGTTTAACAAGGACTCAGGTTCGAGCAAGACGAGTGGCGTACTATATCCGGTTACTTAGGGTCTCTATACAACTCCGTTCCTTCCCTAAAATTAACCCTTCGGTCGTCTACCTTTCCTACCGTCCGATCACGGAGTTTAGTTTACGGCCCAACAAAATATCTAGTCGCTCTTTCTCGTTACTCATTTCAGTTTTCCGTCTTCCTCTCCCTCTATGTCACTCCTTCATGTCACTCTTCCGGAAGTCAGACTTTTCCCTTACTTTTCGGAAGTCTTCCCCACGATGAGAGAAGATGGAGGTCCTCCCGTCCCTGTTTCATAGAGAGGGACTCGCCTTGTTTCTGTGACCTCAAATATCAGTTCGTCCTCCTATCCCCGGAGGTCTGTTCGGTGACTCATGCTAATATTATTAATTTCTTGCTTTTCGTTCAGTTCAAAAGTTGTACCTCAGTCTTAACCGAAAGAGAGACGTTGTTTTACTTCCTTGGGCAAAAGTACAAGGGACCCTTGTCTGTACCCGTTGTTGGGGAACTTCCCTGTCGGAGGTGTCCGTTCTTCTTTTTTAAAGTTCTGTCGATTTGGATCTTAAGATTATGGGTGTGGACCCGGATATAATGCTTTTTGGTACAAAGTTTTACTTTTTACGTGGGGTCGCAAGTGACGTCACCATGGAGGTTAGCGGGTTCTATTCCCGGTTACTGTCTATTTTAGAATTTACATCATGTATATATAATAATAATTTTACCTCAACTTTTTGGTTGTGACTTTAATACTTTAATCCGGTTACCAGGGGTGTCCCTATCTGGAACCACCTCACATAAGATTCTCTTTAATCGATGTTCCCTTCTTTTATCGTCTACAGAACCCTCCTCTTTAACTTTTTTTCTGTCTCCTTCAGTAAATGTTGTATCTGTGAGACTCTACGTTTGTGTTTGGGTCTTAAGGTTTCTCCCCCCTTATTTTTTTCTTTCTCGGTCCCCACCTAATCCTCCAGTCATGATTACATAGGTACCTTTAGAGACATTATCTATTGGTGTTCCTAATAGAGGAGGAGGGTAGGAAGGAGGTAAGAAGGGAGGAAAGTGTGTCCGTGACTTTGACATATAGGTTGTATATAGGTCTTTAGACGATGACATACTCGATTAGGTGTTCCGAATAGGGACCAGAAGGAAGGAACGTATACACGTTTGTTAGACATAGAGATTATCAGGTGTCCCTGGACTACTAGTCTTATCTCTTGAAATGGCCTGGAACAAGTTATTTGAGGTACCTTTTTTTTGTTGATGTGTATACGACTTATATAGACAGAATTGACTTAGTCAAGTAACATGTGACTCCTGTTCGTGTTTTGACGTTTAACTGATCTGAAGTCATATCGTAGCCGTACTCTGATTCTTTTTTCTTTTCTTTTGTTCTCATTACGGATGAAATAAGGGAGACTGGAGGCTCTGAACCCGAGAATACGGTAGGGACTTGGTAATCCTTTGATCTCAGGGTCCCGACCGGATACCACCCTAGATCTACCGGGTCGTCCCACGGGAAGTATCTCTACGGAGAATTTGGACATGACAGACAAAAAAAGACCGATCCTGATCTTAGGGATCACATGGGTTCGTTACCACCGGACTGGGAGACCGGAGCTCCTATGTCCCATTTCAGTGACTCATAGGTCTCAGACCCGTAACCCCTACGGTCGACTTCGTAGGAAGGACTCCCACGTCGAAGGATCCGTGGAGGGGTCCCTCACCACGGGGTCCATCCGTACTCAGAAGTCCCCTCCCATTTCGAAATACCCATTCTTCATCACTCCGTATTCGGGAACCCACAAGCGAGCCAGTATAAGGTGAGATTGAGTACCGGGTCCTTCGGATGAGAGGATTCCAAGACCATCGTCCACCTTGACCTCAACCCGTACTTCTTCACGACGGTGGACACCTGTAAAGGAAATTGATGTTGCACTGAGACCAAGATAGACGTGAAAGTTAAGTGTTCCGGAGACCACGGGAATCGTTGCCGACGGGAGTTCTTTCCAGAAAGTCGTCCAAAACGTCTTTATTTAAGGTTTTTGTCGGTTGAAAGTTATTCGGTCACCGTTGTCCATTTAAGAGGAGTATGGGAAAATTTTTTTTAGGTTAGTCGGTCTTCTGTTCTACGAGTCGTTGGCATTAATACTGTTCTCCTTACCTTTAGTTTAGTGTAGACTGTCTTGTTGGTAGGACTGACAGTCGGTCACCATTTACCACCTCTCTCGTCCCTCTACTACCTTTGGGGGTTGTTCACGACACCCTTACCTGTAACCGTTGTCGGGGATCTTTTTCTATCGGAGACGTCCGGTCTTGTTTTTTAAAGTTCTCTCGATTCGGATCCTTAAATTTTAGGTGTGGACCCGGAGACAATTCTCTTTGGTAGTGACTCTTGCTAAATACATGGGGTTGCAAGTGATGTCACCCTGGAGGTCTACGGTTCTCTGTCTGTACTCTTCTCCAAGTAGGTGTCTACTTTAGAATTTCTTTACACCATATAATTACCCGATAATGAGTCTGGACTTTTTGGCGGTGACTTTAATACTTTAGTCCGGTTACTAGGGGTGTCCTACGTGAAACCTCGTAGTATGTCATTCGCTTCGGTCGTTACCTACTTCTTTCACTGTCTACTACAGGGAGGTTCCGTTTTATTACTTCTCCATGTCCCCTTTAATACATGTTGTGTTTTTCTCTCAGACTGTAATATTGTGTTTCCTAAGGAGGGTCGGTTTTAATTTATTGTCCCTTGATGGTCCCTACTTAGTCCTTCGACGATGATTGGTATGTGTCTTTAGACATGGACATTATCTATTTGGTGTTTCTAATAGAGGAAGGAAGGAAGCACATACGTGATTTTAGACATAGAGATCGTACGAACAACAACAAACTAGCGATCAGTACAGACTGTGAAACACTGGGGTACCTGACATCTGGTGGTCCGAGGAGACGGGTACCCTAAAGGGTCCTTTCTGATGACCTCACCCCACGGTAAAGGAAGAGGTCATAGAGATTATATGGGTGTCTTTATACGTAGAGATAATCGATTAGGTGTTCCTAAGAGGAGACGGACGGACGGACAAAGTAGAGGGAGTACGTGCATATGTCATGGGTCCTTCGGCTGAGGGGATTCCAAGACCAACGTCCACCTTGGTCTCAACCCGTACTTCTTCACGACAGGACCTCTTTTACCTTAGAAAGATACGACGACCTCTCTTTGGTGTAGGATTTTTATTCCGATTTTAATTTTAACCTAAATTAATACTGTCATACACCAATGTACCTCATACCTGGTTCTCTGATTTATACCGTCTGTTGTACACTTTTGTTTAAACCATAGATCCTACACTCTCATTCCAAAGAACAGTCTAGGCGTCGAACATACGTGTATGAAGTACATAGAAAAGTTTAATATCGAAACAGACCTACATACCGATCTTCACCCTAACGACCTAGCATACCATTGAGATAAAAATCAAAAGAACTCCTTGGCGGTATGACAAGAGATGTCACTGACGTGGTTAAATGTAAGGGTGGTTGTCACATCCTCCCAAGGGAAAAGAGGTGTGGGAGACGTTGTGAACAATAAACCTCTAAAAATTTACTAACGGAAAGACTGGTAAAACTCCACCATGGAGTAACTTCAAAAATAAACTTCAAGAGTTTATTAATTGTTACTCCTCGTAATATCCTACTAAGAAATTAAACGTCTACATTTTATCCAAACTGTAGAGTCAAACTGTCAAAAGAATGTCTATTCCTAATTTATCAATAAAGGAAAGATCAGATTACTATCCCCGTACGTAATAGTACAATGAATTCCACTACCCGAGTCAAAACACAGAGACTCGTCAAAATTTCTACACGTGACGAGGGAAGTTTCTCTTCCGAATCAAAACCACCCCGGTTCAAGGTGGTAGGTTATTTTCGACAAGGAACTCTTTTATATCAGTCACGGTTCCCCCGTGTACCACTCTGGTGGTACAGATGACTGGGAAGGGTGTAGAGTCCGGAGTCACACTGGTAAGGTAAACTCCAAATTGTCAAACGGGACCACTATGTCGAACTGGAGAAAGACATACTGATCCACTCAACAATTACTGAAAAAAACCAAGATGACCCCGAAGTGTCCACCGCGATCACCATTTCTTGACGGACGGTTGCGTCCTCTGTATTTCTACGACCAAGTCAGGGACCCAGCCCTTCTAGGGGACCTCCTCCCGTACCGTTGGGTGAGGTCATAAGAACGGACCTCTTAGGGTACCTGTCTCCTCTGACCACCCGATACCAAGTGTCCCAGTGCTTCTCAACCTGTACTGACTTCGCTGAATCGTGGGACTGTGCGAGTGGGAGTCCTTTCCAGGATGTCACTTATGACGTCTTTATTTAACGTTTGTGTTGGTTGAAAGTTCTTCGGTTACCGTGTTCCAGTTAAAAGGAGTAAGGGAATTCTTATGTTTTGGGGTGTGACGGTGTCCTGTTATACGAGACGTAGAGATTATAATGTCCTCTTTACGGTTAGTTTACTGTTGTTCTTTAGTTTAGGTTGGACAGTCTTACCGGTAGGAGTGTTCAGACGTTGTTATGTACACCCTCTCTCGACCGATCACTACCTTGGATGGGCTGTGTTAGTCACCCTTACCTCTAACGGTTGTCGGGATCTTTCATGTCGGAGGTGTACGATCTTTTTCTAGAAGTCTTTTTGATTCGGATCTTAGACTGTATGGGAGTATACCCGAATATATGTTTTATGGTGGTAAGTTTTTCTGTGTACGTGGGGTTGTAAGTGACGTCGGGATGAATTTTATTTGTGTCTGGGTCCTTTTACAGGTGACTGTCTAATTTCGAATTTCTTCTACGTCATGTACCTATTTTACCTGATACCTGGTACTTTTTGACGGTGACTTTAATACTTTGATACGGGGTCCAACGGTGTCCCTACTTGGAACTTCTTAGAATGTGGTTGGTTCAGTCGGTCAGTTCCTTTCTGTTGTCATATGACAGGGGGAAGATACGTTTTACTTCTTTCTCTACGTCTCCTTGATTAAATGTTGTGTTTGTCTCTGAGACTCGTGAGTTTGTCTTTCACTGGGGAGGGGGTTTTGCACTTCCCGGTCCCTACTCGATCTTTAAACCCTGTTTGCATATGTGTCCTTATACACAGAAATTATCTACTAGGTGTTCGTCATAGAGGATGGAGGGGAGGAGGCAAGGAAGGAAGGTTCATATGTTTCTTTAGACATAGAGATTGTATATATCTTTAGACATAGACATTATCTTTTAGGTGTTCCTAATAAAGGAAGGAAGGAGTATGCGTGTATTTGGTCATAGAAGTTATCTATTAGGTATTCCTCATAGAGGAAGGAACAAAGAGGGAGGGTGTATTTGTGTTTGAGACGTAGGGATTGTATATGTGTCTTTAGATATAGACAATTATCTGTTAAACGTTCCTAATAGAGGAAGGAAGTAAGAAAGGTGTAAATGTGTCTTTAAACATATAGATTGTCTATGAGGTGTTTGTGGCCTACAAGTCGTGTCCCTTGAAACGAGCTTTAAGACGTTATTGCAGATCCCGTTTTGTTAGGTTTTTTCTTGTCTATACGACATATATAAGTATACAGTATTGTCTTAGTCCGTCAACATATGACTACTGTTCGTCTTTTACTGTTTAGTTGATATAAGGGTATATCGTAACCGTAATCTAATTTCTTTTCCTTTCCTTCAGTTTCGGATCAATTAAAGGAAGGTGGAGGGACTGCCCGACGATGGAGTAGGGACTTCAGACTCGTCGGAACCTTCGGTACTGACGGAACTTCACAGTTTGTCCACCCGTCCCACAGGAATTAACTCCTGACAGACCAAACGAGACTGACCCTGGTCTCAGGGATCATTTTGTTTTCCTACCAGCTGGTACACCGGAGTTTTGGACATTTTCATTAGGTCTAAGGTCCAGATAACCACGACCACGACCCCAGGGGTTAAGTTCGGAGGAAGGACTCTCAAGTCAGAGGATCCGTGGATGGAGTCGTCCCTCGTCACGGGGTCCATTCGTACTCAGACCTCCCCTCCCCACTTCAAAGTCCCCATTCATCATCATTCTGTGTCCGGGAACTCACAAACGAGTCCGTGCAAGGTGAGAATTAAATGACAGGTCCTTCGGAAGAAAGGGACTGAGAAGAACGTGTACCTTGGTCTCAACCCGTACTTCTTCATGACGGCGGAACACCTGTAAAAGATATTGATGTTGAACCGGTGTCCACGAATGACCGTAGAGGTTAAGTGTTCCACGTTCCCCGACAATTACTATCGACGGCAGTCTTTTCCGGGATGCCATCTATAACGTCTGTATTTAAGGTTTGTGTTGGCTGAAAGTTCTTCGGTTAACACTGTCCATTTAAAAGGAATGTGGGAAATTCCTTTTTTTTTCCTTTTGTGTGGTTTACCAGTACCCTGTTCTATAAGTTGTAGGGTTAAATAATGTCCTCCTTATGGTTAATTTTACTACTGTTCGTTAGTTTAAGGTAGACTCTCTTACCATAAGATTGACATACGTTTGTCATTTACCCCCTATCTCGACTCTCTACTACCTTAGGATAAAGTGTAAGGTACCCTTACTTGTCTATAACCGTTGTCCGAGATCTTTCCTGTCGAAGATATCCGTTGTTACTTTTTAAAACTCTCGCGATTCGGATCCTAAAATTATGGGTGTGGACCCGGATATAATACTTTTAGGTAGTAAGTTTACTGTGTACGCGGGGTTGTAAGTGGCGTCCCGATGAAGGTTGTCGGTTCTGTGTCTGGTTTCTTTACAAGGTAGTTGTCTAATTTAGAACTTCTTTATAACATGCATATATGTTACCCGATAATGAGTCTGAGTTTTTTTTGGGGTACTTTAATACGGTTACCAAGGACACTCCTTCTTGGATCCTCCTAGTATTTGATGCGTCTTAGTCGTTGTCTCCTTCTTTTATCGTCTACTACAGGAAGATCCATTTTAAAATTTTTCTCTCTAGGTGTCCTTCATAAAATGTTATATTTTTCTCTGAGAACTCTAAGTTTGTGTTTCTTAATTTTTTTATTTTTTCCTTTCCCGGTTCCTACTTAGTCCTCCAGCCATGATTGTATATCTGTTTTTAGACATCAACATTATCTATTAGACCTTTTTAATAGAGGAAGGAAGTAAGGAAGATGTATTCGTGATTTCAGACATAGAGATTGTATGGGTGTCTTTATACATAGAAATAATCCATTAGATGTTCCAAATACAAGCCGGAGAAAGGAAGGATGGTATGTGTATATACGTCCTTATATACGTATAGAGATTGTATATGTATCTGTAGACATCGATATTACCTATTAGGTGTTCCTGAGAAAGGAAGGAACCAAGGAACGTGTACATATTTTGTTAGACACAGAGATTATCTATAAGGTGTCCCTTGACTACAAGTCGTGCCTCCTGAAATGAGTTGGAACAAGTTATTGGAGATACCGTTTTCTTAGATTTTTTCATGTTAATACGAGATACATATACAGTATTGATTTAGTCAGGTAACATGTGACTCCTGTTCGTGTTTTCCGTTTAGTCGATATGAAGTTTTATCGTAGCCGTAAAACTTCTCATTTCTTTTCTTGTTCTTACTTTTCATTTCGGATCAAATGTGGGTGACTGGAAGTATTAAACCCTATCATAGGCTAGGGACCGTACACCCATCACAACTCAGGGTACCGACCTTACCCCGGTCGTCTCACGGGAAGTACTCTGTGGAGAATTTGGACAAAACGGACCAAAAGGGACCGACACTGGTCTTAGGTCTCACGTGGGTTTTCTACCACCGAACTGTTAGTCCGGACCCCTGGTTCTACTTCAGTAGTTCATAAGTCCAGGGGACCACGACCGCAGGGGTCGACTTCGGAGGAAGGACTCACACGTCGGAGGATCCGGGGAGGCGTCCCTCGTCACGGGGTCCAACCCTACTCAGACCTCCACCCCCCACCCCGAAACTCCCTTCTTTATCACTCTGAATTTGGGAACCAACGCGTCCGTGTAAGGTGAGATTAAGTCTCGGGTCCTTCGGTTGAAAGGGGTTCCGAGACCAACGTTCAGCTTAGCGTCAACTCGTACTTATTCACGACGGCGGAACACCTGTCATGAACATTGATGTACAACTGGTACGAACGAAGGATCGTGGAGGTTGAGTTGTTCTGAACACCCCGGAGTCCTTTTCAGGACGCCGGTCATAACATCTTTATTTAAGGTTTGTGTTGGATGACATTTCGTCGGTTAACCTTGTCTATTTTAAAAAGAGTGCGGGAAGTTTTTTGTTTTCATTTTATTTTCTGGGGTTTACCGGGTCCTGTTCTGTGAGTTAGTAGGATACTAATTATATCCTTAGGGTTAGTTTTGCTGTTGTTCATTAGTTTATAGGAGACTGTCTTATCGGTGGGACTGACATACGTTTGTCATTTACCCCCTCTTTCGGCCCTTTATTACCTTGGAGGATGTACGAGGTACCCTTACCTATAACCGTTGTAGGGGATCTTTCCAGTCGGAGGTGTCTACTGTCACTTTTTAAAGTTCTCTCGCTTCAGATCCCAAAATTATGGGTGTGAACTCGGATATAATGTTTTTTTGGTGGTAATTTTACTGTGTACATGGGGTTGCAAGTGACGTTACGATGAAGGTTATCCGTTCTGTCTGGTTTCTTTGCAAGGTAACTTTTTAATTTAGAATTTCTTTACACCATGTATATATGGAATCCTAAAATGAGTCTGTACTTTTGAAGGTACTTTAATACAGTGACCAGGTTTGTTCCTACCTACAATCTCCTAGT
This sequence comes from Capra ibex, assembly GCA_006410555.1. Taxonomy (NCBI): domain Eukaryota; kingdom Metazoa; phylum Chordata; class Mammalia; order Artiodactyla; family Bovidae; genus Capra; species Capra ibex. Next base: position 23,879,823 of record SJYO01014747.1, read on the forward strand.
ATATACATCACGTCAGTCGTTGTATCTTTTTTGTATTGTATACTACCGGGAAGAGGTGTTTTTCGTCTGTATGTCCCCTTCATTAAGTGGTGTGTCCTCTGGGATTGAAAGTTTGTGTTTCGAAAACCTTTTCTTTTTTTTTGCTTTCCTTACCCGGTCTATACTTCATCCTCCAGTCATAATTACATATCTGTCTTTAGTCATAGACATTATGTATTAGGTGTTCTCAAGAGAGAAAGGAAGGAGGGAAGGTGTATACGTGACTTTAGACATAGAGATTGTATGGAAGTCTTTAGAAATGATCCATTAAGTGTTCCTAATAGAGGACAGAAGGAGGAGGAAAGAAAAGAAAGAAGAAAGGAAGGTACGTGTATATGTTTCTTTAGAAATAGAGATTGTATGTGTATCTTTAGACATCGACATTATCTATTAGGTTTTTCTGATAGAGAAAGGAAGTAAAGAACGTGTACATGTTTTATAGACATAGAGATTATCTATGAGGTGTTCCTAAACTAAAAGTCGTGACTCTTTAAATGAGGTGGAACAAGTTATTGGAGATACCAAAATTCATGTTTCTACGATGTACATATACAGTATTGACTTAGTCAGGTAACATGTGACTCCTACTCGTGTTTTGACGTTCAGTTGATATGAAAGTATATGGTAGTCGAACGTTAATTTCCTTTCTTTTCATTATGGATCAAATAAGGGAGGTTGGAGGGACCGAACCCTACGATAAACTAGACACCTTGGACTCATCCGAACTCAGGGTCTCGACCTCATCCCACCCCGACTGTGTCGGTCCGTCCCACGGGACGTAATTCTGGAGAGAATTTGGAAATGACAACTCAAAAGAGACCGACCCTGGTCTTAGGGATCACGTGGGGTTACTACCACCGGGCTGGGAGACCGGAGCTCCTGGTCCCATTTCAGTGGTTCATAGGTCCCGACCGTGACCCTGGGATAGACTCCCGAGGAAGGACTCCCACGTCGGAGGATCCGTGGAGTCGTCCCTCGCCACGGGGTCCATCTGTACTCAGACCTCCCCTTCCCATTTCGAAACCCCCCTTCTTCATCACTATAAATTCGGGAATCCACAAACGAGTCCGTGTAAGGTGAGATTAAGTGTCGGGTCCTTCGGTTGATATGGATTCCGAGACCAACGAAGCTGGTCTCAACACCAGTAAAGGACATTGACGTTGGACTGGTGGCCACGAATGACCTTAGAGGTGAGGTTAAATGTTCCGGATGACAACGATGCAGCGCAGTCAGCACAGGTTGAGACACGTTGGGGTATCTGTGGTCGGATGGTCCGAGGGGACAGGGGTCCTAAAAGGTCCGTTCTTGTGACCTCACCCAACGGTAAAGGAAGAGGTTACGTACTTTCACTTTTCACTTTCACTTCAGCGAGTCAACACAGGCTGAGAATCGTTGGGGTACCTGACGTCGGATGGTCCGAGGAGACAGGTACCCTAAAAGGTCCGTTCTCATGACCTCACCCAGCGGACCCCCCGACAATTACTGTTGACGGGAGTTCTTTGCAGGACGTCACTTAAACCGTCTATATTTAAGGTCTTTGTCGGTTGAAAGTTCTTCGGTCAACGTTGTCCATTTAAAAGGGGTGTGGGAAATTCCCTTTTTTTTTTGTTTTAAGTTTTCCGGTGTCCTGTTCTACGAGTCGTAGGGATTAATAATGTCCTCCTTACGGTTAGTTTTACTGTTGTTCTTTAGTATAAGGTAGACTGTCTTACCGATAGTACAGACGTTTGTCAATTACCCCCCTCTTTCGTCCCTCTACTACCTTATGGGGATGTCCGAGATACCCTTATCTGTGACCTTTGTCGGGGAACTTCCCTGTCGGAGGTGTCCGGTCTTGTTTTTTGAAGTTCTCTCGATTTGGATTCTAAAATTATGGGTGTGGACCGGATATAATACTTTTTTTGTAGTAAGTTTTACTGTGTGTATACATGGAGTTGGAAGTGACGTCACGATGAAGGTTATGAGTTCTATGTGTAGGTTCTTCTTCAGGTAACTGTCCAATTTAGAAGTTCTTTACACCATGCATATATGTTACCCCACAATGAGTCTGTATTTTTTGGTGGGGACTTTAATATTTTAATACGGTTAAAAGGGGTGTTCCTACCTGGAAGTTCCTAGTATGTGATTCACTTCAGTGGTTGTCACTCATCGTCTACCACAGGAAAGATCCTTTTTATCTCTATGTCCCCTTCGTTTAATGTCGTACTTTTCTCTGAGACTCTAAGTCTGTGTTTCCGTATGGACTAAATCTGTTAGGTGTTCCTAATTGAGGAAGGAGGAAAGGAGACGGAAGGAAAGTGCGTGTATAAGTGTCTTTATCAAAAGAGGTTATATGTTTCTTTAGACATCGACATTATCTATGAGATGTTCAAGTCGTGTCTCTTAAAATGAGTTGGAACAAGTTATCATATACAGTTTTCTTATTTTTCTCATGTTTATACGGTATACATATAAAGTATTGAATTACTCAACCGACATGTGACTCTTCGCGTTTTGACGTTCAACCGATATAAAGTTTTCTCGTAACCGTAGTCTAATTTCTTTTCTTTCCCTTTCTTTTCATTACCGATAAAATAAGGAAGGTCGGAGGGATTGAACCCGACGAGAGGGTAAGGACCTCGGACTCGTCCGAACCCAGAGTAAAGACCTGACGTGACCCCAGGTCCGTCGGCCCAGTACTGTTGGTTTTAAAATTGTCTCTGTCCATTGGTACACTCAAAGTGGAGTACGTCATGTTGTTGGTTCTGTCCCTTCGTTCCATTAATATCTTCGTGTACTTACCTTTGTCTCCTACCCCGTGTACATGTGTCACGTTATAAAGGCTGGTACGATTCACTCTTTGTTACGGTTCAGGTCGAAGTCCTTTCCTTCATCTCTCTTAGTAGGGTTCACTTCATTCCCTCTGTTCCTGTCCGTTCACAGGATAACAATCCGTCCATCTTATCCTCTGTCCTCAGGTCTTACCGCCACCGATTTTCTGTTCCTTCCCTTTTCGGGTGCTTTTATCTTCTTTCCTTCCGGGCTCCTGGCCTCACTCCTGGAGTCCACCCTGTTTGTCGTGAGGACCGGTCGGGTGAAATATATCCCGTCCGGGTCCCCCTCCTTTTTTGTATCTTTTTCTCCTCGGTTTCCCGGTCCCGAGAGAAAAAAACGCAAAAACCCAGCCGTACGGGGGTGCGGAGTTCCCACATAAAAGGACAATAAAGATTTCTTTTCACTCGACATTGTGACTAGACAGGTTCTCGACATTGTGCCAGACAGAGTCTCGACACAGTGCAACTCCCGAAATTGTAGGTAACGAAGTTTAAAAACAACTCTGTTCTGTCTTGACTCCTCTAATGTGAGGAGACTGTGATACTATAGTGAAGATCCATATTTGATTTCAACCTATGTTTACTCGGATAACGGGTTCTGCTGAATCTTTCCTTTGAAAACCAGTGGTTCTATGTTTCCACATCCCGTACCTCATAGTGTGATGACAACTATTTTATTCACTGGTCCTGGGTGACACATTGTGTTCCTTTGAATGACGTACGAGACATTATTGGATATTTCTTTTTTTGGGGTTGTTTAGTATATATGTAGACACATCTTTACTTTGTTCAACATTACCTTCCTTTTCCTTTTTTGTTTTGTAGGTCTTCTGACATTAAGTGACATATGAGGTCAAGTTTACTACCCTGCTTTTGTCTTGTTTTTTCTGTAAGACTGAGACAAGGGGAGTCCTGTAGGACTCGACCCGACCACAGCGTAGGGACCTCGGACTGGCCAAACCAAGGGTTCCGACCTCACAGGACCCCGACTCCTTCGACCCTCGTACATCGACCGTCACACGGAGGATTTTCCTGGACCAACCCCTGACAGACCTCTCGGGGGTTGTAGGTCCATGTGAACCCTATTTAATTCTCTGATCTTAATTGTATATGTGTAATTATATGTAGTTCATCAACTATTTTTCATGGATAACTTATCGTGTCTCTTCAAATAACTTGTGTGACATTAGTTGGTATACGTCTTTTCTTGCGATCTGACTTATCTATTTACAGATACATATTAACTTATCTCAAGAACATGTGCACTTTGTATGTGTTATAGACTTTAGGTGAGATAAGGTTATCCTCTATTGTTCCTTTATCCCCCTTTTATTCACACCGTACTACATCACGACGGTGGCACACCGGTAAAAGACATTCTTGTGATACCTCTCAAGACGACGACCCGTAAGTCATAAGTGATCCTAGGTTCTTCCATTATTTTTTGTCGACGGGATTCCTTTCCAGGATCCCCAATAGTAGCTTTTTCTTAGGTTTTGTTCCGTCCGTAATTTCTTCGGTTAAAATTCTACATTTAAATTGAGTGTGGGAAATTTTTTTTTTAGAATTGTTTTGCTACAGTTGTAACGATTTGTAATCTCTTTTCGTTTAGATTTGATGTTGTTCCATAGTGTAGTGTGGTCAGTCTTACTGGTGACAGTTTTAGACATGTTTGTTATCACGACCTCTCCCACACCTCTATTTTCCTTGTGAGGAGGTGGGTACGAACCCTACCTTTAACCATTCAGAAATACTCCCTGAGACTCTCCGAAGGAAGTTGGTACTCCTCTTACTTTAGTCTTTTGAGGAAGAATTGTGATATGTGTTTTATTTGGGGTTTATCATATTCATGGATTTACGTTTCTGTCTACGATACTTTAATAACTCTTTTTTATATTTGTCCTGTACTAAATTTTATGTCCGTCGTTTAAGAAACACCTAGGTGGAGAATTTTATTGCCTTTTATTTGGTGTTTCGTCTTTTACCCTGGTTTAATTGGTGTTTTGTAAACACATGGTTTCCTTTGGGATTTGCTTCCTCTTGTTGGGAGTTTGATCCTTCTTTATAAACGTTTCTTTCTATGGGGGTTCCCTGTCATTGTCGACGGGAGCCCTTTGCCGGATACCGACCGTGATCTCTTTATTTAGGGTTTGTGTCGACTGAAAGTCCTTCGGTTACGGGTTTCGATTTAACGGGAGTATAGGAAATTCCTTTTTTTTCTTTTGTGTTTGAGTTTGGAGGGGGTGGTTTGTTCTACGAGTCATCAGGATTAACTACGTCTTTACGGTTAGCTTTTCTACTACCCTTTAGTTTAGGGTGGTGAGTGTTACCGGTCACAGTGTGTAGGCGTTGTTATTTATACCCTACCTTAGACTCCCTCTTTTTTAGTGGGATTTGAGAGCCACCCTTATATGTAACCGTCGCCGGTCATAGTAAGGTCAGAGACTTACGGTCTTTGTTTTGCTAGTTCAGGACGACTCGGCTCTTAGGTTGTAGGGGGGTGGAACCGGACATAGGACTCTTTCGGTAGCTAGTTTTCCGTGTTCGTGGTGTTGTTTGGAGGTCGTACTGAAGGTCATCGGCTCTGCGTGTTGGTCGTTTTAGAGGTTGTTCTTCAATTTCGAATTTGTTCTTCACATCTATATATGTCGTCTGATAAAGAGTGAGTAATTTTTAGTGGTGACTTTAATCCCTTAATCCTGTGACCCTCGGTGTCCCTATCTGGAACTTCCTAGTATGTGATTCCCCTTAGTCCGTCTCCTTCTGGTACCATATACTCCATGTAAGGTCCGTTTTATTTTTATCTGTACGTTCAGTTGTTTAAATGTTGGGTTTTTCTCTGACTCCTAAGTTTCAGTTTGTAGTCAGTCAAGTCAACGAGTCAACACAGACTGAGAAACGCTGGGGTACTTAGCGTCGTACGGTCCGGAGGGACAGGTAGTGGTTGAGGGTCTCAAATGGGTTTGAGTACAGGTAGCTCAACCACTACGGTAGGTCGGTAGAGTAGGAGACAGTAGGGGAAAAGGAGGACGGGGGTTAGGGAGGGTCGTAATCCCAGAAAAGGTTACTCAGTTGAAAAACGTACTTCACCGGTTTAATAACCTTAAAGTCGAAATTGCAGTCAGGAACGTTACTTGTGGGTCCTGACTAGAGGAAATCCTACCTGACCAACCTAGAGGAACGTCAGGTTCCCTGAGAGTTCTCAGAAGAGGTTGTGGTGTCAAATCTTCGTAGTTAAGAAGCCGTGAGTCCAAAGAAGTGTCAGGTTGAGAGTGTAGGTATGTACTGGTGACCTTTTTGGTGTCGGAACTGATCTACCTGGAAACAACCTTTTCATCACAGAGACGAAAAATTATACGATAAATCCAACCAGTATTGAAAGGAAGGTCCCTCATTCGCAGAAAATTAAAGTACCGTCGTTAGTGGTAGACGTTACTAAAACCTCGGGTTTTATTATTTCAGACTGTGACAAAGGTGACAAAGAGGTAGATAAAGGGTACTTCACTACCCTGGTCTACGGTACTAGAAACAAAAGACTTACAACTCGAAATTCGGTCGAAAAAGTGAGAGGAGGAAGTGAAAGTAGTTCTCCGAAAAATCAAGGAGAAGGGAAAGACGGTATCCCACCACAGTAGACGTATAGACTCCAATAACTATAAAAAGGGCCGTTAGAACTAAGGGTGAACGCGAAGGCAGGTCGGGTCGTAAAGAGTACTACATGAGACGTATATTCAATTTATCCGTCCCACTGTCATATGTCTGAACTGGATAAGGAAAAGGATAAACCTTGGTCAGACAACAAGGTACAGGTCAAGATTGACAACGAAGAACTAGACGTATGTCCAAAGAGTTCTCTGGGTAGTCCACCAGACCATAAGGGTAGAGAAAGTCTTAAAAGGTGTCAAATAACACTAGGTGTGTCAGTTTCCGAAACCGTATCAGTTATTTCGTCTTTATCTACAAAAAGACCTTGAGAGAACGAAAAAGGTACTAGGTCGCCTACAACCGTTAAACTAGAGACCAAGGAGTCGGAAAAGATTTTGGTCGAACTTGTAGACCTTAAAGTACCAAGTGCATAACGACTTCGGACCGAACCTCTTAAAACTCGTAATGAAATGATCGAACACGACGATCTCTACTCACGTTAACACGCCATCAAACTCGGAAGAAAACCGTAACGGAAAGAAACTCTAACCTTCCTTTTGACTGGAAAAGGTCAGACACCGGTGACACTCAAAAGGTTTAGACGACCGTATAACTCACGTCGTGAAAGTGTCGTAGTAGAAAGTCCTAAACTTTGTCGAGTTGACCTTAAGGTAGTGGAGGTGATCGAAACAAGCATCACTACGAAAGACACCGGGAGAACTGAAGTGTAAGGTCCTACAGACCGAGATCCACTCACTAGTGTGGTAACACTAATAGACCCAACACTTCTAGAAAAAACATGTCAAGAAGACAGATAAGAACGGTGGAGAAGAATTATAGAAGACGAAGACAATCCAGGTATGGTAAAGACAGGAAATAGCTCGGGTTGACTTCCCAACACTTACTTTATCCTCCAGACATGGATGTGTCTGTCCTTTCCATATAGACGTCTTCTATTAGGTGTTCCTACTAGGAGAAGGAAGGAAGAAGGAAGGTGCATATGTGTCTTTATACATAAAGCTTGGATATGTGTCTTTAGAGAAAGAACTTCTCTATATTGTGTTTTGAATTGATAGAAGGAAGAAACATCGGTGTCTTTTCACATAGACTCTACCTATTAAAGTTTCCGGGGATACGAGTCACGAGACGAGTAATAAGATACCGTTTTTAGGTTTGTTGGTATCTGTATGGGGTATCTATACACTGTGGACTTGGGGCACTACAGGTGACTGTCACCAGTGTTGCACCGTTTAGCTGTTACGACACGACGTCGTAGCCGTTCTACAATTTCTTTCCATTCATTTAGTCACGGAAAAGATACTAGAGGTTGGAGGGACTGTGTCCTACGATAGGGTAGCGACCTCCGACTCGTCCGAACCCAGGGTGAAACCGAGACCTCCACCAGTTGTGTCGGACCGGGCCACCGGACACAACTTGGGATGACTTTATAGATGATAGAGGATGTAAGACCGACCCCAGTCCCAACACTCACCGTAGTTCCGGAGTTCGTTAACGTCCGTCCCGAGTCGTTCGGATCAGGAACGTACTACGACCCTAAGGGTCGAGTTCCGAGTAAGGACTGTCACGTCGGAGGATCGTGGGTTCGTGGGAGTCGTCACACGACACCTGGGACTTCCCTAATCGGACCTGGCCCACAAACACACTACGAAATCTTCCTTTTTCAGGACTCTGAGTTCGGGAAAGTACAAACGAGTCTGTGTAAGGTGAGATAAAGAGAAGGGTCCTTTGGTTGAAAGAGATTCCGCAACCAATGAGGTCCTTGGTTTTCCTCCGGACTTATCACGACAGCAGAAAACCTGTTAAAGTCATTCATGATAAAATAGAGGTCTCAAGTGACCGTGGACTCAAGTGTTCCTGACGACGACGATTTAGTGAAGTCAGCACAGGCTGAGACACGTTGGGGTATCTACAGTCGGGTGGTCCGAGGGGGCAGGGACCCTAAGAGGTCCGTTCTTGTGACCTCACCCACCGGTAAAGAAAGAGGTTACGTACTTTCACTTTTCACTTTCACTTCAGCGAGTCAGTACAGGTTGAGAATCGCTGTGGTACCTGACGTCGGATGGTCCGAGAAGGTAGGTACCCTAAAAGGTCCGTTCTCATGAGCTAACCCCACGGTAACGGAAGAGGCAGTGTTCCTGACCCCAATACAATTACTGTCTACGGGACTCTTTTACAAGACCCTGTTATGACCTTTTTATCAAAGGTTTGTGTGGGTTGAAAGTCCTTGGGTTAACAGTCTACGTTCAACAGAACTGTGGGTAATTCCTTTTTTTTTTTTTTTTTGGTTTGGAGGTGTCGGCTTGTTCCACGATTCCTAGGGATTAACGACTTCCTTACAGTCAGTTTTGCTGTCACCATTTAGTTCACAGTGTTAGTGTTAGTGGTGTTTAGATGTTCGTTATTTAAGCCCTCTCTCGGACCTCCTTTTCCTTCCGGGGATTTCCAGAGACACCTATTTATGCTACCGTTGTCAGACCTTTTACCTGTCAGAGTTTGTGGACCTTTCTTGAGAGGTTTCTCCACTTCACATCCTAGACTGTAAGGGTGCGGACCCGGATCTAGGACTCTCTTGGTGACTAGTTTTCCGTGTCCGGGGGGCTCCTCGTGGCGTCGCGGTGAGGGTCATCGGCTCTGTGTGTCGGTAGTCTTAGGGGTCACTCTTCAGTTTCGAATTCGTACTACGCCACGCACATAGACCATCCGATAAAGAGTACCTTTAACCCCTTAATCCTGTGACCCTCGGTGTCCCTACCTGGAACTTCCTAGGATGTGTTTCCTTTCAGTCCGTCCGTCTTCTTTTGATACCATATACTCCATATAAGGTTTATATTTGTATGTTTCGTTGTATGTTAAGCTTTTCTCTGAGTCTTAGGTTTCAGTTTCACAAGTTCTTTTTTTATTTATTTATTTACTTCCCGGAACTTACTTAATCTTCAAGGCATGGATGTGTCTGTTCTTTACGCACAGACATTGTCTATTAGGTACTCCTAATAGAAGCAGGAAGGAAGTAAGATGTATATGTGTCTTTAGAAATAGAGACTGGATATGTGTCTTTAGAGATTCTATATGGAGTTTTTAATTGATAGAAGGAAGAAACACATATGTGTTTTTTCACATAGACCCTATGTATTAGGTGCTCCTGGACTACGAGTCGTGAGACGAACTGTAAGGTACCGTTTTTAGTTTTTTCTTATCTCTATGTTGTACTACTAATTTATGGATTAACCCTCGACATATGACTGTTTTTAGTGTTGTGAAGTTTAACTGATATGACGTTCCATCGTAGACCTTTTACAATTTCTTTTTCTTTCTTATCGTCAAGGATGAGATACTGGGGGGTTTGAGGGACTGAACCCTACGATAGGGTAGGGACCTCCGACTCGTCCGAACCCAGGGTGACGACTTAGTCCCACCCCAGCTATGTCGGACCGTCCCTTAGGAAGTGACTTGGCAAGACTTTCCAGATGACACACGGGACAGACCGATCCTGTTCTCAGGTGTACCGTAGATCCGGGACTCCTTAAAGTTCCGTTTTAAGTCGATCGGAGTTGAAGGGGAGCCTCTTCCGTTACCGTGGGGTGAGGTCTTGAGAACGGACCTTTTAGGGTACCTACCTCCTCGGACCATCCGACGTCAGGTACCCCAACGTTTCTCAACCTGTGCTGAAGTGAAAGTGAAAAGTGAAAGTACGTAACCTCTTCCTTTACCGTTGGGTGAGGTCACAAGAACGGATCTCTTAGGGTCCCTGCCCCCTTGGACCACCCGACGGTAAATACCCCAGCGTGTCTCAGCCTGTGCTGACTTCGTTGAATCGTCGTCGTCGTTGGAGGGGACCACGACCCCTAGGGTTAGGTTCGGAAGAAGGACTCACGTCGGAGGATCGTGGATTCGTGGGAGTCGTCATATGACACCTGGGACTTCCCTAATCAGACCTGTCACAAACACTCCGAAATTCCCCTTTTTCATCACTCTGAGCGGGAAAGGACAAACGAGTCCGTGTAAGGTGAGGTAGAGTGTCGGGACCTTCGGTTGAACGGGATTCCGAGACCAACGGGGGTTCTTGGTTCCACCCAGACTTTTTCACGACGGTAAAACACTTGTAAAGGACCTTGATGTTGAACTAGTGAGAACGAGTGTCCGTGGAGTCAAGGGTTCCGGACCCCAAGACGTTTACTGTCGGTGGGAGTCCTTTACAGGACGCTGGCCGTGGTCTCTTTCTTTAAGGTTTGTGTCGGTTGAAAGTCCTTCGACTTGGTTTCGATTTAACAGGAGTGTGGGAAATTCCTTCTTTTTTTTTTCTGTTATGTTTGGGTTTGGAGGGGCTGGTATGTTCTACGAGTTGTAAGGATTAACGACGTCTTTACGGTCAGCTTTTCTACTACCCTTTAATTTAGGATGGTGAGGGTTACCGGTTGTTAATTATACCCTACCTCAGACTCCCTGTTTCTTAGCGGGATTCGAGAGTCACCCTTATCTGTAGTCGCCGTCGGTCATAGTACCGGTCAGAGGTTTACGGACTTTTTTTATTTTTTAGTTCAAGATGATTCGACTCCTACGCTGTAAGGGGGTGAAACCGGACATGGGACTCTTTTGGTAGCTAGTTTTCCGTGTTCGTGGTGTTGTTTGGAGGTCGTGCTGAAGGTCATCGGCTCTACGTTTGGTGTTTTAGAGGTTGTTCTTCAATTTGTTCTTCACATCTATATATGTCGTCTGATAAAGAGTGAGTAATTTTTAGTGGTGACTTTAAGCCTTTAATCCTGTGACCCTCGGTGTCCGTACCTTGATCTTCCTAGTATGTCATTCCCCTCAGTCAGTCCGTCTCTTTCGGATACCATATACTCCATGTAAGGTTCGTTTTGTTTATGTTTGTATGCTCCGTTGTATAAATGTTAGGTTTTTCTGAGACTCTTAGGTTTCAGTTTGTTTCAGAAGTTCTTTTCGTTCATTTCCCGGAACTTACTTAATCTTCAAGGCATGGATGTGTCTGTTCTTTACAACATTATCTATTAGGCACTCCTAATAGGAGTAGGAAGGAAGTAAGATGTACATGTGTCCTTAGACATAGAGGTTGGATATGTGTCTTTAGAGCTTCTCTGTCAGGAGTTTTTAATTCACAGAAGGAAGAAACATATGTGTTTTGCACATAGACCCTATGTATTAGGTACTCCTGGACTACGAGTCGTAAGACGAACTGTAAGACACCGGTTTTATTTTTTTCTTATCTCTATGGTGTTCTACTAATTTATAGACTAGTCACTCGACATATGACTGTTTTTAGTGTTGTGAAGTTTAACTGATATAACGTTCTATCACAGACCTTTTGCAATTTCTTTTACTTTCTCAAAGTCAAGGATGAGATACTAGGGGTTGGAGGGACTGAACCCTACGATAGGGTAGGGACCTCCGACTCGTCCGAAGACAGCCTGAGGACCTGACCACACACCGTCTCGGACCTTACACCTTACTGTTGACGGGACTCCTTTGCAGGTCCTGTCTAATGACCTCTTTTTCAACTTTGTGTCGACTGAAAGTCCTTTGGTTGACGGTTTCCATTTAACACAAGTATGGGAAATTCGGTTTTTTTTTGTTTTTTTTGTTTTTTGAGTTTGTTTTGTTTAAGTTTAGAGGTGGTGTCCTGGACTACGATTATAAGGGATTTACGACCTCCTTACAGTTAGTCTTACTGTTACCCTTTAGTTTAAAGTGGTGAGTTACCGGTAGTAGTGTTCAGATGTTTTTTATTTAATCCCTCTCTCGGACCTCCTTTTTCTTAGTAGGATTCGACAACCACGCTTCTATGTTACCGTAGTCGGTCATATTACGTGAAACTTACTGACCTTTTTTTGATAGTTACCCATGGTTCGGATCCTAAACTCTTTTCGAATATAGGACTCTTTTGGTACACCGATACAATTTGTGACATGACGTTAAACTTTTGTATATGAATTACATATCGATGTTTGTGTTATCTTTTCGTTCTTCTTTTTTGTTTTACTTCTTTTCGTTTTACTTTTATCCTATAAAGAATGTTGTCTTCTAGACTAACTCTTCAAAGGAACGTACTCTAATAAAATGTTTTTTTTGATCTAAATGACGAAATTAGATATAAAGTTTTTCTTGATTAATCAGTTTACTCCGGTTAATTAGATGGTTGTCCTATTGTTCTATTTATACCTGTTCTTTCGTCCACTTTTGTAAAATGGTCTGTGTAAAATACTGTAACACTATTATGGTAATTTTTTATGGTTTTTTAAAACTACTAAAAGAAATTTCTTACTTAGTTTTCCTCAAATGAGACTTCTACATTAAAGGTATAAAATATACACGGTTATAAAAGGACGTACTTTATACCTTTTAAAGTATAAAGTACGTCCTTTTAGATACGGATATTGGAGGAGACACCTTATACCGTTTAAAGTATAAGGTATATCCTTTTAGAGACGGGTATTAAAGGACATACTTTATACCTTTTAAGACTAACTTTAATATATAAAAATCCTTTTACTTAGGTGTATAAGAGTATGATTCCGTTCCAACGGTCTTTGTGTGTCTTTTGCCGGTAATTTTTTAGTGTGAACACATCTTGGATTTTATACTCTGTTTACTTGGATGGATACTTTATCTCTACCTCTTCCTTTACCTTTGGCTGAGGTCATGAGAACGGATCTTTTAAGGTACCTACCTCCTCGGACCATCCGATGTCAGATACCCCAGTGTTTCTCAGTCTGTGCTGATTCGTTGATTGTGTGTGTGTGTGTGTGTGTACTTTGTCTCTCTCTGAGTGTTTAGGTCCTCGATTACCAACGGTCTGATCCCATCTCCAATTTCTATTTTAGTGATAGACTTTACATTATTTTATTATCCTATATCATACGTCGTCTCTCTTTATATCGGTACTAAAACATTATAGAAATTTACCTCTTATAAGGTAATTTTATGACTTAGTGATACAACATAGGATATGAAGTCACCTTTTTCTTTGTCACCTAACTATTGATATTTGTGTTTTGTATTAGTTCTTACTTCCAATGGTTTTATTTTTACCCTTTAAAATCTTTATCTGTAAGGGTAGTTCTTTAATTAAACCTACTCTAATGATTTTTACAGGTAACCAAGTAGGTGCTCTTACTTGTTGTACCTCTTAGAACTTTTTTACTTTGTGTCATCACGGAATCCTTTGTCGTCAGTGTACGGACCCGTATCTCAGTCCCTCTTCGTTGTAAAAGTTTCTGTTCCCATGGGTACGGTAGGGACGGTCTGGCCAAAGGTAACGTTCCTGTGACGACGTTGGATTCACACCTTCCTGTGTCTCTACTTATTTCTTTTACCCTATATGTGTGTGTTACTAAATAATTAATCTTCCTTCTTACTTTGTTACCGTACAAGTCCGTGTCCCTTCTTCCGTCTCTACTAGTATCGTTCACTTCACTCTCTCTGTCCCTCACTGTCTATATTGTGTCTACTAGAGTCGTTCGTAGGATCACCACCAGTAGCCTTTTCCTGAGTTTTGTCCCGGCTCAATGGTCTTCGGTTGGAACTCTCCACTCGACCTCAGTGGGAACTTTTGTTTAGTGGACTTTTCTCCAGTTACAGTGGTTTATAATCTCTATGTTTAACTTTGGGGTCCTTCCATAGTGGAGTGTCTTCCGACTTACCGTAACAGCCTTTGAGTTGTTTGTTAGTTACGACTACTTCCACACCTCTTTTCCCTTACAAGGAGGGGACTACGGCCCTTATATTTGACCATTGTCTATGACACTTCCCTCTCGCTCCGAATAATTCTATTTCTTTTACTCTTACTCCAATCTTATGAAGAGAAATTGTGTTGTGTACTCTAATTGAAGTTTATTATCTCTAGATTTCAAGTCCTCTCTAAGAAACTCTCAGAATTCCTTTTGTATCCGTCCTGTACGCTACTATTTTTGACATTCCAGAGAAAATTAGGTAGAGTGTCTCGTTACTTTTTCTGTGACTTTTATCCTTTTGTACTGGATGAAGTTAAATTTTCGTCCACGGGTCGTTTCCTTTGGAATTCCTTTCTGTTTTCGTTAGGTCTTACCCTTCTTTATACACGTTTGGGTCTATGGGTGTTCCTTAAGTAGAGACGTTGGTTGTTTGTCGAGTATTAAAACGTTATAAATTTATCTCAAATCCTGAACGGTCCACCATAATTACCATTTCTTGGGTGGACGGTTACGTCCTCCACATTCTACACTAAAACTAGGGAACCAGCCCTGTTAGGGTACCTCCTCCCGTACCGTTGGGTGAGATCATAAGAACGGACCTCTTAGGGTCCCTGTCTTCTCGGACCACCCGATGTCAGGCATCTCAGTGTTTCTCAGCCTATACTGACTTGCTGATTTTCTGTGATATACATATGTGTGCAAAGGTCCGTGTGTGTGTACGTGTTTACTTATAACAAGTAAACTTGTTATTTTATTAACTTATAAGTTTTATTAACTTATACGTTATTTTATAACTGAGTAATACAACATAGTTTTTTGTTTGTCTCAATACAATTAACTGACATAAAGTTATTTTTTTTATGAACTACCTATCGATGTTTGTACTTTCTTTTAGTTCTTCTTTTTTCATCGTTTTACTGTCACCTTTTAAGAATTGTCTTTAGGTTAGTTCTTTAATTAAATTTACTCTAATGATTTTTAGTGTCTTCGATCTAACTGGTAAAATTAACAACGAAGTCTCTCTTGATTAATAAGTTTCGTTAGGTTAATTAAATGGTTGTACTATTTCTACCGGGTCTTCCGTTCCTATTTGGGTGTAAAATGGTTCGGGTGTAACATTATTAATCTTGGTAATATTCTATATTTTAAAAAAACTGATAAAAGAAATCTCTTACTAAGTTTTCTTCAAATAAGATTTTTACATAAAGGGTATAAAAGTATACACGGGTCTAAAAGGACTTCCTTTATACCTTTTGAGGTGAGTACAAAAGGAATTACTCCGTACGTTGAAAGTATAAAAGACTCCCTTTTGGACACTGGTATAAAAGAACATACTTTATGACCGTTGAAGATATATAGGAAGTCCTTTTAGACACAGGTATAAAGGACATACCTTATACCTTTTAAGGCTAACTTTATTTTAGCGATAAAACTCCTTATACTTTGATGTATAAGATTCGGTATATGATTCGGTTCAATGAGTCTTTCTGTGTCCGTTGATGGTATACTTTATTATGAATACAACTTAGATTTAATACTGTGTCTACGTGAATAGATACTTTGTCTTTCTCTGAGTGTTTATATCTTTGATTACCTACGGACACCCCTAAACAGACGCTTTCAACGGTCTGACCCCATCTCTAATTCTCTATTTTCGCGTTATTGTTACATTCATTTGATTATCGTATATCATACGTCGTCTCCCTTTATATCGGTACTGAAACGTTATATAAATTTACCTCATATAAGGTAATTTTATGACTTAGTGATATAACATTGGGTTTCGTTTATATCATCATAGTTATTTGACATCAAGTTAAACTTTTCTTTATTACCTACCTATCGAAGTTTGTGTTTTGTATAAGTTCTTCTTTGTAATCGTTTTAAGTTTACCCTTTCAAAATTTTTATTTCTAGAGTAGATCTTTAATTAGACCTCTAATAATTTTTACAGGTGCCAAGTAGGTGATCTTTATTTGTTGTACCTCCAAGGAGCTTTGATTTTTATCTTCACGTAAGTCTTTGTCGTCAGTGCACGGACCCGTATGTCAGTCCCTCTTCGCTGCAAAAGTCTCTGTTCCCATGGGTACGGTAGGGCCGACCTGACCAAAGGTATCGTTTCTGTGACGCCGTTGGATTCACACCTTCCTGTGTCTTTACTTATTTCTTTTACCCTACATGTGTGTGTCACGATATACTGAGTCGGTTATTTCTAGTTACTTTGTTGCCGTAGAAGTCCGTGTCCCTTCTTCCATCTCTGCTAGTATCGTTCACTTCACTCTCTGTCCCTCACTGTCTATACTTTGTCTACTAGAGTCGTTCGTAGGATCACCACCAGTAGCCTTTTCCTGAGTTTTGTCCCGGCTCAATGGTCTTCGGTTAGAACTCTCCACTCGACCTGAGTGGGAACTTTCGTTTAGTGGACTTTTCTCCAGTTACAGCGATTTATATATCTCTATGTTTAACTTTGGGGTCCTTCCATAGTGGAGTGTCTTCCGACTTACCGTGACAGGCTTTGAGTTGTTAGTTACGACTACTTCCACACCTCTTTTCCCTTACAAGGAGGGGACTACGGCTCTTATATTTGACCATTGTCTGTGACACTTCCCTCTCGTTCCGAATAATTTTATTTCTTTTACTCTTACTCTAATCTTATGAAAAGATTGTGTTGTGTACTCTAATTGAAGTTTATTATCTCTAGATTTCAAGTCCTCTCTAAGACACTCTCAGAATTCCTTTTGTATCCGTCCTGTGCACTACTATTTTTAACGTTCCAGAGAAAATTAGGTAGAGTGTCTCGTTACTTTTTCTTCGGTTTTTATCCTTTTACACTGGATGAAGTTAAATTTTCGTCCACGGGTCGTTTTCGTTAGGTCTTACCTTTCTTTATACACGTTTGGGTCTATGGGTGTTCCTTAAGTAGAGGTTTTGGTAATTTGTCGAGTCTTAAAACATTATAAATGTATCTCAAATCCCGAAGGGTCCATCACAATCACCATTTCTTGGGTGAACGGTTACGTCCTCTGCATTCTCTGCACCCAAGTTAGAGACCCAGTCCTGTTAGGGTACCTCCTCCCGTAACGTTAGGTGAGGTCATAAGAACGGACGTCTTAGGGTACCTGTCTCCTCGGACCACCCGATGTCTGGTATCGTAGTGTTTCTCAGTCTGTACTGACTTCTGATTTGTCATCGTATACATATGTGCAAAGGTCCGTACGTGCGTACGTGTTTACCTCAAATAAGGTATTTTTATACCTTAGTAATACAACATTGACGTTTGTTTCTCAATACAATTAACTGACTAAATTTATTTTTTTATGAACTACCTATCGATGTTTGTGTTTTCTTTTAATTCTTTTTTCGACGTTTAACTTTCACCCTTTAAGAATTGTTATCTTCTAGGTTAGTTCTTTAATTAAACTTACTCTAATGATTTTTACTGTCTTCGATCTAACTGGGAAAATTAGCAACGAAGTCTTTCTTGATTAATGAGTTTCGTTAGATTAATTAAATGGTTACTTTGTTTATACCGGTCTTCAGGTCCTATTTGTGTGTAAAATGGTTCGGGTGTAAAACTATTAATCATGGTAATATTCTATTTAAAAAAAAAATGATAAAAGAAATCTCTTACTAACTTTTCCTCAAGTAAGATTTTTATATAAAGGATATAAAAATATACACGGGTCTAAAAGGACATACTTTATACCTTTTGAGGTTTAAGGTACGTCCTTTTACACACGGGTCTAAAAGAACATCCTTTATACCTTTTGAGGTTTAAGGTACGTCCTTATAGAGGTAGGTACAAAAGGACATACCTTTTAGACGTTGGTATAAAGGACATACTTATACCTTTTAAGAATAACTTTATTACGATAAAACTCCTTTTACTTTGATGCATAAGAGTATGATTCGGTTTAAAGAGCCTTTCTGTGTCCGTTGATGGTATACTTTATTATATATACAACTTAGATTTAATACTGTGTCTACGTGAATAGATACTTTGTCTTTCTCTGAGTGTTTATATCTTTGATTCCCTACGGACACCCTTAAACAGATGTCCTCAACGGTCTGACCCTATCTCCGATTTTCTATTTTTGTGATATTTATTACATTCATTTGATTATCGTATATCATACGTCGTCTCCTTTTATGTCAGTACTGAAACGTTATATAAATTTACCTCATATAAGGTAATTTTATGACTTAGTGATATAACATTGGGTTTCGTTTATATCATCATAGTTATTTGACATCAAGTTAAACTTTTCTTTATTACCTACCTATCGAAGTTTGTGTTTTGTATAAGTTCTTCTTTGTAATCGTTTTAAGTTTACCCTTTCAAAATTTTTATTTCTAGAGTAGATCTTTAATTAGACCTCTAATAATTTTTACAGGTGCCAAGTAGGTGATCTTTATTTGTTGTACCTCCAAGGAGCTTTGATTTTTATCTTCACGTAAGTCTTTGTCGTCAGTGCACGGACCCGTATGTCAGTCCCTCTTCGCTGCAAAAGTCTCTGTTCCCATGGGTACGGTAGGGCCGACCTGACCAAAGGTATCGTTTCTGTGACGCCGTTGGATTCACACCTTCCTGTGTCTTTACTTGTTTCTTTTACCCTATATGTGTGTGTTACGATATACTGAGTCGGTTACTTCTAGTTACTTTGTTACCGTAGAAGTCCGTGTCCCTTCTTCCATCTCTACTAGTATCGTCGACTTCTTTCTGTCACTCGTTGTTTACATTATACTATAGTGAAGATCCCCCTTAGATTGTTACCTATGCACACTCGAGGAACTCGTTTCTATGTGTCAAGTGTCTGAATCTTTTGTCTTGAATGACAATCGTCTCTTCTTTGAATAACCCGGGTATCTTTTCTCGATGAACTTGATTGTATACGTGTGATGATAAATCTTTTATTTAGTGTTCCTGGGTGACCCATTGTTTTCCTTACTACGAGGTGACAGACACTATTGGATATGTCCTTATCTTAGGTTTTACGTTGTACATGTGTGGATACATACTCACTTAGTTCAACGATACTTAATTTTTTTTTGTGCGTGACTTAACATTAAGTGGTCATACGAGTTCAAGTTTATTCACCTATTTGTCTTTTTTATATATTTGTATGCTTCTACCACAAGGGGAGTAGGGTACCAATGGAACCGACCATAGTGTAAAGACCTCTGACCCGTCCGAACCCCCGGGTACCGACCTAACGACACCCCGAGTCCCAGGACCCTCCTACACCGTCGGGCCACTGGAACGCTACAAGGACCTCACGGAGAACGGGAGTCGTCCTCAAGAGTCAGAGATCTATGTCCACTTCATTTAATTCTCTAAACTTAATTGTATCTGTGTGTATACATAGTTTATCTACTAGCCCTTTTATGGATGACTTATCGTCTACCTTCAAATGACTTATGACATTAGTGGATCCGATTTGGATCCTAGAGTGCAAGAGTGTGAACCCGGATATACGACTCGTTTGGTAGTCAGTTTTCCGTGTACTTGGGGCAGTTTGTGACGTCCTGATGAAGGTTATCGGCTCTGTGTGTTGGTCGTTTTAGAGGTGGCTCTAATTTCGAATTCGTTCTACAGTATGCATATATACCATCTGATAAAGAGTGAGGATTTTTTGACGGTGACTTTAACCCTTAATACTGTGACCATCGGTGTCCCTACCCGGACCTTCCTAGTGCGTGGTTCCCTTCAGTCAGTCCGTTTCCTTCTACTACCATATACTCTATAGAAGGTCCTTTTTGTTTTTCTGTATCTTCCGTTGTTTAAATGTTGGGTTTCTCCCTGAGACTCTTAAGTTTCAGTTTGTTCCCCAAGGTCTTTGTTTTTTTTTTAACTTCCCAAACCTTACTTAATCCTCCATCCATGTATGTGTCTGTTCTTTAGACATAGATATTATCTATTAGGTGTTCCTAATGGGAGAAAGAAGGATAAAAGGAAGGAAGGTGTATATGTGTCCAGGCATAGAGATTGGATATGTTTCTTTAACAATAGAGATTCTCTCTTAAGTGTTTTTACTAGATGATGGAAGGAAAAAACATAGTGTCTTCACATAGACTCTATCTATAAGGTGTTCCCGGACTACGAGTCGTGAAACGAACTTGAAGATGCTGTTTCCATTTTTTTTTGTTTTGTCTCTATGGGGTGTCTATACATTATGACTCAGTCCGTCGACATGCGACTGTTGTCAGTGTCGGGACGTTTAGTTGGTAAGACGTTGCTTCGTAGCCGTTCTCCAACCTCGTGTCCTTTCTTCGCCTCACGGACGAGAGAGTAGACGGAGGGACTGAACCCTACGTTAGGGTAGGGACCTCCGACTCGTCCGACCCCAGGGTGAGGGTCTGACCCCACTCCAACTGTGTCGGACCGTGCCACGGGAAACAACTTGGTAAAAATTTCCGGGTGACAGACGATGCAAGACCGACCCTGGTCTCAGGATGTACCGTACTTCCGGAGATCCTTAGACTTCCGTTCTAAGTCGATTGGAGCTGGAAAGGACCGTGACCCCAAGGGTCGAGTTCGGAGGAAGGACTCTCCCGTCGGAAGATCCGTGGATTCGTGGGAGTCGTCATACGAGACCTGGACCTTCCGTAATCAGACATGTAATCGAACACACTCCGGAAGTCCCCGACTTCATCACTCAGAATTCGGGAAAGGACGAACGAGTCAGTGTAAGGTGAGGTAAAGTGTCGGGTCCTTCGGTCGACCGGGATTCCTAGACCAACGGGGTCCATGGTTACAACCCGTCCGTTTTTACGACGGAAGAACACCTGTAAAAGACATTGATGTTGAACTAGTCCCCGTGTGTATCCATGGAGTTAAGTGTTCCCAACACCAAGACAAGAACTATCGACGGAAGTCCTTTACGGTACCCCGTCCATAAGCTTTTTATATAGGGGTTTGGTCGGTTGACAGTCCTTCGGTTGACGGTTTCCATTTAACAGGAGTGTGGGAGACTTATTTTTTGTTTTGTTTTAGTTTGGAGGTGACGTTCTGTTCTACGAGTCGTAGGGATTACCAACGTCCTTACGGTTAGTTTTGCTGTTACCCTTTAGTCTAGGGTGGTTAGTGTTACCGGCAACAGTTTTAAACTGTTTGATATTTATGCCCTCTGTCGTACCTTCCTTTTCTTAGGGGATTCCACATCCACCTTTATATGTGACTGATGTTGGTCATACACCTGTCAGACTTACAAGTGTTTTTTCGATAATTCTCCCGATTCCACCGTTTTCACTACGATAGTTCTTCCCACACACACACTACGAAATCCTCCTTTTTCGTCACTCTGTGTTCGGGAAGTCACCAGCAATTCCGTGTAAAGAGACAAAAAGTGTCGTGTCCTTCGACTGAAGGGTTTCGGAGACGAACGGGGTTCTTGGTCTCCTCCCGTAGTTTTTCACGACGGCGGAACACCTGTAAAGGACATTGATGTTGACTAGTGGGCACGAATGACCGTGGAGATTAAGTGTTCGCGACCCGCCGACGAGAACTGCCGACGGGAGTCCTTTACAGGACACCGCCCATGACATTCTAATTCTGGGTTTGTGTTTTGTTGAAAGTCCTTCGGTCGACGGTGTCCAGATAAAAGGAGTGTGGGAATTTCCCATTTCTTTGGGTTGTTTGGGGTATGGAGGTGGATCCTGTCCTACGAGTCGTAGGGATTAGTAATGTCCTCCTTTCGGTTAGTTTGACTGTTTCCCTTTAGTTTAGGGCGGTCAGTCTTACCGGTAGGAGTTCGCATGTTTGTTGTTTACGTCCTCACTCACACCTCATTCCTCTTTTGATGTGACAGTCACCCTTGCATGTGACCGTTGTTGGTGTTATTTCCTGTTACAACCGTACGGACTTATTTTCGATAGTTCTGTGATTCGGATCCTGGACTGTAATAGTGTCGACCTGAATATCTTTATATCTTTTAAGATGAAGTATATACTTTATATGTTGATAAAATCGATACTATATATCTTTTAAGATAAAAGTATACTTTTAAAGTGGATAGAAAAGTAAATACTTTATATATTTTAAAACAAAACGTATACTTTATACGTGGATATAAAAGTGGATACTATATCCTTTAAGAGATAAGTATATACTTTATACCTGGATATACATACAGACACTTTATATCTTTTAAGAGAAAAGTATATAATTTATATGTGTATATAAAATGACACACTTTAAACTTTTTACGAAAGTATATACCTTTTACGTAGATATAAAAGTAGATACTTTATGTTTTTAAGATAAAGATACATACTGTATGTGGGTATAAAAGTATATTATACCTTTTAAGATACAAGTATATACTTTGTACGTGGGTATCACAGTATATACTTCATATTTTTTAGAATAAAAATATATTTTATACGTGGGTTTCGAAGTATATACTTTATAGTTTTTAAGATAAAAGTATATACTTTATACATGGGTACAAAAGTATGTACTGTATTTCAAGATAAAAATAGGAACTTTATACGTTACTACTGAATATGTACTTTATGTCTTTTAAGATAAAAGTATTTATACAAAAGTATATATTTTAAAACTTTTAAGGTAAAAGTGGGTACTTTATGCGTGGGTAGAAAAATATGTACTTTTCAGTACGTATGAAGCCATATTCTTTATGTCTTTTAAGATAAAAGTATGTACTTTATACGTGTACAAAAAGTATATACTTTATATTTTTTAACTTAAAAGTAAGTAATTTAAAAGTGAATACACAAGTATATCCTATATAACAACAAATCAACGAATCAGTACAGACTGGGAAACGTTGGGATACCTGACCCAAAGGGGCATGAAGTGGTAGAGGACCTCGAACGAGTTCGAGTACAGGTAATTCAACCACTACGGTAGGTTGGTAGAGTAAGAGATATACTTATCATCTACAGTAGGTTGTCAGAGTAGGAGTCTATACTTTATAAACGGACTGAACCCGAAGGCAGGGTAAGGGCCTCGGAGTCGTCCAACAGAAGTACCGACCTGACACCACTACAACTTAGCTGGTCCGACCATCCAGAAGTAATTCCGGGGAGTTTTTAGACATGAAAGACCAAACTATACCGTCCCTGGTGTCGGGGATCCCGTGTGTTAGCTACCACAGGACTGTGAAACCGGAGTCACTGGAACCTCTTCAGTGGATCAAAGGTGTAGAAGACCACGACCCCAGGGGTCCAGTTCGGAAGAAGGACTCTCACGTCGGAGGATCCGTAGAGTAGTCCCACGACACCAGTCCAACCCTAATCAGACGTCCTTTCCCCACTTCGAAATCCCCCTTCTTCATAACTCTGATTCAAACCCACAAACAAGTCCGTGTAAGGTGAGATTAAGTGTCGGATCCTTCGGTTGACGAAGGTTGATGACGGCGGAACACCTGTAAAAGACATCGATGTTGAACTGGTGGACGCGAATGGTAATGGAGGTTAAGTGGTCTGGAACCCCGGACAATTACTGTCGACAAAAGTCCTTTCCAGGACCCCACTCATAACGTCTTTTTAATTTTTGGGCTGACTGAAAGTTTTTCAGTTGATGTTTTTATCTTTTTTTGAATGACGGTGTTCTGTTCTACGACTCGTAGGGATTAATAATGTCCTTTTTACTGTTGGTTTTACTGTTACTCTTTGGTTTGGAGTGGTCTAACCGGTGGGAGTGTTCAGACGTTTGTTATTTACGCTCGATTCCGATGGTAGACTGTAAGGGTGTGGACCCGGACACAGGGTTCTTTTGGTAGAAAGTTCTTCGGTGCACGAGGGGTTACAAGTGAAGTCGTGATCAATTTCGTCGACTTGTGTCTGGGTCGTTTTACAGGTGGAAGTCTCATTTCAAATTTTTCTTACTACACCATATATGGCTTTTACTTGATAGTGAGTCGGTACTTCTTGATGATGACTTTAGTACTTTAATACGGTGACCATCGGTGTCCCTATCTAGAACCTCCTAGTATGTGATTCACTTCAGTCGGTCTGTTTCCTTCTGATACTACAGGGAAGATCCGTTTTATCTATGTTTCCTTAAGTTGTATTTTTCTCTGAGACTCTTAAGTTGTGTTTGTTTCTTAAGGTTATTTGTTTGTTCATTGATTTATTTTGGTTTCCCGGTCCCTACTTAATCCTTCAGTCTTAATTGTATTTGTGTCTTTACACATAGACGTCATCTATTGGGTGTTCCTAATGGGGGAGGGTGTTTTTAGACATAGAAGGAAGGTGTCTGTAGACATAGAGATGGTATAGGTGTCTTGAGACACATACATTGTCTATGAGGTGTTCCTGTACCATAAGTCGTGTCCCTTGAACCGAGGTGGAAGACGTTATTGAAGATATCGTCTACTTAGGTTTTTCTTACGTGTACGAAATGCATGTACAGTATTGAGTTAGTCCACCGACCTATGACTGTTGTCCGGGTCGTGACGTGTGTCACTGATATGAGGTCGTATGGTGTCCGTACTTTAAAATTTTTTCTTATTTTTTTATTTTCGGAACAGATCAAATAAGGACGGTTGAAGGACTGGGACTGACGATAGGGTAACGACGTCGGACTCGTCCGAAACCAGGTTTCCGACGTGACCCCACCCCAAATTTGGTGGTCTGTCCCACGGGAATTGACTCGGGGGAGAATTTAAATGTGGAAGACCAAACGAGACTGTCCCTGGTATCAGGGATCACGTGGGTTTCCTACAACACTGCTGGCAGACCGGAGTTCCTGGAACCTTTACGGTGGATCTAAAGTCAAGAGGACCACGACCCCAAGTGTCGAATTCGGAGGAAGAACTCTGACGTCGGAGGATCGTGGAGTCGTCCCTACAGGGGCCGACCCTACTCAGACCTCTTTTCCCAACTTCAAAATCCCCTTTGTTCATCACTCTGTGTTCGGGAACCCTCAAACGAGTCCGTGTAAGGTGAGGTCAAGTGTCGGATCCTTCGGTTGAAAAAGAATCTAAGATCAACAGGGTTCTTGGTCTCAACCCTTACTTTTAGACAACGGTGACTCACCTGTAAAAGACATTGATGTTGAACTGGTGGACACGAATGGGCGGTCCGATGAGACTTGTACCCTAAAGGGTCTGTTCTTATGACCTCACCCAACGGTAAGGAACGAGGTCCCTTAGAAGGGTTGGGTCCCTGACTTGGGTCCAGAAGATGTAACGTCCGTCTAAGAAATGGTAGACTCAGTGGTCCCTTCGGACTTGACACGAATGACTATGGCGGTTAAGTGTTTTGGAACCCCCGATAGTCACTGTCAACGGGAGTCCTTTCCAGGATCCCTCTTATAAGGTCTTTATTTAATCTTCATGTTGGGTAATAGTTTTTCAATTCAGGTTACCCATACCAAAGGAGTGTTACTATTTCTCCTTTTTGTTGCTTTTTGGTGTGGAAGTGTCCTGTTCTACGAGTTGTAGGGATTAATAATGTCCACCTTACGGTTAGTTTTACTGTTACTCTTTAGTTTAGGGTAGTCAGTCTTACTAGTGAGATTGTTTTTTACTTATAGTACATAATTATATTGACTTGGCTCAAGGACATGTGGACTTTGTTTGTGTATATTTAGTGATCATGTCGAGTCGTATTTGTTGTTATTTTTTAGAGTTATTTTTTAACGGTTTTCTAGATTTACGTGTAAAGAGGTCTCTCCAGTATCTCTACCGGTATTTCGTGTATTTGTCAACGAGTCGTAGTTATCAAGAATCTCTTTTTGTTTAGTTTACAAGTCGTTCCACAGTGGGTTGTGACTAGTCTTACCGGTATAAGTTTTTGGATGTCGTTATTTAAGACGTCTCCTACACTTCTCTTCCTTTGAGAGCATGTGACAACCATCCTTATATTATACCATGTAGGTGATCCCTTATGTAATACCTTCCAGAATTTTTTAATTTGTATCTTCATGGTTCGCTACGTCGTTAAAGTATAGATCCTAATCTACGTCTCTTTTGGTTTTAAATTTTTGTGTGAACGTGGGGTTTCTGGTACTGTCGTGATCCATGTTATCGGTCCTGTTCCTTCGTTGAATTCATATGATCCTGTCTACTTTCCTATGTCCTTTACCCCGTGTATATGGGTCTCGTCATGATGAGTCTGTATATACTCCTACTTTGTACGTCAATGTCCCTTCTTTGGTCTCTACTAGTATGATTCGCTTCACTCACTCTGTCCCCTTCTCTCTGTAGTATCTTATAGGGAAGACCACCCCAGATTTTTACCTATGTTTACTTGAAGTAATGTTTTCACTTTGTCTAAGTGTCTGAATCCTTTCTTTCAATACCAACGGTTTTCCCTTTCCCCCCCGTCCCTCATTAATCGACCAAGTCTAGTTATATATGTGGAATTTTGTCCATGACGACGACAACAAATCAGTGAGTCGACACAGGTGGAGAAAACACTGGGGTACCAGACGTCGGGTAGTCCGGTGAGACAGGTACCCTAAAGGGTCTTATGACCTCACCCAACGGTAAAGGAAGGGGTCCCCTAGAAGGGCTGGGTCCCTGACTTGGTTGCAGAGAACGTTCAGAGGACGTAACGTCCGCGTAAGAAATGGTGACTCGGTCGTCCTTCGGTATTTTGTCCACGACTTCCCGAGAATTATCAGTGTTCAGTCTGTCCCGACATCTACCTTGGAGAGTTCATTACAGGACCCCATTCGATCCTCTTTTCTTAAGGTCTGTCCCGGTTCAAAGTTCTTCAGTCAAAGTTCTCCATTTGACATGAGTATTCCATCTTTTATTATTTTCGTGTACCTTTCTATGAGGTGTAATCATTAATAATTCAGTTACGGTTAGTTTGATGTTACTCCATAGTGGAGTGTGACCAGTGTTACAGGTAGTAACTTTTCCAGATGTTTTTTATTATGACGTCTCCTACACGTCTTTTCCCTTAGGAGGATGTCAGAGCCACCCTTACATTTGCCACTTCGGTGAGACCTTTTGTCGGGCCTCCAAGGGCCTTTGTGATTTGTCTCTCCATAGTATACTAGGACGTCAGGGAAGGGTCCGAATCTAGACCTCTTTAAGTAAACTTTACTGTGCACGTGAGGTCAAAAGTTCCATCGTGGTAAATGTTGTTGGTTCTGTATCTTAGGTGGTTTTACAGGTCACTGTCTTTTTACTTCTGATGCACCATGTCGATATTTGACCTTATGATGAGTCAGTTTTTTGTCTTTTTTATTTCTAAAACCGTCGTCGTATCTACATGGTTCTTTAATAGTATGATTCATTCCATTCAGTCCGTTTTTCTGTTTATAGGATTCTGTAGTGCCTGTCCACCCTAGATATTTAAGTTTGGTTACTTGATTACTTGTTTCGTCTTTGTCTGAGTATCTGACTCTTTTGTTTTAATAGTTTTGATTCTTCCGTCCCTATTTAATGCTCAAACCACACTTTTATATGTGTGATTATATATAGTTCAACTATTACTTTTTCCTGGATATCTTGTCTTGTCCCTTGAGATGACTTTTTTTACCACTATAGGATACTCCGGTTTGACTATTTTCCTATCTATACACAGATTGTATACGTGGATTCTGTGTGTGTGTGGCCTTTAGTTGAGACGAGGTTATATTTTATTGTTTAATGTTTAACTTAATGAACTTGAGATAGATCCCCTGTGGTCTGTCGCCACAGACACTATTCGATACACGATACGATACTATAGCTATACTGTGTTTCCAAAAGTGAGTCGTCTTGTGTCTCGTCGTTGGGCGGGTTTCTACGGACTGGAGTACACTTACGTTTCCAATTTCTCGTCTTTTGCCTCGTGTCTAATTAGTCCCGTTGTGGGAGTTGAGTCTGTAACTCTTAGAGTCTCCTCTGTCCTGTGTGACGTCCATTTCTCATACACCAGAGACACCTGTGTCCTAGGACTGGGTGCACCTTCCCCACTCTGGGTGTGTTAGGGGTCTGGGACGAGGACCCGGGTGCTGGGAACCAATCCTGTGGTACAGAGACGACCAGCCCAGGGTCTCCACCTTTGGTTACCCGAGGACATTGACGACCCTACCATCTTTATTCACATCCGAACCAGAGGAGAGGGGTGTGAACAGGGTCTCTTCAGGAGGATAAAAAAAAAATGGTTGGGGGGGGAGTGGAAACCAAGACGACACTACAATTGACAATTCGGGTAATGTCGACAGTACTATTACAACTTGTGTGATGGAACCAAGACCGTCCGAGTCAGGAAAGAACAAGGTGACTCCACAACTCTTTTGTGTGGTCTGCGTCCCGACCCTCTGCTCCCCGTCCAGACGAGAGACGACTCCTCTCTCAACTGACCTTCCTCTAGTGCCGTCGTTGGAGTGGACTGAAAAACGGACTAGGGACACGGGACGTTAGTTAAGTAGTCCACTTGGTCGAAGGGATGAGTTGGACTTACACGACCTTGTAACCTTACTAATCGTCCACCGGGTGGACTCCCCAGAGGTCCTCGGGGTCCCTCTACTTGGACCGTCCCCTGTCTGATCCTCGGGCTGGCGTCATGACTGGGGGTCCTCCCGGTCCCTTCGGGTGAGTCTCCTCTCGTGCCAAGGGTCTCTTCGGGTGGTGTCGGGGGCTCGGGTCTGTGGACTCGCGACTACGAGTCTGTGTCCGTGTCTCAAAGGGTCTGTCTCCGGTCCGGTCCGGACGTGGGCCCAGGGGTACAGGGTTACGTCTCTCATGTTTCAGTCCCGATTTACAGGAGTGACGTCTTTCGTGTGCCAGAGCAGATTTGTATTAGTCACATCTGGGCTGAACCTCTCCAGATTTGGATGGTGCATCTGTCTTGAACCAGTCCAAGTCTACTCAAATCCCGACTAGAGGGTCCTCCGTGTCCAGTGTGTGTACGTCCCAGAGAGTAGCAACCTGCCCCCCGAGTGGGAGGACGCCCTCGATCCTACATGTAAAGAACTTCTTCTTTAATGGTGACCCGAGGTGTGAAGTGGGTGTGGTCCTTTGACTTTCCTAGACGGAGTAATTTGTAAAGTTGTCAGTTTTGTTGCAATGGTTAAAGAGACCGGTGTACTACCAGTCCTACGTCCCCTCTACTCACGTCGGGTCACAGGACATTTCTATCTGCCCTTATCCGGACCAAGGACGTAAGGTTCAAAGGTCGTCCTCCACTAGTTTGACCTTTGGAAGACCTTTTCAAATCAGAAATAGTC
Source organism: Capra ibex (assembly GCA_006410555.1). NCBI lineage: Eukaryota > Metazoa > Chordata > Mammalia > Artiodactyla > Bovidae > Capra > Capra ibex. The sequence goes on from SJYO01014747.1 coordinate 23,909,164, forward strand.
TTAATTTTATATAACAACATTAACGTTCGTACGATTAATAAACTTTTGGATTTTATAAGAATTTTCAAACCGTGGAGCTAAAACCTCAAAGGTAAACAAAGAAACCAAGTCTTAAAGATCCATCTTCGTTCGGTAACAAAGTTTAATGAAAGAAGATTAAGACAATAGACAACGATCTACTTACTTTCCAGTGTGAACTTTTTTTTTTTAAGGACGTTTGTTAATCACTGAGTTTCTCGTGTAGTCGATGACCATGCAAAAGAAGATTGTCAAAGTAAAAAGAGATACTTCTTTTGTCTTTTTTATCCGGGCACTAGTACTTATTTTGTCTTTTTTACCCGGGGTACTAAAAAACGAAGGGACAAGTTTGACTTGATCTTACTTTAACTATAAAAAGAGTTGTTCATTGTCAAAAACTCCAGACTTTACAGTATGGTCCCTTTGTCCTGTACCTCTTTTCCCTCCCGAGGATACGACGACCTCCCTTTAGTGTAGACTTTTCATTTTGATTTTAAGTTTAACCTAAATTAATACTGTCATACACCAATATACCTCGTACTTGGTTCTCAGATTTTTATCATCTGTTATACACTTTTGTTTAAAGTATAGAGTCGGTACTCTCATCCCAAAGAACAGTCTAGACGTCGACGATACGTGTTTAAGAAAATCTTATGACGTACACAGAAAAGTTTAATAACGAAACAGACCTACATACCGATCTTCACCCTAACGACCTAGTGCACGATTGAGAGAAAAATCAAAAAACTCCTTGGCGGTATGACAGGAGATGTCACTGACGTGGTTAAATGTAAGGGTCGTTGTCTCATCCTCCCAAGGGAAAAGAGGTGTGGGAGACGTTGTGAACAATAAACCTCTAAAAATTTACTACCGGAAAGACTGGTCAAACTCCATCATAGAGTAACTTCAAAACTATACGTAAAGAGATTGTTAATTGTTACTCCTCGTAATATCCTACTAATAAAAGTCTACATATTTCATTTAATCCGAATTGTAGAGTTGAAGTGTTAAAAAAGTGTCTATTCACAATGTTGGAGTGGTCTCGGTACTGTCCGAGTCTCTCCACGTGATCCGGTTTTTATTAGGGACTCAGTACGAAGGTCCCGAAGGTCCCTACCATTGAGACCGGTTAGTCTCTCTACTACTGACCGGTTAGTCATTTATGGTCCTTTGGGGACGTCGGTTAGTTGGGAACGGTTGAGGGACAGAAACAAGATTTGAATATTTATGACGACATTTAGACCCGAGCCCCGAGAGCAGTTCTGAGGTGACGCGACCTACTCTGCCCTCGGGACCGAGCTCGACCGTTATTTTGGGGAAATACGAAAACGTAACGACACCTGCAGAATAAGAAAGTCAAAACCCCTGAGCCTGAGACCCGTATTGTTATTCCTAAATAATTTATAAATCAATAAAGGAAAGCAGATCGATATCCCTGTATTTATAGCACAATGAGTCCCGCTACGCGAGACAAAACGTAGAAACTCATCAAAATTTCTATACGTGACGAGGGAAGTTTCCCTTCCGAACACCACCCTGGTTCCAGGTGATGGGTTATTTACGACAAGGAACTCGGTTATGTCAGTAGCGGTTCCCCCGTGTACCACTCTGGTGGTACAGTTACCTATGAAGGGTGTAGAGTCCGGAGTCACACTGGTAAGGTAAAATTCAAATTGTCAAACGGGACCACTATGTCGAGCTGGAGAAAGATATACTGATCCACTTAACAATTACTGAAAAATGCTAAGATGACCCCGAAGGATCCACCGTTTTCACCATTTCTTGACGGACGGTTACCTCCTCTGTATTTCCACGACCAAGCTAGGGACCCAGTCCTTCTAAGGGGACCTCCTCCCGTACTATTGGGTGAGGTCATAAGAACGGACACTTAGGGTACCTGTCTCCTCTGACCACCCGATACCAGGTATCCCAACGTTTTTCAGTCTGTGTTGACTTCACTGAATCGTAGGTGAGTACGTATGGGAGTCTTTACCAGGACGCCATCTATAACGTCTTTATTTAAATTTTGTGTTAGCTGACAGTCCTTCTTTTAACCTTTTCCATGTAAAAGGAGTGTAGGAAATTCTTTTTTTTTTTTTCCCGTTATACGAGTAGTAGCGATTAACAATGTCCTCTTTATGGTTAGTTTTACTGTTGTTCTTTAGTTTAGGATAGATAGTCTTACCGTAGGAGTGTTCGGACGTTGTCACCCTCTCAGTCCATCACTACCTTAGATGGGATGTGTCACCCTTACCTTTAATGGTCGTCGGGATCTTCATATCTCAGGTGTACGATCTTTTTCTAGAATTTTTTTTTTGTTGATTCGTATTTAAGACTGTATGGGTGTGGACCCGAATATAGACTTTTTGGCAGTAAGTTTTTTGGTAGGACGTTATAAGTGACTTCGAGATAAATGTTATTGTTTTGTGTCTGGGTCCTTTTACGGGTGACTGTCTAATTTCGAATTTCTTCTACGTTATGTACATATGTTACCTGATAATGAGTCGGGACTTTTTGACGGTGACTTTAATACTTTGATACGGGGACCAACGGTGTCCCTACCTACTACTTCTTCCAGACTGATTGTGATTGGTTCAGTCGGTCAGTTCCCTTCTGTTATCATGTGATAGAGAGAAGATACGTTCTACTATTTTCTCTGTGTTTCGTTGAGTGTTGTGTTTTCCTCTGAGACTCTTAAGTGTGTGTCACAAGGGGCGGGGAGGTGTTTTTTCACTTCCCGGTCCCTACTTAATCTTTAAGCACTGATTGTATATGTATCGATATAAATATACATTATCTATTAGGTGTCCCTCATAGAGGACGGAAGTAAGGAAAGAAGGTATGTATGTTTCTTTAGACATAGAGATTGTATATGTGTCTTTAGACATAGATATTATCTTTTAGGTGTTCCTAATGGAGGAAGGAAGGAGTATATGTGTATTTAGTCATCGAAGTTATCTATTAGGTGTTCCTTATAGAGGAAGGAACGAAGAGGGAGGGTGTATTTGTGTTTTAGACGTAGAGATTGTATATGTGTCTTTAGATATAGACAATTATCTGTCAAACGTTCCTAATAGAGGAAGGAAGTAAGGTAGGTGTAAATGTGTCTTTAGACATATAGATTGTCTATGAGGTGTTTATGGACTACAAGTCGTGTCCCTTGAAACGAACTTTAAGACGTTATTGTAGATCCCGTTTTGTTAGGTTTTTTTCTTGTCTATACGAAATATATTAGTATGCAGTATTGTCTTAGTCCACCAACATATGACTGCTGTTCGTTTTTTACTGTTTAGTTGATATAAGGGTATATCGTAACCGTAATCTAATTTCTTTTCCTTTCTTTCAGTTTCGGATCAATTAAAGGAGGGTAGACGGACTGAACCCGACGATAGGGTAGGGACCTCAGACTCGGCGGAAGCTTGGGTACTGACGGGACATCACCCCAGTTTGTCGACTCGTCCCATAGGAATTAACTCATGACAGACCAAACGAGACCGACCCTGGTCTCAGGGATCAAGTTGGTTTCCTACCGACGGACTGGTAGACCGGAGTTTGGGACCTTTTCACTGGATCTGAGGTTCAGAGAACCACGACCCCTAGGGTTAAGTTCGGAGGAAGGACTCTCACGTCGGAGGATCCGTGGAGTGGTCCACGGGACCGGGTCCTAACCTACCCAGACCTTCCCTCCACACGTCGAAATCCCCCTTCATCATCACTCTGTGTTCCGGAACCCCCAAACGAGTCCGTATAAGGTGAGATTAAGTGTCGTGTCCTTCGACTGAAAGGAATTCCTAATCTGACGGGTTCCTTGGTCTTACCCCGTACTTTTTCACGACGGCGGAACACCTGTAGAGGATATTGATGTTTAACTCGTGACCACGAATGATCGTGGAGGTCAAATGTTCCGAACACCCCGACAATTACTGTCGACAGGTGATCTTTCCAGGACCCCGCCCCATAACGTCTTTATTTAAGGTTTGTGTTGACTGAAAGTTCTTCGGTTAACATTGTCCATTTAAAAGGAGGGTGGAAAATTACTTTTCTTTTTTGTTTTTGTTGTTTACCGGTGTCCTGTTCTTCGAGATGTAGGGATTTATAATGTCTTCCTTACGGTTAGTTTTACTGTTCTTCTTTAGTGTAGGATGGACAGTCTTACCGGTAGGAGTGTTCAGATGTTTACAATTTACACCCTCTCTCTACCCTCTTCTCCCTTGAGGGAATTTACCAGCCATCCTTACTTGTAACTGTTGTCGGTATCTTTCCTGTCGGAGACATCCGGTCTTTTATTTTAAAGTTCTCTCACGTCGGTACTGTATGGGTATGGACCCGGATATAGGACTCTTTCACTTCTCTTTTCACTTCAACGAGTCAGCACTGGCTGAGAATCGCTGGGGTACCTGACGTCGGATGGTCCGAGGAGGCAGGTACCCTAAAAGGTCCGTTCTCATGACTCTTTTGGTAGTAAGTTTTAAAGTGTACATGGGGTCACGAGTGACGTCGCGATGAATGTTATCAGTTCTATGTCTTGGTCGTTCTGCAGAAAACTTTCCAATTTCCAATCTCTTCTACACCTTGTATATATGTTACCCGAGAATAAGTCGGTACTTTGTACCGACGACTTTAATAATTTAATACGTCGATAGTATTAAACCTACTGATATCTGATTCACTTCAGTTGGTCTGTCTCTTTCTTTTATGGTATAGTACGGTGAGAATCCTTTGTATTCTTTTTCTCTGTGTTTCCTTGTGTACATGTTGTGTCATTCACTGAGTCTTAAGTTCGTGTTAGTCTCCCGAGGTTCTTTTTCACCGTCATTTTACTACTCAATCCTCCGGTCGCGAGGTTTTGTACACGTGTCTTTAGACACAGACATTATCTATCGGGTCTTCCTAAGAGAGAGGAAGGAAGGTTTATATGTGTCTTTAAACATAGAGACTGTATATGTCTCCTTAGAGATAGACATTATCTATTAAGTTTTATTAATGGAAGAAGGAAGGTGTATACGTGTCATTAGAAACAGAGATTGTATAGGTCTCTTTAGTTATAGACATAATCCGTTAGGTGTTCTTAATAGAGGACGGACGGAAGGTAGGAAGGAAGGTACGTGTACATGTGTTTTTATGAATAGAGATTGTATTTGTATTTTTAGACAACGACTTATCTATTAGGTGTTCCTAATAGGGGAAGTAAGGAACGTGTACTTGTTTTTTTCGAAATTACAAGGTGTTCGTGGACTACAAGTCGTCTCTTGGAATTAGCTGGAACAAGTTATTGGAGATACCACTTTCCTAAAAAATGTTCATGTTTATACGACATATATATGGAGTATTGACTTAGTCAGGTAACATGTGAATCCTGTTTGTGTTTTGACGTTTAGCTTATATGAAGTCGGATCGTAGTCGTACTCAAATTTCCTTTCTTTTCATTACGGACCAAATAAGGGAAACTGGTGGCACTGAACCCGACGAGAGGGTAGTGACCTTAGACTCATCCGAACTCAGGGTCCCGACCTGACCCCACCCCAGTTCTGTCGGACCGTCTCACGGGAAACATCTCTGAGGAGAATTTGGATATGACAGACCAAACTTGACCGACCCTGGTCTTAGGGATCACGTGGGGTTTCTACCACCGGGTTGGGAGACCGGAACTCCTGGTCCCATTTCAGTGGTTCATGGGTCCCGGGACCACGACCCAGGGGTCGACTTCGGAGGAAGGACTCTCCCGTCTGAGGATTCGTGGGTGATCCCTCGGCAAGGGGTCCATGACTACTCAGACCTCTCCTCCCCACTTCGAAATCCTCCTTCATCATCGCTCTATGTCCGGGGACTCACAAACGAGTCCGTGTAAGTTGAGATTAAGTGGGTTGTCCTTTGGATGAATGAAAGGGATTCCGAGACCAACGTCTACCTTGGTCTCAACCCGTACTTCTTCATGACGGCGGAACACCTGTAAAAGATATTGATGTTGAACTGGCGTCTATTAATGACCGTAGAGGTTAAGTTCTCCGCCTTGCCCGACAATTACTATCGACGGCAGTCTTTTGCAGGATGCCATCCATAACGTCTGTATTTAAGGTTTGTGTTGGCTGAAAGTTCTTCGGTTAAAGTTCCCAGTTAAAAGGAGTGTGAGAAATTCCTTTTTTCTTTCTTTTTGATGACTTACTAGTACCCTGTTCTACGAGTCGTATGATAAATAATGTCTTCCTTATGGTTAGTTTTGCTGTTGTTCTTTAGTTTAAGGTAGACTCTCTTACCAATAGGACTGATATACGTTTGTCACTTGCTCCCTTTCTCGACCCTCTACTACCTTAGGGGGATGTACGAGGTACCCTTACCTGTAACCGTTGTCGGGATCTTTCCTGTCGGAGGTGTCCGTTGTTACTTTTTAAAGTTTTCTTGATTCGGATCCGGGTGTGGACCCGGACACAATTCTTTTTGGTAGTAAGTTTACTGTGAACGTGGGGTTGCAAGTGAAGTCACGATGAAGGTTGTCCGTTCAGTGTCTGGTTTCTTTGTAAGGTAACTTTCTGATTTAGAATTTCTTTATACCATGTATATATGTTACCTGATAATGAGTCTGAACTTTTTGACGGTACTTTAATACGGTTACCAAGGGTGTTCCTCTTTGGAACCTCCTAGTATTTAACTCGATTCAGTCGTTGTCTCCTTCTTTTATCGTCTACTACAGGGAAGATCCGTTTTAAAATTTTTCTCTCTATGTATCCTTCATTAAATGTTGTATTTTTCTCTGAGACTCTAAGTTTGTGTTTCTTAATTTTTGTTTGGGGTTTTGCTTTCCAGGTCCCTACTTAATTCTCCAGTCATGATTACATATGTGTCTTTAGACATCAACATTGTCTATTGGACCTTTCTAATAGAGGAAGGAAGAAGGGAAAGTGTAGTCAAGTCAACGAGTCAGTACAGACTGAGAAACGCTGAGGTACCTGACGTCGTGTGGTACGGAAGGACAACTAGTAGTTGAGGACCTCGAACGAATTTGAGTACAGGTAACTCAACCACTACGGTAGGTTGGTAGAGTAGGAGACAGTAGGGGAAGAGGAGGGTGGAAGTTAGAAAGGGTCGTAGTCCCAGAAATTATCTCTCAGTCGAGAAACGTAGTCCACCAGTTTCATAACCTCGAAGTCGAAGTCGTAGTCAGGAAGGTTACTTGTAAGTCCTAACTAAAGGAAATCCTAACTGACCAAACTAGAGGAACGTCAGGTTCCCTGAGACTTCTTAGAAGAGGTTGTGGTGTCAAGTTTTCGTAGTTAAGAAACCACGAGTCGANGGTACGGAAGGACAACTAGTAGTTGAGGACCTCGAACGAATTTGAGTACAGGTAACTCAACCACTACGGTAGGTTGGTAGAGTAGGAGACAGTAGGGGAAGAGGAGGGTGGAAGTTAGAAAGGGTCGTAGTCCCAGAAATTATCTCTCAGTCGAGAAACGTAGTCCACCAGTTTCATAGCCTCGAAGTCGAAGTCGTAGTCAGGAAGGTTACTTGTAAGTCCTAACTAAAGGAAATCCTAACTGACCAAACTAGAGGAACGTCAGGTTCCCTGAGAGTTCTCAGAAGAGGTTGTGGTGTCAAGTTTTCGTAGTTAAGAAACCACGAGTCGAAAGAAATACCAGGTTGACAGTGTAGGTATATACTGAGGACCTTTTTGGTATCGAAACTGATCTACCTGGAAACAGTCGTTTCATAACAGAGACGAAAAATTATACGACGGATCCAAACAATATCAAAAAGAAGGTTCCTCGTTGTCAGAAAATTAAAGTACCCACATCAGTGGTAGACATCACTAAAACCCCGGATTCTTTTATTCAGACAGTGACAAAGGTAACAAAGGGGTGAATAAACGGTACTTCACTACCCTGATCTACGGTGCTAGAAACAAAAAAACTTACAACTCAAAATTCGGTCGAAAAAGTAAGAGGAAGGTGTATCCGTGATATAAAACATAGGAATTGTATGGGTGTGTTTACACATACACATACTCAAAACATGTTCCAAATAGAGAACTGAAGAAAGGAAGGATGGTATGTGTATATACGTCTTTGTGAATGGAGATTGTGTATATAGATTTAGACATATACATTATCTATTTGGTTGTTATCATAGAGGAAGGAAACAATGAATGTTACATGTTTTTTTAGACATAGAGATTATCTATAAGGTCTCCTTTGACTACAAGTTGTGTCTCTTGAAATGAGTTGGAACAAGTTATTGGAGATACCGTTTTCTCATTTTTTTTTTTCACCTTTATGTGACATACATATACAGTATTGATTTAGTCAGGTAGTATGTGACTCCTGTTCGTGTTTTCCCGTTTAGTCGATATGAAGTTTTATCGTAGTCGTACTCTCATTTCTTTTCTTTGTTTTTCATTTCGGGTCAACTGAGGGAGATTGAAGAGATTAAACCCTGTCATAGGCTAGGGTCCTTGGACCCACCACAACTCAGGGTACCGATCTGACCCGGGAAGTAACTCTACAGAGAATTTTGACAAAATGGACCAAACGGAACCGATCTTGGTCTTAGGGATGACGTGGGGTTGTTACCACGGACTGGAAGACCGGAGTTCCTATGTCCCATTTCAGTGGTTCATAGGTCCCGGGGACCACGAGCCCATGGGTCGACTTCGGAGGAAGGACTCTCCCGTCGGAAGGTCCAGGAAGTCGTCCCTCGTCACCCTACTCAGACCTCCCCTCCCTACCTCAAAACCCCCTTCCTTATCACTCTGAATTCGGAAACCCACAAACGAGTCCGTGTCAGGTGAGATTAAGTGGGTTTTCCTTCCGCTGAAAGAAGTTCCGAGACCAACGTACCTTAGTGTCAACTCGGACTTCTTTACGACGGGAGAACACCTGTTAAGGACATTGATATACAACTGGTCCGAACGAAGGACTTTCACTTTCAGCGAGTCAGGATGGACTGAGCTTGAGGAAGGTGATATTTCAAGTACCTTAAGAGGTCCGGGTTTATGACTTCACCCATAGGAAAGGGAAGAGGTCCCCTAGTAGGGTTGGGTCCCTAGCTTGGGTCCAGGAGGAGTAACGTCTGTCTACGAACGAAGGATCGTGGAGGTCAAGTATTCTGACACACTGAGAATTACTGCCTACGGGAATTCTCCCGTAGTTTTCTGGACGCCGGTCATAACATCTTTATTTAAGGTTTGTGTTGGCTGACAGTCCTTTGGTTGACCTTGTCTGTTTTAAAGGAGTGTGGTAAATTCCTTTTTGTTTTTTATTTTCTGGGGTTTACAGGGTCCTGTTCTATGAGTGGTAGGGATTACTAATGGTATCCTTAGGATTAGTTTTAGTGTTCATTAGTTTATGGTAGACTGTCTTACCGGTGGAACTGACATACGTTTATCATTTACCCCCTTCTCTCGACCCTCTACTACCTTTGGGGATGTACGAAGTACCCTTACCTGTCACCGTTGTCGGGGATCTTTCCTGTCGGAGGTGTCCGTTGGTTCTTTTTAAAGTTCTCTCGATTCAGATTCTATAATTCTGGCTGTGGACTCGGACATAATGTTTTTAGGTAGTAAGTTTTTAGGTAGGTAGTTTACTGTGTGTGTGGGGTTGTAAGTGACGTCACGATGACGATTATCGGTTCTGTGTCTGGTTTCTTTGCAAGGTGACTTTCTAATTTAGAATTTCTTTATATCATATGTATATGTAACCCGAAAATGAGTCTGTACTTTTTGGCGGTACTTTAATACTTTAATACGGTAACCATGTCTGTTCCTACCGACAATCTCCTAGTATATAAATCACATCAGTCGTTGTATCTTTTTTGTATCGTCTACTACAGGGAAGAAGTTTTTTTTTTTTTTTTCTGTATGTCCCCTTTATTAAATGGTATGTTGTTCTCTGTGATTCTAAGTTGTGTTTCGAAAGTCTTTTTTTTATCCTTTCCCGGTCCACACTTAATCCTCCAGCCATGATTATATATGTGTCTTTAGTCATAGACATTATGTATTGTGTGTTCTTAATAGAAGAAGGAAGAAAGGAAGGTGTATTCGTGATTTTAGATGGAGATTGTATGGGTGTCTTTAGAAGTGATCCATTAAGTGTTTCTAATAGAGGACGGAAGGAGGATGGAAAAGAAAGACGAAAGGAAGGTACGTGTATATGTTTCTTTAGAAATAGAGATTGTATGTCTATCTTTAGACATCAACATTATCTATTAGCTTTTCCTGATAGAGGAAAAAAACGTGTACATGTTTTTTAGACATAGAGATTATCTATGAGGTGTTCCCAGACTACAAGTCGTGACTCTTTAAATGAGGTGGAACAAGTTATTGGAGATACTGTTTTGTAAAAAAATTTTCATGTTTATACGACATACGTCAGGTAACCGGCGTTTCTCAGTCTGTGCTGACTCGGTGACTCGTGTCGTGCACGTATTGACTTAGTCAGGTAACTTGTGACTCTTGTTCGTGTTTTGACGTTTAGTTGATATGAAGTTGTACGGTAGTCGATCTCTAATTTCCTTTCTTTTCATTCTGAATCATATAAGGGAGGTTGGAGGGATTGAACCCTACGAGAGAGTAGGGACCTTGGAGTCATCCGAACTCAGGGTCCCGACCTGATCCCACCCGTGGGACGGCTGTGTCGGCACGTCCCACGGGACGTAACTCTGAGGAAAATTTGGACATGACAACTCAAAAGAAACCGACCTGGGTCTTAGGGATCACACGGAGTTGATACCACCGGACTGAGAACCGGAGCTCCTGGTCCCATTCAGTGGTTCATAGGTCCCTAGACCACGACCCTGGGTCGACTTCGGAGGAAGGACTCTCACGTCGGAGGATCCGTGGAGTCGTCCCTCGTCACGGGGTCCATCCGTACTCAGACCTCCCCTCCCCATTTCGAAATCCCCTTTCTTCATCATTCTGAATTCGGGAACCCACAAACAATCCCATGAAAGGTGAGCTTCAGTGTCGGGTCCTTCGGTTGACGAAGATTCCAACCAAGGTGGTCTCAACCCATACTTCTTCACGACGGCGGAACACCAGTAAAGGATATTGACGTTGAACTGGTGTCCGCGAATGACCATAGAGGTGAGGTTAAGTGTTCCAGAAGTAAATTCAAGTCAAGTCTAGTCAACGAGTCAGCACAGGCTGAGAAACGCTGGGGTACTTAGCGTCGTACGGTCCGGAGGGACCGGTAGTGGTAGAGGGCCTCAAGTGAGTCTGAGTGCAGGTAGCTCAGGTACTACGGTAGGTCGGTAGAGTAGGACAGCAGGGGAAGAGGAGGACGGGGGTTAGGGAGGGTCGTAGTCTCAGAAAAGGTTACTCAGTTGAGAAACGTACTCCACCGGTTTCATGATCTCAAAGTCGAAGTTGTAATCAGGAAGGTTTCTTTAGGGTCCCGACTAGAGGAAGTCTTACCTGACCAACCTAGACGAACGTCAGGTGCCCTGAGAGTTCTCAGAAGAGGTTGTGGTGTCAAGTTTTCGTAGTTAAGAAGTCGTGAGTCGGAAGAAGTGTCAGGTTGAGAGTGTAGGTATGTACTGATGACCTTTCTGGTATCGGAACTGATCTGCCTGGAATCAGCCGTTTCATTACAGAGACGAAAACTTATACGATAGATCCAACCAGTATTGAAAAGAAGGTTCCTCGTTCGCAGAAAATTAAAGTACCGACGTCAGTGGTAGACGTCACTAAAACCTCGGGGGGTTTTATTTCAGACTGTGACAAAGGTGACAGAGGGGTAGATAAAGGGTACTTCACTACCTTGGCCTACGGTACTAGAAGCAAAAGACTTACGACTCGAAATTCGGTTGAAAAAGTGAGAGGAGAAAGTGAAAGTAGTTCTCCGAGAAATCAAGAAGAAGCAAAAGACGGTCTTCCGACCACAGTAGACGCATAGACTCCAATAACTATCCAGAACCCCGCGGTAATTACTGTCGACGGTAGTCCTTTTCCAGGACACCGGTCATAACGTGTTTATTTAAGGTATGAGTTGAAAGTTCTTTGGTTGACGTTGTCCATTTAAAAGGAGTGTGGTAAATTCGGTTTTCTTTTCTTTTTTTTTTTTGGGTGTTTGTCGGTGTCCTGTTCTACGAGTCGTAAGGATTAATATTGTCCTCCTTAAGGTTAGTTTTACTGTTGTTCTTTAGTTTAGGGTACACTTTTGTCAATTACCCTCTCTCTCGACCCTCTACTGTCTTGGGGGGATTTGTGATACACCCTTCCCTGTAACCATTGTCCGGGATCTTTCCTGTCGGAGTTGTCCGTCTTTGTTTTTTAAAGTTCTCTCGATTTAGATTCTAAAATTATGGGTGTGGACCCGGACATAATACTTTTTGTGGTAAGTTTTACTGTGCACGTAGGGTTACAAGTGACGTCACGATGAAGGTTATGAGTTCTATGTCTGGGTTCTTCAAGTGACTGTTCACTTTAGAACTTCTTTACACCATGTATATATGTTACCCGATAATGAGTCTGTACTTTTCTGTGGTGATTTGAATGTTTAAATATGGTTAAAAAGGGTGTTCCTCCCTGGAACCTCCTAGTATGTGATTCACTTCAGTCGTTGTCGTTTCTTTTATCGTCTACTACAGGGAAGATTCGTTTTATTTTCTTTCTCTATGTCCCCTTCATTAAATATTGTGTTTTTCTCTGAGACTCTAAGTTTGTGTTTACATGTAGACTAAATCTATTAAGGGTTCCTAATAGAGGACGGAAGGAAGAAAGAAGGAAGGTACGTGTATAAGTGTCTGTATAAAAAGAGGTTATATGTATCTTTAGACATCGACATTGTCTATAAGGTGTTACTAGACTATAAGTCGTGGTTCTTGAGTTGAACTGGAACAAGTTATTTGATATAGTTTTCTATTTTTTCATTTTTATACGACATATATATAAAGTATTGTATTAGTCAACCGACCTGTGACTCTTCGTGTTTTGACGTTCAACTGATTTGAAGTTGTCTTGTAGCCGTACTCTAATTTCTTTTCCCTTTCTTTTCGTTACCGATAAAATGAGGGACTGAACCCGACGGGAGGATAAGACCCTCGGACTGGTCCGACCCCAGGTCCGTCGACCCAATACTGTTTCTTTTATAATTCTCTCTACCCACTGGGATACTAAAAACGGGGTGATCCATGTTGGTGGTTCTGTCCTTTCGTTCGATTAATATCTTCGTGTACTTATCTTTGTTTCTTACCCCGTGTCCGTGTGTTACGTCATAAAGGTTGGTACTTATTCATATCGACTAAGTACTTATTACGGTTCAGGTCGAAGTCCTTTCTTTCATCTCTCTTAGTAGGGTTCACTTCGTTCCCTCTGTTCCTGTCTGTTCATAGGATACCATAGTAAGATCCATATTTGACTTCTACCTATGTTTACTCGAATGAGGGACTCTGTGCCGGAGTGTCTGACTCTTTCCTTTGAAAGCCAGTGGTTCTATATTTCTACCCCCCCGTACCTCTTTACTCGATGAAGTCTGATTAATATATGTGTGATGATAAACCGAGTCTGCCATTTCGTAGACAGATGCTACACCCTCTGGACCCAAACTGGGGACCCAGCCCTTCTAGGTGACCTCTTCCTTTACCGTTAGGTGAGGTCACGATAACGGACCTTTTAGGGTACCTGTCTCCTCGGACTATCCAATGTCAGGTACCCCAGCGTCTCTCAGCCTGTGTTGACTCGTTGAAGTGAAAGTGAAAGTGATAACTATTTCATTCACTGGTCCTGGGTGACACATTGTTATCCTTTGAATGACGTACGAGACAGTATTGGATCTTTCTTTTTTTGGCGTTATTTAGTAAATATGTAGATACATTTTCACTTTGTTCGACACTAGCTTCCTTTCCTTTTTCGTTTGGTGGGTGTTTTAACATTAATCGACATACTGTCACCAAATCACCACCAAATCAGTGATTCAGGGCAGACTGAGAACACTGGGGTACCTGACATTGGTCTATTCGAGGAAACAGACACCCTGAAAGGTCCGTTCTTATGACCTCACCCAACGGTAAAGGAAGAACTCTCCTAGAAGGGTTGAGTCCTTAGCTTGGACCCAGAGGACGTAACGTCTGTCTAAGAAATGGTTGACTCGATACTCCCAGTGTGAATTATATATTTTAAGGACGTTTGTTAATCACTGAGTTTCTCATGTACTCGACGTCCATGAAAAAGATTGTCACAGTAAAAAGAGGTACTTCTTTTGTCTTTTGTATCCGGGGCTATAAAACGAAAAGACAAGTTTGATTCGATTTTACTTTAACTATAAGTATAATCGTCCATTCTCAAAAACTCCAGACTTTACAGTATGGTCCCTTTGTCCTGGACCTCTTTTCCCTCACGCGAGGATACGACGACCTCCCTTTGGTGTAGACTTTTAATTTCGATTTTAAGTTTAACCCGAATTAATACTGTGATTCCCCAATGTACCTCATACTTGGTTCTTAGATTTATATCATCTGTTATACACTTTTGTTTAAAGTAGAGAGTCCACACTCTCATTCCGAAGAACAGTCTAGACCTCGACCATACGTGTGTAAGAAATCTTATGACGTGTGTAGAAAAACTTGTATCGAAACAGACCTACATACCGATCTTCACCCTAACGACCTAGTGTACGATTGAGATAAAAATCAAAAAGCTCCTTGGCGGTATGACAAGAGATCTCACTGACGTGGTTAAATGTAAGGGTGGTTGTCACAGTCTCCCAAGGGAAAAAAGGTGTGGGAGACGTTGAGAACAATAAACTTCTAAAAAAATTACTGTCGGTAGGATGGTCACACTCCATCATGGAGTAACTTCAAAACTAAACATCAAGAGTTTATTAATTGTTACTCCACGTGATATCCTATTTAAGAAATGAAAAGTCTACACATTTTATTCAATTCAAATTGTACAGTTGAACTGTCAAAAAAGTGTCTATTCCTAAATAATGTATAAATCAATAAAGGAAAGAAGATTGATATCCCTGTACTCAATGGTACAATGAGTTCCGCTACTCGAGTCAATACGTAGAAATTCGTCAAAATTTCTACACGTAAAACATTACCACAAAATTTAACTAAATTTGAAGTTTATAAACATAGTCACTACACATCTGAGAAAAAAGATAATTTTTACCCATGTAAAAATTAACTTCTTATCAACAAAGTATAACGACACAATCAAGGTCCTCATATGGTTTCCCTAAGTCAATTACATACATCATATATTATATGTAATACAAATAATATATATTTGTATATATTATGTACATATATTTTTGTATGGGTGTATGTACGAAAGTTCAATAATCCACTAAGGTTTATAACTTATATCGAGGGACACGATATGTCCACCCTGAATAGATAAAATATATATCATCATAGATAGATAGACAATTATGGTTTAAGGATTAATTAGGGGGTAGAGAAAGGGGAAACCTTTACAAGACAAACAAAAGAGACAGACTTTGACTAAGTAGTTCTTTAAGTACACGTAGTATCAAATCTCAGGTGTGTATTCACTATAGGATACTATATACACAAAGACACAAAGGTGAATTACACAATTAGAGACGTAGGTTAGTACAACGACTTTGCCGTAATAAAGTAAAAATACTGACTCATCATAAGGTAATATATAAGATACTATACACCTAAGAACTAAGTCCGGGATGTCTACAATGTGTGTCTGGACAATAGTACTTGTAGGAGAGTACCACTCCCGATTTGGTACTAAGGGGTCTTCTTTGGATAGACACCAGACCCGGAGGACCTTTTTTAGCAGACCGTACCTCGGGAGGAACTAGTAGAATTGTCTTGTATTATGACGGGGAGGGTGGACGGGTCTCTCTGGCGAAGTTTGACCAGTGAAGGGTCGACGAAGTTATACTATTAGAGAAGTGAAGCGTCAAGAGTCTAAGGATTATTACGTTCTGTCCTCGTGGAACCCGACTCTTATCTTCCGAAACCCCGATTGTCGAAGTGTTCACTGAAGGAGAGGTTACTCTTAAATTGTAACTGTTCTACTTCATGTCGTACTGAAAAAAAATTTAACGAGTAAATTTTTCTTTTGGGAACCAGCACACTAGAATCCTGGATAATCTGGTGTACTATAACGATGGTTTTGTTATGACAAGACTTTATCGATGTTTATCACTATTCTTTCCAATTTCAATTTTTTTTGGAAACGGTTGATCTCCGTAGAACCTTTTTGCACCACTGTGTATTACACGAATCACGGGAATCGAACCATTCCAAATTACGACCAAACTAATCAACCAAACTGAACTGATTACTCAAGAACCTTTCGTTTTTAATGTTCTCGCTTCGATGAAATACACTAAAAATTTTTAAGAGTAGGTTTAATCAAAGAACTACCCTAGAAGATAAAAATTTTTAAAGTGTAAAAATAAAACGCATAAAAAATAAGAAAAACTAATGAAATAACAAACACATCTATCGGTAGTTGTTAAAAAATTCAACTTCATATCAAATAAATGTTATGATATAATCAAACCTCATATGTTGTATCACTAAGTGTTAAAAATACCTAATACGAGGTAAATTTCCGTAATGTTTATTTCTGATATAAAGGAACACGACATATTATATAGGAATATCGTATAACTAAAATATGTTTCATCAAAGATAGACAATTAGGGGATAGAACGGGGAGGGTGGTGGATAGGGGTGACCATTTGTGATTAAGAGATATAGACACTCAGACAAAGGTAAAGTATCTATTCAAGTAACCACAATATGAAATCTAAAGTGCATATTCACTATAGTATACCATAAAGGGAAACAGAAAGACTGAATATAGTGAATCCTATTAGAGATCCTAATGTAACGACTTTTACGGTAATAAAATTAGAAAAAATACTGACTAATCACAAGTCGTATATAAAGTATATACTTTTGGATCCACACATAAAGTATATACTTTTATATGTATATATAAACGTCTTACGTGAGTAAACGATAACAAGAAATTGGTTTTCTTACTGTTAAAATGACATTGAATATTACTATGATTAAGCATGTTGAACCCGAACCATTTTACACTCAAAACGACCCTGAAACTCCCGATATCAAGATTTTGAAGTCACGAAGTCTTAGTGGACCTCCCGAATAATTGATTTTAATAGGCTACCGTCAAGGTCTCGAAGACTAAATCATCTAAACGTTTATGGTCAGGTACCTGGTACTACTTTTAGTAACACGGAAAACTCATTACGAAAATCTCTGAATTCTATTAGGAAGATTAATTCATGTGTCCGAATGTAGAAATATGTATGTTTTCAGAATTAAACCTTGATCTACTAACGATTTACTGAAGATAAATATCCCGTGACATTTGAATTTAGTTATACATCCGTAGTCTTTATTACTTTTATTGTACAAAACAGTCTCTTGTAACTGTCTTCGTAGAATTCATTTTTATTCTTTTAATAGGACATAAATCTAATTAACGGAACTGAAGTGGCTATTCAAGAAACATTTCGTATTTTCTCATTTTGATGAATTACACTGAAAATTTTTAGAGTTTTAGTCAAAGAACTACCTTAGGTAAAAATTTTGAAAGGTTAAAAGTAAACGATAAATCGAGTCATCATAAGTTATGTATAAAGTATATACCTTGATCTCCATATATAAAGTATATACCGTTATATTCATATATACATAGCACTTTTATAGTCATATATAGGGAATATACTGTTATATCCATGTATAGAGTATATATTTCTCCATATATACAGTATATATTTTATGTCCATATATAAAAATTTAGTATTTTAATTTTTGAAAGTATTTCACTTTTTGAAAGTTCTTAATTTTTGAAAGTTTCGTAATTTCGGAAACTAACATACCCAGTGTTGTTTGACACCTTTTAAGAAACTTTCTCTACCCTTATAGTTTCGTGGAATGGACGGAGGACTCTTTGGACATACGTCCAGTTCTTCGTTGTCAATTTTAGTCTGTACGTTGTTACCTGACCAAGTTTTAACCCTTTACTCATGCAGTTCCGACAAATAACAGTGGGACGAATAAATTGAAAATACGGCTCATGTATTACGTTTTACGGTCCTCTTTATAGTTATTGGAGTCTATACTTCTACTGTGGTGGGAATACCGTCTTTCGTTTTTCCTTAATTTCTCGGAGAACTTCCACTTTCTCCTCTCACTTTTTTTAGTTGTAAGTTTTTTGCTTCTAGAACCATAGACCAAGGTAGTGAAGTACCGTTTGTCTACCCCTTTGTTACCTTTGTCATTGTCTAAAATAAAGGAACCCGTGGTTTTAGTGACACCTACCACTGACGTTGGTACTTTAATTTTCAGCGAACGAGGAACCTTCTTTTTGTTACTGTATGGATCTGTCGCATAATTTTTCGTCTGTAATGAAATGGATGTTTCCAGACATATCAGTTTCGATACCAAAAAGGTCATTAGTACACACCTATACTCTTGATCTGTTATTTTTTCCGACTCGTGACTTCTTAACTACGGAAGCTGGACACCACGACCTCTTCTGAGAACTCTCAGGGAACCTGACGTTCCTCTAGGTTGGTCAGGTAGGATTTCCTCTAGTTGGGACTTATGAGTAACCTTCCTGACAATGGCTTCGAGATTATGCAACCAGTGTACTATGTTTCTCTGTTGAGTAACCTTCTCTGGGACTACCACTCTTTCTAACTTCCGTCCTCTTCCCTTCCTGTCTCCTACTCTACCAACCCACCGTTTGAGGTCCTCTACCACTTCCTGTCCCTTCAGACCGTACGACGTCAGGTACCCTAGCGTTTCCCAGTCTACGCCGACTTGCTGACTTGTCGTCGTTGTTGTTTTGTCCTCTTAGTGTTTATATCTGTACTTGCCTATGGACACCCCCAAACAAACACCCTTGACGGTCTGACCCCATCTCCAACTCTCTATTTTTTGTGATACTTTTTACATTCATTTGCTTATCCTATATCATACATCGTCTACTTTTATTTCGGTGCTAAGACATTATAGGAATTCACCTCCCATAAGATAATTTTATGACTTAACGATACAAGTCATTTGAATCATTATAATTAGTGGACATGAAGTTAAACTTTTCGTTATTATCGATGTCTGTGTCTTTTGTTAGTTCTTCTTTGTAGTCATTTTGACTCTACCCTTTCAAAATTTTTATTTCTAGGACAGATCTTTAATTAGACCTCTAATAATTTTTACAAGTACCAAGTAGGTGATCGTTTTTTGTTATACCTCCAAGGAATTTTGATTTTTATCTTAACACAAGTCTTTGTCGTCAGTGTACGGACCCGTATGTCAGTCCCTCTTCGCTGTAAAAGTTTCTGTTCCCATGGGTACGGTAGGGCCGGCCTGACCAAAGGTATCGTTTCTGTGACGACGTTGGATTCACACCTTCCTGTGTCTTTAATTGTTTCTTTTACCCTATGTGTGTGTGTTACGATATCATGAGTCGGTATTTTTCGTCACTTTGTTACCCCAGAAGTCCGTGTCCCTTCTTCCATCTCTACTAGTATCGTTGACTTCATTCTCTCTGTCACTCGTTGTTTATATTACTATAGTGAAGATCCACCTTAGATTGTTACCTTTGTACACTCGAGGAACTCGTTTCTATATGTCAAGTGTCTGAATCTTTTTTTTCTTCAATAACAATCGTCTCTTCTTTGTATAACCTGGGTGTCTTTTCTCGATGAACTTGATTGTATACGTGTGATGATAAATCTTTTATTTAGTGTTCCTGGGTGTTTTCCTTACTATGAGGTGAGAGACATTATTAGATAGGTCCTTTTCTTGTGTTTTATGTTGTTTATATGTAGATATATACTCACTTAGTTCAACGACACTTAATTTTTTACTGTGGGTGGTACGACATTAATTGGGTATATAGTTCAAATTTATTGACCTATTTGTGTTTTTTATATCTTTGTATACGACTGAGATAAGGGGAGTAGGGTATCAATGGAACCGACCAAAGTGTAGAGACCTCTGACCCGTCCGAACCCCCGGGTACCGACCTAACAACACCCCGAGTCCTAGGACCCTCCTACACCGTCCGTTACACTGGGGTGTTACAAGGACCTCAGGGAAACGGGAGACGTGCTCAGGGGTTGGAATCTGTGTCCGTTTTACCTAATTCTCTAAACTTAATTACGTCTGTTTGTATACATAGTTTGTCTACTAACTTTTACTGGATGACTTATCATCTCCTTCAAATGAGTTGTGTGACATTAGTGGATCTACCCTCGTTCTTGAACTTTCTCTTATCCATCTACGGATTTGTGATTACTTGGTTAAAGGACATGTGGACTTTGTATATTTAAGTCTTTAGTAGAGAAAAGATTTTATTTTATTGTACCTTTAATGTACCTTTATTTTACGCACCCCGACTTATATCGACGGTAGAGTTCCGGTAAAAGGTATGTTGTTGAGCTTTTCGACACGACCCGTAACTCATGAGAGTTTCAGTCTCCCAGACTTCCATTTTTTGTCGACTAGAGGTATTTACAGGATCCCCAACAGTAGTCTTTTTTAAATTTTGTCCAGACTCAAGCTTCTTCGGTTAGACCTCTCCACTCAACTTGAGAAGGAACTTTTGTTTAGTGTACTTTTCTCCAGTTGTATCGATTTATAATCTTTTCGTTTAACTTTGGGGTCTTTCCAATAGTGGAGTGTCTTCCGTCTTACCGATAGCAGTCTTTGAGTTGTCTGTTATTGACGACTACTTCTACATCCCTTTTCCGTTATGCCTCTTAAGGCATAAAGTACGTCCTCTTGGACTCGTTCCTGGACTACCATTCGTGAGGTGAGTTGAACGATAACATGTTTCAGGTTTGTGTGTTATCTCTACGGGGTATCTATGCTTTATGGACTTAATTCGTGGACATGCGACTGTTGTTGGTGTTATAACATTGAACCAATACGACACTACATTTATAACCGTTCTACAATTTCCTTTCCTTTCGTCACGGAGGAGATAATATTTACTGGAGGGACTGAACCCTACGATAGGGTAGGGACCTTCGACTCGTTCGAACCCAGGGTGAAACCTGACCCCTCCCCACGTGTGTCGGACCGTGCCACTGGAAACAACTTGGTAAAAATTTCTTGATGATAGACAATACAAGACCGACCCTGGTCTCAGGGTGTACCGTACTTCCGGAGGCCCTTAATCTTCTGTTCTAAGTCGATCGGAGCTGGAGAGGACCACGACCCCAAGGGTCGAGTTCGGAGAAATGACTCTCCCGTCGGAAGATCCGTGGATTCACGGGAGTCGTGACACGAGACCTGGACCTTTTGTAATCAGACCTGTAATCGAACACACTCCGAAATCCCCCTTTTTCATCACTGAGAGTTCGGGAAAGGAAGAACGAGTCCGTGTAAGGTGAGATAAAGTGTCGGGTCCTTCGGTTTCCTGGGATTCCTAGACCAACGGGGTCCTTGGTTTCGACCTGTCCGCTTTCATGACGGAGGAACACCTGTATAAGACATTGATGTTGAACTAGTACCCGTGTGTGTCCGTGGAGTTAAGTGTTCCTAACACCAAGAGAATTACTATGGACGGGAGTCCTTTACGGTACCTCGTCCACAACCTCTTTATATAAGGGTTTGGTCGGTTGACAGTCCTTCGGTTGACGGTTTCCATTTAACAGAAGTGTGGGAAATTTCTTTTTTGTTTGTGTTTTGTTTTAGTTTGAAGGTGGTGTCCTGTTCTACGAGTCGTAGGGATTACCGACGTCCTTACGGTTAGTTTTGCTGTTACTCTTTAGTCTAGGGTGGTGAGTGTTTCCGGTGACAGTTTTAAACTGTTTGATCTTGATACCCTCTGTCGTACCTTCCTTTTCTTAGGGGATTCGACATCCACCTTTATATGTTACTGATGTCGGTCATACACCTGTCAGAGACAAGTGTTTTTTCGATAGTTCTCCCGATTCCACCTTTTTCACTGCGATATTCTACCTACACACACACTACGAAATTCTCCTTTTTCGTCACTCTGTGTTTGGGAAGTCACCAACGAGTCCGTGTAAGGTGAGACAAAATACCCGCCTCTTCGTCTGAAAGGGCTTCGGAGACGAACGGGGTTCTTGGTCTCCACCCGTAGTTTTCACGACGGCGGAACACCTATAAAGGACATTGATGTTGACTGGTGGTCACGAATAACCGTGGAGATTAAGTATTCCCGACCCCCTGCCAAGAACTACCGACGTGAGTCCTTTACAGAACATAACCCATGACGTTCTATTTAAGGTTTGTGTTTGCTGAAAGTCCTTCGGTCGACGGTGTCAAGATAAAAGGAGTGTGGGTATTTCCCATTTTTTTGGGTTGTTTGGGGTATGGAGGTGGATCCTGTCCTACTAGTCGTAGGGATTAGTAATGTCCTCCTTACGGTTACTTTTGCTGTTTCTTTTTAGTTTAGGGTGGTCAGTCTTACCGGTATGAGTGCAGATGTTTGTTATTTACGTCCTCACTCAACCCTCATTTCCCTTTGGAGGGTGTGACAACTACCCTTCCATGTGACTGTTGTTGGTGTTATTTCCTGTTACAGCCGTACGGGCTTATTTTCGATAGTTCTGTGATTCGGATCCTAGACTGTAATGGTGTAAACCCGAATATGATAGGATATGTTTTATATCTTTTAAGATGAAAGTACGTACTTTAAACATGGATAGAAAAGTAAATACTTTATGTCTTTTTAAGAGAAAGTGTAACTTTATACGTGAATATAAATATAGACACTTTATATCTTTCAAGAGATAAGTATGTACTTTATACGTGAATATAAAAGTAGACACTTTATGTCTTTTATAAGAGTAGATACTTTATACGTAAATATAAAAGTAGATACTTTAATTTTTTAAGATAAAGATACATACTGTACGTGGGTATAAAAGTATACTCTTTATACCCTTTAAGATACAAGTACATACTTTATACGTGGGTGTCATAGTATATACTTTGTATTTTTGAAGATAAAAGTATACTTTATACGTGGGTATCGAAGTACATACTTTGTATTTTTTAAGATAAAAGTATACTTTATACGTGGGTATCGAAGTATATACTTGATAGTTTTTACAACAAAAGTATATACTTTATACGTAGGTACAAAAGTATATACATTATATCTTTTAAGCTATAAGTAGATACTTGATACGTGGGTACAAATGTATATACTTTATTTTTAAGTTAGAAGTAGGTACTTTATGAGTGGTATAAAAGTATGTACTGTAGTTCTTTCAAGATAAAAGTAGGAACTTTATGTGTGGGTACTAAATGTATACTTCATATCTTTTAGGATAAAAGCAGAAACTTTATGAGTGGGTACAAAAATATATACTTTGTACCTTTTAAGGTAAAAATGGGTATTGATACGTGGGTACAAAAGTATATTTTTTATATCTTCTCATATTAAAGTAAACATTATGTACATGGGTAAAGAAGTATATACTTTATAGTTTTTAAGATGAAAAATAGGTACTTTACACGTGAGTAGAAAACTATGTACTTTTAAGTACGTACATATAAAAGTATATTCTTTATTTTTTAATATAAAAATGTAATTCATACGTGTATATAAAAGTATATACTTTATATCTTTGAACATAAAAGTAAGTAATTTAAAAGTGAGTACACAAGTATATCCTATATGTCTTTTAAGGTAAAAGTATACACTTTATAAGTGGACTGAACCCGAAGGTAGGGTAAGGACCTCGGAGTCGTCCAACAGAAGTGCCGACCTGACACCACCCCAGTTTAGCTGGTCCGACCAACGAGAAGTAATTCCAGGGAGACTTTAGACATGAATGTCCAAACTACACCGTCTCTGGTGTCAGGGATCCCGTGTGTTAACTACCACAGGACTGTGAAACCGGAGTCACTGGAACCTTTTCAGTGGATCGAAAGTGCAGAGGACCACGACCCCAGGGGTCCAATCAGAGAAAGGACTCTCACGACAGAGGACACGTCGAGGAGTCCCACGACACCAGGTCCGACCCTAATCAGACGTCCTTTCGTCACTTCGAACTCCCCCTTCTTCATAACTCTGATTCGGGAACAAGTCCGTGTCAAGTCAAGTCAGCGAGTCAGTAGAGGCTGAGAAACGTTGGGGTACTTGACGTCGTGTGGTCGGAGGGACAGGTAGTGGTCGAGAGTCTCAAATGGGTTTGAGTACAGGTAACTCAGCCACTACGGTAGGTTAGTAGAGTAGGAGATAACAGGGGAAGAAGAGGCGGGAGTTAGAAAGGATGGTAGTCCCAGAAAAGTCTACTCAGTTGAGAAACGTAGTCCACTGGTTTCATAACATCAAAGTCGAAGTTGTAGTCAGGAAGGTTACTTGTGGGTCCTGACTAGAGGAAATCCTACCTGACTAACCTAGAGGAACGTCAGGTTCCCTGAGAGTTCTCAGAAGACGTTGTGGTGTCAAGTTTTCGTAGTTAAGAAACCACGAGTCGAAAGAAATATCAGGTTGAGAGTGTAGGTATGTACTGGTGACCTTTTTGGTATCGGAACTGATCTGCCTGGAAACAACTGTTTCATGACAGAGACGAAAACCTATACGACAGATCCAACCAGTATTGAAAGGAAGGTTCCTCATTCGCAGAAAATTAAAGTACCGACGTTAGTGGTAGACACCACTAAAACCTCGGAGGGTTTTATTTCAGTCGATGACATAGGGGTAGATCAACGGCACTTCACTACCCTGGCCTACGGTACTAGAAGTAAAAGACTTACAACTCGAAATTCGGTTGAAAAAGTGAGAAAGTGAAAGTAGTTCTCCGAGAAATCAAGAAGAAGTGAAAGACGGTATTCTCACCACAGTACACGTATAGACTCCAATAACTATAAAGAGGGCCGTTAGAACTAAGGTCGAACACGAAGAAGGTCGGGTAGCAAAGAGTACTACATAAGACGTATATTCAATTTATTCGTCCTACTGTTATATGTCGGAACTGCATGAGGAAAAGGATAAACCTTGGTCAGACAACCAGGTACAAGTCCGTGTAAGGTGAGATTAAGTGTCGGATCGTTCGGGTTTGAATCCGAGACCAACAGACTCAACCCACACCTTTACACGACGGCGGAAAACCTGTGAAAGATATTGACGTTGAACCGGTGGACACGAATGACAAGGGTAATTGTCTGGAGCCCCCGACAATTACTGTCGACGGAGTCCTTCCGAAGGGACCACCGAGTCTACCATTTCTTAGACGGACGTTACATCCTCTGGACCCAAGTTAGGGACCCGGCCCTTCTAGGGGACCTCTTCCCTTACCGTTGGGTGAGGTCATAAGAACGGACCCCTTAAGATACCTGTCTCCTCGGACCGTCCGATGTCAGGTACCCCAGTGTTTCGTAGTCTGTGTTGACTCGTTTACCGTGTGGTGTACGGAAGTGCTTTCCAGGACCCCGTCTTTTTTTAATGTTTAGGTTGATTGAATTTTTTTTAGTTGATGTTCTCCATTTAAAAGAAGTGTTGGTACTTCCTCTTTTTTTTTTTTTTGAATGACGGTGTCCTGTTCTACGACTCGTAGGAATTAATATCCTCCTCCTTACCGTTGGTTTTACTGTTCTTTGGTTTAGAGTGGTCTAACCGGTAGGAGTTTTCAGATGTTTGTTATTTACGTTCGATTCGGATGGTAGACTGTAAGGGTATGTAAATGGATATAGGGTTCTTTTGGTAGAAAGTTCTTCAGTATACGTGGGGTTGTAAGTGAAGTCGTGATCAATTTTATAGGACTTGTGTCTGGGTCGTTTTACAAGTGGAAGTCTAATTTCGAATTTTTCTTACTACTTTTACTTGATAATGAGTTGGTGCTTTTTGATGATGACTTTAGTACTTTAATACGGTGACCATCGGTGTCCCTATATAGAACCTCCTAGTTTGTGATTCACTTCAGTCTGTCTGTCTCCTACTGATATCGTTCACTATAGGGAAGATCCGTTTTCTTTTTTTTCTCTATGTTTCCTTAAGTTAATGTTGAATTTTTTGGGTTTCCCGGTTTCTACTTAATCCTTCAGTCCTGATTGTATATGTATCTTTACATATAGACATTATCTATTAGGTATTCCTAATAGAGGAAGGGAAAAAAAGGAAGGTGTCTTTAGGTATAGAGATGGTATAGGTGTCTTTAGACATATACATTATCTATGAGGTGTTCCTGGACTATAAGTCGTGTCTCTTGAATGAGATGGAAGACGTTATTGAAAATGTCGTCTACTTAGACTTTTTCTTATGTATACGAAATGTATGTAATGAGTAAGTCCATCGACCTATGACTGTTGTCCGAGTTGTAACGTGTGGTCGATACGAGATCGTACGGTATCCGTACTTTAAGTCCTTTTCCTACCTTTTTCTTTTTGGAACGGATCAAATAAGGACAGTTGAAAAGACCAGGACCGACGATAGGGTAACGACGTCGGACTCGTCCGAAACCAGGTTCTGACCTGACCCCACCCCAACTTTGGTGGTCTGTCCCACGGGAATTAACTCGGGGGAGAATTTGAACATGGAAGACCAAACGAGACTGTCCCTGGCATCAGGGATCACGTGGGTTTGCTACACTGTTGGCAGACCGGAGTTCCTGGAACCTTTGCGGTGGATCGAAAGTCAAAAGGACCCCGACCCCAAGTGTCGAATTCGGAGGAAGAACTCTGACGTCGGAGGATCGTGGAGTCGTCCCACGACCCCGGGACTAACCCTACGGAGACTCCTTTCCCCACTTCGAAATCCCCCTTGTTCATCACTCTGTGTCCGGGAACCCTCAAACGAGTCCGTGTAAGGTGAGGTCAAGTGTCGGATCCTTCGGTTGAGAAGGAATCCAAGACCAACGGGGTTCCTGGTCTTAACCCTTACTTTTGACGACGGTGGTACACCTGTAAAAGACATTGATATTCCACTGGTAGACACGAATGGGTGATCAGATGAGACTTGCACCCTAAGAGGTCCGTTCTTACCACCTCATCCAACGGTAAGGGAAGAGGTCCTCTGGAAGGGTTGGGTCCCTAACTTGGACCCAGGGGACGTAACGTCCGCCTAAGAAATGGTGGACTCGGTGGTCCCTTCGGTCTGGACACGAATGACCGTGGAGGTTAAGTGTTCTGGAGTCCCCGACAATTACTGTCAATGGGAGTCCTTTCCAGGATCTCTCTTATAAGGTCTTTATTTAATGTTTGTATTAGGTGATAGTTTTGCAGTTGACGTTGTCCATATAAAAGGTGTGTTGGTACTTCCTCTTTTTTTTTCATTTTTTTGTATGCAAGTGTTCTACGAGTCGTAGGGTTTAATAATGTCCTCCTTACGGTTAGTTTTGTTGTTGTTCTTTAGTTTAGGGTCAGTCTTACTGGTGGGAGTCTTCAGGTATTTGTTATTTACCCCCTCTCCCGGTCCTCCTCTCCCTTGGAGGGATGCGGTAACCACCCTTTCCTGTGACCGTTATCAGTGATCTTTCCCTGTCAGTAGTGTACGGTTTTTGTCTTGTGAAAGCTCTCTTGATACGGATCCTAGACTGTAAGGGTGTGGACCCGGACCATAGGACTATTTTGGTGGTAAGTTTTACTGTGTGTGTGGGGTTACAAGTGACGTCGCGATGAATTTTGTCGGCTCTGTGTGTTGGTAGTTTTACACGTGACTGTCTAATTTCGAATTTCTTCTACACCATGTATATTCGTGTACCTTGAAGTGAGTTGGAAGACGTCATTTAAGGTACCTTTTTCTTAGGTTTCTTCTTGTCTGTAGGAGATACATATACAGTTATGACTTAGTTCACGAAATGTGAGTGTCATTCGTGTTTTGATGTTTGACTGATATGAGGTTGTATCCTAGCCGTACTCCTTTTCCTTTTTTCGCTACGGATGAAATAAGGGACGTTGGAGGGAGCGAACCCGACGATAGGGTAGGGACCTCGGACTCGTCCGACACAGAGTACAGACCTGACCCTATCGTAACTCTTTCGATCCACCTTTGTTGGTTTTAAAATTTTCTCTACCCATTGGGACGCTAAAACCGGGGTGATGTATGTTGTCGATCCTGTCCCTTAGTTCAATTAACATCTTCTTGTCTACTTACCTATGTCTGTTACCCCATGTATATGTATTATGTTATAAAGAGTTATTATTTCTTCATCCTTTATTACGGTGTAAGTCGGTACCCTTCCGTCCGTCCCTCTCTGCTCATAAGATACTATAACGAGGATCCACCTTAGATTTCTACGTATTTTTAATTAAAGAACGGACCTCTGTGACGGAGTATCTGAATCTTTAAAGGTCAGTGTTTCTATATTTCTACACCCCATACCTCTTTACTTATTGAAGTCTGATTATATACGGGTTATGACAAATATTTTATTTACTGGTCCTGGGTAACATATTGTGTTCATTTGAATGAGACGTGAGATTATTGGATATACCCTTTTAGATACGTGTAAATACATAATTGTCTTTACTTTGTTCAACACCATCTTCCCTTTTTTTGTGGGTGCTCTATCATTAAGTGGATGTATGAGGTCAAGTCTACTACCTTTTTTGTCTTTTTTTTTGTTTGGTTTTTTCTTTACGACTGAGATTAGTCTCTGTGGCTACATTTCTTGTCTGAAACCCTGAATCACCCTCTTCCGTTCACACCCTACTAACCTCTCTCTCTTATCGGAACTTTGTACAAGTAATCGTGTACATTTTGTCTGGTGGTCGTGTTCAAGCTAAGTACTTCCGCCCGTGGGTTTCAACCATGAGCCCCTGTTGAGTCTAAGTACAACTACATACCGTTATTGGTAGTGTTATAACATTTCATGAATAAGAGGTTGATTTTAATTAATTAAGTTTTTTTTAAAAAATTCTTTTTTTTTTTTTTTTTGGAAATTCATCCTTTCCCAGTTTTAAAAAAAATTTTTTCCGACCACAGTGTAGAGACCTCGGACTAACCGAACCCAGGGTTCCGACCTCACAGGACCACGACTCTCTCGACCCTCGCACATCGTCCGGCACACGGAGGTGTTACCTAGACCTTACTGGACAACAGGAGTCTACGTCCACCCTATTAAATTACTTAACCTTAATTGTATATGTGTAATTATATGTAGTTTATCTGCTAGTAGTTCATGGATGCTTTATCGTATCCCTTCAAATAACTTGTGTGAGATCAGTGGATATACTTTTTTCTTGGGTTTGTTCTTATCTATATATAATACATAATTATATTGACTTGGTTCAAAGACATGTAGACTTTGTTTATGTATATTTAGTGTTCATGTCGGGTCGTATTTGTTGTTGTTGTTTTTTGAGTTAAATTTTACGGGTTTCTAGTTTTACGTGTAAAGAGATCTCTCCAGTATCTCTACCGGTATTTCGTGCATTTTTCTACGAGTCGTAGTGCTCAAGAATCTCCTTTTGTTTATTTTACATGTTCTCCACAGTGAATTGTGACTAGTCTTACCGGTATAGTTTTTTGGATGTCGTTATTTAAGACGTCTCCCATACTTCTCTTCCTTTGGGAGGATGGGACAACCATCCTTATATTTTACCATATGGGTGATCCCTTATGTAATACCTCCCAGAATTTTTTGATTTATATCTTCATGGTTCGCTACGTCGTTAAAGTATGGCTCCGAATCTATACCTCTTTTGGTTTTAAATTTCTGTGTAGACGTGGCGTCTCTAGTACCGACGTGATCCATGTTATCGGTCCTGTTCCTTCGTTGAATTCATATGATCCTGTCTACTTTCCTATGTCCTTTACCCCATGTATATGGGTCACGTCATAATGAGTCTGTATATATTCCTACTTTGTACGACAAACGTCAATGTCCCTTCTTTGGTCTCTACTAGTATGATTCGCTTCACTCACTCTGTCCCTTTCTCTCTGTAGTATCTTATAGGGAAGACCACCTCAGATTTTTACCTATGTTTACTTGAAGTAATGTTTTCCCTTCGTCTAAGTGTCTGAATCCTTTCTTTCAATACCAACGGTTTTACCTTTCCACCCCCAACGTCCCTCATTAATCGACCAAGCCTAGTTATATATGTGGAATTTTGTCCACGACGACGACAACAAATCAGTGAGTCGACACAGGTTGAGAAACACTGGGGTACCAGACATCGGGTAGTCCGATGAGACAGGTACCCTAAAGGGTCCGTTCTTAGGACCTCACCCAACGGTGAAGGACGAGGTCCCCCAGAAGGACTGGGTCCCTAACTTGGGCACAGAGGACGTAACGTTCGCGTATAAAATGGTGACTCGGTCGACCCTTCGGTATTCGTCCACGACTTCCCGGGAATTATCAGTGTGCAGTCTGTCCAACCTTTACTGTGGAGAGTCCTTTACAGGACCCCTTTCAATCTTTTCTTAAGGTTTGTCCCGGTTCAAAGTTCTCCATTTAACATGAGTATTCCGTATTTTATTATTTTCGTGTACCTTTCTATGAGGTGTAATCATTAATAATTTAGTTACGGTTAGTTTGATGTTACTCCATAGTGGAGTGTGACCAGTGTTACCAGTAGTAACTTTTCCAGATGTTTCTTATTATGACGTCTCCTACACGTCTTTTCCCTTAGGAGGATGTCAGAGCCACCCTTACATTTACCGCTTCGGTGAGGCCTTTTGTCGTACCTCCAAGGGACTTTTTGATTTGTATCTCCATAGTATACTAGGACGTCAGGGAAAGGTCCGAATCTAGACCTCTTTTAGTAAACTTTACTGTACACGTGGGGTCAAAAGTTCCATCGTGGTAAGTGTTGTCGGTTCTGTACCTTGGTGGTTTTACAGGTCCCTGTCTTTTTACTTCTGATACACCATGTAGATGTTTGACCTTATGATGAGTCAGTTTTTTGTCTTTTTCATTACTATAACCGTCGTCGTGTCTACATGGTTCTTTAATAGTAGGATTCATTCCATTCAGTCCCTCTTTCCGATGATGGGATTCTATAGTGTCTGTCCACCCTAGAAATTTAAGTATGGTTATTTGGTTACTTGTTTTGTCTTTGTCTGAGTATCTGACTCATTTGGTTTAATGCTAATAGTTTTGTTCCAATCTCCCTCCCTATTTAATTCTCAAACCTTACTTTCATATGTGTGGCTATACATTGTTCAACCATTACTTTTTCCTGGATACCTTATCTTGTCCGTTGAGATGACTTTTTCTACCATTATAGAATATACTCCGTATTTTGTCATTTTCCTATCTACAAATACATATTGACTTACTTCAAGTCAATCAGTCAAGTCATCGAGTCAGCACAGGTTGAGAAACACTGGGGTACTTAGCGCCGTGCGGTCCGGAGGGACAGGTAGTGGTTGAGGACCTCAAGTGAGTCTGAGTGCAGGTAGCTCAGTCACTACGGTAGGTCGGTAGAGTAGGAGACAACAGGAGAAGAGGAGGACGGGAGTTAGGGAGGGTCGTAGTCTCAGAAAAGGTTACTCAGTTGAGAAGCGTACTCCTCAAAGTCGAAATCGTAGTAAGGAAGACATGGATTTTGTTTGTTTTGTGGCCTTTAGTTGATCCGACGTTATATTTTATTAATTTAATGTTTAATTTAATGGACTCGAACCAGGTCCCCTGTGGTCTGTCACCACTGGGGATACTAATCCATACCCTATACGACTATAATTATACTGTGGTGGTTTCCAAAAGTGAGTCTTGTGTCTCGTCGTTGGGCGGACTGGAGTACACTTACGCTGTTCTACTTCTCTTCCTTGTCCTGGTGTCCAATTAGTCCCTTTGTGGGAGTTAAGTCACAACCCTTAGAGGCTCCTCTGTTCTGTGTGCCGTCCATTTCTCGTCCGTACACCAGAGGCCCATGTGTCCTAGGACTGGGTTCACCTACCCCATTCTGGTGTGTTAGGGGTTTCGGACGTGGACCCCTGTGTGAAGGTGTCAGAGGTTCCACTGTGGTGGAGGGGTCTGGGACGTAGATCCCAGCGTGCTGGGAACCAATCCTGTGGTCCAGAGACGACCCTAGGATTCCACCTTTGCTCACCCAAGGACATTTGAGGATCCTACCATCTTTCTTCACACCCCAGCTAGAGGAGAGGGCTACAAAAAGGGTCTCTTCAGGAGCAGAGGAGGGAAACCAAGACACATTATAATTGACAAAAATGTCGACAGTACTATTACAACTTGTGTGATGGAACCAAGACCGTCCGAGGCAGGAAAGAACAAGGTGACTCCGTAACTCTTTTGTGTGGTCTCCCGACCCTCTGCTCCCGATCCAGACGAGAGACGAGTCCTCCCTGCCAGCTGACCTTCCTTTAGTATCGTCGTTGGAGTGGACGACGGGTAACCGAAAAACGACTAGGTACACGGGACGTTAGTTAAACGGTCCACTTGGACGGAGGGATGAGTTGGACTTACACGACTTTTTAACCTCATTAATGGTCCACCGGTGGACTCCCTCGGGGTCCTCGGGGTGCCTCCCACTTGGAGCGTCCCCATTTCTCCGTTTGTCCGTGTCCGGAAATATTTCACTTATAGTAGTTCATAATAAGGGCGTGTGCACTTCGACAGTACATAAGAAGGGAAAAATAATCGAAACACACACACACCAGAGGGGTATGTGTACTAGGACTGGGTACGTCTACCCCACTCTGAGTGTACCAGGGGTCTGGGGGGTGGACCCCAGTGTACAGGGGAGTCAGTCCTGTTCCTTTGGTACCGACACCAGTCTCCCGGGGGTTATACATTTGTTCGGTCTAGAGACTCTGGGGGATCCTAGGATCTTTCTTCACATCACTGACAGAGGAGAGGGGTGTTAAAAGGGACTCGTCAGTCCGGGGAGGACAAAAGTGAAACCAAGACACACTAAAAAAATCGACCAAACTTTCGAACACGATCTCCACTTGTGAGATGGAACCAAGACCGTCCGAGACAGAAAGAACAGGGCGACTCCACGACTCTTTTGTTTTCTCGACCCGACTTTCTGCTCCCCGTCGAGACAAGAGAAGCCTCCTCTCTCAGTTGACCTTCTCTAGTGTCGTCGTTGGAGTGGACGACGGGCAACTGAAAAACCGGTTGGGAACACGGGACCTTGGTTAAGTGGTCCACTTAGACGGAGGGATGAGTTGTAACTTACACGACCTTTTAATCTTACTAATAGTCTATCGGGTGGACTCCCCAGAGGTCCTCGGGGTCCCTTCACTTGGACCGCCGCCTCTCTGATCCTCGGGCTGGCGTCGTGACTGGGGGTCCTCCCGGTTCCTTCGGGTGAGTCTCCTCTCGTGCCAAGGGTCTCTTCGGGTGGGTCGGGGTCTCGGGTCTGTAGACTCGTGACTGCGAGTCTGCGTCCGTGCCTCAAAGGGTCTGTCTCCGGTCCGGTCCGGAGGTGGGTCCAGGGGTCACGTCTCTCATGTGAGTCCAGATTTACAGGAGTGACGTCTTTGTGTACCAGAACAGATTTGTATTAGTCACATCTGTCCTGAACTTTTCACTTTACTTTTACAATAGGACAGACTGTGAACACTGGGGTACCTGACATCGGACGGTCCGAGAGGACAGGTAACCATCACCCATTGGTAAGTGAAGAGGTTCACTAAAAGGGTTGAGTCCCCAGTTTGGACCCAGAGGACGTAACGTCCGTCTAAGAAAAGGTAGACTCGGTGTTCCCTTGGGAATCTGTCCTTAACCTCTCCAGAGTTAGATGGTGCATCTGTCTTGAACCAGTCCAAATTTGATCGAATTTCGACGAGAGGATCCTCCGTGTCCGGTGTGTATACGTGCCAGAGAGTAGCAACCTGACTCCCGAGTGGAAGTACACCCTTGATCCTACATGTAAAGAATTTCTTTAGTAGTGACCCGAGGTGTGAAGTGGGTGTAGTCCTTAACTTTCTTGAAAACAGGAATTTACAAAGTTGTCCGTTTTGTTTTGACAATTGGTTAAAGATACTGGGACACTACCAGGTCTAGGACCCCTCTCGGGTCTATAAGAATCTCACGTCGGGTCACACGGCATTTCTGTCTGTCCTTCAACGGACTAAGGTCTTTGGGTCCGAAGGTCGTCCTCCGGTGCTGTGATCTTCGAAAGACCTTTTCTCATAAATAATCTCATTTTTATATGAGAACTTTTTTGTTATGATCAATAATAAACGTTTGGATTTTATAAGAATTTCCAAACCGTGGGACTAGAAACGTCAAGTGTAACCAAGGAAACACAAGTCTAAAAGACTCATCTTCGTTCGGTAGCAAAGTTTAATCAAAGAAGACAATAACCAATAATATACTTACTTTCTAGTGTGAACTTTTATTTATATTCTTTTAAGGACGTTCTTTACTCACTGAGTTTCTCGGACGTTCGACGTACATGAAACAGAAGAGTGTCTAAGGAAAGAGAGGTATTTCTTTTACCTTTTTTGACCGGGGGAGTAAAAAAACGAGAAGACAAGTTTGACTCGATTTTACTTTAACTATTAGTATAGTTGTTCATTCAAAGACTCAAAACTCTACAGTATGGTCCCATTGTCCCCGACCTCTTTTACCTTGTAAGGATACGACGACCATCCGTTTGGTATAGGAATTTTATTTCGAAACAAAGATTAACATAAATTAATGGTGTCATATACCAATGTACCTAGTACTAGGTTCTCAGATTTATATCGTCTGTTATACACTTCTATTTAAACTATAGGGTATACAATCTCATTTTCGATGAACAAAAAGGTCGTCAGTATATACCTACACTCTCAACCTGGTTTTTCTTCCAACTCGTCACTTCTTAACTACGAAAACTTTACACCACGATCTCTTCTGAGAACTCTCAGGAAACCTGACGTTCCTCTAGTTTGGTCAGTTATAATTTCCTTTAGTTGGGACATATAAGTAACCTTCCCGACTACGACTTTTATTCGCGGTTATAAAACTGGTGGACTACGCTTCTCGGACGAGTCACCTTTTCTGGCACTACGACCCTTTCTAACTCCCGTTCTCCTCTTCCCCTGTTGTTTCCTAATCTACCAACCTACCGTAGTGGTTGAGTTTCCTGTACTCAAACTCGTTTGAGACCCTCTACCACTTCCTTTCCCTTCGGGCCGCACGACGTCAGGTACTCAAGCGTTTCAATATGTACTGACTTGCTGACTTCTTTGTAAACAGTATCGAACAGAAAGTTCCTCGTTCACAGAAACTTAAGATGCCGACGTCAGTAGTAGACGTCACTAATACCTCGGGTTCTTTTATTTCAGACAATGACAAAGGTGAAAAAGGGGTAGATAAACGGCACTTCAATACCCTGGTCTACGGTACTAAAATCAAAAAACTTACAACTTAAAATTCGGTGGAAAAAGTGAGAGGAGAAAATGGGAGTAGTCCTTCGAGAAATCAAGAAGAAGTGAAAGACAATAATCTCACCATAGTTGACGTGTAGACTCCAACAACTATAAAGAGGACTGTTAGAACTAAGGTCGAACACTCAGTAAGTCAGGTCGTAAAACGTATTACATGAGACGTATATTCAATTTATTGGTCCCACTGTTATATGTCGGAACTGTATGAGGAAAGGGTTAAACCTTGGTCAGGTAACAAGGTACAGGTCAAGATTGACAACGAAAACTGGACGTATGTCCAAAGAGTCCTCTGTCCATTCCATCAGACAATAAGAGTTGATAAATTCTTAAAAAGTGTTAAACAAAACTAGGTGTGTCAGTTTCCGAAATCACGACAGTCGTTTCGGCTTCATCTACGAGAAGACCTTAAGGGAACAAAAGATAAATACTAGGTTACTTACAACCGTTAGAGGTCAAGAAGACGGAAAAGATTTGGTTCGAACATGTAGACCTTCAAGAACCAAGTGCATGACAACTTCGGATCAAACTACCTAAAACTCGTAATGAAACGATCGCACCCTCTACTCACGTTAACACACCATCAGACTTGAAAGAAACCGTAACGGAAAGAAACCCTAACCTTACTTTTGACTGGGAAAGGTGAGGACACCGGTGACGACTCAAAAGGTTTAAACTACCATATAACTCACGTTGAAATTGTCGTAGTAGAAAATCCTAGACTTCATCGAGTCGACCTTAAGATAGTGAAGGTGATCGAAACAAGTATCATTAGGAAGGATTCTGGGTGAACTGAAGTGTAAGGTTCTACAGACCGAGATCCACTCACTGTTCTTGTAGCACCAATAGGTTCAGTAATTCTAGAAAAAACATAATATCAAGAAAACACAAAGGAACGGTGGAGAAGAATTATAGAAGACGAAGACAATCCAGGAACTGTAAAGAAAGGAATAACACGGGCAGAAACGTACTTTACAAGGGAACCATAGAGGTTAAAAGAATTTCTCTAGAGATCAGAAGGGGTAAGATAACAAAAGGAGATAAAGAAACGTGACTAGTGACTCCTTCCCAAAGAATAGAGAGGAACGATAAGAGACTTTGAGACGTAAGTCAATTCACATAGAATGGGAAAGAGGAAATGGAAAACGCAAAGAAGAAAAGAGTCGATAAACATTCCGGAGGAGTCTGTTAGTACAACTAAACGACGTAAAGAAAAAGGAACCCCTACCAAAACTAGTGACGGAGAACATGTCGCAATCCTTGGAGGTACGTATCAAGAAGTCCGTGAGACAGATAGTCGAGGTTAAGGAACGTAGATAAACAGTGAAGGTGATATATTAGTGTTCCCGAAACTAAATCCAGTATGGACTTACTGGATGACCAAAAGGGATGAAAGAAGTTAAATTCAGACTTAAACCGTTATTCCTCGAGTACCAGAACAAAAACGACTGACATATCTCGAAGAGGTAGAAACCGACGTTTCTTATATTAGTTAGACTAAAACCATAACTGGTGGACTACTACAGGTACACATCTCGAGAGAGAACACAACAACCTTCTTCTACAAACGATACTGGTCACACCAAAGAATTGTTTTGAGGCAATCGGAAACGGGACGAAGTAAAACATGAGGTTCCGATTTGAACGGACAATGAGGTCTATAAAAAACTGAAGACTGAAAAAGTAAGGCTAGGGGATACTACTTTTCCTGTAGAAAAGAGACCACAATCAAGATCTTTCAGAACATCCAGAAGTATCTTGGTAGGTCGAAGTCGAAAAAACCGTAGTCACCAACCTCGTATCTGAACCTAATGACACTACAACTTACCAACCGGAACTTTTACTTCACTCTAGTAAGACAGTAAAAAGTGTCTTACAGTTTACATTAAAAACTGGGAAATTTTTCTTAGTGTACTTTTCTACAGTTGTAACAATTTATAATCTTTACGTTTAGCTTTGGTGTCGTTCATTAGTGGAGTGTGGTCAGTCTCACCGGTAAGAGTCTTTGAGATGTTTGTTATTGCCGGTCACTTCCACACCTCTTTTCCCTTACAAGGAGGGGACTCCAACCCTTATATTTGACCATTATCTCCTACACACCTCCTACCACACCACCAATAACTCCGTTTCTTTTACTCCAATCTTATGAGGGATTGTGATATGTGTTTTATTTGAGGTTTCTTATATTTCTAGATTTACACTCCTACCTATGATAATTCCCAATTCCTTTTGTATCCGCCCTATGTGTATCTGTATTTAGTGTCACTCCAGAAATACCTGTGTGGAGAATCTACTTACTTTTTATTTAGTTTTCATTCTTTTCCCCTTGATTAATTGGTATATTGTAAACATATCGTTTCCTTTGGGATTTACTTTCTGTTTACGTTGGACTTCTTTACAAACGTTTCCTTCTATGGGTGTTCCTTAATAGAGACTTCGTATGTCTGTCGAGTATGTCGAGCTATAGTCTGTGTTTGTTGGGTTCTGTGTTTACCCGGTTTGTGTTTTTATCCAAAAAGAACCTCCTTCAGTATGTCTGACACTAATCCGTGGACTCCTGTAAGAGTCGTAGTGATTAAGAATGTGTTTGTGTTTCGTTTAGGTTCTTCCATAATGGAGTGTGTCCAGTATTACCGGTAGAGTTTTATACAGGTTTTTATTTACGATCTCTACCACACCTCTCTTCTCTTAATAGGACGTGACACCAACCTTTACATGTTACCTCTAGGTGATCCCTCTTGTCATACCTCCAAGAATTTTTTGTTTTATCTCTTCATGGAAGTCTGGGTCGTTAGGGTGCGGACCCATATGTAGGTCCCTTTTGGTTGTAAAATTTTCTGTGCCCATGTGGACGGTAGACATCGGGTGATCTGAGGAGACAGGGACCGTTCTTATGACCTCACCCAACGGTACGGGAGGAGGTCCCCTAGAAAGGTTGGGTCCAGAGGACGTAACGTCCATCTAAAAATGACAGACTCGGTGGTCCCTTCGGGGTTAAGGCGATATGCGATGTCACTTTTAACCTCCTATTTTTGTTTTTTTCTTTTCTTTTTTATTTTTAACTGAGACAAGGGGAGTAGGGTACCAATGGAACCGACCAAAGTGTAGAGACCTCTGACCCGTCCACACCGAGGGTTCCGACCTAACACTACCCCGAGTCCCAGGACCCTCCTACACCGTCCGACCCGCGGGGTACTACAAGGACCTCACGGAGAACGGGAGACGTACTCGGGAATTAGAGGTCTATTTCCACCCTTTTAATTCTCAAAACTTAATTCTATATGTGTAACTATGTATAGGTTATCAAATAGTTTTTTATGGATAACTTATGGGGTCCCTTCAATTGACTTGTCTGACATTATTGGATCTACACTTTTTCTTGGTCTTTCTCTTATCTATTTATAGATATATATTGACCTAATTCAAGGAAATGAGGACTTTGTTTGTGGTGTAACCTTTAGTGGAGACAACGTTATAATTTACTATTCTTTTAATGTCTTGTCCTTTTTTTTTTTTTCAACCTGTACTTCGTTACGACGGTGGAAAACTGGTAACAGTCATTGTTGTTGAACTTTTTGACCCGACTACCAATTAATTATGAGTGGTTGGTCTAGGAACAAAAAGTCAGCGAGTCACCACAGGGTGACAAACGTTGGGGTACCTGACGTCGTACGGTCCGGAGGGACAGAAAGTGATAGAGGATCTTAAAAGGTTTTGAGTACAAGTAACTCGTTCACTACGGTAGGTTGGTAGAGTAGGAGATAGTGGGGGAAGAGTAGGACGGGAATTAGAAAGAGTTGTAGTCCCAGAAAAGGTTACTATTCGAGGAACGTGGTCCACCTGTTTCATGACCTCAAAGTCGAAGGTGTAGTCAGGAAGGTTACTTATAAGTCCGAATTAAAGGAATTCCTAACTGACCAAACTAGAGGAACGACAGCTTCCCTAAGAGTTCTCAGAAGAGGTCGTGATGTTGACCTTTCGCAGTCAAGAAGTCACGAGTCGTAAGAAATACTAGGTTGAGAACGTAGGTATGTATTGTTCACTCTTTTGTTATCTAAACTGATAAACCTGGAAACAGCACTCATTTTTGGTTGATTGAAGTTCTTTACAGGAGCACTACCAGTAGTTTTTTATTAAGTTTTGTCCCGTCCGTATGTTCTTCGGGTAGTGTTGTCCATTCCAATTGAGTGTGGGAAATTTTATTTAGAGTGCTTTTTTGTAGTTGTACCGATTTAGAGTCTCTTTACGTTTAGTTTTGGTGTCGGTCTATAGTGGAGTGTCGTCAGTCTTGCCGACAAAGATCTTTGAACTGTTTGACATTGTTGACCACTTCCACACTTCTTTTCCCTCGTAAGGAGGTGACTACGACCCTTATATTTAACCATTGTCTGTGACCCTTCCTATCACACTACCTATGACTATGTTTCTTTTACTCTTACTTCAATCTTATGAGGGATTGTAGTATGTGTTTTATTTGATGTTTGTTTTCTAGATTTACAGTCCTACCTAAGAAACTGCCAGAACTCCTTTGTGTCCCTCCTGTGTGTCATTGTACTTAACGTCCTTCCAGAAAAACCCATATGGAGACTATCGAGTCAACCATTTCTTAGGTGGACGTCACGTTGTCTGGGACCGACCTAATCACCCAGTCCTTCTAGGTGACCTCTTCCACTATCCGATGGGTGAGGTCATAAGAACCCGAAGGGAACACCGAGTCGACCATTTCTTAGGTGGACGTTACGTCCTCTGGACCCAAGTTAGGGACCCAACCCTTCTAGGGGAGCTCTTCCCTTACCGATGAGTGAGGTCATAAGACCGGACCTCTTAAGGTACCTGACATATCAGGTACCCCAACGTTTCTCAGTCTGTGCTGACTCTCTGAAATTGAAAGTGAATCTACTTACTTTTTATTTGTTTTTTATTTCTTTTGTCACGGATTAATTGTAATTTTAGTAAACGTGTTGTTTCCTTTGGGTTTTACTTTCTGTTAGCGTTGGACCTTACCCTTCTTTATAAACGTTTACTTCTATGTGTGTTCTTTAAGTAGAGATTTTGAATGTTTCTCGGGGTATGTCGAGTTATAGTTTTTGTGTTGTTGGCTTCTGTGTTTACCCGGTTTGTGTCTCTACCCACAAAGAACCTCCTTCTGTATGTCTAACACTAATCCGTGTACTCTTGTACGAGTCGTAGTGAGTAAGAATGTGTTTGTGTTTCGTTTAGGTCGTTCCATAGTAGAGTGTGTCCAGTCCTACCGGTAGAGTTTTGTGGATGTTTTTATATACAGAGGACGTAACCACCTGTCCCAGAAATGGTCATCGTGGTGGACCCTTCGGGATAAGGTTATATTTTATTGTTACTTTCATGTCCTTTTCCAATTTTTTTCTTCTTTTTTCTTTCACCCCACACTTCTTTATGACAACGGAATACCGGTATAATCGTTGATGTTGATATTTTTAACACAACTGACCATGAATTATAAGCATTCCAGGTCCTCCCCCTCCTCCCACATTCATTTGTTGACGGAAGGTCCTCTGAGGATCCCAACCAGTTACTTCTCTTAAGTATTGACCCATCTGGAAGTTCTTCGGCTAAAATTGTCCATACGAATTAAGTGTAGAATTTTTTATTTAGTATACTTTTCTACAGTGGTAGTGATTTATAAGTCAAGTCAAGTCAAGTCAGTGAGTCAACACAGGTTGAGAACCGTTGGAGTACTTGGCGTCGTGCGGTCCGGAGGGACAGGTAATGGTTGAGGGTCTCAAGTGAGTTTGAGTTCAGGAAGTTCAGCCACTACGGTAGGTCGGTAGAGTAGGAGACAGCTGGGGAAGAGGAGGACAGGGGGTTAGGGAGGGTTGTAGTCTTAGAAAAGGTTACTCAGTTAAGAAGCGTACTCCACCGGTTTCATAACCTCAAAGTCGAAGTCGTAGTCAGGAAGGTTACTTGTGGGTCCTGACTAGAGAAAATCCTACCTGACCAACCTAGAGGAACGTCAAGTTCCCTGAAAGTTCTCAGAAGAGGTTGTGGTGTCAAGTTTTCGTAGTTAAGAAGCCGTGAGTCGGAAGAAGTGTCAGGTTGAGAGTGTAGGTATGTACTGGTGACCTTTTTGGTATCGGAACTAATCTACCTGGAAACAACTGTTTCATTACAGAGACGAAAACTTATACAATAGATCCGACCAGTATTGAAAGGAAGGTTCCTCATTGGTAGAGAATTAAAGTACCGACGTTAGTGGTAGACGTCACTAAAACCTCGGGGCGGGGGGCGTTTTTTTTTCAGACTGTGACAAAGGTGACAAAGGGGTAGATAAAGGGTACTTCACTACCCTGGTCTACGGTACTAGAAGCAAAAGACTTACAACTCGAAATTCGGTTGAAAAAGTGAGAGGAGAAAGTGAAAGTAGTTCTCCGAAAATCAAGGAGAAGTGATCCCTTTACGTAAGTTAGGACGTTGTTCCATAGTGGGGTTTAGCCAGTCTTACCTGTAATAGTTCGTGAGATGTTTCCAATTTAGGTGATTTACGACACCTCTTTTCCCTTGGAAGGAGGAGACTACGATTTTTACTTTTATCCACTCGCGGTTATACCTCCTATAGGACGACCAAGGAACTTGTTACTTTTACTCTAACTTTAATCTTGTAAGGAGTTCGGTATTTGTCTTTATTTGAAGTTTATTCTATTTCTAGATTCACATCCCTACCTCTGATACTTTAAGAACTCCTTTAATATCCGTCCCGTACGACACTGTAGTTAAGGTTCACGAAAACCCTAGATGGAGAGTCTTATTACTTTTTATTTGGTTTTTCATTCTTTTACTCCGGTTCAATTAGAATTTTCGTAAACGTGTCGTTTCCTTTGGGATTTGTTTTCTCTTTCTGTTGGGAGTCTTATCCTTTTATATAAACATTGACTTCTATAGGTGTTCCTTAATCACAGGTTTTGTATCTTTGTCGGGACATCGAATTATAGTTTTTCTGTTTGTTGGGTTGTTTAGTTACCCGGTTTCTAGTTTTACCAATGAAGAATGTCTTTCCGTATGTCTAACGATAATTAAGTCAAGTCCAGTCAGCGAGTCAGCACAGGTTGAGAAACGCTAAGGTACTTAGCGTCGTGCGGTCCGGAGGGACAGGTAGTGGTTGAGGGCCTCAAGTGAGCCTGAGTGCAGGTAGCTCAGGCACTACGGTAGGTCGGTCGAGTAGGAGCCAGCAGGGGAAGAGGAGGACGGGGGTTAGGGAGGGTCGTAGTCTCAGAAAAGGTTACTCAGTTGAGAAGCGTACTCCACCGGTTTCATGACCTCAAAGTCGAAATCGTAGTAAGGGAGGTTTCTTTAGGGTCCCAACTAGAGGAAGTCTTACCTGACCAACCTAGAGGAACGTCAGGTTCCCTGAGAGTTCTCAGAAGAGGTTGTGGTGTCAAGTTTTCGTAGTTAAGAAACCACGAGTCGGAAGAAGTGTCCGGTTGAGAGTGTAGGTATGTACTGGTGACCTTTTTGGTATCGGAACTCATCTACCTGGAATCAGCCGTTTCATTACGGAGACGAAAACTTATATGATTCAACCAGTATTAAAAAGAAGGTTCCTCATTCGCAGAAAATTAAAGTACCGACGTTAGTGGTAGATGTCACTAAAACCTCGGGTTTTTTTATTTCAGACTGTGACAAAGGTGACAAAGGGGTAGATAAAGGGTACTTCACTACCCTGGCCTACGGTACTAGAAGCAAAAGACTTACAACTCGAAATTCGGTTGAAAAAACGAGAGGAGAAAGTGAAAGTAGTTCTCCGAAAAATTAAGGAGAAGTGAAAGACGGTATTCCCACCACAGTAGACGTATAGACTCCACTGACTATAAAGAGGACCGTTAGAACTAAGGTCGAACACAAAGAAGGTCAGGTCGCAAAGAGTACTACATGAAACGTATATTCAATTTATCCGTCCCACTGTTATATGTCGGAACTACATGAGGAAAAGGATAAACCTTGGTCAGACAACAAGGTGCAGGTCAAGATTGACGACGAAGGACTGGACGTATGTCTAAAGAGTTCTCCGTCCAGTCCACCAGACAATACGGGTAGAGAAAGTCTTAAAAGGTGTCGAATAACACTAGGTGTGTCAGTTTCCGAAACCGTATCAGTTATTTCGTCTTTATCTACAAAAAGACCTTGAGAGAACGAAAAAGGTACTAGGTCGCCTACAACCGTTAAACTAGAGACCAAAGAGACGGAAAAGATTTTGGTCGAACTTGTAGTCCCTCAAGTGCCAAGTGCATGACGACTTCAGACCGAACCTCTTAAAACTCGTAATGAAATGATCGTACACTCTACTTACGTTAACACACCATCAAACTCGTAATAAACCGTAACGGAAAGAAACCTTAACCTTACTTTTGACTGGAAAAGGCCAGGACACCGGTGACGACTCAAAAGGTTTAAACGACCATAAAACTCACGTTGTGAAAGTGTCGTAGTAGAAAGTCCTAAACTTTGTCGAGTTGATCTTAAGGTAGTGGAGGTGATCGAAACAAGTATCACTACGAAAGATTCCGGGTGAACTGAAGTGAGAGTTTCTACAGATCGAGATCTACTCACTAGTGTAGTAGTACTAATAGACCCAACACTTCTAGAAAAAACATGTCAAGAAGGCACATAAGAACGGTGGAGAAGAATTATAGAAGACGAAGACAATCCAGGTATGGTAAAGACAGGAAATAACTCGGGTAGAAACGTACTTTACAAGGGAACCATAGAGATTAAAAGAACTTCTCTAGAGATCAGAAAGGGTAAGACAACAAAAGGAGATAAAGAAACGTAACTAGAGACTTCTTCCGAAAGAATAGAGAAGAACGATAAGAGACCTTGAGACGTAAGTCTACGAATATAGAAAGGAAAAGAGGAAACGAAAAGTGAAGAGAAGAAAAGTGTCGATAAACATTCCGGAGGGGTCTTTCGGTAAAACGAAAAAACGTAAAGAAAAGGTACCCTTACCAGAACTAGGGACAGAGAACATGTTACAGTGCTTGGAGTAAGGTATCAAGTAGTCCGTGAGATAGATAGTCTAGATCCGGGA
Organism: Capra ibex; assembly: GCA_006410555.1. NCBI lineage: Eukaryota > Metazoa > Chordata > Mammalia > Artiodactyla > Bovidae > Capra > Capra ibex. The sequence continues at coordinate 23,953,479 of SJYO01014747.1, forward strand.
ATTTAGATAAAGAGTGAAGGTGACATATTAGTATTCCCTAAACTAAATCCAGTATGGACTTACCAGATCGCCACAAGAGATGGAAGAAGTTAAATTCAGACTTAAACCATTATTCCTCAAGTAATAAAACAGAACACAAACAACTGACATATCTCGAAGAGGTAGAAACCGACGTATCTTATATTAGTTAAACTAAAGTCACAACTGGTAGATCACTACAGGTACACATCTCAGAAGAGAACACAATAACCGTCTCCCACAAACGATACTGGTCACGTAAAAGAACTGTTTTGAGATAACCAGAAACGGGACGAAGTAAGGCGTAAGGTTCCGGTTTAAACGGACAATGAGGTCCACTAAGAACTGAAGGATGAAAACGTAAGGTCAGGGGATATTACTTTTCCTATAGAAAAAACCCACAATCAAGATTTTACAGAATATCCAGAAGTATTTTGGCAAGTTGAAGTCGAAGAAGTCGCAATGACCAACCCCGTATCTGAACCTATTGACACTATAACTTACCAAACGGAACTTCTGCTTGTCTCTAGTAGACAACAAAAACTCTAACGTAGGTTCATGACGTAAAGCCTGAGAAAACAACTGGTACTACCGATGAGGTAAAGAAGACTCCCTAAGGACAGGCGTCGTCATCTATATTACCAGTAGACTCAATTTAAGTGGGTAAGGTCAGGTAAAATCAAGCGACTAAGGATCTTACAGTTGCAAGTGGGAATGGTAGAGAACAAACTGGTGAAGGTTAAACGGAACCAAGTACCTGGACTGTAAGGTCCAAGGATACGTTATAACGAGAAATGTCGTAGCCTAGAACGAAGATAGTGGTCAATGTAGGTGTTGCCCCATAACAAAAACGAAACAGAGGTAGGGAAGTAAGAAAGACCTTAATAAAGAGGTGACCAGAGGTCATCGTATAACCCGTGGATTACTGGACCCCTTAAGGACCAGGTGACCTCTTCCCTTACCGTTCGGTGAAGTCATAAGAACGGAACTCTTGGGGTACTTGTCTAACGATAATCCCTATATTTTTCTACGAGTCGTAGTCATTAATAATGTCTGTCCGGATAGTCTTCAGGTCACTCATAGTAGAATGTGGTCACTCTAAACGGTAGAGATTTGTAGAGGTTTTCATTCAAACCTCTTCCACACTTCTCTCCCCTGGGAAAGATGTGACAACAACCCTCACACTTTGCCATGTACGTTATCCCTTTTGTGATACCTCCAAGAATTATTTATATTTGTATTTTAGTGGACCCCTGTATCGTTAGGATACGGACCCGTAGCTAGGTCTCTTTCAGATTTAAAAATTTCTGTCGTCAAAGGAACACTAGTACCGGCGTGATCCATGGTATCGTTTCTGTGCCTCGTTGGAACCACATCTTCATACCTACTTATCTATTCCTTCTCTCCCATGTATCTGTGTTTCGTTGTAGTGAATCGGTACTTCTTCGTCTCGCGTTGCGATACAGGTCGGAATCTCTCTTTCTCTACTGGTATAGTTCACTTCACTCCCTGTGTCCCTCTGTATAATCATATACTATAATGAAGATCGACTTTAGATTTTTACCTATATTTACTTGAAGAAATGGCTTCTCTAAGTCAGAGTGTTTGATACCAGGGGTCTTTTCTTACCACACCCACTCCCCTTTTCTCGACAAAGTCAGATTGTATCCCTCCGATTATAATATTTTTCTTCGGTGGTCCTTGGTGACACATTGTGTCCTTAGGATAAGTTGTGAGACATTATAGGACGTGGTCTCCTCTTGTTCCCTTTCTTGTATACATGTAGATACACATTCACTTAGATCAACGACATCTAGGTTTTACCTTCTTTTTTTTTTTTTGTTGGGGTGTTGGAACAGTAAGTTGATATGTGAGGTTAAGTTTAGTCCCTTATTTTTGTGTTTTTTCTTTTCTTTCTTTCTTACGACTGAGAACGGGAGTCCGATGTCATTGGACCGGACCACAGTGTAGGGACCTCCGACTCGTTCGAAACAAGAGTTCTGACCTCCCAGAGCCCCGTCTTTCTCCACCCTCGTACACCGTCCTTTGCACGAAGGATGCTACCCGGACCTCCCGGAGAACGATAGACGTACTCGTGGGTTAGAGGTCTAGGTCTGCCCGGGTGGACGTCTCTTTGGTGTGTATGAAGTGGGGGTTTTACCACCGCGGTTACCCGACCTTTTCGAAACGTGCCAGGGGACCCGTGGTATACAGGACATCCACCTAAAGGGTTGAGGTCGGAGACAGGAATCCCGACGGGGTGACTGTCTACTATCGTGGGAGACTTCTCTCCACAAGGTTTTTAACCTTATACGGGACCTCTATTTCCCATTCCCCCTCCTCTTTCCTCTGTGTTCGGAACCCACAAACCGTGTTAGAGGAATTAACTGCTAGGTCCTCGTCTCAAAAGGTATTCTGAGTAACCGACTCGGGGTCTCAACACGTCCTTCATTACGACAAAGAGTCCTGACGAAAGGTCTTGTTGAAATTTTGTCCACGACAACCCGAGACTTATAAGTGTTCCGGGCCTCCAGACATTTACTGTGGACGGGAAATCAGTGGACGGGATATAGCCTTCTGTACCCTTTCCTTAAGTTTGTCCCGGTAGAAAATTCTTCTGTTAAAGTTCTCCTTTTGACATGAGTGAGTGCGATGTGTTCTAGTTTTTCACGGCCCTTTCCCAGAGACGAGTGATTGATGACTCGGGTCCGTTTAGTCTTGATGGTACTCTTCAGGGGAGTGTGTCCAGTCTTACCGGTGGTAGATTTGTAGATGTCTCTTAGGCTGGCCGTCTCGTGCCTCCGTTTTCCCTCGTGAGGACGTGAGAACCACACCTACATTTGCCCCCATCTTTGATAGTTTTGGTCGTTCCTCCAAGGAATATTTGATCTGTAGGTCTTTGGCACTCCAGGTCGTTAGGGTGCGGACCCGAATCCGCGTCTCTTTGATTCAGGTCTGTTAGGGTGCAGACCCGAATCTGGGTCCCTTCCAGTCTTAAGTGTTACTGGACGCGTGGGAAGAAAAGTCCCGTCGTGTCAACTGTTACCGGTTCTTGACCTTAACGACGACCGGTTTTGGAACCGAAAGAGACGACCCACTTCGGTCTATTTTTTATACCTCTGTCTCAAACCCCCTTTATCTTTCACCGAAATAAAGAGTCAACCGTTTCTCCCCTTGTGTCATCCGAGTTCGAAGTTCTTGACACGGGGGGTACCCCTCAAATCCCCGAGTACATTCTCCTCCCGAGCGTCAGTCACTACTCCTTGTTTCCACTGTCCTAGAACTAAAGAAGGAGAACGTAACAAAGTTTCTGTCAGTATTTGACCATAGTTAACTCAGACCGTCAAGCCACCGGAAGAAAGACTACACGTTGATGTTCCCCTTCCCACAACGTTCTCATTTGTGGTCTATCCCCTACATAAATCGTATCTCAGTTTCCTTTTATCCACGTTTCACACCGAGGACGTCTCAAGTCAAGTCAAGTCAAGACAGCGAGTCAGCACAGGCTGAGAAACGCTGAGGTACTTAACGTCGTGGGGTCCGGAGGGACAGGTAGTGGTTGAGGACCTCAAGTGAGTCTGAGCGCAAGTAGCTCAGGCACTACGGTAGGTCGGTCGAGTAGGAGCCAGCAGGGGAAGAAGAGGACGGGGGTTAGGGAGGGTCGTAGTCTCAGAAAAGGTTACTCAGTTGAGAAGCGTACTCCACCGGTTTCATGACCTCAAAATCGAAATCGTAGTAAGGAAGGTTTCTTTAGGGTGCCAACTAGAGGAAGTCTTACCTGACCAACCTAGAGGAACGTCAGGTTCCTTGAGAGTTCTCAGAAGAGGTTGTGGTGTCAAGTTTTCAATCCCCCGTCTTTTCGTTTGAATCAATGTCTGTACGTCTCAATCCTCGTGATTTCATTTTTTTTGATCTTTGAAAGTCCGGACGAGTGACAAAGAAGTAGAAACAAGAATTCTTTATTTTTTTGAGTAAGGAGGAAAAAAGGAAAAGTGACGTTGTTTAAGTTGGTTCTATAGGTAACTGTCTTTTTACTCCTGGCTCACCACGCGGAGACGTGACCTTGTGATGAGTCGGCCCTTAGTCTTGTCTTATTGCTGTAACTGTCGTCGCACCTACCTGTCTCACTAATGGTATGAGTCATTTCCTTCAGTCTCTCTCTCTGTTTATAGTGTCCCATAGTGACTGTCAACATAAGAACTTTACTTACGTTTACATCCTATAATGCACTATGTTTGTCTGAGTGTTTGAATCTTTTGTTTAAATACTAATACTTTTTTTAGAATCTTAACTCCCTATTAATTCTAAAACGATTATTACATACGAGTAATTATATATAGTCTGTTATATATATAGTAATTATATCAACAAACTATATTAGTTGTTTAGGTAATTTATCATGTCCCGTCAGATACCGTGTATAAAATTAGTAAATATACTCTTTCTCTTGGGGGTTTCTTGACTATTTGCAGACACAGATTCACTTAGTTCGCGGGTGTGTGGACTTTGTTTGTGTTATAGTCTTTAGTTAAGATGAGGTTTCATTTATTGTTACAGGTCTTTTTCCTTTTCTACTTTCTCCTTGTACTTCTTTACGACGGGGGAACACGACAAAAAACATTGTCGTTGATATTTTCACCGTGACTAACCGTGAAGTATAAGGGTTCCTGGACCCCGACCTTCATTTGTTGACGGGAGGGTTTCAGGGGGTCCCCACCAGTGGTTTTTTCTTAAGTTTTGACCCGTCTACAAGTCCCTCGACTAAAGTCGTCCACGGAAATTGAGTGTAGGAAATTCTTTTCAGCGTACTACAGTGGTGGCGATTTATAACCTCCTTACGTTTAGTGTTGACGTTCTTCCTTAGTGGAGTGTGGTCAGTCTCTCCGGTAACAATTTGGGAGGTGTTTACAATTTACGACGTCTGCGACACCTCCTTCCCCTTGGGGGGAGGAGACGACGACCTTTATGTTTAACCACTGTCGGTCAGACCTCCAGTCACACGACCAGTGAAGGCTGCACGGGTCGAGATTCGCCGTCCCTCGCCATCGACCTTCGTCACAGAATCGAAGGGTCCGACCCTCAGGATTGGTGACCTGGTGTCCTCGGTCGTCAGTCCCGATTCCAGGGAACAGAACGGACGGACCAGTTCCTACTTAAGTCCACCCCTCCGTCTTCCATTTCTCATTTCATTTTTCAAATAACTTTTCTTTTCATGTGCGCCTTTCCACGTGTCCACTCGAGTCTCTCAGCACGGAAACCTTCAAATATAGGAAAGATTCTCCGGTCAATAGGCCCAGAAACAGAAGGGAGTCCGGTTAGTAGAACGAAACATTTGGGGGGGAAGGGGGCCAATTAAACAGAGTCCTGGGAGGGGACCCCACGTGTGCATTTGGAATCGGTTCTATCTATAACTTCACCCTCCGAAGACCCTCCTCGTTCTTAGAAATACCGGACCTTAATAGGAGACTGAAATCTGAGGTTCCTCGGAAAGACGCGTACACATCACAAAAGGGATTAGAAGTGAGTCTGTTCCAAAACGGAGAGAAACAGGAACGGTTCTAATAAGGGAACTCCACAAATGTCCTCTGTTTCTGACCGATGAATGAGACAAAGATAACAATGAAGTTAAAGATTCTCGTTTGTCCCCCGACCAACATTTAAGGAGTTGACCTTGGTGGATACAACGGAGTCCTTTACGTCTCGCCTCCGACCGACTAACACTTAAAGGTTGGACCTCGGGTAGATAGAGGATGGAGTGACCAAGGAACTTGTCACTTTTACTCTCACTTTAATCTTATAAGGGCTTACGGTATGTGTTATTATTTGAGGTTTATTCTATTTCTGGGGTAGAATCATACCGAGTCACCATTTCTTGGGTGGACAGTTACGGTGTCTGAGCCCAAACCTAGGGACCCAACCCTTCTAAGGGACCTCTTGCCTTACCGTTGGGTGAGGTCATAAGAACGGACCCTTTAGGGTACCTGTCTCCACGGACCACCCGACGTCAGGTACCCTAGTGTTTCCTCAGTCTGTGCTGAATCGTTGTCTAAAAGTTCTATTTCTAGACTTACATTCCAACCTACGATACTTTAAGAACTCCTTTTATATCCGCCCTCTTCGAAACGGTAAGTAGCGTCGTTCAAGAAAATCCTAGGTGGAGAATCTTGTCACTTTTTATTTTTATTCTTTAGTCAGGGGTTTCACACCGGGGGAGGGAGGAACAGTGGTCGGGTCGATAGGAGGATTCCTCGTCTCTTCTACCACGGTCCACGTCGATGTCCGTGAGAACGACGGACCTACCTCGCCACCACCACCAAACCAACGATTTAATACACGCTGAGAACACTGGGGTACCTGACATCGGACGGACCGAGGAGATAGGTACCCTAAAGAGTCCGTTCTTATGACCTCACCCAACGGTAAGGGAAGAGGTCCCCTAGAAGGACTGGGTCCCTAGTTTGGACACAGAGGACGTAACGTCCGTCTAAGTAAATGGTTAACTCGGCGGTCTCTTCGTTCGGGACGACGAACCTCCCCCCACAAATATTTCTGGAGTTGGGTCCGTAACGACCCTTCCCTACCGGCCGAATAGGTCCAGTCGGTTAGAAGGAAGTGGGTAGACACCGAGTATCAACGTCTTTTACCCGGAACAACACGGTCGGTCAGGTTCCTTGTCTTCACACCAGGACTCCCAGTCCTGCCTGTACCCCGACGTCGAGACCGAACTAAAGATTATTAAAAAAGACTGGGTACTCACCCTCTCTTAAAGTTCTTCTGGAGGATTCCTCTGCTTGGGTCCTCAGTCCACCCACCTCTGTCCCCGGGTCACGGACCCACGTCACCTTCGGAGACCCTCTGGATTCCCTCCTTCCCGCGCATCTCACTTCGGGTCCCAGCGACTGGACAGGTCCTCACACTCAATCAGGTCTAGGACGAGACTCCACGAGTACAGGTTGAGACTGGTCCTTCTCCCGACGCCCACGTGACGTTACTGTCGAGACACGCACCACAGACACACGACTCAGGACGGGTCTGTCCGGGGGACGGGACCCTCCCCATACACTTACCCGATGGAGAGAAACGTTGACCGTCTCAACGAATCCTACGTCTAATTTTAGTCGACTCCCATCTCCAGCCCTCGTCCCAGCCCCAGGGAACCCACACCTGTACGTCTTCAGGTTGGAACGATACGAGGGGCGTACTGTACTCCACAACTACATTCCTTATGTCGACGTAAGACTCCCGGTCGACTGGTCCTTCTACCGGCTAATTACAGAGGTTTATTGGTAGAACAGCCCCGGACCTACGGTCCAAGAAAATACTTAATTTCTACCTCCTCCACTCCTTTGTTTGGTTTTTCCGACAATTAGAACGTTTATAGAACATCTTGTTCCCGTTCGGAATCCGTCCCCTACACAATTAAAGAAGGAAGTACGATAGGTGGCCACCTGTCCCAAGACGTGTTTCCGTGAAATCAAATTGTCAGTCCGTCTCCCCGTCCTAAGAGACTCCGTCTGGTAATACACACTAAAATCATTGTTTTCATTGTCTCTCGTTCAGACGTGTCAAGGTTGTACCTCAGTCTTTACCGAATGAGGACTTGTAAGATTCCACGTCCCAAATAACTCTAGGAGGGTAACGGGAAGGGGAGGGGATCGTGGACCACGGTGAGTGGGTGAAGGACAGAGACCCAAACGGACAAAACCTACAAAGAAAATTTACCTTAGTATATCAAACACAAAAAAGACCCGACCTACAACCACAGGGAGATTTTAAGTGTACAACTTTGGATTGGGGGTTCCACTACTACACTCCGTCCCCCGGGAACTCCTCCACTACTCCAGGACTCTTATTTCTGAAGTACTTACCTAATTATGAGAATACTTTCTCTGGGGGTTCCTCGGGGGAGTCGGGAAGGAGGAACACTCCTGTGTCACTTCTGGGGCGGGTGGGTGGTTCTTGTCTCGAAGTGGTCTTGGACTGGTAGGACTGTGGAAGTAGAGTCTACAGACCGGAGGTCTAAACATCCTTTACGGATAGACAACGACTTCGGGGGTCGGAAGACAAAACGATACCGTCGGGTTCGTCTGATTCTGTCACACGGGAAAACGTAGACGAAGAGAACGACTCGTAGTACACAAATTCCACGTAGGTGTGACATCGGACACAGTCTCGAAGTCAGGAAAAGTACCGACTCAGTATAAGGTGACACACCTACCTGACGTAACACACATAGTCAAGAGACTAGCGAACAACTACCAGAGAACCCACCAAAGGAGCAAAGCCGACGACCTTTAAGGTGACGATATTTGTACACACGTGCACAAACCCAAATGTGTATTCTCACCTTAACGACCCAGTACACGATTGAGGTTCAAACTGTAAAACTCCTAGACGGTCTTACAAAAGGTTTTACCGTCATGGTAAAGTGTAAGGGTGGTCACGACAAACTTTCAAGCTTGAAGGGATTAATAACAGACTGATTATGTGTTTAGATATAGACATTAGTCATTAGGTGTCCCTAATAGTCGAAGGAAGGAAGACGTATGTGTGTCTTTAGAGATAGAGACTGGGGATGTGTCTATACACATAGAGATTCTCTATGAGGTGTCAAACAACACTAGGTGTGTCAGTTTCCGAAACCGTATCAGTTATTTCGTCTTCATCTACAAAAAGACCTTGAGAGAACGAAAAAGGTACTAGGTCACCTACAACCGTTAAACTAGAGACCAAGGAGACGGAAAAGATTTTGGTCGAACTTGTAGTCCTTAAAGTGCCAAGTGCATAACGACTTCGGACCGAACCTCTTAAAACTTGTAATGAAATGATCGTACACTTTCACTTTCACTTTCCCTTCAGCGAGTCAGTACAGGCTGAGAAACGCTGGGGTACCCCACATCGGATGGTCCGAGGAGGCAGGCACCCTAAGAGGTCCGTTCTCATGACCTCACCTAACGGTAAAGGAAGAGATCCTCTAGAAGGGTTGGGTCCCTAGTTTGGGCCCAGAGGGCGTAACGTCCGTCTGCGAAATGGTAGACTCGGTGAACACGCCATCAAACTCGTAAGAAACCGTAACGGAAAGAAACCTTAACCTTACTTTTGACTGGAAAAGGTCAGGACACCGGTGACGACTCAAAAGGTTTAAACAACCGTATAACTCACGTCGTGAAAGTGTCGTAGTAGAAAGTCCTAAAGTTTATCGAGTTGACCTTAAGGTAGTGGAGGTGATCGAAACAAGTATCACTACGAAAGATTCCGGGTGAACTGAAGTGTAAGGTCCTACAGACCGAGATCTACTCATTAGTGTGGTAGCACTAATAGGCCCAGTACTTCTAGAAAAAACATGTTAAGAAGACACATAAGAACGGTGGAGAAGAATTATAGAAGACGAAGACAATCCAGGTCTGGTAAAGACAGGAAATAGCTCGGGTAGAAACGTACTTTACAAGGGAACCATAGAGATTAAAAGAACTTCTCTAGAGATCAGAAAGGGTAAGACAACAAAAGGAGATAAAGAAACGTAACTAGAGACTTCTTCCGAAAGAATAGAGAAGAACGATAAGAGACCTTGAGACGTAAGTATACGAATATAGAAAGGAAAAGAGGAAACGAAAAGTGAAGAGAAGAAAAGTGTCGATAAACATTCCGGAGGGCTCTGTCGGTAAAACGAAAAAACGTAAAGAAAAGGTACCCCTACTAGAACTAGGGACAGAGGACATGTTACAGTGCTTGGAGTAAGGTATCAAGTAGTCCGTGAGATAGATAGTCTAGATCCGGGAATTTAGATAAAGAGTGAAGGTGACATATTAGTATTCCCTAAACTAAATCCAGTATGGACTTACCAGATCGCCAAAAGGGATGAAAGAAGTTAAACTTAGACGAAATAACTGATACGGTTTCGGAAACTGACACACCTAGTGTTATTTGACACCTTTTAAGACTTTCTCTACCCTTATTGGTCTGGTGGACTGGACGGAGAACTCTTTAGACATACGTCCAGTCCTTCGTTGTCAATCTTGACCTGTACCTTGTTGTCTGACCAAGGTTTATCCTTTTCCTCATGTAGTTCCGACATATAACAGTGGGACGAATAAATTGAAGATACGTCTCATGTAGTACTCTTTGCGACCTGACCTTCTTCGTGTTCGACCTTAGTTCTAACGACCCTCTTTATAGTTATTGGAGTCTATACGTCTACTGTAGTGGGAATACCGTCTTTCACTTCTCCTTGATTTTTCGGAGAACTACTTTCACTTTCTCCTCTCGTTTTTTCAACCGAATTTCGAGTTGTAAGTCTTTTGCTTCTAGTACCGGAGACCAGGGTAGTGAAGTACCCTTTATCTACCCCTTTGTCACCTTTGTCACAGTCTGAAATAAAAAAACCCGAGGTTTTAGTGACGTCTACCACTGACTTCGGTACTTTAATTTTCTGCGAATGAGAAACCTTCTTTTCAATACTAGTTGGATCTATCGTATAAGTTTTCGTCTCTGTAATGAAACGGCTGATTCCAGGCAGATCAGTTCCGATACCAAAAAGGTCATCAGTACATACCTACACTCTCAACCGGACATTTCTTCCGACTCGCGACTTCTTAACTACGAAAACTTGACACCACAACCTCTTCTGAGAACTCTCAGGGAACCTGACGTTCCTCTAGGTTGGTCAGGTAAGACTTCCTCTAGTCGAGACCCTAAAGAAACCCTCCTTACTACGATTTCGACTTTGAGGTCATGAAACCGGTGGAGTACGCTTCTCAACTGAGTAACCTTTTCTGAGACTACGACCCTCCCTAACCCCCGTCCTCCTCTTCCCCTACTGTCTCCTACTCTACCGACCTACCGTAGTGACTGAGCTACCTGCACTTAGACTCACTTGAGGTCCTCAACCACTACCTGTACCTCCGGACCGCACGACGCTAAGTACCCCAGCCTTTCTCAGTCTGTGTTGACTCGCTGACTTGACTTCTCTATGAGGTGTTCCTAATAGAGACAGGAAGGAGTATATGTGTCTTTGACGTACACACTATCTATTAGGTGTTCCTGAATTACGAGTCGTGGAACGAGCTGGAAGACGTTATTCGAGACACGGTTTTCTTAGGTTTTTCTCGTTTATGTGAGAGGCAGCCTCTTCCGCTACCGTTGGGTGAGGTCATGAGAACGGACCTTGTAGGGTACCTGCCTCCTCGGACCATCCGACGTCAGGTACCCCAACGCTTCTCAGCCTGTGCTGACTCACTGAAGTGAAAGTGAAAAGTGAAAGTACGTAACCTCTTCCTTTACCGTTGGGTGAGGTCACAAGAACGGGCCTCTAAGGGTCCCTGGCCCCCCGGACCACCCGACGGTAGATACCCCAACGTGTCTCAACCTGTGCTGACTTCGCTGAATCGTCGTCGTCGTCGTGTGAGAGGTATATATGCAGGAGGGACTTGGTCCACCGACATGTGATTGTTGTTAGTGTTGTGACATTTAGTTAATATGACGTTCCATCGTAGTTGTTCTACCATTTCTTTTCCTTTCTTTTCGTCACGGATGAGAAAATACAGACTGGAGGGACTGAACCCTACGATATAGTAGGACCCTCCGACTCGTCCGAACCCAGGATGACGACCTGACCCCATCCCAAGTGTGTCGAACCGTGTCATGGGAAGTCACATGGCAAAAATTTTCGGATGACGTACGACATAAGACCGACTCTGGTCTCAAGGTTCACCCTAGTTTCCGACCTCCTGGACCCCCGTTATTTGTGGATCGGAGCTACAGAGAACCACGATCCCAAGGGTTGAGTTCGGAGGAAGGACTCTCACGACGGAGGATCCGTGGAGTCGTGGTAGTCGTCTGACGACACCAGGCCTACCCTGTCACACTTACCTCCCGACACTTCGAAATTCCCCCTCTTCATGACTCGGTGGTCGGGAATCCACAAACCAGTCCTTGTCAGGTGAGGTCAAGTGTTGGGTCCTTCCGTTGAAAGAGATCCGAGAGCAATGGTCTCCCGGGTCTCCGCCCACACTTTTTACCGACGGGAGAACGCCTGTAAAGGAGATTGAAGTCGAACTGGTAACCACGAATGACCGTGGAGGTTAAATCTTTCGGACCACCCGATAAGCAATGTCGACGGGAGTTCTTTACAGCACCCCGTCTATAACGACTTTATTTAAGGTTTGTGTTGGTTGAAAGATCTTCGGTGAACCCTGTCCATTTAAAAGGAATATGTTAAACTCCCTTTTTTTCCTTTTTTGTTGTTGTCTTTTTGTTGGCATAAAGGTGGTGTCTTCTTCTGTCGTAGACATTATTGTCCTTATTGTTAGTTTTACTGTTGAGTTTACTCTTGAGTTTAGGGTGGTCAGTCTTCCATCTTTTTACAGGAGATACGTCTCATGTAGTACACTTTTACGGTCGGACCTACTTCGTATTCTACCTTAGTTCTAACGACACTCTTTATAATCGTTGGAGTCTATGCGTCTGCTGTCGTGGGATTGCCTTCTTTCGTTCCTCCTTAATTCGGAAAACTACTTCCACTTCCACACACTTTTTCGACCGAATTTTGAGTTGTAGGTTTTTTTGTTCCTAGTACCGTAGGCCAGGGTAGTGAATTACCGTTTATCTCCCCCTTTTTACCTTTGTCACTGTCTAAAATAAAACACCTCCGAGGTTTTAGTGACGTCTACCACCGATATCGGTACTTTAATTTTCTACAGACGACGAGCCTTCTTTTCGATACCGTTTGGATCTGTCGTATAATTTTTCATCTCTGTAATGAACCGGTTGTTTCCAGGCATATCAGTTTCGATACCAAAAAGGTCATCGGGACATGCCTCCATTATTAACTTGGACCGAACGACATCAGGTACGCCAGTGTTTCTCAGTCTGCACTGACTCCCTGACTTGTTGGTTCCCTTAGGGAGAACCGAGTAATTGAAATTCATCACATCATTACAGTCTAGAATGAAATTAGTGTATTTATAGGTAAGATAAATAGGGTAAAGTTTATTGGTAGGTTTCTAAAAATTTTTAAATATGTAAACTCCGTTTATATAAGAAAATAAAAAAAAATTCTTTTGAATGGAGTACCTTTATTGTCGATCTAAAAGGAAGGTCTAAAAAAAGACGACTATAAGAATTAACAATAATCGTAGACATTCTCTGTAACTCCCCTTCTAGTGTTACTCCGAAGGGTGTAGTCAAAAAGAACAAGAGTCCAATTGAATTGAAGCCAAACTATCCATGCCTTTCTTTTTTTTCAACAAATGTTCCTCTTCCGAGATCTAAATTATTAAACAATCAAAGAGATTAAAATCTTCCTAGGTAGTGAACCGGCGATTATTTAATGTTTTCCTGGAGAATATCCGGATTGACTTGTGTGTTATCTTTTTAAATCCATCTAGTCTATCTTATAAATGTAGAGTTTTTGTGTCTCTTTACATTTAAAGGGGGAACCTCCAGAAACAAATTTCAATGGTTCGGTCTAAAAAAAAAAAGAGTAGTGGTATTAATTAATGTAATCAAGTCAAGTCAGCGAGTCAACATAGGCTGAGAAACGCTGGGGTACCTGACCTCCTACGGTCCGAAGGGACAGGTAGTGGTTACGGGTCTCGGATGAGTTTGAGTATAGGTAGTGTAGCCATTAATTAACGTGTCCGTTGTTTTATCTCGAGAGGCCTTTTTTTTTTTTTATATATATATATATAAAAAATGTACACTAGTAGAAATTGAAGGTTAATTCATCTATGAACAGTATTAATATTCAACTGGTCAGTGGATAAAAGGGATCCCCTGAGATTCTACCTTGAAGTCTCCTTCATGAAGGGTAAGATCGAACTCGTGAATCACAGTCTTCAGACCCACGTGTTTGGTTTCATTTGTTTGATTTAGTTTGGTGCGATAACCCTCAGTGGTTTTTGTTTCGTTTACCGTTTCTCTACGTGTCTTTAGGTTTTTGGTTTACCGTTCTGGTGGGGTCTTCACTGAAGGTTCATGGTAGTTCGGACCCTATGAAGAGGTTTCACCACGGAATGTTTGACCCGGGTGGGGAAGGTATCCCCTCTTTGGGGGTTTGACCTCGACGTAGTCAAGGGGTTTACCTTTTGAACTCCGGAGCTTTCCCCCTGAATGGTCTTACGTCCGTCCATAGTTCTACTACATGGTCTGCGCGGAAGGACTAGGAAGTCATAAATCACAAAGAGTCTCATCTTCAAGCCTCTTCCGTTACCGTGGGGTGAGGTCATAAGGACGGACCTTTTAGGGTACCTGCCTCCTCGGACCACCCGACGTCAGGTACCCCAGCGATTCTCAGCCTATGCTGACTCGCTGAAGTAAAAGTGAAAAGTGAAAGTACGTAACCTCTTCCTTTACCGTTGGGTGAGGTCACAAGAACAGACCTCTTAGGGTCCCTGTCCCCTCGGACCACCCGACGGCAGATACCCCAACGTGTCTCAGTCTGTACTGACTTCACTGAATCGTCATCGTCATCGTCATTTCACCTTCAAGTCGGACCACGCCCGTTCTCTCCTTTTTCCACAGGAGGTCCACTTTTTCTAAAAACCGTCGACGTTTCCCATTGGAGAGAGAGTAAGAGGCAGTCGGGTCTCAAGGTTTCAACTCAGTCGCCAGTCCAGACTACGCCGTGTCGGAATCTCTTCAGGGAGTTGGAAGACGAGAGGGTTTCCTCCGACCGTACCCCTCTCTAGGACTCGAAAGGTAGTTCGGTTCCCAGGGACGTCCCGGCCGACGGGCAATAGTCTAGGGCCTACTCGGGGGCTTTAACGATGGCCAGTTCTAGAACGGGAAGAGACGGGTGGTTTCGGTTTATTTTTTATACTCCTTTATCTTTCTACCGAAAATAAGAGTCAACCGGCTCTCCCCTTGTGTCTTCCGAGTACAGAGTTCTTGACACGGGTGGGAGGTACTCCTCACATCCCCAAATATATTCCGTTCACCACCGTCAGTCCTCAGGTACTACTCCTTGTTTACACTATCCTAGAACTAAAGAAGGAAAACGTAACAAAGTTTCTGGTAGTCTCTGATCGTAGTCACTGGGTCACTAACTCAGACCGGTAATTAACTTAAACAGATTCTAAAACATCGTCTTCCATACCAATTTCACCCATTTTTTACTCTGGTGGTTTGGGTCAGGACTAGTTTTGAATCAGAGTCCGATGTTTACTGTCGAAAAACAGAATGTCAAACTTTTGTGAGTCAAGTCAGCGAGTCAGCACAGGTTGAGAAACACTGGGGTACCTGACGTCGTGCGGACCGAAGGGACAGGTAGTGGTTGAGGGTCTCGAAGGAGTTTGAGTACAGGTAGTTCAACAACTACGGTAGGTTGGTAGAGTAGGAGACAACAGGGGAAGAGGAAGGCGGAAGTTAGAAAGGGTCGTAGTCCCAGAAAGGGTCACTCAGTCAAGAAACGTAGTCCATCGGTTTCAAAACCTCGAAGTTAAAATCGTAGTCAGGAAGGTTTCTTATAAGTCCTGACTAAAGGAAATCTTTTCTGACCAACCTAGAGAAACATCAGGTTCCCTGAGAGTTCTCAGTAGAGGTTGTGTTGTCAAGTTTTCGTAGTCAAGAAGCCACGAGTCAAAACAAATATCAATCTAAAGGTATTTAAACGTGAAATACACTTACTTTAATATGTCCTACATGGTAAAACCTAGACCGAAGTAAACCAGTATTTATACAAACACCCCGAGTAGAGGGTATTTAACGTCCACAATAGTCCACTTCGATAATGAACAAATTAAAGAAATAGTATAAAATAACATATTTATATAATTTTAAATATATAGATGAAGACTACCTGTAAATCCAACGACAGTCTATAGATAATATTTATCATGATGGTACTTGTAGGAATGTGTACAAAAACCAAAACTCAATGTACCACTTAGAAGTCGAAATCACCCATAACGGTTTTCCAAAGGTTTTTAACGACGTGTTCAAATATGAGGATGGTTGTCACATACTCTCGAGGAAGTCTAAGTTTAAGACCGTTTGTAGAAAATGTAACATCGATAAGTTCTTATTTATACAATAACATCAGGATCGTATATAGAATAAATGAAAATCATATTAACCTTTTTATAAGAAAGTATAAAAAATTGTAAACGTATAGAAAAATCACTATACATCATTATCCACCTAATTGTGTAAGTATAAATGACTAATATCAATACAATCTTGAAAGAAGACTACGGAAAAAAACACAAAAGATAAGGTGAAACAGCAAAAGAAAAATTTGAAAGAAAAGGACGGGTATCGTTTTGTAAAGTACGAAACTCCCACGATAAGTCGTAGAAGAATTGTGGAAAAGACTCAAGGATTCAAACCTCCTTGAAGAGTAGAAAACTCGAGTACAGAGGGGTTCCCTCTTTAGTCTTTGTGTGTAAAAGCCGGAGGAAACGTAGGTCCCGTATACGCACACTAGTCAGTCTGAGGTATTTTAAAAAGTTCCCTCCCTCGAACTTTTCATTAACAGGACCTTGGGGAATGCCGACGTCATGACCATCTGTAGGTCGAACTTGCTGTCTCTCGACCACCCGGACATTGATCATCTCGACTCTAAGGTCGTTCACCAGTTCGACGACAGAACTGTTATCTGAAAAAAAACAGACAACTTGGGTGATTCATCATTCTGAAGTCTCCGGTCCTCAGTTTGGACCGACGTCTGTCGTCACCCCTACCGTCACAACCTCGCCACAGGTCCGGAGTACCCCCGTCCCCTTGAGACAGAGTCCTACCGTGGTGGAACTCCCAGAAGAGAGCATGTATGAACGAGTCGAGAGGTGAGGGGGATCGACCGCAGACGACTCCCCGGACACTAAGGACCTAGTGACCAATTGGAGAGTCGAGTCAAAGAGGATCCGGGTCCAGGGGATCGACCACGTGACAGACGGAGGGGATCTGGACGAGGGAGTCCCTCGAAACACCTCGGGAAGTCGGATCCTTCGGGGAGTGGACAGGAAAGTGACGACGTGTAACTCCGGACCCCTGGGGGAGTCGGCCGTCCAGAGTTCGAAGACACACGTAGTCTTAGTGGCCTACCACTGCACCTACCTGTACCTCTAGCAGTATAACTCCATTCAGCCTGTCTCTTCCCCTTTCTCTCTTCCTCTTTATAGGACACTGTCGGAATATGTGTCTTTTCTATGTTTACTTAATAAATGTTTTGTCTTTCTCTGAGTTTCTGAATCTCTTCCTTGACACCAATGGTTCTCCCTTCCTTCCTTCCTTCTCCCTCAAACCCTACCTGTACATGTATGGTGATACAAATTTTACCTATTGGCTGTTCCTGGATGGTATGTCGTGTCCCTTGAGACGAGTTACAATGTAACGTCGGACCTACCCTCCCCTCAAACCCCCCCTGTTACCTATACACAAATACATACCGACTTGGGGAAACGACACGTGTTGTAACAATTAACCGATTTGACGTTATATTTTAATTTTCAAAAAAATTTTTTCCCTAGTGGACATCTTACAATTTTATATCCGAAGAACCGAGACAGAGATCTTTGGAGTTAAGACGTCCAGACCCACTCCGGGTCTCTCAAAGGTGAAGATTGGTGCAGTCCGACCACCCTCTGGTGTTAAACTCTCAGTACCGGGGTCTGTCTCTCGTCCCCGACACGAGGGGAAAGAGAGGACGGGGTCTGGAACGAAAACTTTATAGTTTCGGTCCTTACACCGACTGAAGAGACTGAAACGACCGAACCCCTGTTAAGTCGATCCTCAGTGACGACCTCTCGACCCTCTTCCCACCCCAGTGGCCCACTTCCGTTTAACAGATAAAGCGACCATAGAATTTCACGACCAGAAAAAGAGAGGTTCCTCGATACATGTATCTGTTGAAGTTTTCAGTGAGCAAAAAGAGAAAGAATCCCGAAGGGTCCACCACGATCACCATTTCTTAGTATCAACAAGGAAGGAGAGACACGTTCCGAGACTCTTGCCTAACTCTGGTGTCGGTGGACCTCTTGTAAATTTTCTGTGTGGGCCCTAGTCTACCGCGGGGGTCTTCGTCTTTCAACTTCGAGAAGGCTACGGGGAGGAGGTGACCGAACTGTCTGCCTTCTTTCGGTCAGAGGCCCTCGGGACAGGTGGGAGTAAGGGACGTCGGCGCAGATCCCTTGTGCACAAGGCCGGACTTGTGCGCTGGGGTCGACGGACCACCGGGTGCACTAGGGAGTTGTGCGACGCCTGCGCGTCTCTTCCTTCATTGTAAAGTATCTACCCGACTGTCTCGAGAGACGTATACTCTAAATGATGGCACCATAAAATTTATACACTTTAGGTTCTATGTACAATATGACATTTTGAGGTCATTCCACACCCTCCTTCCGTGTCGCATCTCATTCGCGTTCTTCAATTACCAGAGAATCGTTGCCACTTTTGGTGAAAACACGAAAGGCGTGTTTGGACCAGAAGGAAGTCATAGCGACAGGACCGGTTCGCGTCGTAGAAGGAGTTCAACGCCCTCGGACTCGGACTTCTGTTTAGGACCGTGGCGGAGGATGGGGTGGGGGAGAGGGTCGCCCGAGGGGTCACGCGCACGCGCGCGAACGTCGGGAATGTTTCCGGGGAAATAACTCAGAAAATTTGTCGAGACCTGGTAGACGATACGAGGCAAACACGAAGAGCGGACCCGAGACCAGAGACTAGAGGTAAGATGTGAACCGTCGGTCTCCTACACAAACAAGTAAATGAAAATAATAATAATAAAATGTTGGTGTGGACATTAACACAGTTGTCGGTAACTTGTGTAGTTTTCTCAACGTTCGTGTGCGTAGTTGAGGTCCGGAGTCTAGCAGGACCTTCTGTTTGTGTAAACTATTGTGAACCACTGTCGAGGCCCCCTTCGTCACGACAGGAGACAACGACTACCGGCACTCAATCCTTCACAGACACATTGGTAACAGTACCACCAAACTGTTGCAAATAGTTTCAACATATAAACGTATAAAACCCTGGTTAAAAATCTCTACATAGGATCTCCCGGTTCACAATCTACTATTAATAAACAACGTGGTAACAGTCGTTCTCGTTTCCTAACCTTTATTGGATTTCCGAATAGTTATCCCCTGTTCAGGAATTTACGTCTCATATAGTACTCTTTGCGACACGACTCTCTTCGTGTTCACCCTTAGTTCTAACGGCCCTCTTTATAGTTATTGGAGTCTATACGTCTACTGTGGTGGGAATACCGTCTTTCACTTCTCCTTGATTTTTCGGAGAACTACTTTCACTTTCTGCTCTCACTTTTTCAACTGAATCTCGCGTTGTAAGTCTTTTGATTCTAGTACTGTAGACCAGGGTAGTGAAGTACCCTTTATCTACCCTTTTGTCACCTTTGTCACAGTCTGAAATGAAAAACCCCGAGGTTTTAGTGACGTCTACCACTAACGTCGGCACTTTAATTTTCTACGAATGAGGAACCTTCCTTTCAATACTGGTTGGATCTATCATATAAGTTTTTGTCTCTGCAATGAAACGGTTGTTTCCAGGCAGATCAGTTCCGATACCAAAAAGGTCATCAGTACATACCAACACTCTCAACCTGACACTTCTTTCGACTCACGGCTTCTTAACTACGAAAACTTGACACCACAACCTCTTCTGAGAACTCCCAGGGAACCTGACGTTCCTCTAGGTTGGTCAGGTAGGATTTCCTCTAGTCAGGACCCACAAGTAACCTTCCTGACTACGACTTCGACTTTGAGGTTATGAAACCGGTGAAGTACACTTCTCAACTGAGTGACCTTTTCTGGGAGTACGACCCTCCCTAACCCCCCGTCTTCCTCCTCTGCTGTCTCCTACTCTACCCATCTACCGTAGTGTCTGAGCTACCTGGATTCAAACCCACTTGAGGCCCTCAACTATTACCTGTCCCTCCGGACCACACGACGCTAAGTACCCCAACGTTTCTCAGTCTGTGCTGACTCGTTTCTACCTATTCCCATATAAGTATAGTACTGCAACATATATTGGCACTTTTTGTCCTTTAAGAGAGACATGTCTGTGTCTTAAAAAAAATTATTCCTTTTACTAATACACTGTTTTTGTTCAACGTCTTGTCACAACACCTAGACACACGTTAACAAACATACTCGGAGTACCAGAGAGACCTTAACATAGGCAGGGGGTTTGACTTGAGACTCGGGAACCACTCCCTGACCCACAGACACTCCTCCCCGAGAGGGGAGATAGGAGACAAAACTTTGATATCAAAATTTAGTACAATGTCACAATGAGTGGGTATTTTATTGATGTATTTTTAAATATTTCATGTAATACAGTCGTGGACGTTGTGTGGACCGTATGTCACCGAGGAATAAGAAATAACTCATTTAATTTGTACGGTCGGGGAATTTTACATACGAGACTTAATCAATGGACAACGAACCAGTTCAGTGGGGTTTTAAACCACTGAAGTTTATTGTTTACAAATAGGGGAGGGGGCGCAAAGACACCTAGTCTTCAGACGTCTACCGAATCGACACCCGGGGACAGCACCGGAGAAAACTCCGACAGTGACTTGAGAGTCCCGACGTCAAGGGGTTTCCGAACCGACCCCGACCCCGTGGACGACGCCAGAGTACTTACACCTGAACCAAGGAGTAACGAGTCCGGTGAAGTATCTGTCGACAACTCCACTCTCTCTCTTGTTCTCTCCTGTAGACCCCACCTTCGGTGCCAGAAACACGAGGTCAGAACCTCGACTTTGGGTAGTACCGACGACTCAAGGTAAGTAGTCTTCGTTCAGTCGATCAGGTCAGGTGCGAGTCTCCCTGTGCTGGTGTTGTCCACACTCAGAATCCTCCACACACACGAGATCCGACTCTCCGATGGACGTACGCGAAACTACCGAAGTGGAACGAAGTAGGATTTATCTCAAAGGCTGTTCCGGAGTATCCCGACCGGACTTCGGACTTGTGGGGGAGGACCTGCGGTGGGAGGT
Organism: Capra ibex; assembly: GCA_006410555.1. Taxonomy (NCBI): domain Eukaryota; kingdom Metazoa; phylum Chordata; class Mammalia; order Artiodactyla; family Bovidae; genus Capra; species Capra ibex. Next base: position 23,974,450 of record SJYO01014747.1, read on the forward strand.
TAGAGGAGACGTGTCCGGAAAGAAAAAATTTATGGAAAAAAAAAAATTACAAGTGCATATCAACTAAATGTTACAACATAATCGAAGTTCCCATGTCGTTTCACTAAAGCAATTTGTACACAGATAAGAAAAAGTATAAGAAAAGGATAAATCCAATAATGTCTTATAACTCGCCTCAAGGGACACAATATGACATACAGGAACAACTAATAGATAAAATAAAAATTTGTAAATTAAAACCTTATTAACATAAATAAAGACATAATAAAATTAGGGAGATAAATAACCCACATACTTTTAAAATAAAAAAATGAAATAAATTTTAAAAATGAATAAAAGATAAAATCCCCCCCCTAGAAACCAGGGGTTGATCCCCTGAGTGTGAAAGACGTAACCTTGGTTCCTCAGAATTTGTGACCTTGTGGTCCATTCAGGGACTAATAGATAAAATTTATATCATCATGGATATAGTTAGGGACTGAGGATTAGATAAAGAGGGGGAGGGGAAAGGGGAAACCATTGGTATTCAAAAGATACAGACACTCAGACAAAGATAAAACATTCAAGTAAACACAGTATAAAACCTAAAGTGTATATTCACGATGGTATACTATAAACAGAAAGACAAAGACTAAATGAAGTAAATCACACTGTTAGAGGTCCAGATAGGTACAACGACGTTTACCATAATAAAGTGGGTAAAAAATACCGACTCATTATAAGGTGACATATATCCATGGTGTAGAAGACTTTGACACTACTTTTTTGAGGGTTGTTTGTTTTCAGGTCCTACTCGACCGAAGTGTCCTCTTAAGATAGTTTGTAAATCTCTTCTCTATTGTGGATAGGAAGATTTTGATAAGGGGTTTTTACGTCTCCTTACTTGTGAAGATTCGAGTAAGATACTCCAGTGGTAGTGGCACTATGTATTTGGTCTGTTTCTGTGGTGTTTTTTTCTTTTAAGGTCCGGTTATAGTGTACAAGTAGTGTACTACTTGTATCTACATTTTTAGGAATTTTTCATGATCATTTGACCGAGCTCGTTATGTACCTTTCCTAGTGGTACTACTTCACCCTAAATAGGGTCCCTACGATCCTAAAAAGTTATAGGTGTTTAGTTAGTCACACCATCTAGTGTAGTGGTTGACTTCTAATTTTTGATATACTAGTAGAGTTATTTACGTCCATTTCGAAAACTGTTTTAGGTTACAGGTAAATACTATTTCCGAGACGTGTTCGGAAAGAATTCAAGGGGTTTGTGTGTCCCGAGGACGGTCAAGGCTTCGGAGGCGTGTACGACATGGGTGGACTTTGTAACCGACCTTACATTCCCTTCGGGTACATTCCCCTTTAGCTGTCGGATCGTACCCATCCTCCTGACAATCGTGGAGGTCCGATCAGTTCCCTGCTGACGACCTTAGGTCACTCTGGACGTCGAGAGTCGCCGTCCCTCGACCCTCCGGCTCCGACACCCGAAGTAACCTTCCTGTACCGGTAAGAATCGTAGTACACCCCTTCCCGGGTCTTTCTAGGTGGTCGTGACGGGAGGAGTAGGGAGGTCCGAGGGAGGGCAACCCGTTTACTTGACCCTAGGTCCCTCGGGCGTCTGTGCCAGGTGTCTGTGGTCGGAGGACCCGGGTCTCGGGTCACCCTCTCCGACCTCCCACCCAGCTCCCCGCTTGCCCCTGTACCCCGAGTAGGGTGTGACGGGTGTCAGAGGAGGAGGATAGGAAACAACCGGCGGTCGAATCACGTTCTAGTACAGTTGAGACAGTGTCAGAGTGAACCTTTACTTTTACAATTGGCCGAAACGAGGACACTCTTAACCCCTTTTGACCCCTCTCTCACACACTTACTCTTCGTGTCGTCTACGGTCGTCCCACAATAAACGGAGGCACACCTGCGTGTAGACGTCTAAAGAGTTGGTGTAGACCCCCTCGTCGACGTTGACCTCAACGGTGGTCTAATTCAAATACTGTTAGGCGACAGTGAAGGGTTCTAAGTTTGCAGTGGACGTGTCCGGGTTCTCCGTTCAGTTTTCCTCGACCGTGTCGACACGGGGGGTGGAGGGAGGTCCGACACTGCCCCCGGTGCCTGAGGCGTCGAGGGGGACCTACCTCGTAGGGAAGAACTAATGGTAGGACCCTCTCTCCCAGTCAAGGGAATCGAAAAGGAGACTACTGTCAAGAGCAGGGAGCACAGTCCCCTCGGGTAGACCCCTGATACGTTCCCCGGGACGCTCAGGCACGGTGACCCTCTTCGGTGTCCCACCCAGACGTCCGGACAATCTGGGTGGAGCCAGCCTAAGTCGGGGTCTGAAGGGAGAGGACTACTGGTACTCGGGGGTGAAACTAAGATCTCGGGTCCCTATAAAACGAAGAATTCCCAAAAATTTTGTAAAGGATCCTTTCTTGCAGTGAAGTCTCTGTTTCAGGTCGGTAGAAGTTTCCAGAGCCCTAAAGGAAAAAAGGTCTCGTATGCACTGGAAGGTACCGGGGAGACCCCTCCTCAGTTTCCTTCTAAATGTCGTACATAAAGGTCGTTACGACGTCCTGGGTAGAAGTCCTATGGGCCGGAGGGGAAAATAGTTCCCGGAGACTCAGACCTTTGATTGAAGTCAGACAATTACACTGACGACGAGCAAAGGAAGAAACCCCAGGTAATCGGTGGTGGTCTCCAGTGCACCTAGTTTCGTAAGACCGATGTGGGCAGAAGGACGAGTAGTGTTGTGTCCGTGGAGGAACAGAAACCGTCACTTTGTGCGGTGAACCAAAAACGGTGGCGCTTTAGGGTGGTAGTGGTTCCTGTGGTCCCCGTAGAGTTGTCACTGCAGAGGGTCACCGTCTGGGTCAGGCGTCTCTTACACGTGTCCCAGAAATTCGTTCTCTCCGACGACCAGAAGACTCTGGGTCTGGTCGACCGGCAAGGGTAGTCGGTCTTTGCCTTGGGCAAGATCTGTCTGAGTTCCCAGTTCCAAGAATTACGGGGACCGGAGATGAGTCTACCACTTAGGGTCTGGAGTCCCAGGACGAGGAAAGGTTTCGTACAGGTGTATCCTGTGAATGTTTCGGAAACTTAAGTTTACTGTAACATTAAGACGGTATAAGTGTTTCGGGCGTAAACTGAAAACTGTTCCAATAGAGATACCGATGTCGTTTATTTTCTAAGAGACCCCCCAGACTATTTTTAAGAGACCAAAAGACATTCGAGGTTCGAAATTGGACCTCATACATCAAAAAGAAAGACGGCCCAGAGACCACATCATTCTTGACCGGTGGGTGGGATGTCAGGAACTACAGTGGGAATGACTGGAATTCCCGACTTCAGTGGACGGGGAGGAAGGGGTGGAGTAGGGGACGGGAAGGGACTCAAGACCGAAATCATTCCTGTAACAGGTTTCGTTAACGTCCACCGTCAAACTGGTCGACATTAGGGACCGTACCGGACTTAATAATAACAACAAGTCAGTAATTCAGTACAAGCTGTGAAATATTGGGGTTCCTGATATCAGGAGGTCCGAGGAGACAGGTACCCTAAAGGTTCCGTTCTTATGACGACATCCAACGGTACGAGTGGAGGTCCCCACTCGGGACTGGGTCCCTAACTTGGGTGCAGAGGACGTAACCGTCCGCTTAAGAAGGGAACGAATCGGTGGCCCGTTCGGGACACCGGACCTAATAACCGTCGAACAAAGGGTAGTAATTCTTAAGTCGTACCCTGAAGGGACCACCAATCTTGAAACGGAAGGTCGCGCCCTCAACACCCAACCTAGGGACCAACCCCTCGATTCTAGGATGTACGAACACCGGTTTTTTAGTTTTGTATTTTGTCTTGGTTATAACATTACTTAAGTTATTTCTGAAATTTTTACCAGGTGTTGTCTTTTTAGAAATTTTCCACCCCTCCCCCCCATCATTTTTTCTCGAGTCGTGACGAAGGTCCCGGGTCCTGTACTAGCGTGAATGGGGTCTTAGATAGATTCTCCCAGACAAAGGTCCCTGGTACTAACCATGGACACGACACACTTAGTCCCAGGTCCGCCCCTTTGTTAGGTGTGACCGACAAAAACTTGTCTCTAAATTTGTGTCTTATCAAAGTCGTCCTAGCCTCCTGAGTCACTCGGTTTGATCGACTGTTAATTTAGTATAGACGCCGACACCGGTTCGAGACCCACTCCCGTGACCACAATCGTACAGAGTGGGCGAGTCAGGTCAGAGTAGGGTGGGAGGGTCCGACGAAGGGGTCACTGGGACTGTCACGTCCGACGGGGAGACAGACGGGGTGTTCCCGGAAATAACGGATACTTGGTCCTCGCCCCGAGGTCGGTCAGACGATAACGACGTCGGGTCCCGGGTCCAGTCGCAGACGGTGACCTTAAAAAAGAAAAATGAACCTTTTTCTTTTTAACCTTATATCAACGAAATGTTACAACGTAATAAAAGACAACATATCGTTTCACTTAGTCGGCATACATATGGATATAGGGGAGAGAGAACCTGTAGGGAGGGAAGGGTGGGGAGATCCAGTCGTGTCTCGTGGGTCGACTCTAGGGACACGATATGTCGTCGAAGGGTAATCGATAGATTAAATGTGTACCATTACATAAATACAGCCACTTCCGTTACCGTGGGGTGAGGTCATGAGAACGGACTTTTTAGGGTACCTGTTCCTCGGACCACTCGACGTCAGGTACCCCAGCGATTCCCAACCTGTGCTGACTCGCTGAAGTGAAAGTGAAAAGTGAAAGTTCGTAACCTCTTCCTTTACCGTGGGGTGAGGTCACAAAAACGGACCTCTTAGGGTCCCTGTCCCCTCGGACCACCCGACGGTAGATACCTCAGCGTGTCTCAACTTGTGTTGACTTCACTGAATCGTCGTTACATAAATACAGTCTGGGTGAGAGAGTAAAACAGGGTGAGAGAGGAAGGGGACGACACAGGTGTCCAGGTTAGAGACACAGACACAGAGATAACGACAGGATGTCTATCCAAGTAGTCATGGTAAAAGGGTCTAAGGTGTATATACGCAATTATATCCTACAAACAAAAGGAGAACAACTGAATGACGTGAGACATACTCTCTGAAATCCAGACAGTGTATATGTTTACTGTGATAAAACAAGGAAACTCATTATAAGGTAACACATACATATGGCGTAGAAAAAATAGGTAAGGAGACAACAACCTGTAAATACAACAGAAGGATAGGACCGATGACGTTTATCACGACGTTACTTGTGACTCCATGTAACTTAATGTCAAAAGAGTCACAGACCGTGTCCCTAAAAAAAATTTTTTTCTATTTATTAATTACTACTTTAGTCAAGAGTGTTGGTGAAAGACTTCTTCGTTCCTAGGCCAAACAGTCAACTCTGTAGAGTCGGAGTGGACTTGGTGCACCTACCTCGACCCCAATCCACCCTCTAAAGATCTCCTGCGGTTCGTCTGTTTTCGGTAGTGACCTCTTGTAGTTGTAGTATGTCGTGGACGACAACTTTGCCACTGGTAGTACTAGACCGCGCAAAATGTGGGACCCAAGTCTCCCCACGTACACGGTGGTTCAGAACACTGATAGGGACTTCCGTTCAGTACCATAAAGGGGCAAATTGTCACCTCCTTTGACTCAACACGTCTCCTCTCTGTGGTCGGGTCCAGTCTCCGGGGCCTACTCACGACCGGACCGACCCTAAGAGTCGGTCCTACGTGTGGCGAGGAGCCTTGTCCGCAAAGATCTGCAGACAATCTGTCTTGTTACTGGGGGCTCTACGGGTGTAGGATTGGAGACCTGTGACTTATAGGTGGAATGTCCTTTTTGTCCGAAGCATCTACACTCCTTTCCGGAGGTCAACCCGTCTAAAAGGATCTAAGATTCCCACCCGTCTTAGCTCAGAGAACTCAAGAAAAATTAAAATAACCTTATATCACATATCTAAACCCAGGAAGAGGCAAATCCTGCTATTCCTCCCTTTCCTGACCCCATTCCGGAACCCCCTCCCCGCCGGTCACCAGTCCGGTCCCGTCGTGTCCTATAACCCTTGCCCCACTACCCTACCAAGTGTCCCCGGACCGTGCGTCGGTCACTAGACACCGCCCCACCACGACCCCCGGACGGGAGGTCTCCCCAGAGAGTCTCCGGCGCTAGAGGGGCGCTGAAGACGCGTCCCGGCTTGTCCCGCGCCACCCGTCCTGGAAGGTAGTGTACGCGAGCCCTCCGGCGGTCCCCCGTCGCACCGCGGGCCCCGTCCACGCCCGCGTCCCCGTGGAGCGACAGTGGACAAGGTGGGCGGCCTCCTGGTCTGGGGCCGCAGAGGAGTAGGACCGTCCACGGCCCGCGCGGCCCCTTAGACACGAGAGGTCCCTGGGCTCCGGTCGGGGCGTCCTGGACCCGGGGTCCACGCGGGCGGCGTTCAGGCGGGTCTCAGCCCCGCTCCCGAGGCCCTCCCCCGACCCGCGCGTGCGTAGAAACAGGAGGACCAGAAGGGCGGCGCGCGAGAGCGGGCCGCTCCCCGCGACCGCTCCGGTCCCGCCCCGCCCCGCGCCCGCAGGTCGGCGTCCGGCTACGCCCCACGCGGGCGCCCGGGGCGACGCACCCGGCCCGTCCTCGCCGGGACGCACGTCATGCGGCGCAAGCCCCGCGCGGGCGGCGATAGGTCGAAGGGCCCGAGCCGTCGTAGAGCCACGCGCCGAGTGTTTCTCGACGCCGCCGCCGGGGCGCGAGCCGGAACCCCTGTGTCGCCGCCGCCGGCACGTGAGCGTGCCGGGACTCGAGCCCGGTCCATTTGGCCCCAGGCCCGATGGGCTGGGAAGGGGTCTCGCCGGCGTCGGACCCCCGCGGCCCCGCCCGCGCCCCCCGCGCTAGCCCGCCGCGACGCCTGCCCCCCGCGGCGCCCCTAGTCCCCATGCCGGCCCGCCCGCGCCGCCCCGGCTCGACCACCGAGCGCGTAGGGCCCGCCCCCGCGCCGTCGCTCCCCGCTGATCCGCGTCTGGTCCCTGCGTCTGGGCGCCGCCGACGGGCGAGCCCAGGGCGGCCCGCCCGCCCCGGCGACCTCACAAGGCGCCGGGGAGAGCCGTGACCATGACTCAGGGACACTCCCCGCCGTTGAGAGCTCAAACCCCAGAAAAGACCCAAGGGACAGTGGACCCTTCGGCTCGGGGCCAAAAGATCGGGAGGTGGGAAAAGGAAATATTGCTCCGGGTCGCCCTCTTTGAGGAGTCAATTTTTAAGGTGTCAGCCCAAGGGGACCCGCCGACCGCGACCCGACCCCCGTGCCGCGCTTGGACGGGCTAGCAGGGTCGGGGAAAGGCGAGCCGGACCGACGATGACTACCAGATACGTTTCCCGCTCCGGGGGCGGGGGTTCGGCCCGACACGGGCCCCGCCCGGTCCGTCGCCCGGAGCCAGATAGTTCCGGCGCCCTGACCCCTGAACCCCCCAGCTTTAACGGGACCTGGGCCACGGCTCCCTCTCAGCACTCCCCGGGTGGGAAGGGCTCTGAGCGATTCGTACCTCCGACTCTAACATGGACGAACAGAGTTGAATCATAAATGAACGTCTTCCTTCTGAATTAAAAAACTGTATACAAACCTAGGTCGGACTATCCCCGGTTGGAGTCTAAACCACCAATTCGGTTGAGTATTTACCGGCACCCCTGCCAGTTGGGGTTTCACCCCTTAGAGGAAACACGGGAAGTAGGGTACCCGACTCGACAGGGACTGGAGAAGTCGGAGACAGGGGAAAGACTCTTATGGTTGGGGGAGGAGCGGGGGGTGTACGAGAGGAAGAAAGAGAAACTCTTTTTATCACCAAAACCCTTATTACTGGACTTCCGAAGGTCCCACCCTTGGTGTGTCGAAAAGGACCCCACGTGTAAATCAAACGAGACGGCCCATGGGTGTCGGACCACCTACCGAGGAAAAAGTTCGGAGACCCAGGAAGACCACTCCCCTCCACTCCCCCTCCCAGAACGGAAGAGAACCCCCCGAAGGTAAGAAGTCCCCTGTGACTCCCAGGAGGTCGGTCCTACGGGAAGGGACACGGGAGTGACGACCCCCCGACAGGTAGGACGGAGGTAGACGTGAGTCCTTTCCCCCAACCACCGAGGACTCGTCGTTTACTGGGACCGTACCTCGGACGACCGTGAGTCCTACGACAGGTCCCACAATCATTCGTGCAACCTCGAACGACTGCTCAGTCGAACGACTCACCCGGCGGAGGACCCACCCGGGGTACCGTGACCGTCTCTCTGGGACCCTACCCAGAGGTCTCGACGTGATCCAGACCCACCACCGGGATCACTGTCCTCGGGACTCTCAGACGACACCCCGGGCCGAGAGGTCTGGAGACGAGTAACCGACCCCTCGTACAAACCCGGGGAGGGGGTAACAGACGGAAGGGTAGAGGTCCCATGACCCGAAGAGACGGACCCTCTTCACACCCGGCTTGGTCTACCCCACACACACACACACACACACACACGCGTGCGCACGCACACGGACGTACACACTCATACTCTCCACCCCACCCGCGACCGTCCGCCAGTCAAAGAATTAGAAACCGGAGAACAAACACAAGAGTCAACGAGGCCCGACCTGAACACCAAACAATTGAACCGAGACGGAACCATGGAGATTGGGAATTTTTTTTTTTTTTAATCAAAGTGTCCCTATTAACCACCCCTACCTAACACTTTACCTCCGCGTATTTATTAGGTTAAACGGTTGACTTGATTCTTTACGCCCTATTTTTATTTTCTATTAACATTTTCTGTGGTCAGCGGGGGGACCTCGACTCTCCCTCACGGTTTTGTGGAATTACAAAGGATCTGTGTTGACTCCTTGAGTCCTTTTAGAGTACACTACCCTCCAAACGGAACCCGACCCGAAACAAACTGAATCCGTCGGGACTCCGGACACCTCCCTGTCCTCGGGGTCCCGTGTTCGTGTTGGGGGGGTCCGGAGTCGAGGTGGACCCGTGAGAAGGGGTAGGATTCGGGACTCGTGGACTAGGTCCCTGAGTCGTCCAGTCCCGGAGACCAGTGTGACCCCAGACTTCAGAACCTCTCTGTAAATACAGCCCCTTTAAACCTCCTGACCCACGTCTACCGGTGTCTCCCTCCGGGACTCGACCGTACCTCCCGAAGGAAGGTCTTGTTCACCGTCTTTCGTCGCAAGACGGAACTCTCTCACCGTCTCTCGACCCAAAGGACTCGGGACTGGACCGACCCTACCCCTCACTACACCTGTGACTGCCAACACACCGAGGTAGGACAACCAGTACAGACTTTACTAACAAGTGGTTCACCCCGGGTCTACGGGTCAACCACCAACCATCAACCGACACACGGGTGTCCCCCTAAGAGACCGGGGAAAACTCCGGGGTGGGTAGTGGACCCAACCGAGGTCGACCACGGAGTCTCGTCGGACGTCCGTGCCCGACTGAGCCGACAGTACCCACGGAGAAGAGACAGAGAGGACATCCGTCAGGAGGTGAGAGGGTCAGGAGAGCCTACGTGTTCCCTCGGTCCCTCCTGTCGCTGGAACAGTACGTCGGTCCGACAGAGCTACCCCGACTCTAAGCGCTCAGAAGAACCCTTGGGGGACTGGGGTAAAGCCGTCCACGACAACGACGGACTGAACACTAAAGACACGATCGACGTCCCACAGGACACGACCCGACCCGACTACAGGGAGTGAGTTCGGACGTCACCGAGGGGTCCCGGGAGAGGTGTGGGAGTCGGACTAAAAATAAAAACGTCCAAGGGAAGGAGCAAGGGTCGGTATGGTAGTCCGTCCGAGTAACGGGTCCGAACGAAACACAGTAGGGGTGGGGTAGGGGTGGACGGTGGAACCGGGTACAGGCAGGAAGTAGTAGGGTCTACTTATACCTGAAAAGGGAAGAAGAGACGGTCAACGGTTCAAACGACTCGAGGACGGACGGAGTCCCGGAAACGTGAACGAAAGGTAGAGGGACCGTACACGGAGGACGTATACAGGTGGACCGAACGAGAGAGTGAGTGAAGAGACAGACATAAAGTCGAGGGATGTATTTAATCGTAGTAAAGACGGAAAGTACAATTGGGAGTGAAGAGACAGACATAAAGTCGAGGGATGTATTTAATCGTAGTAAAGACGGAAAGTACAATTGGGAGTGAAGAGACAGACATAAAGTCGAAGGATGTATTTAATCGTAGTAAAGACGGAAAGTACAATTGGGACGAAACACAAAGAAGAATCCTGGATTGTGTTAAATACTAAAAATATGAAAATAAGACAGAGAATGGTGAGGTTGTATGTCTGACACAACTGAAGACACAGGGACCTTGTTCTTATCACGAACCGTGGACCAACTGGGAATCGGGTTGAACAATTTGCCTACTTACTTACTTACTTTGGGGTCCTCGTAGCACGAAGGAAGGTCATGTTCGGACCACGGGACGACGAGGGAAGGGGTCTGGGGTGTGGATTTTTGTCGACGTAAGTGTCGACCAGGGAGGGTCTGGAGGTCGTCTTGGAACGGATGTGACCTAGACGTCCTCTCTCACTACCTCTCCATCGTCCCACTCCCCGTCCGGTCTACAGTATACCGACCTTCCGGTAGGTCGGGGTCATCACCCGCAAGACTAGGAGGTGCCTTTGGGTATACCCTAAGAATCAACAAACCGACCAGCCGAGAGTCCGACACGGACGCGAGTGGAGCCAGCCAGTACCTGCACGACCCTTGTTCTGGGGGAGACCGAATCCAAGGGATGGAAGAAGTAGACCTTCAAAGATTTGACCAGAAAGGGGAATACAGCCTGAAACACAGAAGTCCGAGGGCCGGTGAGGCGGACAGGAACACACGGTCGGACGGGGAGGACTTCGGAGGGGTGGGGTGGACTAAGAGGGATGGACACAAAACCGGGGTGACCTCCCCCGGTGACCAAAAAATTCCCTCTTTTGATAGTGACTAGAGACCCCGGAACCCACTCGGTGGTCGGGACCCGCGGAAAGAGTCGGAGTCAGTATCCACGGACTATCTCGAACGGCCCGACCAAAACTAGGGTCTTCAGGTCGTGACTTGACTCTACTCTCCAACCACGAGTCGGTCTCGAAGTACCTACGGCCACCGATGTCCGACCGACACCGAAGAAAACAAAATGACCCTCATACTTCCCAGTCGAAACGACCGAAATGTACGTCGGATCACCCTCTGACAGTACGAAGGATGTGAGAGTCCACGACAAGACTACATTCCCCGACGTAGACACCAAAACACGTACTTCCTAGTTTTAATTTCTCTTTTTTATGTCGAACTCTACAGCCGTAGAGGACTGGCGTGTCTATAAACGTAGAACACCCAAAAGACTTTTGCCTTCGTGTGACCGTAAGTTTCCACCAAAGCCTACCTCTTTGACTGACCCTACTTTATGTGTAGTGACCCGTGAAAAATAAAAAAAATTTCTAACAAAACAACACCTCTATAAAAAAATTCAGAAATAACTTAAACAATGTTATAACGAAGACAACAAATACGAGACCAAAAAACCGACACTCCGTACACCTTAGGATCAAGAGACTGGTCTTTAACTCGGACGTGGGGGACGAAACCTTCCACTCCAGAATTAGTTCCCTGGAGGTCCCATCAGGGAGTAGTCCGTGAAGACACACAACGGAAGAGAAAGGAACATACACGACAAATTTATAAAGGAACGGTTCGTACTCTCCGTGTAGAAGTGAACCGTTGCTCCACTGGATCCTGGTCCGTCACCACTGAACGAACTCCGACGATGACAAAGCCCGTAACGACTCTAACCAACCACTCGGAAGTCTCGGGTACTACGGGGAGGGGCTGTTAGGGGATAGTGGACGTAGGAGGGACAGAGGGGGGAGTTGTAGAGTGACCCCGGGTCAAACGTAGTCTAAACAAAAATTTGACCCACCCGTACTGATCGTGAACACTGGTGAATACACTATCCACATATGCACACGAGTCAACGAGTCAATACAGAGTGAGAAACGGTGGGGTACCTGACATTGGGCGGTCCGAGCAGACAGGCACCCTAAGAGGTCCGTTCTTATGACCTCATCCAACGGTAAGGGAAGAGGTCCCTTAGAAGGACTTGGTCCCTAGCTTGAACACAGAGGACTTAACTGTCCGTGTAAATGACGACTCGGTGGTCCCTTCGGATGCACTGTCTATGTCAAGTCCTCGAGTAAAAGTCGGACACGAATCTATTAGACCACCACCACTTGGCACCTGGAACTCGAGACCGACCACCAACCTCTCAATACCTGTGTAATGACCATTGGGTCCCCGGAAGTACCCCTGTCGTTCTCCCGGACCCTCGAACGGCGGGTCGTGTTGACAGCAACGACCCAAACATTCCACAAAAGGAGAAACGTAAGCCTCCATGGTACCCAAGAAACGTGAAGGACGGGGACCTGATTTGAGTCGATTTTCTGTGAGTCGACACTTTATGAATCCGTGAACAAGAATTGTTTAAGACTAATCAGTTGTCAGTCCCTCATCCTTTGTTGATCACCGTAAATCTTAAAAGTCAACCCTCTATCTATACATAGATACACACTCAACAACAGGTCAACGAGTGAACACAGACTCAAACAAGTATTGGGATATGTACTATCATAAAAAATTTTTATACACAAATAAATAAAGAGGTACTAAACCAAAATGTAAGTACCTTAAGTAAGAGGTCGTTCCGTCGAGATTTGTACTTAAAGAGACTCGACAGTACACGTAGCGATTAAAAGTAAAAATTTTACATCAAATTTTACTCATTGGTTGTTCCTGGAGGATATATCGTGTTCCTTGAGACGAGCCACAATACGTCGTCGGACCTACCCTTCCCTCAAACCGCCTCTCACCTATATATATATACATACCGACTCAGGGAAACGACAGGTGGACTTTCATAGTGTCTATCAATTGACGATATGGGGTTATATTTTATTCTTCAAATTTCAAACTTTTTCTTTACAACACATCAAAAGGGGACAACCAGACAGTTTCAGAACCTTTTTAGGTAACAAACCTTTGATCCTCTGGACAAACGACTCGCCCGCGGACACAAATCACTACTACCTAAAGAGTGGGGTGGAGGGGTCGGTCCGTCGTCCGCACATTCAACGAGGTCACTTTGAGCCAAACAAAGACCCAGAAGGGCACACTATTGCCCGGCACACGAGACTGTAGACACACACAGTGGGTCTCGGATACTGTCGACAGTCCCCACCCCTTAGCCCTCCAGGTCCTTCGGAGGTCGTCGATGACCGGTCGCTGGAGAAGGATTCTCCCCGTGTAGTTCCGGACGAGAAAGGAGGAACAGTCGGCCGGTGACTCCGTTCCTACCTCGCTCTGGTCTACACACACACTCGTAGACAATGTCATCTCGCGGGCGAGTCACGGTCAGCGGCCCACATGAGACACACACACACACAGGGTCGAGCGGACGGTCCGGATCTGTGGTCCACGATGGAACCCAGAGATCGACCTGGGGAGACCAACGTCACTCGGGACCGCCGACTGGTGACCTCTCGCCCAGGACCACGACGGGTGGACCAGACTGGTGAACTCAGGGACTCCGTCCAGACTGGAGTCGGGACGGACCTGCACGGAAAGAGACACAGGCACACGTCGTTTCTAAGACGGGGACCGGAAAGGGACGGGAAACTCCCCGCTTGTCCTCCCTCGACCGTACACCGTCCCACCTGTACGGCAGTCGAGAGACGAGAACCTCCCTGCAGGGACTCGACTTTGAGAAGTCTCGTCCTCGGGGAGGTCTGGTTCTTAAGAACTAACACACAGAGGAAACCCGAAAGCGTCCAAAGTCGAAAAGTTAATTAACGTAAAGGAGTTCCTTACCAAAAGAAGAACTAGTGTCCGACCAGACACGAATTAGTCGTCACTCTTGTCACGACGGAGTCACCGACACTGTGGGTGGGGGGTGGGGAGGTCTCCGTCTCTGTAGAGAACGACACAGGTGAAGTACTCCCTCAACGGGACCCCCACCAGGGACCTATACCGTCGTAAGAGAGGTGAGATCGAAACCCTTGTGAAGGAATTGAGACGCACACAACGAGGAAAGTAGGTAATCCTCTACTAAACAGACTATTACTTTTTTCCCCACGGTCCGTGAATTTACCGTCGGGGATCGTAACGGGAGGGTCGGGAGAGTAGACACTTCAGAGACGTCACGATCACGTCCCTGTCCAAGAGAAGAGAAATCAATGGGGCCTCGGGAAAACGGTCCCCGAGGTAGGTTGGTAGGTAGGTGGGTATGTTGGTAGGTAAGTAGGTGGGTAGGTAGGTAGGTAGGTAGGTGGGTAGGTGGGTAGGTAGGTAGGTCGTCCATAAAGGACTCACGACCGAGACAAGGTAATAAACCTAGGGACAGAGCTCGATCCTCATCAGTCCTCTCCTCACTTCCCCTCGACGACCTCCCACACCCCCCTAGTCTACGGCTCACACTGAGACCGGGGTCTCACGGGGGTCTCATCGGGTCCGACCTTCCACACTCGTGGGTCGTACCCCGCCCCCCCTGAACCTAATCCATGGGGTAGGACTTTCTCACCCACCTAAGCGGGTAGATCTCGAGTCCGGTCTCCCCGGTCAGACCTCTCCCATGTGTCATACCCCCACCCCCGACTCACAAACCACCACCCTATTACACCAAACCCGTCCAGTCTCGTCCTCTACCACCCAGAACTGACAGACCCAGAACTCATCGGAACCTGTACACCCCCGTAGAGTGACATCAACCCCCGTCTTGTCCACCCCTCTGTGCATGAGACGGGACACTACATAGACCCTCCACAAAGGTAGTGAGTCGAAGCCCTGGGTCACCTGGCGACCTCCCCACCAATTCTTACTCCTCACCCCCACACGACTCTCGACCCCGCCCCTCCAAACCCCTCACCCTTTCCTGTCTCGAGGAACGTACTGCACCCGTCTCCGACGGCACAGGTGTAGGGCCGGAACGATCGAGTCTACAAATTAAAATGGGAAATCTCTAAATATCTGAAAGATCTAATTTAACGGTGACAAGGAGATATTCCTGCTGTTTTAGGGACCGTTTGGCATTCAGTACAATAATTAAACGAGTGTACCTCAATTTGAGGTACCGGGACGACTGAATAAACCTTCCTGTCCCTACCTACCGACCCACCGGAGACAGGTCAACAACCGTTCGCACTTTCAGATCTCCCTGGGTCCGACTCCATTGTCCCGACAGGACGGGTCGTCCACGACAGGAGCAGGGTAACGGTTCCGAGGACCCCTGAAAGACCGTAGACATCCCTCCCCCTGGCTCAGGATGTGATCGACACGTCTCCCGTTCCCGTCCTCCTTCCTCCCCCT
The DNA here is from genome assembly GCA_006410555.1 of Capra ibex. Taxonomy (NCBI): domain Eukaryota; kingdom Metazoa; phylum Chordata; class Mammalia; order Artiodactyla; family Bovidae; genus Capra; species Capra ibex. Next base: position 23,989,803 of record SJYO01014747.1, read on the forward strand.
CGGTCCGACGTCCAGTCCTTCGACCCGAGGTCCCCGGAAACGTCCGACCACTCGAAAACCTCCCCACAGGACTTCCCGAAAAGAGACCCGGGGGCTTTGGGACCCGTGAGTGTTGAGGACAGAAGAGAAGGAGAAAACCCGAGACTACACGACAAGTAGGAGACCCATTACTTCCCAGTCTTCTTTCAGAGTCCCGAAGGGACCACCGAGTCACCATTTCTTAAGTGGACGGTTACGTCCTCTGTACCCAAACTAGGGACCAGACCCTTCTAGGGTGTACGACACCTCGCTGATTCATGTACACGGTGTTGATGACTCGGACACGAGGTACTGTTCTCTTCGGTGGTGTTACTCTTCGGGCACGTGGTGTCGACCTCTCGTCGGGGGTGAGCGGTACTGATCTCTTCTCGGACGTGTCGTTGCTTCTGGGTCACGTCGGTTTTTATTTATCTCTCTTGTGCAAAATTTCGACGAGGGGAAAAATCAGTCGAACGACAAACGCGACCGTGTCCATCCCCATCCATAGTAAAGGAGAGGTTCCGAGGACCGAGACCCCCCTGGGCCGACTCTACGACCGCTTACGGAGAACGTACCGAATGACGGGACACGGTGACCACCTTTCACGGACGATCAACGTCCCATCAACAACATCCTTAGTTCTAACAACCCTCTTTCTATGTAAACAACCCCCTCCCCACGAGAGACACGTGACCGGAAAGACGGAAGTTCCGGGTACACCGACGATATCCACCACCAATGATGACGTCCTCCTCGTCCAGAGCGCGATCGAGAGGACCACCAAAAGTAGTTTATGGCTCTCATACAAATACAAACACAACTGACAACAGAGTTTGGTCGAAAGAAGGAAATGTCACTAATTCTCTTCAGTCTGAATCCACATAAACACACACACACACACACACGAGTCAGTCAGTCAGTACAGACTGAGAAGTACTGGGGGGTACCTAACATCGGACGTCCGAGGAGACAGGTACCCAACGGTAAAGGAGAAGGTGCCCTAGAAGGATCAGGTTCCTAACTTGGGTGCAGAGGACACAGAGGACGTAACCGTCCAGCTGAGAAATGATGACTCAGGGGACCCTTCAGGGACCACATAAATTGTAGGTCATAAAGTACCGTCTTTCGGTCTCCAGTGCGACCACCGTACCGACGGAGAGGTTCCAAGGGTGCACACCATGGGTATCGGTAGTTGCCCGGTAGTGACACGTCTGGACCAGTCGTCGACGACGACTAACTACGTCTTCTTAGGTATTTGTGTACGTAAACATATTTATATTTATCACAAATTACAGGGTTCATTACTCGTGAAGGAACTTTGCTGTAATCGAGAACAAAGTTCCTTCACTCACCTCCGTATCGTGTAATTAGACCCTGACTTAAAACAGAGCGAGTAGGGCCAATGACTGTCACCAGAAGTCCGAGAACACACAAAAGGAAGACCTTTGACAGGTCCGACTATCCCCGGACCTCCGACACCACCCACAAGTGACAGGTCATAAGTACCGGCGAACAGCGAGCGTGGGTGGACCTGGAGTGCAGAGTACCGGACTGTGGTTTTTGTGCAAAGAAGAGGTGTGTGCATAAATCACCTTTTACAAGATTGTCTAATGAGTAAAATTTTCTTACGTCATAGGTTCTTTTTCCTTTGTTGACTTCTCTTTTTCCCGGGTCTCTGTAAAGTGGGGAACTTTTCCGGGTTATTGGTGTACCTTTACAGGAGTTGAGGTAATTAGTAGTTCCTCCCTTTACATATATTTAACATTGACACAAACCTAAGAGACATCTTGGTCTTGGTTAACACACACACACACACACACACGCACGCGCACACATAACAAGCAACAACGAGTCAGTGACTCAACACAGGCTGAGACGCTAGAGGTCCTAAGGGACAGGAAGTGAAAGAGAACCTGAAACAAGTCTGAATACAGGTAACTCAACCATTACAGTAGGTTGGTATAGTAGGAGACAGCGAGGGAAGAGGAGGACGGGAGTCAGAAAGGATCGTAGTCAGTACTCCAGAGGACTCAGTCTCAGTTGAAAAGCTTAGTCTACCGGTTTCCTAACCTCGAAGTCGAAGTCAGGAAGGTTACTTACAAGTCCCAACTAAAGGAAATCCTAACTGACCAAACTAGAGGAACAACAGGTTCCCTGAGAGTTCTTAGAAGAGATCGTGGTCTCAAACTTTCGTAGTTAAGAAACCACGAGTCGAAAGAAATACCAGGTTCAGAGTGTAGACATTTACTGATGACGTTTTTGGCATCGAACTGACATACTTGGAGCCCCGAAGGGAACACCGAGTCCTTCATTTCTTAGACGGACATTACATCTTCTGGGTCCAAGTCAGGGACTCAACCCTTCTAGGGGACCTCTTCCCTTACCGTTGGGTGAGGTCATAAGAACGGACCTTTAAAGGCACCTGTCTCCTAGGACCGTCAAATATCAGGTGCCCCAGTATTTCTCAGTCTGTACTGATTATCCGACTGTGGAAGTGAAGTGACGGTTTGACGGTCATGTGTATCACACATAATATATAAACAAACAAACAAACAAAAAACCGACACGGTGTGAGACGAACACCTTAGAATCGAGGGACTGGACCCTATCTTGGGTCCCGGGACAGTCACTCTTACGGTTCAGGAGTGGTGATCTACCGGTCCCTTAAGGGGTGTTCTCAGGAAGATTCTCTCTCCTTCTCCTCTCACCTTCGTCTCCTCTTCCGTCCCTACTACCTCCGTCTCTGACAGTTCCTAACACTGGTGTACAGTTTCCAACAGTCGTCTCCACTAGTGGGGACCTCAGAGGTCCTCCATTCGTCGGGACGACTGCGGAACTGGAGGTGGTGACTTGGACGAAGATCTGAGGGTCAGAGGACTTGAACTCAACGAATTTCGGGACATAGACCCCGGGTAAACAAGGTCCCCGGTGTCCTCCGATTGTCTCGGTAGTCCTACGCGTGTGGTCTCGCAGGTTCCGTCCATCAACAGTGGGGTTCGACGTCTGTTAGGCTCCAGGGGGTCGTCGACGAGGGGAACGTGACTCCGAACAGTGTGTGCTTTGGTAGGACGTCTAGACGTGTACACGTCATCGGATCTCCTCAGGACGGTATATCGCGACTCGGTTTTGGGGCCTGTACTCTCAGGAATCAAGGAGGTCCCACCGAGGTGACTATCCTTCCTGTCGCCCGACGAATAGGTACACCCCACGCTACAGCCCCACGGAAAACCCTCTACCACTAATCTCCCCGTGGTCCTCCCGTCTCCCGTAGATCCCTTTACAGGGTAAAGGAAAAAAGAAAGAAACAAAAAAAAAAAAAAACTTTTAAAATAACTTCATCTCAACTAACTATTACACAATTAAAGAAGACATGTCGTCTTACTGAGTTAATATATTAAGAAAAGGTATAAGAAAAAGGTAATACCAAATAACGTCCTAAAAAAAATAAATACTAGTATACTTCTCTTGTATCTTTAGAAAAATTTTGAAAAATAAAACATAACCCCATATCGGTTAACTGTTACAACACTATCAAAGTCCACCTGTCACTTCCCTGAGTCGGTATGTATATGTACATAGGTAAGAGGGGGTCAGAGGGGAGGGTAGGTCCGACGGTGTATTGTAACTCGTCTCAAGAGACACGACATGTCATCCAGGAACAACCAATAGATCAAATTTATTTCGTCAATGGTGTCCTATAGTTTATATAAAGGTACACGCTATGTCATCCTGGAACAAATAGGTAGGAGACATATGATCAAACATAGACGTCTAAGGTCAGAGGGTCAGGAAGGGAGGTAGTGGGGAGGGAGAACCGTTGGTGTTCACACAAGAGGTACAGACACTCAGACAAGGACAAAACATCCATCTAAGTGGACACGGTATAAAATCTAAGGTGTACTTTCACCATAGAATACCATAAACAGAAGGACAAAGACTGAAGTGAATCATACTAGTAGACATAATGACGTTTTTGTCACAGAGCAAAGAACAAGACGCACACCAAACGTACTCACCCAAGTTTAAATACTATTCCTGGAAAAGTCATGGATATACTTTGAAGTTACTTTTCACCCTTTTTTTCTCGTCATATCGTAAAACCTTAGAAGTTCCTATTGAAAGTTAACTGACTGAGTACCGAAGAAAAGGACGACCTTGTTATTATAGTTTTAGTTCTAATATAAATTAAATTACACTCTACTAATTTACTCCGGTTAGGTTGTTCACGAATAATTATACGTCTATGTGTGACACAAAAGTTTTACTTTAGTCTCAGGTATTTGGGTTCATCCTACGACTCTAGAGGCGAGTTCATTAACTATACCTAAGCAAGAGAGGTACTTTCAAAAGGAATACGTGTTTCTTCCTCGACTCGGGAATTCCTTTTGGCCTATGTTTGTCGGACTTGTAAACTCCCAGTGCACGAGACACCACTCACCTTTTGGTCTCTCAAAATCCTTCTCTGGTCCCACACACACACACACACACACACACACACATGTTGAGGAAACCCAGTCGTCCCATACACACACACACACATATGTCGAGAAACCCAGTCGTCCCACACATACATACACACACATGTGGAGGAAACTCAGTCACCCCACACACACATGTTGAAGAAACCCAGTCGCCACACACACACACACACATATGTCGAGAAACTCAGTCACCCCGCACACACATACACACACATGTGGAGGAAACTCAGTCACCCCACACACATGTTGAGGAAACCCAGTCACCCCACACACATACACACACATGTGGAGGAAACTCAGTCACCCCACACACATATGTCGAGAAACCCAGTCACCCCACACACACATACACACACATGTTGAAGAAACCCAGTCGCCCCTTACACACACACACACACACACATATGTCGAGAAACTCAGTCACCCCCCACACACATACACACACATGTGGAGGAAACTCAGTCACCCCACACACATGTTGAGGAAACCCAGTCACCCCACACACACATACACACACATGTGGAGGAAACTCAGTCACCCCACACACATATGTCGAGAAACCCAGTCACCCCACACACATATACACACACATGTGGAGGAAACTCAGTCACCCCACACACATGTTGAGGAAACCCAGTCACCCCACACACACACACACACACATGTCGAGAAACCCAGTCGTCCCACACACACATACACACACATGTGGAGGAAACTCAGTCACCCCACACACACATGTTGAGGAAACCCAGTCACCCCACACACACACACACACACACATATGTCGAGAAACCCAGTCGTCCCACACACACATATACACACATGTGGAGGAAACTCAGTCACACACACACACACATACACACACATATGGAGGAAACTCAGTCACCCCCCACACACACACACACACACACATACACACACATGTGGAGGAAACTCAGTCACCCCACACACACATACACACACATGTGGAGGAAACTCAGTCACCCCACACACACATGTCGAAGAAACCCAGTCGGGTCTTCAAAATCAACCCACAAGACACCGGGAGACGGACCGCGAAAGGTCCGGTGGGACGGGCTCTAGGATCTCCAGAACGACAGATACGGGTGTTGAGAGGGGCCGGGGAGTGTGGGGAGGTCGACACGACCCTCTGACAGGTAGTCGACGGGTACGTCACTGGTGAACCGAAGTACCCGATATAGGACGCACACCAGTAGTGTAGAAGAGACCCGGGCACACCAGAGACGAGTACGAGACAGACTTAATCTGCTCTGGGTGTCGTGTCACCAGAGAAGGTTCCACCAGGTACCTCTACGTTTCCCCCGCCCCACCGTGGTACGCCGGAGTCGTCAAGACGTTCACGAGGACCGAGGTGGTACTACCTGAGAGTAGAGACTGGACGACGACCCTATGGTACGACCGAAGAGGACACACCAGACTCCTAGTCCTGGCCCCAGACTCCCCACACAAACAGGTCCGTCTCCGACCCCAGACCCGTACCAACGTAGCCACGACGGGAGTGGGAGACCCGGGTTACCCTCGACAGGACCGTGGTCGTCTGAGACGCCGACTCCAGTCGGAGAGCGACCAGAGTACCGTCCACAAACACTATGTCTGTCGTGGAAATTACCACCCCTACCCCCTCCCTAAGAAGGTACTCGAACCGTACGCGGAGGGAGAGCCGACAAGAAGGTGGACGACGCTACCCTCAAACAGGTAGTCCGTGACTGGTTGGGGAGTGAACCTGTGACCGAACAAATCTCACAAAAGACGGGACTTCCTACGACCCTATTTATGGGACATCGAGACGAGAAGACAGTCTAGAGGACTAAGAAATACTATACAAAGGTCTCCATCTTACCGACCCAACTTCCACTTCTGACGTCTGACTGGAGATCTTTCCGACCCTACGGGCGTCTGTCACACACCACCCCCGGACGAAAGGAAGGGAGGGGGAAAGGACAGGAGAGGGGCGGTGGGGACGGGAGCGTGACGAGGAGGGGTAGGCACGAGGGAGGACACTACGACGTGGTAGCTCGTCGTAGGTCGTTTATGGCAAGGTCGAAGGACAGACCCCGGAGGGTCGAGTGTCTGAGGGACCCCTGGGAACAGGTCCCAAACGAACACCCAAAACTCTCCTTTGGTTCTTGGTTACCCCCTCGGGCACCTCTCGGAGTCTCCGAAGGGGTCCTGTATGTCCGGCTATGACTCACACTGCTACAAGAAGGTCTCTCTTTAGGGAAGGGACCCTCGAGGAGGGGGGTCCGTCCCCGACGACCCCCACGACTGGGGTATCCGTCCCTGGCCTTGGGACCCGAATGTTCGGCAAACAACAACATCAACAAGTCAGAGATTCAGGACAGGCTGAGAGATACTGGGGTACCTGACGTCGTACGGTCCGAAGAGACAGGAAATGATAGAGGATCATCATCACAATCAACGAGTCAGTACAGACTGAGAAACGTTGGGGTGCCTGACATCGGGTGTGTCGAGGAGACAGGTACCCTAAGAAGTCCGTTCTTATGACCTCACCTAACGGTAACGGAAGAGGTTGGGTCCCTAACGTGGGTCCAGAGGACACAACGTCCCTCTAAGAAATGGTAAACTCGATGTCCCTTCTGGAGTGATAGAGGACCTCAAACGAGTTTACGTAAAGGTAACTCGACTACTACGGTAGGTTGGTAGAGTAGGAGACAGCTGGAGAAAAGGAGGACGGGAGTTAGAAAGAGTCGTAGTCCCAGAAAAGGTCACTCAGCTGAGAAACGTAGTCCACCTGTTTCCTAACTTCTGAGAGTTCTCAGAAGAGGTTGTGGTACCAAGTTTTCGTAACTAAAAAACCACAAGTCGGACGAAATTACCAGGTTGAGAGTGTAGGCATGTATTGACGACCTTTTTGGTATTGAAACTGATATGTCTAGAAACAACCATTTCACTATAGAGATGAAAAATTTCTGCGACGAATCTTAACAGTGTCGAAAGGAAAGTTCCCCGTTCGTAGAAAATTAAAGTACCGACCTCAGTGGTAGGAGACACTAAAACCTCGTATTCTTTTATTTTAGACATTGATAAAGGTGAAAAGAGGGAAGATAAACGGCACTTCACTACCCTGACCTACGACACTAATCAAAATATTTACAATTCAAAATTCGGTCGAAAAGTGAGAGGAGAAAGTGGGAGTAGTTCTCTGAGAAATCAAGGAGAAGTAAAAGACGGTAAGCTCACCATAGTAGATGTATAGACTCCAACAACTATAAAAAGGGTCTTTAAAACTAAGGTCGAACCCTAAGTAGGTCGGACCGTAAAGAGTACTATATCAGACGTATAATTCAATTTATTCGTGTCACTGTTATATGTCGAAACTACATGAGGAAAGGGTTAAAACTTGATCGGACAACAAGGTACAGGTGTTCAGTAATAAATACAAATTTTATAGAATAAAACCCCTGAAGGGACTACCATGTCACCAATTCTGAGGTGTGAAGGTCACGTCCTCCACACTCAAACTAGGTATCTGACCCTTGATTCGAGGGTTTACGGCGTTCTACACCGGTTTTTAAATTTTTCCTTTTAGAATAAAAAGACAACCAAACCACTTAACCTAACTACGGTATGGGAGAAGGACTTGGTGGGCCCTGACGGAGGCACGTACCCAGTCCCACCAGTGGTGACGCTCTACGAACCGATTACAAGACAGGGGTGCCTGCGACAACCGACGGGACTCTTAGGTTCCTCTTCGACGACGGGTTAAGACTCCGGGGTACCCCCAGAAACAGGAGGAAAGAGTCTTCGTCGTCTAAGCACCTAAGCGAGACAACTCGACCTTCCTTCTTAAAATTTTAAAGGAGACCAACTTCTTGGGTTTTACTTTGTTAGATGTAGTCAAGGGGGTTTAACCTGAAAATCCGTTCCCGAACCTTTTACATGACAAAGGACACGTACTTTCGTTTCAGACACCCTTAGAGGACCATTACTTAAAATTTCACGAACAGATGAGTCGGAGTAAGAGTTTAGGACTCTCAGAATTTTCTGTCTTTCTTCAACGGACTACCTCCAGGTCAGACTTACCCCCTCCGACTCCTCCGGACGACGAGAGACGACACTAGGAGAAGGAGGTCCAGACACCGTGACACACATTTGTTCGAATTCGTAGAGACAGTGAAGATTCTAAAAAATTTTTATTAATAAAAGAGGTAATAAATAAACAAAAGTAAATAAAATATATAAACCGACACGGCCCAGAATCAACGCCTCACACCTTAGAAATCAATACCGTACAACTTAGATCGAGGGACTGATCCCTAACTTGGACCCCGGGGGACGTAACCCTCGAGTCTCCGAATCGGTGACCTGGTGGTCTCTTCAGGGGTGACGATTCTAAGACTGTAAGTCCTTACTAAAACTTGGAAGAAACCCATGTACGACAAAAGACTCAACGTCAGAGACACATAATAAAGACAGATAATAAAATATTAATTTTATATCTCTATGTCGTAGAGACCAAAAGTTTATAACTGAAGTTCATTTCTAGAACGTAGAAATCTCGGACGACCTCGACACTCATAAACCTAAAAACGACGGGGTAGAAGGTCCTTGGACGAGGGGCGACGCCAGGGACTGTGGGACAAAGACCGGAACAAGTCCTAGTGAAGGAGGCGAGTGTCCTCCCACACGTCACCCTCCTTAACCGTCCCGAAAGACACCACAGAAGTCTCGGCATCCTCCGTCTTGGTCCGGTCGGCACAGTATAAAGGCACCCCCTCGTTGATCGTTCTTCTGGGTGAGAAAGGGACCCCATAGTCGTCAAGACCAACCTCCCTATCGTTCCCCATCCTTGCCCCATCGACGACACCTGTCTTTCACCGGGGATCATACACCATTACCTACTGTTCAGTTCCGGAACCCACCCTCTATTCATACTCACTCCAGACTGTGGTCCCCCGACCACCCGAGACAATAAACTCTTGTCACACAAAGGGATTAATTACCCTATCCTCAAGACAAAACAACCCTAGGAAGGTTAAATCCTACCCAAGACCTTAAACATAAGATTGACAATAATAATAATAAAAACCGCCGTGGTGAGCCGAATGTCCTAGAATCAAGGGACTGGTCCCTAGGTAGGGTACTGGGGACGTCACTTTCACGTCTCGGGATTGGTCACCTGGTGGTCCCTTCAGGGACCTTGAACATAAGACTCACTACTTTTCCCCGTCCGACGAAAAGTACTACCACCCCAATCGAAACAGTCTAGAGGGGGGGCGGGCTGGACCTCTCCACCCCAGGAATTTCACACCATTGAGTCAGTGTGGTCAGTTAGAATTTCCTTTAGTTGGAACTTATAAGTAACCTTCCTGAGTACGACTTCGAGGTCATAAAACCAGTGGACTACGGTTCTCGGCTGAGTAACCTTTTCAGGGACTACGACCCTTTCTGAGTCCCGTCTTCCTCTCCTCCCACAGTCTCCTACTCTACCGACCTACCGTAGTGACTACGTCACCTGTGCTTGAACCCACTTGAGACCCTCTACCACTCCCTGTCCCTCCGGACCACACGACGTCGGGTACTCCAACGTTTCTCAACCTGTGCTGACCCGCCGACTTGTTGTTGTTGAGTCGATCACGTTATGACAATTCCTGAATGAATATAGCAACACACAATGAACCTTCAAACTTTAGATTCCACTGAAATCCTAAGAGACACACCCGACCCCCGTCCAGAAACACACCCACCCATATTTTGGAAGAACACACGTGGAGTAAAGGACCCTTAGTCACTCCTCGTCGAGAAACTAAAAGTTAAAATTCGGTAATAGAAGGTTGGTAGTCGGAATAGACCTCGTCTTACCCGACGTTAATGTCACGAGGATTACCCTACCCAAAATAAAGGTTACTAACCTGACACTGTCGTAAAGTGATGTAAGTATACCGACGAGTGTTAACGTGTGAAAAGAAAGAATTACCTTTTACACAACGACTTCGGACGAAGTACCAGGACCGGGGTACCACATAGGACCGAGTCCAGACTTCGGTGGACGTACGAGGCTCCCTTTCCGGACGACACCGGGTCCGTTCCTCCCACTTCCTCCCCGGACCCAACCTGAACCCTGGACACGTCGAAAATAAAACGACGTAAAACAGATCTTTGTAAAACACACGTCCCGGCTCAACAAAACTAAACCGGTCCGTCTTGCCATAAAGTGCCCGACGGCACTACCGGTCTCTACGACCACCCCTACGCCTCCGTCCGCCGTCGGTCCACCCTACCTCCGTGTCCAGGGTCTCTTCGACCGTCCCGGACCGGTAAGGGACATTGGTTTGACAAACGAATGTAACTGTAACCTCGTATCCCTAGGGTGCCAGTTGACAACTAGGGTACTAGTTACCAGTGACAGAGAGGGGTATCGACCGATCACTTTACAAGGTCCCAATTTCGCATATACTCGACGAATTGAGTCCTCTCGGACCACCGGGAAAGTCGGTATTTTAGACGGAAAGGACTCCTCGTCGACGACCTCTGCCACCCAAAAGAGAAACTTGGTTAGGACTACCTCGGAGTCTTCACAGTCTTTCTATTAGAACAGAACTGAGTATGTCTGTCCTTGGGAAAGTAAAGGTTCAGACAATTTTTCAGAATTACAACAAATTTTTTAGGCGAAATGATGACCATTTTTATAGGAGGACACGTAAGTATTTAATACGGAGACCCCTGAAGGGGCCACCAGGTCACCGATTCTAAGACGTGAGGATTACGACCCGGGTCCAAACTAGGGACCAGTCCCTTGATCTAGTGAGTACGACATTGAGTTCTAGGAAGTACGGTGTCGATTCTGGGTCTTGTTAGTTTATTTATTCATTTATGTTTATTTAAACTTTTTATTTATATAATGTGGAGACCGGAGAGAGTCCACGGGGTACTCACGTCCTGACACAAGGACTTACTCCGACCTCGACGACCTAAAAGACCTTGGGGGACGTACCACGAAGGACACTCTAAGAATATCAAGAAGGACTAAAACTGTTCTTTAAACCGAGGAGCGGTAAGTCTCGAGACGAAGGGTGGAGTAGGAGGACCTTACTGAGACCGAGGAACAAGTAACTGTCACTACGAAGAACTGAGTCGAAGAGACATATGGCCACGACTTAACTCAGAACCTCTGTCAAAACCCACTTCATCTTTTCCTCTCGAAATAACGAAACGGTCCCCTGTGTCGTCCGAGTACCACAGTTTTGGTACACAGGGTTGAACCTCTCCTCTCACTCTTCAAAATATCATTCTCCCACACTAGTCGAGGACTTGTAAGAAGACTACCCGACCACCATTCCATTCGTCCTTAGTCGTAGTAGCCGGAAGTCCAGGGTTGACAAGACCTCAGATGTACGAAAACACCCGTCACATGGTAGTAATTGACAATTGAAGAGGGTGGACCTCCCTAAAGTCATAGACGTCTTGTCGAGTTTCTATAACAACACACATAGACAACTACCCCTTGGCCCTGGAACGAGGTTCCGACGTGATGACAAAGAGAACTGACAAACAGAGAAGGACCAGAACGTAGGGGAAGGAAGGGACTGATTGACGACGAACTTATACGGAGAACCTTTAGTCCCTTCCAGTACCTCCGACTTACTTCCGACAAAGGATATTAGTTCCTTTACCCCCTGTGTCTTTCCGAAACACGGGTCTCCGGGGTGTCCCGGGACGAGTCATAGTTAAGGTGGTTTCAATAACAAATCTGTCTCCGAAGAAAAACCCAATGGGGTTCGGACCCCGAAGAGGTACCCGTCTTCTTCGTAGGACACTCTTAGTCGACTACTCTACCGACTACCCGGGGAAAGACAGAAGACTGTACTTTCCATAGATAACAAAATCAAAAAAATATAACACTATTTTATATGTATTGTATCTTCAAGGTGAAGTAAAAATACACATGTCAAATCACTGTATTCATGTAAGTGAAACAAAATATCGGTAGTGGTGGTAGATGGAATGTTTTGACGAGGGTAGAAACGTTTGATTTTGGGACAGGGGTATTTGTGGTCGAGGGATAAAGGGGGTGGGGGTCGGGGACCTTAGGTTCCAAGATGTAGGACAGAGACACTCAAACTGACGAGATCTCTGGAAAATATTCGTCTTAGGATGTCCCAAACAGAAAAAATTTAAAATTAAGTTCATATCAACTAAATGATATAACACAATCAAAGTCCACATGTCGTGTCACTAAGTCAATATGTACATATATTAGGTAGTAAAAGTTCAAAAAGGGGGAATATCCAATAATGTCTTACAACTCAGTAACGCCGGAACCCCTGGAAGCAAAGAAGGTCACCCGAGGAAACAACGGCGCGTGTCTGAGATCGACACCACACGTCCGAGTCATCAATACCGTGTGCCCGAAGAGTAACACCACCGAAGAGAACAACGCCACGTGCCCGAATCAACGGGACGTCGTGTACCCTAGAATCAAGGGACTCGTCCTTAACCTGAGTGTATGGTGCGTAACGTTCCACCTAAGAATTGGTGACCTGGTGGTCAATTCAGGAGTGGGTTTCTTAATTTCAGTCTTTATTCCTTTTTCTAACCCGTCACCACACTCCTTCAACCCCAGTCCCTTACGCCGGGAACGTCATCACATAATGAGTCAGACTTACTTTCTGAACAGAGTAAAGAAGTCCCGAACCGTTGTCGGTCACTGACTGGCTAGATACATCAATGAACTATCCACCCCAACCTCCACAGACAGGAGTGTACTCGTCCCGTCCCCACCGTGGACGTCTCCTTCCACAGGTTGTTGTGGACCGTCCTTTACTCTTCTCGAGTCCCTGACCGCCCAATTGTCACAGACCGTGTCATTAAGGACGACTTTGGAATTACCATCCGTCATTTAATTTCATGGCGGAGCCGGATACACTCAACGTAGAATTGTCGTCGGTAGTCACAGAAAACACAGTTTTCCTTCGCCCAACCCCCCATCACAAAAAACAGGTTTCTCGACGAACACTTCCTTGAAAGGTAGACCCTGTGGACCTGACGTGAGGTCAGAAGCTCTCGTGTGATGAGTACAACCAACCCTTTCTCTCAATGGTCAGAAAAAAGGGGAAGTCCAGACCGAAACTCTTTATGGATATAATAAAATAAAAAATCAACGTCACATCAACCGACTGTTACACAATCAAAGTCCACATATCATGTCGCTGAGTCGGTACACGAACACACGAGTCAGTGAAGTCAACACAGACTGAGAGACACTGGGGGAACCTGAGATCGGGCGGTCCGAGGAGACAGGCACCTTAAGAGGTCCGTTCTTATGACCTCTAAGAAGAAGGTCATAAGGGAAGAGGTCCTCTAGAAGGATTGGGTCCCTGACTTGGGTCCAGAGGACGTAACGTCCACTTAAGAAATGGTGACTTGGTGGTCCCTTCGAGAACTACAGAACTACCGAGCAAAGAGAAATCACGACTTATTATAGGGTGACGGAACCCACCCGGAGTCAAAGAAATAGGTGAGTGGATGGCTTCATAGAACAAATGAAAGTGCAAACCGTCAATTGCTTATTTTGACGACATTTGGTGGTACTCGTCCAAAGACACACTTGTATTTAGAAGTTGAAAACCCTTCATCTTATAGTGTCTCATTCTGACCGATCTAGACACCATTCTCATCACTCAAATAGGAAAATTCTTTGACGGTTTAAGAGAAGGGTTCACCGACATGGTAAACACGTAGGGGTGGTCGTCACTTACTCTCAAGGACAGTGAGACGTGGGAGTTGTCGTGAACCACAACAGTCACAGACGTAAACCGGTAAGACAGTCTATACATCATCATAGAGCAACGACCGAAAAACAACAACTACCGTCACCATTTTCTATAAATAAGTAAGTTGTTGTCGAAAACAGAGGAAAATTTTAGTAAAATAAATAAGTAAATAAAAACCGGTACGACCCAGAAACAACGACACACCCGAAAGAGATCAACACCACTCGCCCCCGAGGAGAGATCAACACTACGAAGAGGGACACCACCGAAGAGAACACCCCGAATCCGAGATCTCGTGTGCGTCAAGTCATCGACACCGTACACCCGAGTTATCAACGCTAGGAGACCAAGACCGCACGTTCGAGTCATCAACACCACGTGCCCGAATCAACGACACACTGTGCACCCTAGAAGGGTCTGTTCCCCAGTTTGGGCACAGAGGACGTAACCGTGCGTGTAAGAAAAAACGAAAAAATTTTTTTACACATAAATAAACTGACACAGCCCCAGATCGACACCGTGTGTCCTACAGACAACACAGTGAGCACGCAGAGAGGTCAAGACCACACGTCCTAGACATCGACCCCGCACGTCCGAATCAACGGAACACCGTACACCCAAGAGACTGGTGCCTAACTTGGGTACAGGGGACGTAACCTTCCACCTAAGAATTGGTCACCTGGTGGTTCCTTCAGGGAGGTAATACCAAATAGTCCTATGACTTATATCAAGGGACACGATGTGTCATCCTGGAACAACAAATAGGTAGGATATCAATTTTCAAACGTAAACGATTAGGGTTCGAGAGTTAAGTAAGGAAGAGGTGGCGAAGGGGAACCGTGGGTGTTCAGACAAGAGACACAGAAGAGTGACGACAAAATTAAACGTAACGGGTTTAATTTTCGTAGAAATGTATACCAATAACCGACAAAGGAAGAAACCACTCCACAGAAGTGTAAAAACTAAGTAAAATATGAACTCAACAAATAAAAAAATAACAACTGAAAATTTACAAGAAACATATAAAACGTATTAATTAGGGAATAGTCTCCACAGAAAACGTTTATAAAAGAGAGTCAGACACCGAACAAAAAGTAAGAGAATTGTCACAGAAAGTATCTCGTATTTGAAATGGAAAATTACTTCAGTTCGAATAATTAAGGAAGAAAGTATCTAGTGCGGAAACCATAATATAGATTTTGTCAGTAACGATTTGTGTCCAAGTAGATCTCAAAAGATGACGTAACAGAAAGTCCTCAAAAATATCGAAACCAAAAACTGAAAATCCAAACCTAGGTAACTAAAAACACTTCCTAGACTTCAGACACAGACCTAAGTAAAAAGAAGTGCACCGACAGACAACTTTTTGATGTAGAAAAGAGGTAGTATAACGGAAACAAGGATACAGTTTCTATTCATCTAATAATAATTCACCCCGTTAAAGACCCGAGGGACGACATCAGATAACTAGATAGACAGATAAGAAAGTGGTCGTGGTGTGACAAAACTAATAACATCGAAGTGTCATTGAGACCTTTGGTCCGTCGTACTCAGAAGGTTGAAATAAAAAGACAGAACACAAAAGGGTGGCAGTAGGAGAGTATCTGGAACAGGGTCGTGTAGTGTTACTAAACAAAAGAAAAAAATTTTTTTAATAAATAAACCGACACGGTCCAGAATCGACGTCGTACGTCCTAGAAAAATCGTATCGCACACTTGAGAATCAACGTCATTCACCCTAGATCAAGGGACTGGTCCATAACTTGGACCCGGGGGACGTAACGTTCACACTTCAGAATTGGTGACCTGGTGGTGTCTTCAGTGACTAAATAAATGTATTTACAGTTTTGGTACCGACCAAAGGCTTTGTAATAGAAACCTCTAAGACGTATATCGTTACTTTGTTACAAAAAGAAAAGTAAAAATATCTTGACGTACATAAACTTTAAAATCAAAGTATAAGGAAGATAGATAATATGTGATCGTTATCACATATACGAACTTTATCAAACGTAAGATAAGTTACCCAAACTATCCTTTACTAAAGTTTAAGTCTATAAATCTCAAAGTTCCTAGTATGTACAACTAAAAATCCCTGACAGAGTTCAAAGTATATACTTATTGAACGTAAAAGACCAAAAGGTCACTCTTTGTAACTAAAAAAATTTATCCTGACATTTTTCTACACTAAAATTAAAACTGAAGTTCCTGAAGGGACCTCCAGGTCACCAATTCTGAAACGGAAGGTTACGTCCCCTATACTCAAACTAGGAACCAACCCATCGATTCTAGGGTGTACGGTACACCACGCCGGTTTTTTTTTTTTTAATACTGAAGTATATTTCTGGAAATCTACGTCTTCTGGGAGACACGGACCCAAGACGTAGGACTCGACCCTCAAGTCACGTGACTCCGGACTGACTCGGTCCCTCCTCGGACACTCGACGTATCAAACCCAAGACAACCGACGTAAGGACGAGACAGGTCCCTCTGGTCTGCGGTCTCTTCCTGTCATGGTTAATCCAGGACAACCCTTCTTTCTTGTGTCGGTGGTCACGACGTGACGAAACAGAGGGGACTTGTTTCTTCTATCGTGCAACGACTGTAAACGTCGAGTGCACCCCGGTACACCGTCACCGAATGGGTAGCCGGACGAACTGTCTCTATTCTACGGGTCTGGGTCCCGACGAGACGTCCTAGTCCCTTCCTCAAATTAAGTAATTGTCAGACCCCCGATCACTATAAGGGAACAAGGCATACCTCGGCCCATACGTAAGAAAGAGAAAGAAGTTAAATTATCTCGAAATTTGTAGTCTTATGTAGGACGAATTCGGTAAGTCTTTACAAAGGGTGAATTTTTTTTTTCTACCGACGATGCTACCAGGGGAACGGGTGGGGTGTGGCAGTGTCGAACCACCCGTCAGACGAACGTCGGGACTCGGGTAGACCTGTACTCAGACGAAGAGTAACCTCGACTGAGTAACACTTTTTTGAGACTATGACCCTTCTAACTTCCTTTCTCCTCTTCCCCTACCGTCTCCCACTCTACCAACCCACCGTAGTAGTTAAGTTACCTGTACTTAAACTTGTTTAAGACCCTCTATCACCTCCCGTCCCTTCGGACCGCACGACGTTAGGTACCCCAGCGTTGACTCGCTGACTTGTTGTTGACGAAGAGTACACTTTCCCTCGACAGTCGCCACGCGTACCCTCTGAGGACCGTCAAGGGTACGACCTTTCTATCTTAGTCTCGAGGGAACGACAACGGTAAGGTTCCTTCTATTACTCGTACGTACAAAAGACGTTCGACGACTTCTGTCCGGAACGATCTCATAAAACCTCAGCACCCTACGACCCTAGTATGACAAAATTTTCTCTAAAGTTCTCACAGCAGAAACCCTTAGGAGACGCCGATACGTCACTAAAAGGGGAGTCAGGATGAATAATAACGAGATAGGTAATCTTAAAAAGTAACGAATAGAGAAAGGAGAGGAGTACGTAAACGGACTCGATAGAGATTAAGACAATTTACCTGAGCTGTAATTTAATAAATTATATAAAAAATAACGGTGAACCTTCTGGGCCTTCATAAAGGTCACAAGTATAAGTCTAGTGCCTCTGTGGTGAAACGTAGGAAAACAGTGTACATTCTCGGTCCGATAAAGGGCCTTCCCGGTCTCTTCTCCGAACGATAAAGACTCTTATAGGGGTCTAATCCTTCGTACCCAATACGTGTCTAGACAGGAAACGAGAAACTTTAGACTTCCCTCTTCGACACCGGAGTCCCTGTGTTCCTAAACCTTTGTCCCTCCCCCGCCCGGTCCGAGGGCCGAAGTAAGTGTTGAGTGTAGGCTGGGATCTGGCGGGTCGTAGTCTCCACTTCGACGCATTCTTAGGGCTCAAGGTCGACTGCCGATCACTGGGTCCGCTCACACCCACTCCTCCGACCCATCGACCCACCCACCCCATGAGGACAGACCGTGGGAGACCTTCGACAAAGAGAAATGAGAAGGCTAAAGACCCCTGACCCCCCGCCGAAGTGAAGTAGACCCGTGGGAGTATCCCAATGTCCCGTCACGAGGGTCAAACGTCCCTACAGTCTCCTACCCGGAAACCAGGGTCACAGAGACCTAGAAATAGGTAACAAGAGACCCGAAAAACGAGTCTCCATGGAATTCATAGAACACACACGTAAATGAAAATTTTACATACAATCCACAAAACATTCTAAAGTTTCTGTACATTGTAGGTAGGTGCATAGGTAATTGGGTAGTAAGTCGTTCACGAAGACTTTGTGGATGGTGTGCGGTGCGAGGTGTCACTGGCTCGGTGGTAGACGGTACATAGTACCTCGATCACAAGACCATGGGTCGTGTAGTCGTGACAACCCCCGTCCTGACGACTCAAAACAGGGCATATTTAACCTACGAAGTGTAACGTCAAACGACACAATACCCGGTCCTGACTTCCGTCCTGGGAGGTCTGTATCTCCACCCGAGGCGAGTGGACGAGTCTCCGGTTCGAATTTAGGGTACCCAGGTGGGGAGGACCCTGTCGTAGGGACGGGAAACGCCCCTTGCGACTTCCCACCCGTCCCGTCGTCCTACTACCCGGACCACGTACTCCCGACGTCCACGAACCTAGATCTCGCCATCTCCTACGACGGATAGAGACCAGGGACGAACGGACGGGAAACAAAGACAAGGGCCTGAGACACGACACACACAAGAATAGGGACGACGGGTCCCCACTGGAAGGAAGGGCTCCTTAGAACTCACGGACACACGAGGAGGGGGTAGGGGGACCCTTCGGGACGAAGGAAGGGAGGAAGGACCGACGGGAAGGGGTTCCAGCCAAAAGAACCACGGTCGTGGAGGGTCGATCTTATACTTTGAGAGTTTGCGTGTCTGACACCCAAAGTAGACTTACGACGACCTACTCTTTACGCAGAACCATTTTCTGGGTTGCTCCTTCGTACACATATTATCTCATTTTCGCTACGGGTGCACCGGAACAGAGGACACACGTACGGTCACGGGTGTCTCCTTCACGACCGCTCGTAACCACCTTCGGGAAAACCCGACAAGACAAACGGAAACACAGGTATGGGTCTGAACGTCTACACATATGTAACAGATCGACCGAACGACGTAGACATTGACCCTAGGTGTGTGCGTCTGTGTACGTATGTGTGTGTCTTTGTCTGTGTGTGTCGTGTATGAAAAATCAATTGAACAGTAAAAGTGAGTAAAGATCCGAAAATTCTAAAGAAACCCATCCACGTATAACCGATGGAGAAATTTTTTTTTAGAGTCTCATGAGGTCGAATACCCGGGACGAGATTAAATAAATTGGTAAGAGGATAAATACCCGTAAATCCAACGAAGGTCAAAAATTTTTCTAACGACGTCCCTTTTAGGGATATGAGTGTATAAAGTATATATACACTCAGGAGGACCTTTACGTCAACAACCCATTTTCCTATACGTATAAATTTAAAACTATCTCTTCCGCCTTAACGAAAAAACTTTCTGAAATGATCCTGAGGAAGATTTCATTATTAAAAAAAAATTTCAGTTTTGGTTACTTCTTTATTAAATGGTGGTTATTGATTTATTTCTCTCTCACCAAGAGGGAGTCCGGTACTTGACCCTTTTGGTGTCAGACCCTCGTCAGTTTTCACTTTCACAACCAGGAAGTCAGTACAGGCTGAGAAACGTTGGAAGACTCGACATGGGGTGGACTCAGAAGACAGGAACCCTAAGAGGTCCGTTCTTATGACCTCACCCAACGGTAAGGGAAGAGGTCCCCTAGAAGAACTGGCTCCCTAGCTTGGACCCAGAGGAAGTAACATCCGTATGAGAAACGACAGACTCAGTGATCCCTTCGGACCCTCTCCGACTCCTTGGTCCGTTTCCAACTGCACCAAAGATTCCAAAGGACACGACAGAGGGGCGGAGGGGGTTTCGTCAGAACCCCTTTCTACTCTACTTGTTGGTTTTCGGACTCTTAAACGATTTCGAGGGGTAAAACCTCTCTCTCTCTCTCTCGGGAACACCCATACCTTCCTACGAGGACCTCGGGTCACCGACAGTAGTTTCAGTCCTCTTTGTACGGGACCCTAACGACGGGTAACAGATAAACGTGACGTAAGACCCTTTTAGAGAATCGAGGTAGAAGATCAAATGGGTAACCGAAGAGTCTATATAGGTAGAAAGGTAAGTCGGGAGACTTATAGTTGGTCGTATAAAAATTTTTAATCCTCCGTATTAATAAAGTCGTTAAAATCGAAATACCTTTTTAAATCGTCTTTCAAAGGTCTACCGGACATTAGGGATGGAGGGAGTAGAGGGGACAATAATTGTAGAATTGCAATCATACCACGTAATCAATGGTGACTACTCGACTATAACTACGTGATAATAATAATAATTGACTTAATCTCAATCCAAGTGAAAGACGTAACAGATAAGATACCCAGAACTGGTTTCGTATTACTGTATCTGATGGTTGGAAAATAAAATGACCAAGTAACCAACACAGGTTCAGACCAATCGAAGAAGGACAAAATTCCTCATGGGAAACCTCCCGAAGGGACCACCGAGTCACCATTTCTTAGGTGAACGTTACGTCCACTGTATCCAAACTAAGAACCCAACCTTTCTAAGGGACCTCTTCCTTTACCGTTAGGTGAGGTCATAAGAATGGACCCTTTAGGGTACCTGTCTCTTCGGGCCGCCCGATGTCGGGGACCCCAGCTTTTCTCAACCTGTGTTGACTCGTTGATTTGTTGTTACTGTTATCCCTCGAAATAACTCACACACTAGTACTAGCCGTGGGTGCAACCTCTTGAAGGAAGACAAATGTGGGCTCGTCAGACACACACACGAGTCGACAAACTACGGGTACACGAGAAGGTAAAGTCAGAGGTCTCCTAGGTAGTAGAGACGTAGAGCACCCCCCTCGGGTGCCTCTCCGGTCCTGACTGGACGCCTACCGGGTCCCAGGCCCCCACGGACATCGAAGAGCCACTCATCCTGGTCATCCCAGTGGTGCGACGGACGGTCCAGGGTGCACGGTCACGTAGACTCACAGACACGAGTTCACGGACAACTCCCGTCCCCCCTGTCGGTCCACGGAGGAGGGACGGTAGAAAGACGTCGTTTTCGAGATCCTGTCGCCGTGAACTAAGAGTGACAAAAGACAAAACTGCATAACTACTCTTTCTGCTCAAGACCCGCAAGGGTCTCTTGTTCGGTGTGTCTCGTCTGTACGTACAGGACAGTGGAAAAGAGAGAGGAAAGTCTGGGTGGCCCAGGAGAAGACGGCCACCCCCACAGACTCACCGTGACAACGGAGGAATGACAATCCCACCACTACCCGGTCCAACACTATAATCCCCTTACGACCGGAGTCTCTTGCTCAATCCTGTGCAAGAAGGAGAAGACTAAAGACTTTATCTAACATCTCTTAACATAGTAGGGAAGGAATTTGTAAACCATGTCAAGTCGTCTCTTTGGTAGACCCGGACGGCTAAAAAAAATTCTTCCGATAATTAATAAATAATTTAAATTTTTTACGTATACCGACAAGACAAACAGACAAAGAGAAGAACACTCAAAACGGTCATGTACAAAAAATTCCCTAGTCAGATAAAATAGGTCTAATAGTTTAAAACCCCGTGTCTCAAGAAACATCATGAGAAAATACATTAGTTTAGTAGGTAAATTACAATATAACAATAGGAAAAGATACTCTAGCCACAACTACTGAGAAGAAGGAAAAAACCATGACCATCAAACATAGAACATAGGGAATCAATCGGACCAGTTATGTCACCGTGTCACCATTTTTGGGGTGGACGGTTACGTCCTCTGCAGTCTCTATACCTAAGCTAGGAACCCAGTCCCTCTAGAGGACCTCATCTTTTACTGTTGGGTGAGGTCATAAGAACGGATCTTTTAATGTACCTGCCTCCTCTGACCGTCTGATGTCAGACGTTTCTCCCCGACGTTTCTTAGTCTGTGCTGACTTGCTGACTCGTTGACCAGTTATTTTATCTAAAAGAAAGAAAAGAAGAACAAAAGTTGAATTAACTAAATACGAGATTAAAAATACTATAAAGGAAACGAACAAAATCCGTAGTAAAAGGGAAGTAAAACAAAGGACTCCATCTTCGGATCCAATAACTAAAAGATGAAAGAAGAAAAGACTACTCATGTAAATTACGATATATAAAGACTATTCGTGACGAAAACAATGTGATACCTTTAAAACTGTTCACCATAAAAATAAAAGTAAATCAATTTTTTTTTGATTTTTTTTTAAGAAGACCATAAAGGAGTAACTGGGTACACAACAAATCTTACTACAACAAATTAAAGGTCTATAAACCCCTAAAGTGGGTAGAAGGAAATAGCTAAAAATCAAATTAAGGTAAGACTACCCGTCACGACAGGTCCCCTTGGTAGGAACAACTAAAAGACGGATGCACAAGATAACCAATGACTACCTCCTACACCTACAGAGGTTAATATTATTACCTAAACGGGTAGAGAGAGGGGTCAAGATAGTCAAAACGGAGTATATAAAACTACGAGACAATCCACGTATCGGTAAATACTAAAACTAGAGAACAACCTCTTGACTTAACTTAATACGTAGAGTAACATTACGGAGGAAAAATAGGGACTACAAAAGGGAACAAGACTTCAGACGAAACAGACTTTACTCATAACTATGAGAATCAAAAGAAAGTTGACATTAATCGTACCATATAGAAAAAGGTAGAGAAATGAAAGTTGGATAGTCTCAGAAATATAAATTGTACCCAAAGAATATCTGTCGTAGGTCGACCCAGAACACAAAAATAAGTGAGACTGTTTGAGAACAAAAGATAAATAAGATTGATAAATAAATACGACGCTACCCAGAAACAACGACGCAAGCTCGAAAGAGATCAACGTCACACGTCCGAAGAGCAACGTCACCGAATAGAACAACGTCTCGTGCCCGATCTCCCACGAACCCGAAGTCATCAACGTCGTACGTCCGAGTCACCAACGCCACCTACCCGAATCAACGAGGTACCCTACACCTTAAAATCAAAGGTCTGGTCCTTGAATCAAGGGTACAGGGGACGTAACCGTACGTCTAAGAATTGGTGACCTGGTGATCCCTTCAAGGATTTTGCCCATAACTACATAACTAAAAGAGAAACAGACACCAAACGATGTCAAACTCATACTATACGGATCCGCATCAAAAACAACAACAAAAATTTGAAAAAGCACAATTTCATATCAACTAAATGTTACAACACAATTAAAGATGACATGTCGTTTCACTTTAGTCAATATACACATAGGAAAAAATATAAGAAAAGGTAATACCAAATAGTGTCTAATAACTTATATCTAGAGACACGATGTGTCATACTGGAATAACAAATGGATAGGATATATATTATCAAACGTAGACAATTAGTGAACAACAAAAAGACAATTTTCATAAATAAGACGAACCACAAGAAACTCTAAGAGCTTAGACACCAAACCATAGACAACAATTAAAATCTTTTTAACAGTCGGTAATAATGGAGTTTATACAAAAGAAGGAGTAATAGAGTAAATAAAGGAAACCCAGAAGGTCAATGTACATACAATATAAAAATTATAACAGGGCACCAGGAACCTACGAGTTAAGACAGAGACGAAAATGGGGACCTGACTGGAAAAACCGTTTTAAAGTTAAACCCTTCAAAGATAACCGGACAGAAGGTCGAGAGACTAAAAAGGGGAGTCGACATAATTCAGACGACTACTCGGGTAGTTTCTGTAAGAAGGAAAGATAATGGTCAAAAGTTTTTTAAAGATCGTAGAGGAAACCTAAGAAAGAATCTGAGAGGTATCGAGACGAGTGTAATGGTAGACAAGAACGTACGACAGAAGAGGGTAGTCTCGGACATTGTATACTTAGTATCAATGAAATTTAAAGATCAGATAAGTAAGGTTTTCGACATAGTATAGACTCAGACCAATCCTACGAACGAAATAGAGAAATCTCATACCCAAATTTTTTTAAAAAAAACGGACACTGTACGAAAGATTAAACAACAACTTTCAGTCTATACAATATTACCTTTTATCCTTGACTCCATTCTCCTGAAAGAACACACTCAAACACATTTAGAGTAATCCTTGACCCCGAAGGGGCTACCGAGTCACTCATTCCTTAGACGGCCGTCACGTCATCTAGGTTCTCTGCGTCCAAGTCAGGGACCCAGCCCTTCTAGGGTACCTCATCCTTTACTATTGGGTAAGGTCATAAGAACTACCCTTTAGGGTACCTATCTCCTCGAACCACCTGATGTCAGGTTTCCTGGCGTTTCTCAGTCTGTGCTGAATCACTGACTCATACTTCATCCTCGACCCGACACACAGTATAGAGGACTTCAACATCCACTGTCTCCGGATCCGAACCGGAGGGGAGACCTGTGACTCGAAGAGAGTCGGGACTCAGAGTCTCTCTCAGACCAGAACCTCAAGAAAGTCGACCTTGGGTGACAATAGTCACCCTCGGACAACCACACCACTCTTCCACACCCCCTCCCCCTTACAGTGGGGTTGTGACCCAAGTGGAGAACCACCCAAATTCGGCTATCTGTGTTGGTTCGGTTTCTAGCTCTCTTCCTTCTTAAATAATAATGGACGTCGTTCACTCCTCTTGTGGCCTCTAGAAAGGGTTTCGTCGTAGAGGTATTTTGCCCTTCAAAATTCGATTCCCATATACGTATAGGTACTTCCTCGAACTCGTCTCCCCTTAAGTCGTATCTTAACCCCGTTTTTTTAGTTGTCTCAGGTTCGAAATCAATTGACTTCAGTGCTCCCAAGTATAGGAGTAAAGTAGGGGGTAGACCCACCCCCCGTTGAATTAACGACGTCTTGAGTTTCCACATTATCATACACATAGGGGACTCCTTGGTCCTGGGACGGGGTTCCGACACGATGACCAAGTAAAAAAAAAAAAATTATAGACGAAAGAAGAAGAAAATTTTTTATATAAATAAACCGACACAACCAGAATCAACGTCGTGCCCCTAGAAGTCAGAAACGACACAGTACGTCCTAGAAAATCAGTCCCGTACTTTTGAGAATGAACACCGGACACCCTAGAATCAAGGGACTGGTCCCTAACTTGGACCCGGGAGAGGAAACCCTCGTGTCTCAGAATCGATAACCCGGTGGTCTCTTCAGGGACGTGATAACAAAGAACTGACGAAGAGGGAACAGAAGAGAAGGGGAGGGTAGGGATTAATCGTTGACGAACTTGGACAGGTAACCTTGGGTCCCTTCCAGTACCCCGGACTTACTTCGAATAAAGGATATTAGTTCTTTACCCCTTGTCTCGTTCCGAAGACACGGGTCTTCGGGGTGTCCTAGGTCAAACCAAAGTCGTCCAAGACTTACTTATTTGGTTCCCACTAGTTCTCCGGTTCGGTGGACCGGTGTCACTACCGATCAAACATCCTAAAGAGAGTACACAACACCAGAACCACTTAAACTTCGTGTCTACTCCCTTGGGTACAGGCCCTCCGAGACTTTCAGGAATCACCTACCTCTTTTACCGGGTCGTGACGGTACTCCTTGTGTTCCACTATTACCACGAACAGTCCCAGAACCCCAACGTCGGAATGACCCGTCGTCCCGTCCGGGTCGGCGTGTCACTGTCGAAAGGACGTCAGTGAAGATTCAGCGGTCGGCAAAACGGGAGAATGACACCTACTTGGAAGAAAGAGTGGGGAAAGGAATTCAGGGGTCATGACACAAAACCCCTAGTGTTATCACCGGGAAGGTGCGTCGTTCTTTTTGTCTCAGCGGGACAGGAGGTACAGAACAGTTGTTGCGGGGGGTGGGGGTCATAGTTCAGAGTACTTGTCTAAAAATTTGGTAACGGTAGACAAGACGAGAATTAACGTTCACATTTTTTTATAATAAAAGGATTAACGTAGTCCCCTTCCCTTTTTTATACATAAGGTTTTCTGGTCTCAAGAACAAGTTCCGTCGGACCGAGGTGGCGGGTGAGCGATTTCTACTACAACGAAGAAACGAGTTTACTTTCGTAAATAGAGCCAACAAATGAATGTCCATTATAACCGGGTGAACATAAGACATCTTGTTCCTTAATCCTCCTCCCCCTTCACGATGCCACCGGGGTTTCTGGGACAGGGGGTGGAGAGACTCCCGGGTCGGAGGTCGGGGTGGTCGCGTCCACCTTTTCCCGAGAGTCCCATACAGAAGTCCTGTTTCGCCACGAAAGTCCACGGGTGTAGGAAACGTTCTCTCCCCTCTCCGGGAGACACGAGAAAGGTCTGTAAGGACCCCATCCCCCCCCCGCACATCCTGGTGAGAGTCTAGTATTTGGGGAGACGCTACCCAGCTGGAGAGTGGTGTACGGGCTAGGACCCGTGTCTCGGACCCGAGTGTACCCCGGGTGGGTCTCGGGGTCCCAAACCTTCCCGAGGATCACTTATACTGTGGGCGTGGACGGTCGTGGTGGAGACGTGGGACACCCGTCCCCTACGAGGTCCTGGAACGACCGGGTAGGGAGGTCGGGAAGGGGGCTGGGACTACGGTCGTCGAGTCCGACACCGTACCACTGGTGTACCGGAACCGAAGGACCCAGGACCGTCACGGTCTAAGTCATTCCTCCCCACCTAAGCCAAGTACGACGTAAGTCTCTCCGAGATGGACGTCGGGGAAGGTCTCGGTCTGATCCCTCACCCCTCCCCCGTACCTGGTCTGTACTTTCGACGGGACCTGGGGAGAGATGGTCCGAGACGGGTGGGGGTCTCCGGACAGAGTTCTGTTGTAGACACGTAAAATTATACTGAAGGGTTTTATAATGGGACGTTAATAAAGGTCTCCGAATTTACCCTAGGGGTTTATGTATGTTAATTCTGATTTTAACATTAAAATTTAATCACGATTAAACTTCTTTGTGTTTCGAAAGAGTAGAGGTTCGGTTTGGATCTGTTGTTGTAGGGTTCATTGAGAATCCGTGGTGGTCTGGGGTCTTTACTGGTCAGACCGGAGAGTGTCTCCGGAGTTCCTTCTTTCGTCACAAATAAGGGGGTACGTCCGACTCAACCTTCCTCCTTCTGCATCAAGAGGTTGAGGCATAACGAAACTTGAAAATACAACCCACACACACACACACACACACACAATCAGTAAGTCAACATAGACTGAGACACTGAGGTACCTGACATTGGGTGGTCCAAGGAGACAGGCACCTTAAGAGGTCCGTTCTTATGACCTCACCCAACGGTAAGAGAAGAGGTCCCCTAGAAGGGTTGGGTCTCTAGCTTGGACACAGAGGACGTAACGTCCGTCTAAGAAACGACAGACTCGGTGGTCCCTTTGGGAAATACAACCAACTACAAAGGAATGTGGTTCCAGAGGAATTCCTTTCGTCTCGAGACACACCACCGGATCTAAGGACCCCGGAGACAGTAGACTGAACGGAACACCGGGATGACGGGAGGATCGGACGGAAGGAAGTAGACACCTGAGACCGTCCATACCACATCTACCACGGGTCGGGACGACCGACATCCGAGATATTACAGAGCGAACGTGTCAGTCCAACCCTTGGACGTCGGACCCCACGTCCGTCCATCGAAACTTTAGCAGGGACTCCCTAAGATCCCGGTCGTTTCGAATCCCGGTGGAACACTGGGAGAGACCCGTATCCGTCTCCGGAAGGACCCCCAGTAATGGTCTCCCCCGACTTCTAGTTCCGACGTCTCATAACTTCTACCTCGACCTCACCTCTACACCCCCTCAATCGTCAGGAGTGTCGGAGACAGGTGGAGTCCATCTAAGGGTACACCTGTCCGGGGGTGTCCTCTGGGACTAGCAGAAACGACTCCCACCCTCGGACGGTCCATAAGGAACAAGTCCAGGGGGGTGAATAGGTTCTCTTCTCTCACCAAAGACAAATCGAATCAAACTATGGTACAATCTAGTATACGAAAAAATTTTTTACATTATCGAAAATTTTAAAATTAACTTCCTATCAACTAAATGTTACAACCCAATCAATGACGACATGTCGTTTCACTGAGTTAAGATGTTTATACATAAGAAAAAAATAATGTAAGAAAAGGAAATACCAAACAGTATCCTAAAATTTTTTAAAATAAATTATAACCTCATCTCAATAACTGTGACAACACAATCAAAGTCTACATATCGTGTCACTAAGTCAAGATGTATATGTACATAGATAAGAAAAAGTTTACAAAAAGGGTAGATCCGGTGGTGTATTGCAACTCGTCTCAAGGGACACAACATGTTATCCAGGACAACAAGTAGGTAAAATTTAATTCGGTACACATGTACAGTCAGGGTTTGAGAGTTAGATAGGGAGGTGGGGGCGGAAGACGTGCCACTGGTATTCAAGTAAGAGATTCAGAAACTCAGACGAAGACAAAACATTCATTCAAGGGACACATTAGAATTTCGAAGTAATCAAGTGTTTCTCGTGCCGAGACAATTGGGGTGCACTACGTCCTCGGAGACAAGGGTCTGGTCCTAGACGACACGTACCTTACGTAAGTCCAGTTAAACCTCCAGAACTATAACCGGACGACAGACAAATAGACTAACGGATATCCCTTTACTTCCCTTCACGAAAGGAGGACCCTCCACAAAGTCAGATCAACCTTTATCTCTTGAACCAAAACGTCTCTAGGGCCGTAGAGACCGTCGGTAGGAGCACCCAGACGACCTCGGAGGGGTACATACTGCCCCTACGTCACAGGACTGGTCCGGGGAGGTCCAAACGGTACACCGACAGAAAGACGGTTTGGGGGGGGCGTGTCAAAAAAGAACTCTTTCTACGAAGTCCATCTTCGGTACCAGAGACCCGTGGTCCGTCGACCAGAAGACAATGGAAGGTGCAGCCGAGACACGACCCCCGACCCCCGACCCCAAGGGGAGGGAGCCCTGTGTTTTGGTAACCGTCCTCTTCCTAGGGCACAGAACCTCTCGTCTCGTGGGGTCGACCAGGACCCTGACACAGTTGTACCACCCACTACCGAGTCGCGTGTCCGGTGGGGTAGGGACCCCAGGGTCCGCCGAGGGTCGTGTTCCATTAGTGTGGGTGCCCAGTCGTGTATGGTCCGTGGGTTACGGAAGACTCAAGGAGAGGTGTCGAGTCGCGGGTCCCTGCTCTCGGTCCCATGCCTCTCCCCCGCCCTCACCGGTCACAAGTGTCTCGGGAACCCGACCACCCACCTACGGCTCCCCTCACTTTCTCTTCGTCTCTCCCTGGACCCACCCCCGTCCAACCCCCAGTCCACTACTACTCAGTCCCGTCTATCGTCACTCCCACTCCTCGACCACCGTCTCGATCCTACCCCCCTGGTCTCTACCTCTGTCTAGGACTGAACAGTCCGATGACTGAGACCACTGGGGACCCTCGAAGGTGGAGGGACTTGGAGGCAGAGGGGAGGAAGGATAGACATTTTACCCGGACTACCGTCACACGGAGACTGTCCCTACAAATACGTCTTTCTCCTTCGTCAACTAGTTGCCGGTTCACGACAAGTCCAGGAGGACCGACACGGACGTCCTCTCGTCCGAGACCACACGTATCCTGTGTGGACGCACACGGCCCGTGACCTGAGTTCCGGTATACTCGGACATGGGTCACAAGGGCCGGTTCCTCTGTCGACCCAGGACGGACCTCCCCAAAGTGTTCCCCATACCAACCACACCCTCTGGACCGACCCTAGACAGACCATATAAGACAGAGGAAGGGGTCGACGCACCCGACCCCAGACTCCGACGCAGGTCTACCAGTTCGAGTCCACGTGACCGGAGACGTCCTACCGTCGGGGAGGTCCGTTGAGACGGTACCGACCCAAGTGTACAGTGTGTCACCCAAACGACGGACCGAGACGGGTGACGACCGACCGACCTACTTCACACCCCCGGGGTCCTCCCGACGAGGGGTCTTCCGTAACGTGATCCAGACCTCGATGTAACAGGACCCAGGACGTGTATTTAGAGTCATTTTGACTCGGTGAACAGGACTTTGGTGTCTCCTATCGCTCAATAATGACGATTCTAAAAACTTAAAATAACTACATAAAAAATTAAATGTTACAACAGAATTAAAGAGACATGTCGTTTCACTGAGTCAATATAATTATGTTTATGTAATAAAAGTACAACAAAAGGTAATACCAAATAGTGTCCTATAACTTACATCAAGGGACACGACATATCATCCTGGAACGACAAATAGGTAGGATATATACTATCACACGTAGACGATTGGGGTTTAAGGGTGTGGTAGGGAAGGGATGGAGGAGCAGACAAAAGACAAAACATCTATTCAAGTCAAGTCAAGTCAAGTCAACGAGTCAACACAGGTCGAGAAACGCTGTCGTACTTGGCGTCGTGCGGTCCTGAGTGGTCGAGGGCCTTAGGTGGGTTTGGGTACAGGTAGCTCAACTACTACGGTAGGTTGGTAGAGTAGGAGACAGTAGGGGAAGAGGAGGACGGGAGTTAGAAAGGGTTGTAGTCCCAGAAAAGGTTACTCAGTCGAGAAGCGTAGTCCACCGGTTTCATAACCTCAAAGACGAAGTTGTATTCAGGAAGGTCACTTGTGGGTCCTGACTAGAGGAAGTCCTACCTTACCAACCTAGAGGAACGTCAGGTTCCCTGAGAGTTCTCAGAAGAGGTCACAGTGTCAAGTTTTCGTAGTTAAGAAACCACGAGTCGAAAGAAATATTAGGTTGAGAGTGTAGGTATGTACTGGTGACCTTTTTGGTATCGGAACTGATCTACCTGGAAACATCTGTTTCAATTACAGAGACGAAAAATTATACGATAGATCCAACCAGTATTGAAAGGAAGGTTCCTCATTCACAGAAAATTAAAGTACCGACGTCAGTGGTAGACGTCACTAAAACCTCGGGGGGTTTTTATTTCAGACTGTGCCAAAGATGACAAAGGGGTAGATAAACGGTACTTCACTACCCTGGTCTACGGTACTAGAATCAAAAGACTTACAACTCGAAATTCAGTGAAAAAGTGAGAGGAGAAAGTGAAAGTAGTTCTCCGAAAAATCAAGAAGTGAAAGACGGTATTCCCACCACAGTAGACATATAGACTCCAATAACTATAAAGAGGACCGTTAGAACTAAGGTCGAACACGAACGACGTCGAGTCGTAAAGAGTACTACATGAGACGTATATTCCATTTATTCGTCCCACTGTTATATGTCGGAATTGTATGAGGAAAAGGGTAAACCTTGGTTAGACAACAAAGTACAGGTCAAGATTGACAACGAAGGACTGGACGTATATCCAAAGAGTTCTCCGTCCAGTCCACCAGACTATAAGGGTAGAGAAAGTCTTAAAAGGTGTCAAAGAACACGAGGTGTGTCAGTTTCCGAAACCGTATCAGTTATTTCGTCTTTATCTACAAAAAGACCTTGAGAGAACGAAAAAGCTACTAGGTCACCTACAACCGTTAAACTAGAGCCTAAGGAGACGGAAAAGATTTGGGTCGGACTTGTAGACCTTCAAGTAAACGTAATATAAAATCTAAGGTATACGTTCACTACAGTACACCGTAAACAGAAAGAGATTGAATAAAGTGTATCGTACTATTAGAGATCCGGGGAACACAAAGGTGATTCCCGTAATAAAGTAAGAAAAATTGCCGACTCATTACAAGGTAACACGTACACATGGTGTAGAAGAAATAGGCAAAGAGAGAGTCACCTGTAGATCCAACGAAAGTATAGGACCGACAACACTGATCACGACGACACTTGTCACCCCACGTACCTAGGAAAACTTCTTACCAAAAGAGACCTGTATACGGGTCCTCACCCTGACGATTCAATATGTCGGTACCTCAATCAACACTAATCTTCTTTGGTCTTGGAGGGAATCCTAGGTGGTCAAATCTCTAAAGATTTGAAAGAGTCTAGTATCGTGGGAACTACAACGGAATTAAAGTGTCCCAGATCGAGACGTATAATTTATCGATCCCGACTTACTACATAAATACAGGATTTTAGAAACTGCAACTAACTTTTCACTGTGACTTTGTTCAAATTAAGTGGGAGTGGGTGTCAACGAGTGATCGCTTGTTCTCAGACAATCTTCACAAATACACGGTAGACCTAAAGAACCAGTCACAACTGAAAACACACCCTGAACTAATAACTTTTTTAAAAGTTACGAAAAATAAATAAAAAGAGAGAAAGGAAAAATTAAAAATTTAATACTTTCATACTATTATGTAAATGTCCTCTGAACCTTTTATGTCTCGTTTCAATGTATATCAAAATGACATATAATGTTAATAGAAAATTCATCTATTTAATTCTAAAAAATCGAACCCAAAGTCATAGTTTGAGAGTTATTAATCATCTTACTTATATGTTTCTTCATCTTCCTATATTATCTGGACTTTTCGTGATACTTGGATAAGTCGTATTAAAAAAACGTGAAACAGAATACAGGGACCTATACAAGGTCACAGAGGATCAAATATCGGACACCCTTGAACTTATCTTAAACATAGGATGACAACACTCTTTTAACATATTTAGCCAAGATAAGTCACGAAAAATTTTTTTGATACCATTTTATTTGTGTTGTATTTTAACAGGAAAAAGTGGTAAAAATTCACAAGTCAAGACACTGTAATTCATGTAAGTGCAACAAACGTCGGTAGTGGTAGTATGTACAAGTCTTGAGAAAAGTAGAACACTTTGACTCTGAGAGAAGGGTAATTTGTAATCGAGGAGATTGGTCGACACAACGGGTCTCTCCGGACCTTTACCACCGGAGTGGTTGTCGTCCTTCTATGGGTCGGGAGACTACCACCAGAACTTTAAGTCAAAAGATGATTTTCTTTGATCCTGAGGAACCTGTTTGTCGTCTAAGACCCAGTTCTTATCTTTGACATGTTCAACATGGTCCTTGTAAAACAGTCTCGTCTCCTTGGAAGTCTGGGTGACCCTACCATAATTTTCCTGGACCCTAAACTTCTCTGGTTTCTACCCTGTCAAACTTGTAGTCATTCTCCTTTCTGACGTCGTCTAACTTCACGTAAATTCTACAAATTTAGACCTCAAGAAACAAATTTTTTTGGCTGCATAGTAACTAATGTTACAACCAATCAAAATCCACATGTCGTGTCACTAAGTCAAGACGTACATGTACATAGACAAGAAAAAGTCTAACAAAAGGTAATATCCAATAATGTCTTACAACTCATGTCAAAGGACACGACATATCCTTCAGGAACGACTAATAGGTAAAATATATATCACCACAGATTTATCATTAGGGTTTGAGGATGAAATAGGGAGAAGGGAAAGGGGACATCATTGGTATTTGAACAAAAGATACAGAAACTCAGACAAAGACAAAACATTTATTCAGACTTAGTAAATAATCTAAAATGTACATTCACTATAGTTTACCATAAAAAGAAAGAGACAGACTAGAGAGAATCACACTAGTAGAGCTCCAGGTGAGTACAACAAGGTTCAGAGTAAATAAGTAAGGAAAATACCGGTTCATTATAAGGTAACACATATTCATGGTGTAGAAGTAATAGATTAGGAGACAACTACTCGTGAATGTAACGAAGGTACAGGGCCAAAAACATTGACCGTCACGTCACTTGTGACTCCATGTACATAGAAAAGATTAATCTCAAAAGACACTAAAGACTTCCTATGATTCTTTTTGGTTTTGTTGGATTAACGAGTGGAACCCTCTTACTAAAAAAACTTGAAACAAGTTATTGTCTTTTCTGTTAACAAACAGAACGAAAGGACATACTCGATGTCGTCCCGTCGGATCACCGTCCACTCCCTCAAAGTCTTCCCTACACACAAGTCTTCCCCAGGTCGTACACCGACGTACTTGCCTGTGGGACCTACCACCATGACTACGGTCCACTGTATCGCCTTTCACCGCAGACCTCGAGGACGGAGAACTCCTTCCCGTGGTGCAACGGTCCCTTCAGCAAACGGAGGTTTAAGATTGCACTTAGGTTAAAGAGTGGTGGTTAGACGACCTGACGTCTCCTGTCTCCTGCTACAAGAGGAGTCGACATCCCTGTCAGTAGTTTTAGAGTCAGTCCCCTTTACGAGAGGTTGTTTACTAAGTCACAGACATCACTTATTAAACGTTCCCATGTTTCTTCGAAAGAACCACCGAGTCTGTTATTTCTTAGATGGACGTTACGACCTCTGGACCCAAGCTAGGGACCGAACCCTTCTAGGGGACCTCTTCTCTTACCGTAGGGTAAGGTCATAAGAACGGACCACTTAGGGTACCTGTCTCCTCGGACCACCCGATGTCAGGTACCTCAGTGTTTCTCAACTTGTACTAGCTCACTGATTGTGTGTGTTTTCTCGTCATCTTCGGTTACCTAACTTCCACTGCATGAGTCACAACTCCCGACCCACGAGTCACCTTTTACCAATTCCTCTTCACTCCGCCACTGCTGGTGTGTCAGCTCCACAAGTCCCACGTGTGTCACCCACGAACCAGAGACTCGACACACCGCCGGAGTCCCCACCGACCGTGTCAGACAGAAGAATGGTTCGACCCCAATGGTCCCACAAATTATCAGTACATAATCCGATTTAATAAACAGAATACGAAACAACAAAACATACTTCCAATAAAACTATCACTTTTTAATTTCTTTGACATCTTCAGTACTCTCACTCGTCGGTCGGACCAGGATACCCACATTCGAAGAGGGGAAGGACGCTGTCATCACCGACAGAGAGTATAACAGAATCTTGAAAATAACATTTAAATAGGTATTTATCTGAACACAGAAACCGAGACACGAAAGATTTCCCACATAACCTCAAACCAAAACACACACACACAAAAAAAAAATTAAGACAAAAGAAAGAACCTTCCTTGACCCAATCCAGTCAAGGAGACTCTTCGTCTGGATTCCGTCCTAAATTATACACACCTGGAACAACTCCCTCGTCGGACGTTCCTTCGACCCCTCCCTCTCACAGTCTGCCCTCCCTCTCCCACCCTCCTCCGGAGTCCACGTCGGACTCCTTCAGTCTCCCGCTCTACCAACCTACCGTAGTGGCTGAGTTACCTTTACTCAAACTCGTTTGAGACCCTCTACCACTTCCTGTCCCTTCGGACCGCACGATGTCAGGTGCCCCAACGTTTCTTAGATTGGGTTGACTCACTGACTTGTTGTTATTGCTGTTGTTCCTTCCGGCTCGACGGACCTCCACGGGTGCGTCCCGGGAACAGAGGGTCTCTCCCACCCCAGATGTAGTCTCAGGGACGACAAGAGTCGGGGGACCTATACGACACCTAAGAGTTGAACTCGTACTCAGGGACTTTGTGACCAAACCCACCCACCCATCTGAAAAAGAGTACCAGTCCAAAAGGTCCTTGAGGGGGACCCGGTACCACATCCACCGACACAACCCTAGGACCCACACACCGGGGACCGTGCAGCCTACCGACTCACCCGGACCCAACCGAGTCGGATCGTGTCCCTACGACTTCCTGGGTGGGTCTTGTGACCACCACCCCCCTCCCCCTACCCCGTGAGTCTGGGTAGTGTGTCTCGACGACGACCTCGTAGACGTGGCAAGAGTCGAGAGTTTAAACATTTATAACACTGAGTAGGTCTTACTATCACGTCTCGATTACCTTAGTTTTCACATATGTAGGAGACGAGGGAGAGTGTGAAGAGGAGTTCAAACCCCTGCAAAGTCAAGGTTTCCTCTACCCGGAGCTCTCACAGTTCAGGAGGACTGCTGACCGGAAGGGTACACCGGTCCACCTGTGAGTCACCGACCTTGTGGAGAGTACGGGACCGAGGTAAGACCAAGTCCACGGGGAGTCAGAGGAAACACCGACCAGGGTCACAGAATGTCCCTGGTGTGCAGGACACTTAAAAGATCTACTCTGGAAACCCCGCCGTGGTAGTCAGGGCAGACTACCCAATCCTCAGATCCAAGTCTCGCTTCGAAACCTCCGGTGTCGACCTTCCACTGGCAGGTCGTGACGTTTGTCGGGTGACGTAGGACTGGGTCCTCGTAGGTAGACCACCCCTCGACCCGTATGTCCACTCCGGGGGAGGTAGAGTCAGTCCTCGAAAAGGCCCCTAGAGTAGACGACGGGTTGGAGGGAGTGGAGGAGGAACCCACACCGACGTGGGGAGTGAGGTAGGTGAGTAGAGAGAACGAAGGGTGAGGTTTGGGCTTCCGGAACGAACCGTTCGGGTACCCGAGAAATACCTAGGCGACCGGAGGAGACGGACGGAGTGAGTGGGCCAACCACCCCCCCCACCACGACACCACTTATTACCCTCGGACAAACCCCGTGGTCTGAAAGAGAAGGGACGGAGTCACGTGACCGTCGAAAACCCTCCACTTACAAGACGGACGACGAGAAGTCCTTGCTAGGTGTACCGTGACAATCGTCCTTTGTAGACGACTTTACGTGCCGTCGAGGGGTCCCTCACTACTCACCCGTGGGTTAAACACACAAACAGGACGACCCCTAAACTGACGGGTAGGTAGGAGTTCCCGTACCGGACTACACACACGTCTCCGTTTCTCCTGGCCCGACAAGGACTTCCCGACACGACAAAGGAATCTCGTAGTCCCTCACCAGTAGTACGGGGGAGGCGAGAGAGAGGACGTGGTCTGGGTCCGGAGACCTTGACGGGGGGTCGGAGTTCTCCTCGGTCGACGGGACTCGGACTCGAGACGTCCAAAGAGATGAAGAAGGTTGGTCAAGGTGGAGGTACCGGCCCGTCGTTCCACAGGCTATCGGACCGGGATGGTAGGTCCTACCTTTCTGAACCGGAGTGTCGGCGGAACCCTGGTCTGGAGGACCGAGGTATCTCAGTATTTTAAACGGAATTTTAGGCTCGACAAAAACGGAATCTTTGAACGGAGGTCTCTAATCTTTCGAGCCAACATCTATAACGACGCTCGATTACTACCTAAATAATAAGTCGTGACCCTAATCCACGATCCGGTAAATACCCAAAAAGGAGACTTAACGGGTACAAACTTAACCACCGAAAACTTCGATTATGAAGACGAGGTTCCAAACGACAACCCGTTGAACAAATATTTATTTCGTCGAAAAGTTCCTTGTAGGAGTCTAAATTTCTTATTAATCATATTACTCAACGTATCGGTTTACTCCACGGACCCTCATTGTCAAGAGACCTACCCACGTACCTTTAGACCCAAAGATTTACGACCCCTCTTCACTATCGTACCACTAAAGGTATATATCACAACAGGACACAAGCCTCCACAAACTCATAACTTAGATGAAGTGTTGTCAAGTTTGGTGTTGACACCAAACTTGTGTCGTCCTCGGACTCCGAACGTCTCCAAGTCTCTAAATGGGCCTCTGGGATGAGTAGTGTTTCCGGTGGGGGTACACGACAATACAGGAACAACGTACGTACGATTCAGTGAAGCAAGTACAGACTGAGAAACACTGAGACATCTGACATCGGGCGGTCCGAAGAGACAGGTTCCCTAAGAGGTCCGTTCTTATGACCTCACCCAACGGAACGGGAGGAGGTCCCCTAGAAGGACTTGAGTCCCTAGTTTGACACAGAGAATGTAGAGGACGTAACCGTCCACCCAAGAAATGGTGATCGTAGTGGACCCTTCGGGAGAATACAGGAATCAAAAATGGATTACAGGAAAAAGACAGAGTCCTAGGGTGCGTCCTGTGACGTAACGTAAATCAGTAGAACAGAGGAATTGGAGGAGACCCGACCCTGTCAAAGACTGAGAGGAACAAAGACTACTGGAACTATCAAAACTCCTCCTGACCGAACCATAAAACATCTTAAAGGGGATTAGACTACAAAATGAATACCAATCTGACCTAAACCCCAAAACCCCTCTTTCTAGTGTCTCCACTTCTCGGTAAGAGTTGGATACCGTCTCCATATCGACAGTGGTACTACCTAGTGACAACTGGAACCGGAACTAGTGACCGACTACATCAGAAACGGACCAAAGAGAAGACATTCCAACGGAAAAGGTATGAGACAAGACCTTTCGTCAGTCTACTTGTCAGGTGTAATTCCTTACCTGTCAGTACAAGTTGGAGGAACAGTCCTCTTATAGATGTATTTAATACATCTTGAAAAGACATAGTCTCTGAACAGATAAAAGGGAGTGACTAAATAAATAAGTTTAAAATAAACATAGTCATACTTGAGTACTTACAAATAAAATATGAAACCAAATATTACGTCAGATGTAATAAATAAAACGACGGATTTAACAACTTGAAACTAGTAACCTTCGAGAAAGTCAACCGAGGACACAAAGAAACTGTACGGGGGTCGGAAATCATAAAACTCATAAAGGAACGAAAGACAATGTTGTTCTACGAGGTCCGCGTTGAATCTAAAAGGGACGGTTCGGGACCTTAGATGACAAAGAGGTTCTTAGGGACCAAGGAAAATAATCTCTTACCATAAATCTCTGGTTCCAGACACACGACTCTCACGAATAACACTAACTCCACCGTGACGAAGATCTATCTGGGAGTCCTCTACCTGAGTTCTTCGTCTCACATATAATTGACACATGTTGATACATAGAAGGGTAACTAATTTTGTTAAAAAAAATTATACCTGGAAAAAAATTCAGAAATAACTTAAACAATGTTATAACGAAGACAAAATACAAACCACAAAACCAGTGCTCCGAATACCCTAGTTTGGACGTTGGGGTACGTAACCTTCCGTTTCAGAATCAGTGACCTGGGGGTCCCTTTAGGGGTAGAGGAATCAAAAAATTACACTGGGGTAGACTATCGGCTCGGGACCTAGGTCGGGGGACTAGTTTCCTTTTTAACCTGGGAACTCACACATCTCGTCCTACGTTGTTTTCTGAATTTTCTCACTTTCTTATAAAAGTTCCATATGTCTTTTATGTATCTTGTAGTTGTTCTCCTTTTAGACCCATTAATGGCAGGTCAAATTCTTTATTCTAGATGTTTATACTAAGTTCGACGGTATTTACCCGAAGGGTTAGTATGACCATTTTGGACAGTCTCATTTGAATAACTAATCATAAACCCCCGTACACAATCGTAAAAATGAGACAAAACGTACCACAGATTGATATTTTAATATAAAATACCATAAGGACTTTGAACTTAAAAGTAATCGACTCTTGTAGACATAGATAAATATCTTTTATGTTTTCATTTTCATTTTCGTTTTCATTGACGAACACCACAAGTCTATCTCTTTGACTCTTGAACGTCGTTACTATACTAAACAAAAGGTTGAAATTCGTCGATTATTTTCGCCCTACCTGACCCAGAAACCCCAATCGTCTGTATTCGAAAATTCATCTCTTACCTATTATTTTACCTATAATTTACCTATTATTTTGTTATTCGAGGATGACATATCGTGTCTCTTAACATAAGTTATAGGATACTATTTGGAACCACCTTTTCATATAACTTTTTCTTACATAGACAATCAGTGAGTTAGTACAGTTTGAGATACACTGGGGTACCTGACATCGGGTGGTCCGAGGAGAAAGATACCTTGAGAGGTCCGTTCTGATGACCTCACCCAACGGTAAAGGAAGAGGTCCCCTAGAAGGGTTGGGTCCCTAACTTGGGTCTAGAGGACTTACCTTCCGTATAAGAAATGATAGACTCGATGATCCTTTCGGGATAGACATATTGGTTTAGTGAAACGGTACGTCGTCTTTAATTGTGTTGTAACCTTTAGTTAAAAAATTTCATTCCTGAGTTAAAAATAACAGTCTCGGCTTCAAACACCAGAAAAAGATTACGTCTACAACTCCAAGTAACCCTTTCCCCTCTACTTGATCAGAAGAACCAGCGACGTACTGGGGTAATGGAGGCAACCGGACCTACTGAACTGGAGAAGTAGTCGGACCTTAGGGTCTGGAGTAAGTCCAAAACGTCCGAGACCTTAAAGACTTCTTTCCTCCTGAGTGCATCAAGTGTAATGAAGGGCGGTCGTAGTGTAGTGAGGGACGGTCGTAGACACGGACGTAGGAAGTGTGAGGAGGACTCTGACCTTTATTGCATAGGCCGATACTCGGTGGGGGAGGGACAAAACCACGGTCTACGGTAGGGACCTTGAGGGGGACGGGGGGTCGAGACGAAGGACGAGAGGTGACCTAGGAGAAGACGTGCACGTGTGTGTGACGAAATAGTGGGTAAACTCTTTTCTCCGTACAGAGGACGAGGGTGAAGAAGGACGAAGACAGGATAAAAGGACGAAACAAAAGGACCTCTTAAGACCCTCAGTAGAGGTGACCGAAAAGGGTCAAGGAGGGGAGGGAAAGAGAGACTTTGGACGGGGTCAGCTACAAGGGTCGAGACGACTGCGGGGATGTTTGAGACTACTTTGACGGGTAGTGTCAGTGATTCCTGGAGGATCAGGAGAGGGATCTGAACAGCGTGTAAACAGGAGAGAGAGGGGACCCTTGACGAAGAAGGGAACCGAGGGTCTCGTGGTAGACGGGCCCTAAAAGAAGGGTGAACTGAGTCAGGGAGACGACTGGAGACTCACGGCCTCCCAGGACTGTAGGTGGACACCTGGAGAGGAGACGAACTAGGTATAAATGTGGGATGACTGGAGTGGGTCAGAACACCACGATTTGGGTAGTATACGACTTTTAAGGTTTGAGTACAGAAAGAAGACTGAAAAGAGAACTTGTGATCCGAACAGACAGTAGAGGGACACTCCAGGTCACTTGGGGTGTGTTGTCCACGGTTGAACAAGGGGTTACAGGGTGGGTTGGAGGTAGAGAGTAGTATCATTTACCGTCGAGGTAGGAAGGTCCACGGACCTGGCATTGGAACTTCAGTCGGAACAGAGGACAGAAGGAGAGTTTAGGATGTAGATTAGACAAGACCTTAGGGGAGGGACCAGTGGCGGGTGTGACGGGGCAGTAGAGGAGTAACCTAACCGAAGGGTGTAGGTGCGAAGGGGAAGGTGGAACTGAACGTGGAAAGGTGGGTCCAGATACAGGTATACCATCGACCCAATGACGATAAATTTTTTTTCAAACTAACTTTGTATCAACTATATGTTACGACATAACCAAAGTTCACATATCGTTTCACTAAGTCAATGTGTATATGTGTATAAGTAAGAAAAAATTCTAAGAAAAGGGTATAAATAGTGTCTTATAGTTCATATCAAAGGACACAATATGTCATCCAGGAACAAACTATAGATAAAATACGTATCATCACACATATATAACCAGGGTTTGAAGATTAAATAGGGAACGACGGTGGAAAGGGGAAACCATTGAGATTCAAACAAAAGATACAGACACTCAGACAAAGACAAAACGTTTATTCAAGTGAACGTAGTAAAAATTTTTTAATCTAAGGTGTATACTCACTATAGTATATTATAAACAGAGAGAGACGGAATGAAGTGAATCATACTATTAGAGACAGAGGTAGGAAAATAAAAAACTTTTTACAATGACCTCATATCAACTAAATGTTACTAACGAAATTTTGAATTAAATCTAGTACAGTGAAGTAAAGTCTTGGGAGGTCACGGGACGGGGGGAACGAACCAGAATAACTCATTTCG
Organism: Capra ibex; assembly: GCA_006410555.1. Lineage (NCBI taxonomy): Eukaryota > Metazoa > Chordata > Mammalia > Artiodactyla > Bovidae > Capra > Capra ibex. The sequence continues at coordinate 24,031,762 of SJYO01014747.1, forward strand.
GTCTACGGGGAGGGGTGGACAAAGAATGAACTGAAATGAAGGATTTTGAGAAAGGACACCTTGTATGGACAGTTGTAGTAGTGGACGAAATGTACAACTAGGTGTGTATGAGACAGGCATTACGACAACGTCTACCGGGCGAATCTTGACTAAACTCAGGACGGAGGTGTTCCTGGTATTAGTCCGTTGAAAGACGGTGTAGACGGGTGGTACAGGAGTCCTGGGGTCCTGGAACGGTTCAGATCTAACGAACTGGAGAGACCCAAACATGGTCCTTTCGCAGAGTAAGACCGAAGTCCCACCATTCGACTCGAACCAAAAGAGGTCTGTCTACCCGGTGTCCGTGTCGGTGGGTGGTGGTTGGGGACAGTGGTTACCAACTGTACCCAGGATCTGGAAGGAGTACGACAGGAAGAGACACTTACAAACAACGTAACTGGTCTTGTATCTGAACATCCAGAAGGAGTCTGGAAAATTAAAATAATAAAAATTTTTTATAATTTTTACAAATTTTTAATAAATAAAAACCAACGACACCCAGAAACAACGATATGTGTCCGAAAGAGATCAACGTCACTCACCCCTGATGACGGATCAACCTCACACACCCGAAGAGTAACACCACTGAAGAGAACAACGTCTTGTCCCCGGGATCCCGTGAGTCCGAAGTCATCACCGCCGAGCGTCCGAGTCAACCACGTGTCGTACCCCCTAGAATTACCCGGTCCCTAGTTTAGGTACAGGGGACGTAACTGTCCACCTAAGATTTGGGAACCTGGTGGTCCCTTCAGGTCTTTAAACTAAAATTTAGTGTCAATTTTTCTGTAAAATATATAGATATATAGATATAATATTTAGAGTTTGTCTTCAAGGTCCTTTGTTAAAAATGGAAGTAAACTCCACCACGTAAGACATATCATAAAAACAACAACAACAAGTCAGAGAGTCAGCACAGACTGAGAAACGTTGGGGTGCCTGACGTCGTGTGGTCCGAAGGGACAGGAAGTGACAGAGAGTCTCAAATGAGTGTCAGCACAGGTGACTTAGTCACTACGGTAGGTTGGTAGAGTAGGAGACAACGAGGGAAGAGGAGGACGGGAGTCAGAAAGGTTCGTAGTCCCAGAAAAGGTCACTCAGTCAAGAAGTGTAGTCCATCGGTTTCATGACCTCGAAGTCGAAGTCGTAGTCAGGAAGGTTACTTATAAGTCCCATCTAAACGAAATCCTAACTGACCCAACTAGAGGAACGACAGGTTCCCTGAGAACTCAGAAGAGGTCGTGACGTTAAACTTTCGTAGTTAAGAAGCCATGAGTCGGAAGAAATATCATAAGATGAAACAAAAATTTTAAGACCAACAACGGGTTAGTCCCAGACGGACACTCAGGGGTCGTTACCCATTCGGTGTCGAGGGACGTTGTAAGTACTGTAGAATGTCCACTCTTCGGACCCGGTATCTACCAATGTCCAGATCGGTTCCAACGTAGTCAATTGAACGGTTTCCCGGTTCTATTCGTGAGCCAGGAGACTAAGGGTAGGACACCGAAAAAAATTTCGAGAGTATTAATTAAAATTACTAACATGGTAACGCCGAATAAATTTAATGGGGTCCTCCTTGTAGTGGAGATAATCTCTTTAAAATAAGACCGACGGGTGGACGAGATAAGTGCCTTTACGTAGAAAACACCCTAAAGAAGACCCATTAATTCTTCCCGACTCTTCGGTCAAAATGTCAGTGACTAAATTGACATCTATTGTTACTTCAATTTATTTCTTCGACCAAGATAAACGTCCCCGGATACTTACTAGACTTAATCTTCTCCATGAGTGGTTTCGTGGGGGTCCATGGACCCCTTGCCACGAACAGGAACTCACTGAGTCCCAGTCGAGGGTACACCGCGGGGTTCCCACCCCGGGACCACCCGTGCCCAGTGTAAGGACAAAGAGAGCCGCAAGAACCCTGTCTTGAAACACTCACGACCAAGCCAAACAACCACTGAACGTACAGCTGTTCTGGGTCCCGAAGACACGTGTAGTCCTAACCTTTACATTGTGTCAGTCAGAGGGTTGTCACGACCCGTTCACCCACTAAAGAGGCTCGGAACCCAGTAAGACACGGGGACCCGAGGACCAAAACCCAGGTTCCGTAATCCGTGCTCTATCAAGATACATTTACCTCCTTTTACCTTGATAACATGGAGTTTTGAGATGTATCTAATGAATAATATTACCATTCAATTGTTGTTTATTTCCTTTTCAAATAATTCGTAGACTCACAAATAAGTTACATAACAATGTTGTTGTAAAAAACACTTTCACAATCAAAGAGTCACTACAGACTGAGAAACGTTGAGGTACCTGACATATCAGGTGGTCCGAGGAGACAGGTACTTTAAGAGGTCCACCCTTATGACTTCACCCATCGGTAAAGGAAGAGGTCCCCTAGAAGGACTGGGTCCCTAACTTGGGTTCAGAGGACGTAACATACGTCTAAGGAATGGTAGACTCGGTGGTCCCTTCAGGTGTAAATAAACACCACAAACACTAAACCAAATACACATATGTTTAACATTTATCTTCCCAAATGTAAAGTAGACTTAAGAAGACTACAACATTTACATGAAAATAAAAAAATAAAAATAAAAAATGAAAATAAAAAACATTTACATGAAAATTTCTCCACCCAACTCACAAATACCGTAGACTGAATATCTTTTTTTTTCTGCTGTTTTTTTACGTTGTTGTTTTTTTACGTCGTACCGTCTCAGTTCGGTTTGGACAGTGTACCTATCCTCAACCCCTCAGTCCCGTGGAGATCTCGTTCGGACCGACCTCTCCTGGTTCTACGTTTGTGGTAAGAATGTTCTATTTCTACACTCCCCCTCCTCCTCAGTGTAACTCTTCACTAAGTAAACGAATACCGACCTAAGTCGGTCGTAAGGAAATTTATGGTTTAGGGGTACATGCAAATTTTTATGGGTCGACCGAGTCTTTGTAACACGACTCACTTTCTACGGTCTATGTTTTCCTGTGTATAACATGTCAAGGTAAATATACTAAGAAGGTCTTTTCCGGATTAATATCCCTCTCTCTCGTCTAAGCACCGACGGGTCCCAACCCCTACCTTCACCCCTAACCGACCCTCCCGTCACAACGAACCCCCACTACCTCTACAAGATTCTGACGTAACACCGTGACCGACTCGTAGACTTACGTAAGTGACTTTTAGGAGTGACGAATATTACCCACTTAACACACCATACATTTAATATGGAGGTACTTCGACATCTTTTTGTACGTAAAGTCGTGGCACCTTTAAATACCCCCAGAAGAGTCTCCTTCATCCGAGACTCGACCTACACTTCCTACCTCGCGGAAACCAATTCCTTCCTGGTGGAACCTCCCTGGTGGAACCTCCCCGAAGGTGGGACCTCCCCTAAGGTCGACCTCCCTTAAGGTTGACCTCCTTGGGGAAGGATCCCCGCCCCGCCCACCCACCGACTCTACCTTCCTTCCTCTAACAACGTCCACTCTTGTATTCCTGTGACTTCCTTATGAGTGATTAAGAGTTGGTACCAACGGATAAGGACGGAGAACCTCTTCTAAAGATTTTGTGTCTACGGACACTGGGTAAGGACTTCTGAACTTATCTTAATCAGAACCCATCTAGAGTCTGTATTCAAAAATAAAATAAGAAATTACATAAAAATAACACCATTTTCAGTGCATTATATTTTGTATGATAAAATTGGTATAAATCGACATGTCGAGTCACCGTGATTCATGTAAGTACAACGATACGTTGAGAGTGGTAGTAGGTAGAGGACTTAAAAGGTGGAAAGACATGATTTTGAGATACGAGTAATTTGTGATTGAGGGGGAAGAGGGGTGGTGGACAAGGGGAGACGGGGACTGTAGATAGTGACATAAAAGACTGAGATACTTAAACTGATAAGATCCATAGAGTATATTCACCTTAGTTTGTCATAAGTAGACATGGATGATATATAACCTTACAGAAAATTTCCAACTGAATTATACACAGGCCGATGGGTCCACCGAGTCACCATTTCTTAGATGGACGGTTCGTCCTCTACGCCCATTACGTCCAAACTAGGGACCCAACCCTTTTAGAGGACCTCTTCCTTTACCGTTGGGCGAGGTCATAAGAACGGACCTCTTAGGGTACCCGTCTCCTCGGATCACCCGATGTCAGGTACCCCAGTGTTTTCTTAGTCTGTGCTGACTCGATGATTTGTTGTTGTTGTTACATACAGGACGTTTGTCTACCATGGAAGAAAAAAAGAAGGGGGACACGATATGTCGTCCGAGAGTAACCGATAAAATGTATTTCCAGTTAGGGTTAGAGGGTTAAATAAGGTGGGAAAAGATAGGTTCAAGTGACGGGTCACCCTGTACTGCAAATGGTTTCGTATTCCTTTACGACCAGTGAACTCTTCTACACCGGCGGTTCTCTGGGTTCTTGACTGGACCCGTTGGTGGGTCGAGGTATGGGGAGGGGTGGCAAGGGTGGACCCTCGACAAAGTTCCTGCGTCGGAACTCTACCACCAAAGACAACTCTGGTAGACCAGGTAGGGGACCTCTTCCCTATCCGATGGGTGAGGTCATAAGAACCCGAATGGACCACCGAGTCTACCATTTCTAAGACGGACGTTACGCCCTCTGGACCCGAGTTAGGGACTCAACCCTTCTGGGGGACCTCTTCCCTTTCCGATGGGTGAGGTCATAAGACCGGACCTCTTAAGGTACCTAACATATCAGGTACCCGAGTGTTTCTCAGTCTGTACTGACTCGCTGAAAGAAAGGGGATCTACAATTAAAAATTTTTCAAATTTTTTTACTTTACTATAAGACTAACAGTAAAAAAAAAGGTGAATAGTTGACCTTACGAAGACACCTACGAAAGACGCAGAGGACATCCCAAAGACTCCCTTTGTAAAGTGTCTCTTTTCCGTCCGTTTGTGCAGGAATAAAGTGAAGTGAATGGAGTAGTCAAAGTCTCTACTTACATAAAGGGTACTAGGAGGTCATGTTAAAATTTTTAAATTTGGGAGTAACACTTGAGTCCCCGAACTTGTATGAACTATCTAAAGTTTGACAACATCAGTATTAGGAGCAACTTCAAGTTTACCAGGAGGGAAACTGGTCACCCTCACAGAAGTCGAACCTGGACCTCTGGAGACATGTATGGGTGGAACCCTAAGGGTGGGGGAGTACGGAGAAAGGACTCTGAGTAAAGAAGGTAGAGGACCGACTGTACTGTTATTAATCAAGTATTGGAACCCTCGAGGGCTCCACATTCCCCTTGGTCGGAGGGGAGCATGTGTCCTTCACGTCCCTGTCTGGTTCTTTCTCCGTTTGTGAGGTCCACACGTCCTCCGTCCAAATTGTTGTTCCCTTAACAGTGTCCTCCGAACAGGATCCGCCGACTTTTAGTCATCTAGAGGTGTGAACGGGTGGGTTTGGAAGTTCAAACATACCCCCGGGAGCTCCTCAAGTAAGTCCCCATGCCTGGTCTACCAGAGTTGTCTTTGGTCGTAGAGTTCCGACGCAGGAACTTTGTCGAGGGTCCACCTTTGTCACCCCTCCCCATGCCTCGACCCGCCAACGGGGTCCAGTCAAGAAAGCAGAGAACCGCCGGTGTAGAAGAGTAACAGGAGGAGGTCGTAAATGAATACGAAATCATTTGCAACGCAGGGTGTCCCATCACTTGAACCTATTAACGGTAAAAGTGTCAGTAGGAGCTATATCTGATTCCATGTGCATACAGACCTCTCATTCAAGTAGTGACAAGTCCCTTCAAGTCTTAGTAAGTTCGACGAGAGTACTTGTCCGAGGAAGACACCCTAATGTATAGGGACGTAAATTTATCATCTAAACCTCTGAAGGGACGACCAGATGACCGTTTCTGAGGTACAAGGGTTACGTCCCCCGGGCCCAAGTTAGTGACCAGTCCCTTGATCTAGGGTGTACGGTGTTGATTCTGGGTCGGACCGGTTTATTTATTTATCATCTAAATCTTTATTTGTCACTCCTTTTAAGGATGGCCTTCCCATCGTAATCATTAACCAATCCTACGATCTCCCACCGATAATCGTACCTATAAAATGGACTTTACCACAGTCCCTTGACCGGTCGAATCGAGGTCTCCGAGTAAGGTTGTCAACGATACCCCGAACCAGTCAAGACCTCTAAAAACAGGACACTGGAACCACTTTCACCTTCACAATCAGCGAGTCAACACAGACTGAGAAACGTTGGGGTACCTGACATCGGACGGTCCGAGGAGACAGGTACCCCAAGAGACCCGTCCCCTAGAAGGACTGGGTCCCTAGTTTGGGTCAGAGGACGTGACGTCCATCCAAGAAATGGTAGACTCGGTGGTCCCTTCGGGAACTATGTCCCGAAGTGTCTTACAGGTACTTCACCTCTGGTGTACCCCGTCCTCCGTACCTCTCTTTACACGACAAAGGTCTCCGGTCCGTCGGTGATAGGTGGGGTCTGTGTGGTACCTCTGCACACTTTATACGGGAGTCGTATGGTCTGAGACATTGAAAGACGTCGGGTTCGTGACATCGGGTAGTCCGAGGAGACAGGTGTGCTAAGAGGTCCGTTCTTATGACCTCACCCAACGGTAAAAGAGGAGGTCCCTTAGAAGGGTTGGGTCCCTACCTTGTACGTAGAGAAAACAGAGGACGTAACGTCCGTCTAAGAAATGGTGATCACGGTGGACCCTTCAGGAACAAGGGTCTTATACACTTTGCCAATACTTTCAACTGCACCTAAGGAGATGTTTCTCTCGGAGGTATCCAAAGTATTGTACCTTACTATGTTTGTTGTAAACAGTGGTGTTACACCACTTTGAGTGACAATTGTATGCTGTCTCTTGTGTTTCGGGGAAGTCGGACCCTTTAATCTCGTAATTTCAGATAAGTCATGGAAGGACCCACTTTCCTTTATGTATTTTGGTTTAACGTATTAAAGATCTTACACTACTATTACTTTTATTTATGTAGTAGATCCCCTACAACTATGTCGAACATCAATACCGGAACTTTATTTTTTATTTACTTACTTACTTAAGTTGTAGGTTGAGTTTTACAACCTACTCTGTTGGGTCATTTGACCGACTCTCGTCTGACTTCTTTACTCTAGTCTCCGTCTTTACACACTTAATCTTGTCTCTTTTCATTGTCTTGACTATTTATATACTTAGGGCACTGAAGCCATCGGGTCACCAATTCTAAAACGGAAGCTCACGTCTCCTACACTCAAGTTAGGGACCAGTCCCTTGATTATAAGATGTACGAAGCCCCGGTTTTTTTTTTTGTTTTGTATTTTGTTCCGTTGTAACATTATTTAAGTTATTTCTGAAATTTTTACCAGGTGTAATTTTTTGAATAATTTTTTGTATACTTAGGGCTAAGAATCCTCTTTTTAGTCCACCCGTTTGGTGATAGATTGGATTAATTCTCCCTCTCTCTCTCTCTTAGGTTTCTGTGTTTTACTTTGTACTGCTACCCCTTTATTGGTTGTTTTGTCTCGGACAATCTTTTTAGTAATCTTCGGGGAAAATATAACGACACGTTTATTTACACGTGGACCTAAATTTTTCCCCATGAAAGGATCCTTTTACATTAATGGGTTTGACTGGGGTCACCTATTTATTTCCCATTTGTTTGGTCAAAGGTACCTTTGTTTATCTTTTTAGAGGTTTGGAGATATCGAAGTGTCCTCTTAGGGTAGTTTAGAAATTTCTTACACATGAGAGTTACGATGAATTTAATGACGCCTCGTATCTTTTTCTATCTTTGTAGTTCTAATAAGTTATTTTCTTTGGATGCACGGTTAGAGTGACTCCTTCTCACTACCTTTCAAGGATTTATTTTACAATCATTCCTCTTGGAAAATTTTTACCAGGTCACCAACTCTGAGGTACAGAGGTAACGTCCCCAACGTCCAAGTTAGGGACCAACTCCTTGATTCTAGAGGCTTTTCATTTTGCTTTGTTTTTCGGCAGAACCCTGTCGGCTATCGACTTGACCAAAGAGCAAATAGAAGTGCGACAACGGTGTAGGTGTCGTGAAGACTATGGTCTACACCCGTCACAGCGGTGTGACTTGGTGGGACACGATGAGATCGACCCATAGGATGTTAAATTGAGACAAGACCGTGGTAGATGGACTCCCACAGTCTAGGGTGCCCCACTCCCAAGTCAGGATGTTCTGACGACGATGAGGTGAAATCTGTGGTCGAGGTTCGGGTCCAACAGTGAACACGAAGACTGACTACCCGATATTTATTTACACTCCAAGGGTACTAGGGGAAGAACTCAAGTTAATTAAATGCTCTTGGTGAGTGTCTTGAGTCCCCTTATGAAGGAATACGAATAGTCACATAATCTCCTATACTACGTCCTACGTCTACTCATCGGACTCCTTCCCTCCGTATCCCACTCCATACTCCCCAGGACTCACGTCCTCGAAGGAAGTAACATCTCCGTGATGTAGTGAGAGGACCATGTACCTACGAGAAACTTGGGGTGTACAAACTCTAAAAATACCTCAGAAGGAGTACCTCATAAAAAGACTTTTCCAGAACGAAAAAATTTTATAATCTAACTAAGGAACCACAGATAAAAACCGATGGTAGGTCCCCCACAGAGAAACTTTTACTGGGAAACACTATCGACTCAAACACAGAATTAGAGAACGACCCAACAGACATCTTAGAAAACCTAAAAGAGACACCTGTCGCACAGGGGACGTTTATTACAGTCAACCTGGAACAACTAAGATTGATAGTAGGAAACTAAAGAAAAACAAAAGACTAAAGAAACGGTTCCCCACTGTCCTGTCGAAGCCACGTCTTCGCCGGTACGAGACTCAAGAACAGGACAAGGAAGGACACCCCATAGGACACCAGAGAGTCTGTCATCCTACAACTGACGTACGAACGTCATCTACGGGTGACAGCAATTCGTAGGGAGAAACTAGGTAAGTGTTCAGGGGGAGGGAAATCAATACTAGGGACAACTTAAAATACTTCACTAAGAAGGTGTAGTTGACTCTATTAGACAAGTACACGACTGTTTGTTAACGTAATTATCGATAAGATAGTACTGTGGTTGAACTGTAGGGACCCTATATGGGTATGAAGTAGCACTACACAAACGAATCTTTGACGACCCATGTAAATCAATTACACAATAAATCCCAAAGACGCAGACAAATCTCCACTCAAACCGATAACAAATGGTAAGAGTAAGAAAGAAACCGAAATCAACAACAAATCAGCGGTTCAACACAGATTGACAAACGTTGGGGTACCTGACATCGGGTGGTCCGAGGAGATAGGCACCCTAAAGGGTCCGCTCTTATGACGTCACCCAACGGTAAAGGAAGAGGTCCCCTAACAGGGTTGACTCCCTAGCTTGGGTACAGCTAGGGACGTAACCATCCACCCAAGAAATGGTGACTCGGTGGACCCTTCGGGTCGTAAAGATAATCGTATGGGGTGGAGGCCCCGACCTACTTGACGATCACCCACCCCCCGACGACAGGTCGAAGTACGACGGAGGACGGGACCAAGAGATCCTGGATGGTATCGACTGGAAGTCCACTGGTACCGTTCGTTAAGACCCCTGTGGTGCAGGAAACCCAAGTACAGGGTCCCTCCGAGACTGACCGACCCTCTGGGACTGACCAACTCCAGTCCGTAGGACCAGGGGTCACCGGCTCACACCGACAGACCCGAGACGGGACGTTCCACCCCTGTCTCGTAGTGGTTCCCGCCCCGAAGACGGAGTGAACGTGGTGGAGACCACGACAACCTCTCGGGGCTACAACGTGTACCAGGGGGAGTGATAAAAGTAAAGAGTAGGACACGAAAAGGAGGAGAACAGGAGTCCCCGGTCGATCTCTCGTACTCACTACCCTCGTTTGTGTTTACTAGGTTTAAGAGTCCCCAGTAAAAGGACTGTGCAGTCCCAGTTTTCCTCTTGCGATTTTCGTATCGAATTGGAGAAGACAGTGGAGTTGACTGAAAAGAGCTTTCTCCTTTCGTTCGAGCCCTATATACTCCGTAATGACAACGAAGGTGACAGTGAAATACTGTCCTTTTCACCAACAAAGTTAAATTTACCTAAACCTGTATCAAGAAACTTACTCGTTTAACTCCTTCTCTCGTACACACTCTAAAACTTAAATTCGGGAATTTATAATCCTAATTTTATTTACCACAACCCTAAAGACACCACCAGGCCACCAATCCTGAGGCTCAAGGGTTGACTCCCCCGGGGTCCAAGTTAGAGACTAGTCCCTAGATCTAGGGTGTGTGACGTCGATCCTGGGCCACGTTGGTTTAATTAATTACTCAATTTATTATTTTTATTTTATTCACCAGAGTTCAGCAAGATACCACCAGGAAGTCCCTGTCTTACCCAGACGACCTGTACTGACCAGACCGACGAAATTGACCTGATCAACTGAAACTGGTCGAGTTGGTACAGATTTTTCACTTCACAGGAAGATAGATCGTGGATGTCCCCTCTCTTTCACACAACTACTGGTCCAGGACCGTTGGGACAGGAAGAGACTACCGACTTTCCGTACCCCTCTCGCCCACTTCCTCACCCGGTGGGATCACGACGGCTGTAGGGACTGGAAAGGAAGGGTGTCCCCATTAGAGAGTCCGAGTCAGTGTATGAGAGAATCGATTTTTGCAGAGGGATAAAATTATGCAATTATCTCGTGTAGGAATCGGGGAAAGAGGGGACGGGTGCTGAAGGACACTGAGAGGTGGGGAAGATCCCCCGAAAAAATTCAAGTAATACAGGGGTCTCACCCGAAGAGATCACCGAGTCTACCATTTCTTAGACGGATGTTACATCCTCTGGGTCCAAGCTAGGGACCCAACCCTTCTAAGGAACCTCTTCCCTTTCCGATGGGTGAGGTCATAAGACCGGACCCCTTAGGGTACCCGTCTTCTCGGACCACCTGATGTCAGGTACGCTAGTGTTTCTCAACCTCTATTCGTTGATTGTGAACACAGCGGTCTTCTCTGGGGAAAGGAATCAGTGGATTTTCCTTCTTCCCACACCGACAGTACCAAAGGACAGAAAATACTAAGTAGTAAACGTCAATAATTGGTCGTAACTGAATTACGTTCAGAAACCATAATTTAAAAATAATATTTCGTAAGTCGTATGTTTTTCTCTTATTACACTACTTATGGACATATGGGTGTTGGATGAATTCTACCTTTTGTGACGACATAGTTAATAGATAAAGGTACGGTTGTACATCATCATATTTTGTTATTTGTAAATAATAGAAGTGATACATATTTTATCAATGGACTACTCTTGGATGACATATCGAGTCCCTTGAGATGAGTCACGAGATACCACTGGGTTTACCCTTCCTTTAGGTTTTTTCTCCCCTACTGGATCTCCCCACCCTACTCCCCCACCCTCCCTTCGATATCTCCTTCCCCTATATACGTATGTACATCGACTAAGTACAACAACATACCGTCTTTGGTTGTGTTGTAACATCTCGGTAATAGGAGGTTAATTTTTATTTAAATTTTGTTCGTTTTTTCTCCCCTATATACATATGTATATCGACTAAGTGAAACGGTATGTCATCTTCGATGGTGTTGCAACATTTCGTTGATATGAGGTTGTTTTTAATTAAATTTTTTTCTTCCTTGAGTCCAGGACGTGTGTGGGACGAGTAATAGTCGTTGAGACGGGAACTTTGTAACGATATTTTGAGGAGTGGTCTAGGAGGGGACCAACCCTATGTGTCAAAACTCCCGTACTTGGACGACACAGGGGAAAACGGACCGTTTCGTCATTTCACTAAGAAAAGATGTAGTTGAGGGAACAGGGGGGTGGTTAAATGATAGAAAATGTATCTCAAACACACAGTCCCTAGACCCTCGTCAAGTCTGGGGCCCGAGTCCAGGGACCCGGGTCCCAGTTCTAGTTCTACACCCGACCCCGACGTCAGGAACCTCCTAGGTACATCGACAACCGTCCTCGGAGTCAAGGAACGGCACACCGGGACAGACACCACGACGCACCTACTGGAGTATCGAATTCTACCTTTCATAATTACCACTGGTCAAAAGGAGACTCACTCACTACATTCTTATCACGTACGGAAAGTCCTGGACAAGTGATCTCTACCGGGTCCCCTCCACTTCACCCTAGGTGGAAAACTCCCCTAACACGTTCTTGAACACCTTACAAACTTAGGTGTCACTCGACACGTTGATCTCGGGGAGGGACGACCGTGGGAGAACAGGGGTGTATCTCCATTGACGACACTCTCAATCTACAAATGTGAGTGACGCAAACAGTCGCGTCGGTACGGACACTCAAAAGGGTAGAACGTCATACTACATTGACTATAGTTTCACACACAAAAAAAGACATCGAACGGAAAAGACGACGTAGAATCCACACACTCTAAGTAGGGACCCTTTTGCACATCGACAACAAAGCCTGGAAGAGCTACCACGTACCCCAAAGTAACATCCTTGCACTACATTGGACAGACAAGAGGTAACCACCTACAAGTCCACGAAGGGTCCAAGAACGACAATGTCTGTTCCGACAATCCTTATGGGTCACACAGAGATGTACTGGTACTCGGTCTAAACGGATCTTATAAATCGCTCCGACCATTAACAACGTCCTCTGTCATGTGCTCAGAAGGACAAAAGACTTTCGTCGTTTTAAACAAAAGACTTCTCACAGAGGACAACTCGTCAGGCCGGTCAAAACGCACACACACACACACGCGCACGACGAACAGGATAAGGAACTGCTGTGAATGATAACAGTCTACAAATTTTAAAAACAGTCAGACCATCCCTTTCCCAGAATCAAATGTAAAGAGACGGACGGTCACTCCAACTGGTAGAAAAGTATATAAACATACTTTAAAATATATATATATACAAATTACATAAAAATAAGACACTTAATCTAAGTACAGTGAATGAGTAAAGGATTTAAGAAAATTTTTATAAACACAACCCAGAATCAACGTCACGTGCACGAGAAGTGACACCGTGAGTCCGGTGAGAGATCAACACCGTACACCCGAGATCTCGTGCACCCGAGTCATCAACGTCGAGTGTCCGAATCGACGGGACACCGTACACCCTAGAATCAAGGGGCTGGTCCCTAGTTTGGACCCTGACGACGTAACCTTCCGTCTAAGAATTGGTAACCTGGTGGTTCGTTCAACGGTAAAAACCTAAGAATGACTAAAGAATTACTAGTAAGAAACCCGAATACATGGTATTTACAGAAGAGGAAAAGAAGGAACGACTGTATTACACCCTCGATTCTCATACCTGCGCCCGCGATTCACGGTCACAATTTGGGGTCGGGGTCGTGAAGGACACACTGAAGTTAGTAAAAATACTCGGAGTCAAAGGGGTGGACATTTTACCCCGACTACTAGTACAAGTGATGGAACGTCACCACGACCCTCCTAATTTTCCAGGGGTGGACACTTCGTACTCACGGACAGGACCACTCGTGTCCTACCTACCTTATTGGGAACGACGCGGTCCGGGGCACCTGGCACACCTGTAGGGTCGTAGAACGGGCCTCGGGAGGTCTCACGACACAGGAGGAGACTATACTAACGTCCGTCACGAACAGAGACCAAGGACCGCAGACCTACTGGGGGGTGGGGGTGGGTGGGTCGTAGGAACTCGACGGACTTATCTTTTACTTTAGGGTCGTAGGGAGGTCCCCTGACGACAGTCCCCCAACCTTCCGTAGTTCACGGAACGTCGTTTTTATCTTCGGAGAAAACGAATCCTTCCTTATCATCACTCCTCTCGGTCCAACTGTGTCCGACCCTCCCGAGCAAGGTTAGGGGACGAGGGTGGGATACGGTCGGTCCCAGACACGTCTGGACCACCTGACGAAAGACGGAACCGTGACTCAAGACCAGCAAATATAGAATCACAGGTTAACAGGAAAAGAAGGGGTTTCGGTCCGTTCCTCAGGTACTGTATCCTGACCAAATTATAGTTCGTAGTGATCCCTTTGCACAGTCCTAATGTTTCAACACTTGTGGGGATAGTGCTTCTCGTCCCCCTCGAAACGAAGTCAGGAGCCAGCGGTAGATGACGAACTCCAGTTGAAATACCTTCTACTCCCACGACAGCCCAGTCCTGTACAACTAAGTTGGGGTCACAATTGGTGAATCGAACTCTGACATACTCCTCGAGGGTCCAAATAAATCATCTTGGGGCTCCCTCCTAAAATGTATTTCGTTTGTATCTCTTTCTCTATGACTTGTAGTCTCGGTCAAACCCAAACGTCGTCTAAAGACCTCAAACTGTGTTTATCTTGGTGGTGTGTAGAAACGACGGTTGAGACGGAAGTCCCACCAGAGAGTCCGGGGTCCTCCCCTTTGTTTCTCGGGGGAACCCTCTTGTCAGGGAAGAGTAATTTGAGTAGTGTATCTTTCAGAGGCACAACCTTAGGCCTCGTCCTTCACTCCTTAGACCCTTGTCTTACAATCGTAGGAACTACGGACGGTGGAGGTCCGAAACTTTTGATTTGAAAGTTCTCACCTCCCACACTGATAAAATTACCATAACTAAACACACAATAGGAATTAAGTCATAAAATTCTCCCACAAATCTTCGGTGGAAGAGTTTATTTTGTTAACGAAAAGTTTGAACCTCTGGTAACTTCAACCTAAAGTTTCGGTCAGAGAAGGGGTCTGTAAACATTTTTACTCTTAGAATTCCAAACTTGAAACTAAGATTTCTGTGTTGAAGAATGGGTCTTCCTCGTTTTATTATGGACACCCACAAATATAGTTATTTATCTTAATAATCTTAATAATAAACTTCTGAATGGGAACGTAGAGCGATCTCCTGTTAAATTCTAAAAATGAACACTTGTAGGGTAACCACGGGTAGGTACCTCGTAGAGTTGAAATGGTAGTGAGACAGGGTCGGGACTCAGGAGAAATATGTTACTGGGCCCGACACAGGGGACGCAGGTAGACCGAATCTCCTGGACCTCGGGGAGAGACTCCAGCAGGGGATAAAGGGGTGTCAGTGATCAGACACCGACCAAGAACCCTGGGGTTAAGAAAGGGACGGAACAATACTCTGACGACAGGAGCTGACTGTGACGGGGGTCCTTCGTCGTCTGGGGGTCTGGGGTTGGTTCGGGGTGAAGGGTTAAGGTAGGACACCAAGGTCAGTGTGGGTTCCCCTGTGTCCGGTAGAGTGACGAATGGGGTCCCGTCGAATCGACTCAACGTCTCGGTCCAGGGTCTCCGGTGGAACTCGGTACCGAATGGACGGTCTACGATTGGAAACGGTCGACTGACAGACGAGAAACTCCTTCGGCTCATATTCGTTCAGGGCACAGGTGTACCCGACCGGACTCTGTCGTTACGTTCACACTTGGAGGTAAGGTCCGAAAGGGAGTACGTTTCCAGGACGATCAGAATGTTTGTGGACTCAAATTCCCGACGACGTCAGTAGTCGGACCCTGGTGTCCTCAGTGTGGACTCGACTGACACCACATGACGGAGACTATATGGACTAGCACCGGTACCACGAGACGTGTGTGGGGAGGGTTGGGGGGCGGGTCCCGAAGGTGAGTCACACCGACCTCAGGAAGCAGTCGTTCACTAAAGACCTCGGACCCAATAATGACGAGTAGTGTAGGGTGGATAAGAAGGGGTGTCGTAGGGTTCAGAGGGAGGTGGACCCACGGGTCCGGGATCGGCGAATGTTTCGGGTCACAACGGTCAAATTGAGTTCCTTTAAGTAAGTCGGTATCGAGTGCCCAGTCGACCTCTTTCTTTAAACTAAGACCCGTCACCCAGCCACCAAGACGACACGGCTACAAAGGTCCGTCTGAAGGGTAAAGACAACACCTGTCCACTGAAGACAGAGGACGAGGAACAGGGGTCCACGCAGAGTCCTGTCGAGGGTCCAGACCCTCAGACACTTCGACACCCTAAACGCAATTGAAACGCTCTTTTTCGAATACTTTCAACCAAAACTGGGAAGAGGGTGGTTGTGACGGGAAAGAACACAAGGGTCCCGTCGGAGAGGACGACACCACCCCTCCGAGGACACCCGTCCGGACAG
This sequence comes from Capra ibex, assembly GCA_006410555.1. Taxonomy (NCBI): domain Eukaryota; kingdom Metazoa; phylum Chordata; class Mammalia; order Artiodactyla; family Bovidae; genus Capra; species Capra ibex. Next base: position 24,047,939 of record SJYO01014747.1, read on the forward strand.
ATCCCGGTACCGGTAAAAGGTCTAGGGGAAAGGGTTGTCGGACCCGGTGGTGGTCCGGAGGTCCTAGAAAGACCTGGGCCTGAGAGGGTGACTAAGGGGACGACATAATAGTTTTCGTCGACTAGTGGAAGTAGTCGTTTAGACACTTGGTAGCTCAGAGTCCTTATAAATCTTAAACAAATAAGGATTCACAGACCTTTGCACTGTAAAGTATACGGAACAAACACAGGTTAAATAATGGTCTTCACACGTGCACCTTAGTGCTCCTGGGAGACTCCCGTCATTCCACCGTAGACACTCTTTTAATTAATGAAGAGTTTGGTCTATGGTTACCGACGTCGGGGTCATAAGTGCCCTCCTAGTTTAGAGTACCACAAACTTCAGTCCGCCGACTTCCCGAAACCAACCGTCACAACAGACACGGACTTAAGACGACACTCGAATGTCGACCACCCGTCTCCGGACGGAAAGGAAAACGTGACCAAGGCTCCCGTCCCCCGGGTCGGGGTCTCCTAGGTCAGTAGTTCTACACCTGTCCTTCACAGAGGTGTCTCAGAGGACCAGAGGACCCTGAAGGACAGAGGTCAGAGTGGTCCCTTCGACCCGAGTCCTACTGGATTTTTGGGTGGTCGGACACGGAATTGACTGGTACATCTGTCACTCACCGACGCACAAAATTAGACACAGGACTCAAGGGTCGGACCTCCAACTACCGTACTCTCCTACTCCCCCAATAAGGTCCTAACCGTTTTCTCGTCTAAGACCATAAAGACAGGTTAGTGTGTACTGGGTTTCCCTGTCTCGTCCACCGGGCGCGACCGACGTAGAGCTCCCCTACCCATCTCTGGACCCTGTACACAAACCATGTTCCTCCTCACCGGCCGAGTATGTATGTACCGACTCCTCTCGGACTTACAAGGTTTGGAGACCCAAGTAAGACCGACGACACGGACCGGTCCACTACCCACTTGATTCTCGTTTAGTCCCTCCACTGTCACCTACGGACTCCGGAAGGACCTACGGGGGTGGGTGCTGAAACGACCTGAACAGAAACTCTACTCGGCAGATAGCCCTCTGTGTCCAGTACTTTTATTGTGTCGAGACAATATCGGCCGTGTTCGGTCCCCGGGGGTCTCCCACCCTTCTCCCGTGACGGTGTCCCCTTTCTTTTAAGCATAAAAGAAATCTCTTCTACTCTTCACCGTGACCCAGGTCTGACATCCACTGGAACGACGACTCAATGTTACGACGACCCTTTTACTCTCTTCTGTTTGTGCTTTCCTTACGATTACTTATCGTCACCGGTCCTCGGGCCTCGGGACTGTGGGGTGGTAGGTGTTCCCCACGAGCGCACTCCGGATATTTATCTGTCAATTTTGGCCTACGATTTAACTCGATTCTACACCCGGACGAAGGAATGCATTCCTCGGCCCACGGCGACCGACAGGAAGGTTTCACGAAACTGCCAACCCACAGAAACATCCCTTGTAACCCCTCGTCCACCCCACGAGTCTGATGTCCACCTACTGTGACGAGAAAACTCCCTGAGTGTCCACCCTCCGTCCCCACGTCACCTCCCTCTCGACCCGAGACCCTAGGGGGTCCGTGAAGACCCGGACCTCCCTACCCTCTACGACCTAAAGACCCACTCCCCGGGAAGGTGTCGGTCACCACAGTCCCTACCACCACCGACCTCCTCCCTTCCCTCCCTCCCTACCCACGTCCCCTGAGGTCGGATACGACCTCCGAAGAACTGGGAAGAAACGGGAGGAACCAGTGTTGACGGATCTCGACCCCACCCCCTACGGGTCCCTCCTGGCGCTGGAAAGACTCACTGGACGAACTCCAGTGTCTCGTTTGGACCTTGTGTGGTTCCTTAACTCCGGGGAGAGAACTGAGGGTCCCTCCTAAGAACGACGACCGGTATTATATATCACTGAAAAAAAAAGACCGATATGGTACGTAGTGTACCCTAGAATCAAGAGACCGGTCCCTAACTTGTGTCCCGGGGACACAACCCTCTCACATCAGAATTGGCGACCTGGTGGTCCCTTCAGGGACCTGTACTGGAAATCATGCTCGTGATTGGTGGTTCAGTGAAGGAGGACCTCCCCAACCTACCACCCCAACCGTCTTCCTTCTCGTTCGACAACTTCGACGGCACCGGGGTCCACCACAAGAGGTCCAAAACACCCCAAAGTGGAAGTAGGGAGGACATTCCACCAAGGGTGACGGGGATAAAATGTGTACTACCTCGACTCCGACTGTGATGCTTACTTGAACTCTCCGTCGTCTTCGTGAACGGGAACCTTTCTTTGTCTGCTCCCTCCGTTTGTAGGAACGAAGGGTCCCCCACGATCACCATTTCTTGGGCGGACGGTTACGTCTTCTACATTCCCTGTGTCCAAGCTAGGGACCCAGTCCAACTAAGGGACCTCCTCCCTACCGTTGGGTGAGGTCATAAGAACGGACTTCTCAAGGTACCTACCTCCTCGGACCGCCCGATGTCAGGTACCCTAACGTTTCTCAGTCTGTACTGACTTCGCTAAATCGTACCTACGTACGTGTCTCACCTCCGATCGTCGAATACCAGTACACTGAACTAGTGGCACACCGAACCAGTGTAACACCTAGAACCAGTGTCAACCTCGTAGACGTTGGTAGAGCCCCGACCGGGTAGTAAAAGAAAATGTAGATCTGGTTCCGTAGACGTGACCTGGTTAAAACCCACTGGGGGTCTTAGGGGTCAATCGGTAACCGGTCTGGAGGACAAAAGGGGTTTCTTCCTGTGGTAGGGGACTGACGTCTGGACCCCGGTCCCACTTCCATCTGAGGGACTGGTCGTGTCGACAAGTGCTCTACGATGGTCCTCCACCCCACGGCCCCTCCTTCGGCGGTAACGGTACCAAAACCTTCCTTGTTTCTTTAAGGAAATAATGAATGAGACAGAAGTCGGTTTACTCTCCCTCTTTTCCGTAAACCTACACTGTAAAGTGTGGTCCTTTGGGCAGGAGAACGGGGTGGGGGTCGAGGGGTAGGTTCCAGTAGAGGACGGGGTGTACTTGCGGGTAGGTTGGGTACCGGACCGCCAGGACTGATGAAACTGAGAAACCGAAAGAAGAGGTCGAGCGTGAACGCTTCACGGGAGACAATTTCCTCTGGTACTTTGGATTTCAGGAGAAAGGACAAGAAAAGGACTTTGATACGACGGCTCCTCCTTCCCACCCGACCCTTCGCCAGTCCCCTCTCCTCTCCACCGGACGGAAGAGAGAGTAAGGAAATTAGAGGAAAGTAGGGGGAGGTCGGGGGTGAACGTGTGGGTGGAGAAGACTGTCACAGGGTCTTATGACGAAGACGGTTGATCACCCCAGTTCGAAACAACACCCTTTTATGTATAAGTACTCCCGAAACTCCTCGAAGTAACTTTACGACTGTCGGAGAGGTCGGTCTCGTTATGTATTCGGTAGCGAAATAAACAGGTTGTGCTACAATTCCGTTACTAGTACACTACTTACCGGTTTCTTTGTAAAATTAATAAACAAAGTCCCACTAAAGACTAGTAGAGTAATCTTAATCTTAGTCAAGTGAAAGGGTCCATAAGTTTCGGAGAGTGAGTAAATTTAAAGATATGGGTTTCCTCGAGAGACATCCCCGTGGTTACAGTAAAGACTTTGGTTTCATTAAAGGAGAAAAAAGAGGACAAAATAAGGTCTTTCTAACGTAGTGGTCCTCCCAAAAGTCCTGGAATGGTTTGGCGAACAAAAACCATTCTTAACTCTCCAATGGAACGTACCACACACACCCCAAACCGAAGACTGGACACACTTTGTCAGCAAAATAATGAATGAGACGTCTCCCAACGACGTCCACCTCGACATGTCGACAGGCCAAGAAGTGAAGGACCCATCGATCCAGACACACACTTCATACTTTCACAATCAGGGAGTCGACACAGACTGAGAAACACTGGGGTACCTAACATCAGGTGGTCCGAGGAGACAGGAAGTGGTAGAGGGTCTCAAACGAGTTTAAATACAGGTGACTCAGGTACTACGGAAGGTTGGTAGAGTAGGAGACAGTGGGGGAAGAGGAGGACGGAAGATAGAAAGGGTCGTAGTCCCAGAAAACGTTACTCAACCGAGAAGTTTAGTCCACCGGCTACATAACCTCGAAGTCGTAGTCAGGAAGGTTACTTATAAATCCTGTTTAAAGGAAATCCTAACTGACTAAACTAGAGGAACGACAGGTTCCCTGAGAGTTCTCAGAAGAGGTCGTAGTGTCAGGCTTTCGTAGTCACGAAGCTACGAGTCGGAAGACTCCCGGCTTCTTGACTTCTTTTATTTTCTGGATCACCTTATAATAACATAGAACTTTATAGTAATCTTATAGTTACTATACTGTTAACTGTTCTTCGACTCGAGGGAATCGCTAACGTAAGGGGGTGGACGTCACACGTCCTGTCAGTAAATTCACTTATGTGACTAGTCACAAGAAACGTCTTTTCATAGAAAGAAGAAGTTCTCTTTTCCTGTTGTTCTACCTATAAAAATTGACTATCAATGCGGTCTTACTTAGAGACCCTCCTCTAGACGTCTCTCTTCTCTGAACCCACATAAATGAAAAGTTGACGTTCCCTTTGTAGGACAGACATTGAAATCTTATGATGAAGAGTCTCGCACGGACGACAGAAAAGTGTCTATAGAAACACTTACACGAAGGTGAGTTTATCTTCAACCCCCGACACAAGATAAAAAAAAGGGGACCTCTTAATGTAAGACCCGAAGTGATAAGGATACTGTGAATATGTTGTCCGGGAGCTCCACACGTGTCCAGGCAGTCTTTTCTGGTAATTATAATCGTTGCAGAAATTCTCTTAACCGTGATTTCCAAAAAAAATTAAAAAGAAATGAATAAACAAAATAAAAACCGACGTGGTCCAGAACCAACAACTCCCCTGAAAGAAATCAACTCCGTTCACCCCCGATGAAAGCGCAACACCACACTCCCGAAGAGTAACACCACCGACGAGCAACGTCTCGTGTTCGAGATCCGAAAACCCGAAGTCATCAACGCCAAGGGTCCGAGATCTCGTGTCCGAGTTCTCATCACCATGTGCTCGAATCAACGAGACTCCGTACACCCTAGAAGGGTCCGGTCCCTAGTTTGGTCACAGAGGACGTAACCGTCCGTTTAAGAATTGGTGACCGGGTGGTCCCTTCAGGATTCGGTGTGACTTCGGACGGAACACGAAATGACGGACTGGCGACCAGAGAGACACCCGAACAAGTTGTGTCTCTCATTGGGAACCAGACTGGGAAGCGTTACAGGTGGGGTTAAGGAGCACCTAGTATCTACCAGTTCTTCAGACACTAACGTACATCGAGACCAAAGACTGTGAAAATCTTCGAGTAACAGGAATAGACAAGTCACTCCTGAGTATTGAGCCCCTACACCAGGACTCTTTCTTGGTGTACTGTTTACCCCTCCCGTATCGGGTACTTTCGAGGGGAACGACGGTGAAGGAAGAGTCTCCTCCGTCTCTCGTCGACGATGTTAACGAAGGGGCGGAACCACACACACAAGAGTGCGTGAACTGTGCGGACGAGACTGTGGTTGAAAAGAAAAAAAATTCAACGTACAATCCTCTCTTTTTTTTAAGTAGTTGTGGAAAAAAAAATTTTCTACCTTTACAAAGTTCTTTTATCGTGAGACTCGGCGATGAGTCTCGGGTCGTATTAAATACACTAATTTACTATCCTTCAATCGGTAAAGAGATACATTCAAAATAATTACTACAAGTCTACATCGATTAATATACGTGAAGATTAATTAATGTACTCACAAACGTGACCGGAAGAAATTGACACAAGTCACCTCAGGGTCCTCTACCAGGGGTTTTATCACCGGATACAAGTCTAGACTGACCCCTGTGTGACACACATGGTACGGGGGTGGGGCGGGGGCGGGGCCCAGGGTCTCTCGGTATAATTTTCGGAACTGATCAGAACGTTCTTTCGTTGAGTAATTTAAGACGGATTACGTAGTAAAAGGTTTGAATAAATATGGTGAACGTGAGGATCTAGGTGGTCTTTTACGATAAATTTCAGTCTTGTTAAGATTGTGGGATCGAACCCGAGTCTGACGAACTATTGTATATAACAAACCAAAAACAAAATTAAAGGAAAATTCAAAAAAATAAAATATAAAAATTATAAAACAAGTACCACCCAGAATTAACGTCATTTGTCCAAAAGAGATAAACGTCCGAAGACAAAAACACCACATGTCCGAGACCTCATGTGCCCGAAAGATTAACACAGTGTTCCCGAATCCACGGGGTACCGTACACCCTAGAATCAAGGGACTGGTCCCTAGCTTGGGAACAGGGGACGTGTCCTTCCTCCTGAGAATTGGTGATCTGGTGGTCCCTTCAGGGGTCCCACACATACAAATACCTCGGTTCGGAAGTCAGAGAGGTTTGTTGTGACGACCCCAGAAGGGCACCCCGTCCAACAGGAGGTTTCTCGACACAAAAGCATATCAACACCAACGGTGTCTGAGTGGACTCTGGTAGTACATACCAGGAAGTCAACACATGTGTACACGTCCCTTTACACCCCTACCGTACGGTCGGGAAGTCCCCCCGACAGTTCTACTTCTCATCAAGAACCTACACGGAGGGGGGAGGACGGACCCGGGGAGACACCGTCTCTGGGAGTGAAGGTCCCTTCCGGTACAGTAACTGGTACAGGACCGGAACCCCAAGTCTCGACCCTGAGTCGAGGGTCCCTCCAGGATGACCCTCTCCGTTTCCCTCGGGGACGTGAGACCACTAGTCGACGACCCCCTACACAGACCACGAGACCACCGGTGCATGGAAACACAATCCCTCCACTTCTCCCCTGGGGCCCCCTCCACTGGTTAGTCACATCGACCAACACGTCCTCCTTCACGGAGAACCGACGAATAGAACTTCCCACTCTCGTGTAAGGACCCTGTCTCTCCCTCCCTCCACCCCGTCTTGGACCGGACTGTTCCTGCCTCTTCGCCCTTCCACTCTATCGTCCCGTCTGGCGGGATAAATCTACCTGTACCTTGGACCGTCCCAAAGTGGTCCCCGGTTGCGAACCCTACTCACACCTTCTGTCCTCGGTCCCACTTGACCGGGATGTCTGCGGAGAACACCGGGGCCCCCCTCTGCTACACCGGCTTTCTTTCCGACACCCCACCTCCTTCCCGGGCTCCCCTTGGAGAACCCCTCCTCATACGCCTCCCAAGACCCCTTTCTCACCAGTCACTCCCGTCCTCCACCCTGGAGCTCCCTTTCGTCCAGTGGAACCTCCACCCTTTCCTAACAACCTAAGGTCGAAGTCCTTCCTACCCCCTCAAAAACTGTGCACCTACCTTCGTCTCTCAGTCCGGTGCTCACCCCCACCTGAGTCACACTCGGACTCCCCTGGTCGGTCTTTCACGTTCCTTTGGTCCCCCTTTCTCCCCCGAACCCTGAGAGACCGACACCGAGCCACTACCGACGGGTCTCTGGCTCTTCCTAATATTTTCTGTGTCACTTACATCCGAAAAAGAAGACGTACCTTTGACGGGTTCTTCGGGCCCTCTCCTCTCACACTTGTCACCCTTGTTCTATAGGAAGTCACTCTTACCTTCTAATACAAGTCACACCAGGTCCCTACTTCACCACCCACATTCCTGCGTCGCTCCTCCCACCTCCCTATTCCCTGACCACTCCTCTCTTAGGTCCCCAAAGATCCACACTAGAGCAGAGAGAGACCCTTCATCTCGGTTCGGGTTCTGTAGTCTTTCCTTATGGACTCTACGTTTATGTAGGTCGTGGACACAAGGAGAAAACTTACTTACAGAGGTCCGCACCGGTCCCGTGAAACCCTGTCACGGCACTGAGTGGAACCCAACGAACACTCTCAGCAGGGGTCTCTACTGGCGGTCATAATAAAAGTCGGTACTTCTGCGGCCGCATAGACACGCTGGAGGGGTTCAGGACCGACTCCTTCTCGCTGCGAGAAACCCTTCACACAGACAAAAAACAAACAGCTATGGGTCAGAACGGTCGCGGTGAAGCCCAGGACGTCGGTTCGTCTCCGTAGCACACCACCCTCGCGACGCTTCGAACGGTCGGACTCTGGACAGGGAACGGTTTCTTTTAATTGAGAGCGGACCCTCTGGCCCTCTAACGTGAAATCTTTTTAGATAGTCGATACGTCTGACCAATCGAATCCCTATTTAGGACTAAAGGAGAGGAAGAGAGTTCGAAGACACCCCCAACTCCCCCACCAACATCTAACCCGACCTCAAACGTCGTAAGGTCGACACGGGTACAATTGACGTTCCTCAGACAACCCGAGACCTTCGGGGGTACCGGACCCGAGGAGACACTCTAGGATACGCCCGTGTCTCGTCGGACCCTCGTCGGGGGAACGAACACTAAGGGGAAGAGAGACGACGAAGAAGGTTGGGGGAGGGGAGCCGACCAGGTCTTCGTCGGTCACGTGAGGAGAGGACCCGTATCGAGACACGGTCCGTCTGTATCTTCATCCGAATTAGTCTCAAAGAAGTCAAGACATTCACCTCCAGAACTAAGGACGAAAGGTCTCTCCTTCTACCGAGTACCTGTACTCCAGAATCTGTGAACCCGACTCGACCGAGACGACCCTTACCGCAGTACTCCCCTCGGTCGTCGTCCGGAGGACCCACCCAAGACTCCGTGGGTGGTGGACGTCGATACCAACGGGTTCTAGTGTCAATCACGAGGATCCTCCCTCCCCGGGGTCTCTCTAGGACCCCGGGTCGGGACGAGACTACCTTTCAACGAAACGGGGGACTTCGTAAAAACAAAAGAGTAGGACATTTCCTGAACCCTGTCCCGTCCCCCCTTCGAATTACCCATGTCCCAAGTAAACATGTTCTACTTCCCTCGAGCCCCCTACGTACCCCACCACCAACGTGTTACCACACTTACGTGAGCTACCGTGACTTGACACGGGAACTGTCACCAGACCTACCATTCCAAATACAACACAAATAAATTGGTGTCAAATCTTTTGTTTTCGCTCTTTCTTGTGTCGTACATCGATCATTTGCGAGTGAGTGACTTGTCCGGGCCAGCACCTCTGTAACCGCGCATATCTAAGAGGGGTGTTAAGTACGAGACTCAAAGGCGGGGGTAGAGAGACCCTGAACCAAAAGTCGGAGAACGAGTAGGGGGCGTTACAGTAACAGTGACAGAGACAGGAAGAAGGTCAGACCGGGTCGACGACAGATCCCATCAAAATGGTCCTACCTCGCACACACATACACATACACATATATCCACACACACGTTGACAAAAATCAAGTGTGGAAGAATACCTTCCTATTAACGAAATGTCGTAAAACAACAAAGGACAGTTTATAGTTGTACTTAGTCGGTATCCACATGTATACAGGGGAGAGAGAACTTGGAGGGAGGATAGAGGGAGGAGTAGGGTAGGAAGATCCAACTATGTCTCGGTGACAAACTCAAGAGACTCAAGTGTGGAAGAACTATACACACACCACAGTCCCAAGTCAATACACTAACTAAAAACTTATAATTTGTAATGTAAGACCTGATTTACGTTGACTTAACACTGTATATTAAAAACATATATTTGACTAAACTGTCAAAAAATAACAAAGAAACATTTGACAAAGTTTCACTGAACGGAAAGTAAAACATAAGTATATTGTAGTTCAAGTCCAAACCCATAGTTCCAGTACCACCGGTAAATTTCACTCAACCCTTCACATATAAGAAAATACAAGGGACTTTCTAAAACCCATTATGACCACAAAACAACAAACTAAAACAAAAACACTGACAACCTTCTTAAGTTAACCCTTAGGTGACCCTAGACTTCAATAAACTATTCTCCTTTCTCCTAAAATTTAACGTCTAAGTTAAAGAAATCATTTATGACCTGGTAAACCTAAAAACAAAGAAGATCACAGTCTAAACGATTCAAAACAAAGTCATTGAACAAGTAAAGGATTTTTAACAGTGTTGATAATCACAATTCAACAAGTATTATAGGTAATAATATAAAATGTTCATAGGTGGAAAGAAAGGACTATGACATTAAACACATGAAAGGGAGACAGAGTGGAAAATAAAGAATGGAAATCATTTATGACCTAGTAAACCTAAAAACAAAGAAAATCACAGTCTAAACGATTCAAAACAAAGTCATTGAACAAGCAAAGGATTTTTAACAGCGTTGATAATCACAATTCAAATTCCGGTCTGGGGCCTCCGGTACTACCCGGCGGGGAGGAGAGGAAGGGCGGCCGCCCCCTCCAGGGATTGCCTTCCTTGGAGGGTCTAGGGTCCCTGCTTACTGTTGTTGAAGGGGTCGATTTCGACGGGGTGGGGTCGGTGTGTCTTCCTAGACAGTCGGGCGCTGCGGAACCGGACCGGTGGATAACCTTGGGAAGGTAGATCGGACTGGTAGGGAGCGTTGTTTGCATATTTTTGGTGGGGGTTGTGACAGGCCCGCACCTGAAGGAGATGGACGGAGCAAACCCAGGCCCTTGGGGTTAGCCCTCACGAAGGGGTAATTTCGGACAATCTATGAGAAAACTTCTTACGTTACCGTGAGGTCATGAGAACGGACCTTTTAGGGTACCTACCTCCTCGGACCACCCGACGTCAAGTACCCCAGCGATTCTCAGCCCGTGCTGACTCGCTGAAGCGAAAGTGAAAAGTGAAAGTACGGAACCTCTTCCTTTACCGTTGGGTGAGGTCATAAGAACGGACCTCTTAGGGTCCCTGCCCCCTCGGACCACCCGACGGCAGACACCCCAGCGTGTCTCAACCTGTGCTGACTCCGCTGAATCGTCGTCGTCGTCGTCGTCGTCGTCTGTGAGAAAACCACAGGACCAGCAGAAATGGATTGTAAACCACGGGTTGCACCCCGAGCTTGGGTGCTGGGACCCTAATTCTCAGGGTACGACATGGCTGCGGTTTACAATCCATTTCTACCGGTCCTGTGGTTTTCTCACAGATTGTCCGAAATTACCGCTTCGTGAGGGCCCGCCCCAAGGGCCTGGCTTGCTCCGTCCAGCTCCTTCAGGCGCGGGTCTGGCACAACCCCCACCAAAAATATACAAACAACGTTCCCTACCAGTCCGATCTACCTGCCCCCAATCCTATCCAGCGGACCGGCTCCGCAGCGCCCGACTGTCCAGGAAGATACACCGACCCCACCCCGCCGAAATCGACCGCTTCACACGACAGTAACCAGGGGCCCTAGACCCGCCAAGGAAGGCAATTCATGGAGGGGGCGGCCGCCCTCCCTCTCCTCCCCGCCGGGTAGTACCGGGGGCCCAGCCCGGAATGTAATTCAACAAGTATTATAGGTAACAATATAAAATATTCATAGGTGGAAAAGAAAGGACTATGACATTAAACACATGAAAGGGAGAGAGAGTGGAAAATAGTCAGAACGATTCCGAAATATATAAATTAGAGGGGTGAGTTTTCAGTAGTACACCCGAACCAACTAAAAAGAGACAACGTGTAAATAAAAGATAAAATAAAAAATGGACGGGATGTAAGTAAAAGAAGGAAATGGAAATAAACTCCAAATTAAACAACCAGAAAAGTTTCACGGACACACGAGTCAACGAGTCAACGTAGGCTGAGAAACACTGGGTACTTGATACCGGGTGGTCCGAAGGGACAGGTATCCTAAAAGGTCCGTCCTTATAACTTCACCCAACGGTAAAGCAAGAGGTCCCCTTAGAAGGACTCGACCCCTAGCTTGAGCACAGAGAACGTAGAGGAAGTGACCGTCCTTCTAAGAAGTGGTGACGTGGTGGACCCTTCGGATCATTTACCTATGGGTCTAATAAATAAAAAAGTCACAAAAAACAAAAGATTATTTCCTTAAATTCTAATATGTAAGGGAATATCCGGAGGAAATTGTCATTAGATAAAAAAAAATTAACACCATTTTGTGTTTTGTAATTTTAAATGGTAGAATTTTTTTAAAATTCACATGTCAAGTTATTCCATTTGATATAAGTGTAACAACCTTTTGAAATAGAGGTCCTGAAAAAGAAGGACGTCTAGACTTTGTGACATGGACAATTTTTTATTGAGGGGGAAAAGGGAGAATGAGGGTCAGTGACCGTTGGTGACAAGATGAAACACAAAGATACTTATACTGATAAAATCTTTGGAGGATACTCACCTTAGTATGTCATAAACAGGAAAACACTAACTAAATAAAGTAAATCGGACTACAGGAGTTCTAAGTAGGTATAACATCGAACCTAGTCTTAAAGGAAGGAAAAATTTCCGACTTATTATAAGGTAACACTCCTATACGGTGTAAAAGAAACAGGTAAGTAGGTAGTTACCTGTCCACAAGAAAGGTGGAAAACTTATGACACCTATCAGGTCGATACTTATACTCACACATTGATAAAAAACTGTACACCATAAAAGTAATAATTGGTCATGTTTTACAAAAATTCCAAACACAAATACAAGAAAAATCAATCAACGAGTAAGTACGGGCTGAGAAACATTGGGACACTTGACATCGGGTGGTCCGAAGAGACAGGTCTCCTAAGACGTCCGTTCTTATGACCTCACCCATCGGTAAGGGACATAAGACAGATAATACAAGACAAGACAAATATCCAATAAAACTTCACCAAGTAGGGGTTTATAGACGTATAAAAGATCAATATAAAAATAAATAAAGACCACATTAATGTGACATTAGTCTTTGTATAAGAAACACTAAAGTTGTAAAACTTTAAACAAATCTGAGTAAAATCAGAACAGATGGTACACTAATTAAAACTGTATTAAAAGATACACATAAACATACATGAAGGAGTAATATCATTCAAAATAAACAATTACTCCTGTAAAAACCGTTGATACACCCACAAGAAACCTTCCTGACTATGATTTCGACTTTGAGGTTATGAAACCGGTGGAGTACGCTTCTCAACCGAGTAACCTTTTCTGAGACTACGACCCTCCCTAACCCCCGTCCTCCTCTTCCCCTGTTGTCTCCTACTCTACCGACCTACCGTAGTGGTCGAGCTACGTGTACTCAAACTCACTTGAGGCCCTCAACCACTACCGGTCCCTCCGGACCGCACGACGTCAAGTACCCCAACGTTTCTTAGCCTGTACTGACTCGTTGACTTGACTTGACTACCACAAGTTTAGATTAAGATGAGACTTAAAACAAACGAATAAAATTTGGTAAATGACTTTCTTCACATAATTTTTCATAGGGTATCACTAAAGTCTAAACAGAAAAACTCAAACCAAAAAAGGAGGGAAATATTTCAAACTCTCGTATATTGAATCATACGTATGTCAATTTAAAATTTGAATGTTAAATAAGGATCGTCCAACGGGAAAAAATAGTTCTAAAAATTCAAAAAAGGAAATTATTACGGATAAAAGAATGACACTTATAATTACGTTGGTGTGGTTGAAAGTAAAAACCCATTTTTAAAATTTAAATCTTATCAAAACGTAAATGTCTCTTCATCTTTTCTATCATCTCTCTCAAGGGTATATAGGATAAGACTGAAAAGGGACAACAATTGTAGAATGTAAGTGTACCATGTAAACATCGTTCATTTCTTTGTCATAGTTATGTATTAATAATCGGTGTCAAATATCAAGTAATTCAAAAAGAATTAAAAATAGATGACAGGAAAAAGACAAGATAATAAGATAAATTCTATGGTTTAATTTAAATTAGAAGTACAGAGAAATCCATGAAAAATTTTTTGAAAAATAAAACATGACCTCATATCGATTAATTGTTACAACACTACCAAAGTCCACCTATCACTTCTGTGAATCGATATGTACACGTACATAGGTAAGAGGGGTTTAATGGGAGGGTAGGTCCGACGGTGTATTGTAACTCGTCTCAAGGGACATGAGATGTCATACAGGAACAACTAATAGATCAAAAATAAAAATAAAAAACTTGAAAATTAAAACATAACCTCATATCGGTTAATCGTTATAACACTATCAAAGTCCACCTGTCACTTCTTTGAGTCAGTATGTATATGTACATAGGTGAGAGGGGGTTTGAAGGGAGGGTAGGTCCGACGGTATATTGTGACTCGTCTCAAGGGACACGATAAGTCATCCAGGAACAACCAATAGGTAATATTCATATCGTCACACGAAAATCTAACACCACCGAAGAATCCGAAAGGAACAAATACTACTGAAACTGTTAAAAATCTTCATGAGCAGTCCATAAAATCTGATAGGAAGACGAGTCTAAACAGACTATGAGAGGAAGACCAATCAGTCCCGAATATTTGAAACCCAGTCCTCTGACGTATCCCTCGTCACGACAAGATAATTTAGTCCCACGTTGACTGGCGACAATTATAATTGGAACTAGTGGACCCTCAATACGGAGCAGAGGTCCTCCCCCGTCACAGACGTGTTTTATATACCTCCTTAAGACGGGTCCCCAAAAGACGAAAAGAGACCAAATAACAAATGTAACACACTTGAGTTCCTATAAATAAAATATGAAACCTAATATGTCATGACAAAATAAATAACAAGTCTAACAAAGTTGAAAGTGGGAACAGATTATATTTTACAGTCTCAGAACAAAGGAAAGAGAGGTCCTTAAACCGTGGAGTTCAAGAAAAGGGGATTACTTAAAAAAAACCCCCATATCAACGAACTGTCGTAACGTAATCAAAGACGACATGTCGTTTCACTTAGTCGACATACCTACGTATATAGGGAAGAGAAAACCTAAAGGAAGGGTGAGTCCAGTGGTGTCTCGTACCTCATCCTGAAGAGACCACCGAGTCTACCGTCTTTCAAACGGACGTCACATCTTCTGGGCTCAAACTAGGGACTCAACCCTTCTCAGGGACCTCTCCCCTTACCGATGGGTGACTCCATAAGAACGGACCTCTTAGGGTCACTTGTCTTCTCGGACCGTCCGATGTCCGGTACCCTAAAGTTTCTCAACCTGTACTGACTCGCTGAAAGTGAAAGAAAAGACGAACCGGAACAACGGACCGTTGGTGACAAAAGACGATCAAAAGTTGGTAAATACCCACGTGTCGACGGAACCTCTCTTTTCGGTGTGTCCTACGACTCTATTAAAGTCACAAAAAAGTACGAACAGCCCTAGAATCGGGGAGTTCAGGATCGACGAAACCGTCAAGAGACTACGCAGGTATCTTTAACTTTTTTTTTTTTTGTAATTTTCAATGATCAACAATGACCACCCCCCTAATCTGACCATGTTCGACGATGTGGTAGTAGTCTTCATCTGAAAGAGTCCGTGTTGTAAAAATAAGAGGGGTGCCACAGTACCCACTGCTATAGAACTTTATACGAAACATCGGTATGTAGTCTATAGGGTTCATTACGTGTAAAATAAATAGATAAATTTAAAAAAGTTCTCCAAATAAATAAACTACACCTGGTGAAAATTTCAGAAATAACTTAAACAATGTTATAACGGAGATAAAAATACAAAACCCCAAACAAAAAAAAAACCGGTACTCCGTACACCCTAGAATCGAGGGGATGGTCCCTAACTTGGACATGGGAGACGTAACCTTCTACTTGATAATTGGAGACCTGACGGTTCCTTCAGGGACATTACGTATAAAACATACAGTATTTAGTAAGAAACGAAAAGGAAGTAAGAATAGGAACAGTGTTCCCGATATTTTCCTAACAGAAGGTGGAGGAGAAGTTCCGTTCCCTTTTTTATTACTAGAACTTTTATCGGAAATAATATTCGAACGCTACTTTCCTTGTCTACCCTCTTGACACACTTTACCCGAAAAGTCAGAACCCCTATCTCCCGGTCACGTTAATAACCACGTTCTAAAACCAAAAAGGAATTTCTTTACTTTGGAGAGACGGAGCAATTCTCACCCAAACGTCTTCTCGTGACGAAGTCCCGACTCGAAACACTAAGTACACTCGTACAGACCGACACTTTCGTGTCGAAGTTGACCTAGCTCGTCCTACGCATTCTAGAAGGTCCACACCATATCGATTTGGAGCAGAGACGGTGGGATGTGAACTCCAGAAGGTCCAAAGACAGTTGACGTCAAGACTTCTCGACGTCAGAAGCAATAATAGTAGGGACCAACTTGGTCTAGTAACCTTTTAGGGGTGTCTACCTACGAATAGGTGCTTAGCTACTGAAGAGTCAGACTAGTGAGTCAACCGGTGATTAGGTAGAGTAAAACCTATAGGCTGAGTAGTCGTATGAAGTCAAACTCGGTGTCCTTTCAATCCTTTCTGAACAGTACACAGAACAACTTTAAGTCCACATAAGAGAGAGAAATCCCAGAGGGAACGGGTGGTAGCATGTACGGATGAGTCTCTCCTTTGTACCACTCAAAGTATTTGAGTAACAGTCGAGTATTACCGGTACAATTCTTTTAAAAATAACCTCATATCAACGAAATGTTACAACACAACCCTGTTGAAGTGAAAGTCTCTGGTCGGTAGACAGAAAAATCTGAGAAGTAGGGTTTCCCTCGGGACACGATGGGTTCTGTTTTAGACGGAAGGGTAACCTTCATGGATGTTAGGACAAGACATGAGACACGAGGTAGAGGTCTAGGCCTCGGGGCTCCAGTCCCTGGGACCGAACCGTCGGGCGAGGTGGGACGTCACCCGGAGCGTTTCTCCAATCTGTCGTGGGTGTCTCTCTACGGACTGGTATTGTGTCCGTCACCCGTGAGACGTCGACGACACTGCTCCACCCTGGTACTCCTCCAGACTGGATGGTCAAGGACCTCCCTCGTAAAAGGTAGAAATAGGTTCGGTAGGACGAGTCTAGACCGGAACTTTAGGCGTAACGAGAAGGGACAAGTCCTTCCTCTGACTTGACTCCCCCGGTAGTCTCCCGGAGTTCCGTCGATGCTACTTAACACAAATCAGAGAGTCTAGACTTTGGACGTTCGGACAAAAGGGTTCTTCAAGACCTTGAAAATAAGAACTAAGGTTTCTATACTACCGACCTCCCACCCGTCCACCGACCGAAGAACAGGTTACACCACCAGGCGCAAACTAGAGTCTTGTTGTCGTAGTCGGGTTAAGACTGTGGACAATCTTAGTGTCTACACCTATTACCTGCTCACCTGTGTTACTCCCTTCTACTCCCACCCCACTTAACTCTCTAACCCTAGCTGTATATATATGGTGGTACACATTTTACCTAGCGATCACCCTTCAACGAAATATCGCGTCCCTCGAGTCGACCCACGAGACACTACCGTCTCACCACCCTAGCCCCCACCTCTCTCCAGGTTCTCCCTCCTCTATATACATATGTATATCGACTAAGGGACCACCGAGTCCGTCCATTCTTAGGTGGACGTAACGTCTTCTGGACCCAACCCTTCTAGGGGTATAAGAACAGACCCTTTAGGGTACCTGTCTTCTCGGAACCCCCGATGTCAGGTACCCAAGTGTTCCACATCCTGTGTTGACTCGTTGATTGTGAAAGTGTCGACTAAGTGTAACATGTTGTCTTTTCTTATGTTGCAACATTTCGTTGATATGAAGTTATTTTTTTCATTTTAGTCTATTAATGAGTCTTTTTACTCTTTTTTATTTGTTGACCAGTTTTTTTTTTTCTCTCTCTTCTTTTCGTGTGGGAGTCGGGGTGGGTTTACAGGACTTAGTCTTCGAGGTCCCACATCGGTTCTCAAGACGCGAGATCCGAGACTTCACACCCCTGACTGACCACTTCCTGGACGGTCTACGGTCAGTCTCTACGGTGTTCCCCTGTTTTCCCGGTCCCGGAACCCTGACTGATACCTGTTGGCCCGGGATTCACCCAGGGACGGGGTCTGGGCTCTGTCGAGACCCTAGAGACAGGAGTCGACCTCCGGTTCTGGTCTCAGACGACCACTGTCGTGGGGTTGGGTGGGGTTTTAACCGCGGCCGGTGTGGGAGACCCCGTCCACTCTTGGGTCCTCCGATCTCTTCACGGACCCCTAGGAACGGTCTCCGACGGACCAGGGAATAGGGAGTGAGTCAGACGTGTCCCCCTGGGGCGAGGGATGAAGAGGTAGTCGACGGTCGGTGTGTAGTCACTGACGGTCGACTATCGGACCCGTAGGAAAACTTAAAAACAGAACTCTTCAGTTCCCGTCCCGGGAGTAAACAATTCATGGACGTCACATAGGGGAGGAGTCTGAAAAGATCCCAATCTCCAAAGATCCTCTACCCCTCCACCCCCGCTTCCCCTCCCACACACACAAACACACACACACACACGCGCTCGTACGTGAGTGTGTGCACAAACTTACGCACACACGTGTGTCGGTCCAGAGGATGGTCCTCTTAGTAGTACATACGACAATAGTTGTCACCCCTCCTGTGTCGACTCGGGTCCACATCACCCCTCGAAGAGAAAACATTAGGGAGGAGACGTGGCGGTAGGGTAATTTATGGGGTCTCAAGGGACGAAGGGGGTCTCCTTTGCAAACATTCCTTCAATGTACATTCATCTCAATTTAGTAAATTTTATTCGGTCCTCTCCGACCGATAAGTTTCTTTAGGGGTCTCTCTAGAAAATAAGTCTTCTATTAGTAAACTGTCTCACTACCTCGTAGGACGGGAAACAGAGTCCTCAAAGCAGAGTCGAAAACCTTAAAGGAAAATGCGTGAAGGTCAACGGTAGTGACCTCCTACACGGGTGGTGGGGGTGGGGGGCTGGACGTCTTTCGGTATCTTACAAGACCCAACCCCCGTCCCGACCGTCTGTCGGACCCCTCTTAACGCCCTTCCTACCAACTACCACACTTACTAGTGGACCCACCACGGAGGTAACCCAAACAACTCTGAGACCCCGCCCCCCGAACGTTCCAGAAATCCACAAGGACACAGGGTGTTGTGTCCATTTACGGTGAAATCACTTTCACTTTCAACGAGTTAGCGTAGACTGAGAAAAGCTGGGACGCATGATACCGAGAGCTGGTCCGAGAGACAGGTACCCTAAAGGGTCCGTTCTTATGACCTCACCCGACGGTACGGGAGGAGGTCCCCTAGAAGGGTTGAGTTCCTAACTTGGGTACAGAGGACGTAACCGTCCACCCAATAAATGGTGATTGCGGTGGACCCTTCGGGGTCTTTATAGTATGAATTTTTACTTATTTCCTCCCTTCACTTATTGTGACAGAGTAGTGAGTTTAGTTTGGAGACGACCCTAAATTTACCTAAAGAAGTTTCAAATAAGACAAATAACCCACCACTTATTTAATGTCGTCGTATAAAATACGTTATTTGAGAAACATTTATAAAATTAACGGTGTATTAACAGAATGTTTACACGACACGAATCAGGGAGTCAGGACAGATTGAGAAACGCTGGGGTACCTGACATTGGACGGTCCGAGGAGATAGACACCCTAAGAGGTCCGTTCTTATGATCTCACCCAACGGTAAATGAAGAGGTTTTTTACTACATTTACTTAAACAAATGTTTTGTCCTTGTCTGAGTGTCTGTACCTTTTAATTGACACCAATGGTTTCCCCTTTCCCAACCCTCTCCTTATTTAACCCTCAAACCTTAATTGTGTAAGTGTGATGATATATATTAGATCTATTAGTTGTTTCTGGATGACATATCGTACTTCACTTCAACGAGTCAGCACAGGCTGAGAAACGTTGGGGTACCTGACATTGGATGGTCCGAGGAGGCAGGTACCCTAAAAGGTCCGTTCTTATGACCTCACCCAACGGTAAAGGAAGAGGTTGACATATCGTATCCCTTGATATAAGTTATGGAACACTATTGGATACTACCTTTTCCTAGACTTTTTTTATATATATACAAATATGTACATATTGACTAAGTGAAAAGACATGTACCCTTTGATTGTGTTGTATCATTTAGTTGATATGAGGTTAATATATTTTGTCTCTTCAGTACTCACTCACCGCTCAACCCCCCTTCGTCGTCCACAGGACCCCTCAGCGGTTCCAGGGGAAAAGGAGGAGGTCGGGACCACGGGAGTACAGAGAAACCGTCCCGAACGTTACCAGGACTGTGGCCTCAGTCGACTCCACCCCACAGGACAGTAGACTCACTTGTGCTCAGTGTAGAGGACCCGCGTGAGGAGCCCGGTCCAAGACTGAGAGGACAGCAGGAAGGAGGGACGTCACCGACGGCGGACCACTGCTACCGGCATACTCGGGGTGGTACCGGGTGGCCTTCGCAGTCTCACACCGCTCGTCGGACGACCTGGTGTCCCGCTCCGGCCCGGGCCTCGGGCTCTCACTCCTACGCCTCGACCGGGACCTCCTCATACACGGGTGGCTGGACCTCGACCGCCGGGACGCCGGGCTCTCGGGTCGTGGACGACTCGTCCCACCGGGGCTGGTCTCGGGACTGCCCCTGAGGTCGAGACTGATACACTTGTTGTGGAGCCTCCTCCTCCTGATGCTGCTCCCCGACGGGCTTCTCCTCCTCCCGTAGTGGATGATGTAGGCGATGACGGGGCTCCTGCTGTCGATGGACGTCCCGTGCCTGACACTACCCGTCCCGATGGACCGAGTGCTGTGTGCGGTGGACCTCTGTCTACTCACGGTCCTCCGTCACCTCCTCACCTGCCTCGGGTGCCCGGGTGTGCGTGTACCGGTGTCGCTGGGCCCGTCGGGACCGATGGCCCTGTCGGTGGAGAGACAGGGGCTCCTACTCCGGAGTCAGGACCTGAGGCCCCTGGTCCTTCTCCTGCAGGTAATGACAGGGCCGCTCCTCCGGATGGTCCTGATGATGGGACGACTCCGGTTACCCTTACGTCCGTCGTTTAGCGGGATGGCGGGCTCCGCGTCCCTGCCCCTGGGTCTCCTGGTCCTCCTCCTGTAGCTGGTCTAGCACCGGCTCTAGTTCTACTCGGACTCGTACTCGTCGTAGTGGTCACCGCCGCTCCGGTCGGGGCTCGCACTTGGCGCCCCCGGACTCGGCCCCGGGCCCCTGAGGGGGCTCCGGACGGGCGGCCGACTCCGGTCGGCCCCGGGGTCGTCTGTGCTCCCGTCCGGGTTCAGCGATTTGGAGGGAGGACTCCGGTTCGTGGGGCGGCTGGGAGTCTCCTCGAAGTTCTGGTTCTGGTCCTGGGGCCTCCTCTCCGGGTTCACCGGGGTTCTCCTCCATTCTGAGAACGAACGGGACCCCTTCGCCTCCCTCCCCGACTCTCGTTTCCACAGGTACGTCGGGTGTCCAGTCTCACGCTCGGTCGAGAGGTGCACAAGTCAATACGCACCTGAAGGGTCGGTGAGGACAAGTGCGTAGTCTACGACATCATTAACGGCTCCTTTAGAACAACTCCCACTAACCGTTGGACCCGAGGGTCGTCTGGGGGTCTGGGGGTCGTGTCGAACCCAGGAAGGGGACGAACGAGACCTAGACGAACACACCCACACCAGGGACTCTGACAACGGGGAGGGACTCACCAAAACTAGTCAGTGTCCCTAGACCATGACGACCGTTCACGTCTGTCGACAACGGTCACCAACCCTGTCGGGTCGCCGTTCCCCGTCGTTGGACTCACGTAAAGTGTCCCCGCCAACTTAGACCACTGTGAAGAGACTTTCGGACCCCCGGAACCACATTAACCTTTAAACGACATTTATTGGTAAAACGTTTATTAATAAACTTCCAAACTGTCTCTGCACCTCTTCTTTACGTACGATTACTCCGGTCACCTAAATTCGCATTGATATAAAAGAAAATTAATATCGTTTCATTTCACATTTAACATTATTTGTGAAAACTTTTCGACGGAAAGTTTTTTTGGAACACATATATTTTTCTTCTACACTAATAATCTACGTATATTTCCTTGTAGATAAACCGATTAAGACACCTGTTTACTTTTACTTAACGAAAGTATATAAAAAATAACCCTATATCAACGACTACGACCCTTCCTAACTCCCGTCCTCCTCTTTCCCTGTTGTCTCCTACTCTACCAACCTACCGTAGTGGCTGAGTTACCTGTACCCAAACCCACCTGAAACCCTCAACCACTACCTGTCCACCAAGTACCCCAGTGTTTCTCAGCCTGTGCTGACTCACTGACTTGACTTGACTTTACTATCAACGAAATGTAACAACACAATCAAAGTCGACATGTCGTTTCACTTAGTCGAATATAGTCCCGTATATACGTATATAGGGGAGGCAGAACTCGGAGGAGGATGGGGGTAGGGTGGGGGATCCAGTAGTGTCTCGTGACTCGACTCGAGGGACGCGATATGTCGTCGAAGGGTGGTCGATAGGTAAAATGTATACTATGACATATATACAGTTAAGGTCAGAGTGTCAAGTAGGGTGTAAGAGGAAATGGGCCACAGGTGTTCAGACAAGAGACACAGCCGTAGAGATAAGGACGACACGTTTATCCAAGTAGACATGGTATAAAGAGCTAAGGCGTATATACACATATATATGTCATAAACAAAAAGAGAAAGACTGAATGAAGTGAAACATACGGAGAAAGAGCCAAGTAGGTGTAGAGATAGATGTTTACTGGTTTAAAGTAAGGAAAAAGTCAAGTCAAGTCAAGTCAGCGAGTCAGTACAGACTGAGAAACGCTGGGGTATTTGGTGTCGTGTGATCCGGAGGGACAGGTAGTGGTTGAGGGCCTCAGGTGGCGGTTGAGGACCTCAGGTGGATTTGGGTACAGGTAACTCAGGCACTACGGTAGGTTGGTAGAGTAGGAGACAACAGGGGAAGAGGAGGACGGGAGTTAGAAAGGGTCGTAGTCCTAGAAAAGGTTACTCAGTCGAGAACCGTAGTCCACCGGTTTCCTAACCTCAAAGTCGAAGCTGTAGTCAGGAAGGTTACTTGTGGGTCCTGACTAGAGGAAATCCTACCTGACCAACCTAGAGGAACGTCAGGTTCCCTGAGAGTTCTCAGAAGAGCTTGTGGCGTCAAGTTTTCGTAGTTAAGAAGTCGCGAGTCGAAAGAAATATCAGGTTGAGAGTGTAGGTATGTACTGGTGACCTTTTTGGTATCGGAACTGATCTATCTGGAAACGTTGGTTTTTACCTCTTCCAGATATGTCAGTCGTTTTTGTTCTGACCCTCTACTGACACCGAGTCTAGTATTTGAGGAATAATACCGATTATTCCTCAAGGAATAATACTGAAAAATACCGACTCATTATAAGGTAAAAAACCGAAAAATAAGGTTAAAAAGGAAAAAATACCGACTTATTATGAGGTAACGTATATATACGAAAGTATAAAAATTACGGAAGTAGTTATAAAAAAGGGGTCTTCTCAAGTACGTAAACTCCTTATATATTTCACACTCGAACACAAACCCATTTTACAGGACAACTGAGTGACAATTCAAAGATCTTGAAGGGAAACTACGGAAAACTAAAAAAAAATTTCTAACTATTCGTATTTAACTGAAGTAAAAACCTCACAAGGACAGTAAGTTCCGTCAACACATACGTGACCCCCGAAACCCGACATTTCTTTGACAACAACGTAATCAACTACACCCCTTCGTGGGGGAGTACTCCCCCCACCGAGACCTTAAAGACTTGACCGTAAGGAAGTCTCGGATGAGAGGGTGATTCCGGTGAGGACTAGAGGACCCGACCGACGTAGACGTTTAGGAGGGTACACCTCGTTCTTTTAATGGGAACGGTACACGATCCGGGACCCCACGTCTCTACTTTCACTGAACTCGAACGTACCTCTTGGAGTAAGATCTCCCTCTCTGAGAGACAAGTAGACCCACACTGACCCTCGGATCTCCTCAGGGGGGGACCGGGTACTCAGGGTCCATCCGAAGGACCCCTGTCCGAGGGAACACCCACTATCCACCCCACCGGGACTCTGAATCTCCCCCCGAAACCCTTCAATCGACTGGTCCTTCCCGACTTGGACCTCCAGCACCCATAGGAGTCGTATGTCGTCCCAACCCCTAACACTACTCCGGTCCTCCTGTTCACCTTTACTTCCTGGACAGAACTCCTACCACTACACTCTCCCTGTCTCGACCCGGTAGTTCCCGGACCCTTGGAGTTCCCCCGATTCCCCGTCCTGCAACCCTTCCGGGACTCGTAGAGTCCACCTACCGGTCCCGTCTCCGAGGACACATTCCCTGTCTCCCCTACCCAAACCGTCGTAGATATTCTCGTCCTCGGTTCCTTCTCCCGCGGACGGCACACACCTCGACCTTAACGTGACGAAACCGAGCTTACCGTACCTACACGGTCGTCACACACAGGTCCCGTCTAAAGTCGTTGTCTCTTGACCCACCCCCTGACACCGTCCCACGACAGGAGGGGGGGTGGGGTGGCGTAGAAGGTAGGGACTAGTGGTAGTCGTAGGGGATGTTCAAGGTCCTTGAACTCTGTGTAGGGTCTCCTAGGCAATAAGAGTACTGTAAGGGGTCCTTCACGTCCCGAGGTATCCTCTTATATAACGTTGTCGAAGACAAGTCCCTCTTTCTGGTGTAACGGCTCGTACTCTAAACCTCTACCTTGTCGTACCGTCTCCGTCAGTGTCCCAAACATGGGGTTTCGTGAGTCTAACACCAGTCACGATTAGTCACTGATTTTTTCTGTGCCGGGACACCACTATCCTTCGATTGGTTCTTATCGAGGGTCGGGACGTAATCGCGTACGGTACTTGTTGAGTCCTCTTGAGTCGTGTCGAGTCTTTCCGACTCATTCCCCACACCGCATCCTCCCGCGGGGTCCTGACTCTCACCTGAGGTCTGGGACGGTCCTGGTGGCAGTCGGAAGTGTCCTCTTTTCGACCAGAGAGGTGGACTCTCGTTCGGGTCCGGGTCTGACGACCTCACGTGCCTACGGACCTAGACCCGAACAGCCCAGGGAGACCAACCAAGGTCGTCGTTTGTCTGCCAGGAGAAGTCCTTACCACTGACTCGACCGGTACGTGACAGGAACCATGACTGTGTTCACAACCCAGACGGGGAGACGACCGGTGAACGGGACACGACCCACGTCGGTCCGACCTATCCAGTCTCTCGGACTCGATCTCAAACCTGCTCCCAGACACCGAGTCCTGTCACGACCCCCCGTGGTGTAGTCGAACCTCCCTCCAACGACTACCCCCGCAACGGACAAATGGGAGGAACCAGTCAGGAGAAGAAGTAGTCGGGCTTGTGAACGTCTACCGGAGTCTAAGACGGAGGCAACGGGTAAAACTGGCGACCACGTCGGGACGGGGTGGGGCTGGGGAGGGAGAATCAGAAACCCAGAGTTCGAAGGGGAGTTTCGTCGGGTCCACGGACGATCCTCTGGGTACAGGAACTGGAACTGAGGACCTCGGAGACCTAGAGACTGACACCTACCAATACAAGACGACTTCTGAGTGGATAGGGTCCCAGAAGGAATCTACCCGAGTCTGGGTCTGATGATGGACTCGGTCCAGAGACCCACGTAGACCCCTTGAGACCGGTGACTCCGACGAAGAAGGAAGAGACACACAGTCGAGTCAGCACAGGTTGACATACTGGGGTACCTGACATTGGTGGGAACGGGGGTCCGAGGAGACAGACACCTTAAGAGGCCCGTTCTTATGACCTCACCCAACGGTAAAGGAGGAGGTCCCCTAGAAGGGTTGGGTCTAGAAGAGCTTGGACCTAGAGGGTGTAACGTCCGTCTAAGAAATGGTAGACTCGGTGGTCCGTTCGGTAACTTTTATCTACAAGAAGGAACGACACTAGACAAATAAGGGAGACGTAAGTAAGTAAGTAAACAAGTAAGTACCCCTGGGTACTTATATCTTGTATTGTACGACCAGTGAAAATCTTTACACTTACAATTAAAGTTCTTTACTCCCCCATTACATCAGTAAGTGACCAGGAGTTTTGGATGAGGTCTGTCTTCTCACCACCACCCAATCTCAAAAAGAACAATGTAACTTAAACGTTTAAACGTTGCCCTCTACAGTACTTCACCTGAACGATGGGCTTCAAAAAGAACGGGTTATAGAATAAATTAGATGTTAGGGGAAAGATTTACGGTTCTTTTTTACTTTGTCCCTTAATTCGGTTTCCTAAGATTCAGTAGATTTTATACCCGACGAACCGTATTTAAGTCTCTAGAGTCGAACCAGTAAGAAAAGTCATAAACACCCTTCTAACTAAAGAGAAGACTCTGTGTCAATGTCAATGGATTCTTTCTGAAAACGTATGTTATGTTACTTTATAATAAGTAGGGATTTTTCTTTCCTTTATGATGTTGTCCCTACTTGGAACTCCGGTGACACGACTCACTTCTATCGGAGTGTTTTTCGGTTTAGGACATACTAAGGTGCGTTCACTTCATGGATCTGATTAATTTGGGTGTCTCCACCTCCGTCTGACCCCCAACCACCCTAAACACCCCCTACTCCAATCACAAATTACCTCTGTCTCGAAGGTAACCTCTACTACTTTTCAAGACCCCGACCTACCACCACTACTAACATGTAGCCACACGTACGTGGATTACGGTGAATTAACAGGTGGATTTTAACCAATTTTACTATGTAAAATAAAATACATATAGCTTGTTCTTTTCCGAGATCAGGGTAAGTGGTCGGGTTCGGTTGAACTTAGTAGACTTTGGTTCAACTCGGTTAGACTCGGGGACATTGGGTATAGTATGTTTGTTTTGTAAGAAACAGATAGGCTACCTGACCACCTTGGTGTCCTTTCTATCGACTGGTGTGAGTACACCCGGACACCTGTGACCCACCTAGACGTGTAGAGACCTTCCAAAGTCCTATAAGTCCTAATTCTACTCGGTACTCATCTGTTGGTGTAGGACTCATTCTTCCCCCGTGGAAGGGAAGAGAGGAAGACCCCAGAACAGGTCATTGTCTGCACTAGGGTGGAACCGTCCTCACCTTCCCGTATCCTCCCCACCTGGGGTCTAATAATAAGGACGACCCGAAAGTGTATCTAGTACGTCTGGTGACCCAATGTACTTTGCTAACTCCAATATGGAACAATCATAGCAATTTTCTTTTTATACAATAGTTTAAATGATACTTTTGTGAGAGAGGAGTAGAAGTTGAAATTCTTTTGGTCTACAAGACATGTCGTGTAAGCATTGTCATCTAAATTATCTTCAAATGATCTAGTAACCCTAGCGGACCAATTTGAACGAAAAGTTTAATCCTTAGTATCCTAAATCATAACCATCGACATCCGTCAAGGTGACTCAACAAATAATAAATCCTGATCATCATAGTAAACCTCTTCCTTTACCGTTGAATGAGGTCATAAAGAACAGACCTTTTAAGGCATCTGTCTCCTCGGCCCGCCCGATGTTGGTACCCCAACGTTTCTCAACCTGTGCTGACTTGTGTGTGTACGGTTATCATAATAAATCCTGAATAAATAACTAAATAAAAACCGACACGACCCAGAAGTGACGCCGAGTCCGAAAAGACATCAACACCACTCACCCCCCGATGAGAGATCAATAGTACCCGAAGAGTGACAGCACCGAAGAGAACAACGTCTCGTACCCGAGATCTCGTGTCCGAGTCATCACCACCATGTGCCCGAATCGACGGGGTACCGGACGAGGTACCGTACACCCTAGAAGGACCTGGTCCCTAGTTTGAGTGTAGAGGATGTGACCGTCCGGTGGTCCCTTCAGGTCCTGATTTTCATGACTAACCTTGTCTCTTAAAGAAGGGCACAGGTCTCTTGTCTCTCGACCAAACCCGTCAATCCGACCCTTACCGTCCGACATACCTGTTCGATTTATACCCTTCACAGAACCTCGACCTTAAACTTGTAACTGAATCGTAGGAGTAGACCAAAGGAAGACTGGACCCACGGAACCAAAGTAGGTGAACAGACTACGGTGTAAGTGAAGAGGTCTTACACACTCCCCGAGACACAACTTTCCGCTCACCAACCCCCTCGTCCCTCCCAGAGACCCGAGTGCTCTCGGGGGCCGGACTTGGACGACAATATGGTTTTCTAACGAGAAGTGGGACCTCCCAGTAATTTGACGACAGGAATTCGACAGTAATTTGACGAGTGTGTCCCGAGGAATGGAATGTCAATGACCGTCCCTTCCCACACAAACATCGTTTGAATACTTTGCCACCCTCTTCGTCGGACGACCGGGGGTCCTCAGTACCCCGAAAAGAGGAAACTCTTGACTCGATTTAGTGTGCACTACGAGGGACCAGGACACTGACGGGACTCACAACCCCACGGAGGAAGGGGTCCTTCCTTAGACCTTAGGTGACACTGTAGGTCCCGCCCCCCGTCCACAGACCCTTCCTCTTCACAGACACCAGGACAGTGACATACACCCGACGGACGGAGGAGGGGAACCGGGAACACAGGGACCACTCCCGATCAGGACGTGGTCGACCGGGACTGGCGGTACGTCCTTAGATCACGACTCGACTTTCCCCACAGTTTCCTCCTCAGTCACACAAAAACTAGTAAACTCCCGAGACAAATGAGGAAGAAAGGGACAATGAAATTTTCATATCGATATCTGTGTATTGTACTTTAAATGGTTAAACTGGTAAAATCTCTCATGTTAAGTCCCTGTAGTTGACGTCACAACATGTTGGTGGTTCTGAGTCAAGATCTGGTAAAAGGAGTTGGGATTTCCTCTGGTGCGAATAATAAAAAATTTATAAGTAAACATAAATAACTGACATGACTCAGAATCAACCCCGTAAACCCTAGATAAAGGGACTGGTCCCTAGTTTGGGTCCGGGAGACGTAACCCTCACTCCTCAGAATCGGTGACCTGGTTCGTCAGTCAGGGGTTAGAGGGGAGGGACATCGGGGACCATTACTGTTTAGACGAGAGAAAGACACAATCGTCTGGGGACTCTATAACACCAAACTACGGTCTGGTGACGTCAATTCACTTATAGAGTTATTTCACTCAGTGTGTAAAAAACTACAGAACGACGTAGGTTTTCAATATAAGTGTGATATGACAGCAGATAATCCACACGTTATCACAAATTTTTTGTTACATATATGGAATTAAATTCTCATGAAATCCTAAATTGACCACCAGGTCACCTATTCTTAGGAGTACACTTACGTCCGAACTAGGGACCAGGTCCTTCCAGGGTATACAGAGTGATGACTCTACCGTGAGATCTCGGGGACGAGACTTTGTTCTCTTTGGTAACGACACTCGTCGGGCTTATGGAGTTGGTCTCTCGTCGGGGGCGAACGACGTTGATCTCTGTTTGGGCGTATCGTTGCTTCTGGGTCGTATCGGTTTTACTTATTTATCTATTTTAAATTTTTAATAATATTTCCTCATGAAATAACGATTTTTTATGATTCGTAGTAGACTCGGAAGACCCCAACAGTAGAAAAAACGTCCGTCTTCCGGACCGGAGTCACACCTACCGACCACTGACCAGCCGGACCACCAACGACTTCTGACCCCACCGGCACCGTTAAAGAATTTTATTCTACTACCACTTTAAATGGAGTTAACCACCTGGCAAGGAAAGTGTTTGTTAAAGAGACATAGCACGTTACGTCAAACTCTCGTAAAAATGGGTGTCATCTTAAAGAAAGTTTTAACCTCAGTTAGGTTGGGTTAAAACCTTGAGACGGTGACGAAGTAGTTGATTCAAATACATTATAAGATTTAGGAAACAACAGTAAAGTTGTTAGAAGTGTCGCAGAGGTGGTCCTAATCTAAGGAAGGGTTCTTTGGTGAAAGAAATAAGTAGGTATTCTTCGTGGTACGCAAATTTAACATAGTACTCTAACGCCATTAAAGTCATTGTAGAAGTCCGAGGTGCAGAGCAAGAGAATGACAACGGTGGTGTAGACATCACTGAAGAAGGTGACTCCAGACTTAGGAAGTTTCAGTAGGCACTCCCAGTCTTAGTTGAAGATTTAAGGACAGTAGCGACTACAAGACTGGCGAAGGACACTTAGTACTTACAAGAACTACCGTAGATCTTACCACTTAGGAAATGTCTTACAAAGTTAGATGAAACGGGTCTGGTTAGTCTCCTTAGTGATACCGTCGGAGTGTTTCACATAAAAACTTTATCATTACTCCTACCTCTGTGTCTCCGGTCAAATCCTTTTGTACCAAGATGAGTCTTTCAGAACAGGGGTCCCATGGGAGGTGGGGAAGGACTCCCCGGGACACTTACCTCTCACTTACTACCTTACTCCGTGGTCTCCCCGGGTCACAACCACCACCTCCTTCAAAATAGTCTGTTCAGTGTCTCTCATTCCGGTCCGGGGGTCACCGAAGGGGTCACCTAGAACAGTACTAAGAGAATTCGGTCTCTAAACCGAAGGAACCACCGAGTCTACCATTTCTTAGGCAGACGTTACACCCTCTGGACCCAAGCTAGGGACCCAGTCCTTCTAGGGGACCTCTTCCCGTACCGTTGGGTGAGGTCATAAGAACGGACCTCCTAGGGTACCTGTCTCCTCGGACCGCCCGACATCAGGAACCCCACCGTGTCTCAACCTGTGCTGACTTCACTGATTCGTCATCGTCACCACCGAAACTCTTCTACACTAGCAGGGACCTTCCTACTGACTCTATTCTCACTTTGAAATAGGTTCACGAAGAGGAGGAGGTCCACTTCTAGTACCTCACCGGACTTACGACTCTCCTTGTCTTGGTCTAACAATAAAAAGATTCGGTGGTAAACAGTCCCCTACCTAACTTCCCGGAGACTCTCTTCTACTCCTCCCGTGACTACTCTGACAGTCACTAGTCTGGTAGTCGCCGGGACACCCACTACGGGGGTCGAACCGAGGTGTCCTCGTAGACGTCACAGTGGCAGGGTCGACGTGGGTGGGGGCGGGGGAGGTGAAGGGACTCGTCCTGCCTCCTCCCGTCTAGAACCTACCTTACTGACTACTCAGTCAACTGGCTACGGAAACTTTTGTTCTTTCCTAAGGACCTCTTCCGAGAGGGAAGTGACTCACGTCGTGACCCCAAAGAGACTGCGACTCAGGACAGACCCCTCTCTACCCTGTCAGGTCACCCTTCGCCACCGAAGGAACCGGAACACAGCTACGAAAGACAGGGACTGACTTGAGGGGAGGTACAGAGAGTAGGGGCACAGTAGGTCCGGTGCAAACCTTTGTGAACCGAAAACAAGGTCTACTGAGCTCTCACACACCCGCACACGAACAAACGGCAATAAGGTAGACTTCGGTGCACCTAATAAAGTGACCTAAAAGTCAAATTAGGTCGTCCGTGTTAGTCTTAACTGTGTAAATTTTTCGAGATCGAAATCAAAGTGGTTGACCTCGGTCCTACAGAAAACAGACGAACTCACACACGAGTCAGTACAGGCTGAGAAACGTTGGGACACCTGACCTCGGGTGGTCCGAGGAGACAGGTACCCCAACAGGTCCGTTCTTATGACCTCACCCAACGGTAAAGGAAGAGGTCCCCTAGAAGGGGTGGATCCCTATCTTGAGAGCAGAGGATGCAGAGGACGTGACCGTCCACCTAAGAAATGGTGACTCGGTGGGCCCTTCGGACCCACATAAATAAGTAAATAAATTTACTCACCGAAGAAGGATGTCTGTGCAGTAGGACGGGACTTGTCGACCGGGACACGACCGCAAACACACGGGTCGGACACGGTGGTCTATCACGAGACGAGAGTCCCGAGGTACTTCCCGTCCAAACCCCCAGGGACGACGTAAGTGTACGAAGGTAAGTGGACGGGGAGGAGTGGTCACTACCGACCATCCCCAAGGTCACCCACCGTGGTTCTTACGGGTGACCTCAATGAATTACTCCCTATACCGGGTCGACAGGTACAACCGACACTTTCAGTCGCTATTGGGACCGACCGTAAAATAAAACTCCACGTGGACCGACGAGACGGTACCCCTCCCGTGTTTCCCACCTTATCGTAGAAGGAGATTCTAAGGTCCTGGGGTACAGGTGCACCCGGAGACTGGTACGAGTAAAGTCTACGACACAGTGGACGACGGTTCGGGGGGTGGGGACGGTACTCTACTACTGACCTCGTGGTCTACCCAAAAGGGTTCCTCTTCGTCGTCTTCAGTGGGGGACGGAGAGACCTTTGTTGAGACCGACCAAAAGTACTCTACACCAACGGTACCACTACTCTCCAGGTTCCCTAAATCTCCTTTACAAGGTCTCCCTTCCCAGGTCCGACGTCTTCGAAACCCCTTTTCGACGGGAAACTGCACCTGGACTCCGGAACACAGCGGGCACCAGTGACGCACGACACCGGGGTACGAATCCACGACCCCGCCTCCACCCTACCACACTCCGTGACTGTAGGCCGGTCGGACCCAGGGAACCGGTTCGGGTTTGACGTAGGGGGGTCTTCCCCCTAGAGAAGGTAAAGAGTCTACGTGGGTTGTGTTCCGTCCGCCGTCAGGACCTCCATGACAAAGGGGTGGTACATAGACCGTGGAGCTACTCTCAGATAATAGGGTGTACTACCAGGAGAAGGACGGTCTTTTTAATCCAAGATCTGGTTTGACATTGTAAGCACCTTCCTCACAATAGAAAATCAGGAAAGTCTGACGAGTTAGTCTCATAGTATTTGGTCCCCTGAATCTTTGTTGTACGTGAATAATGAGAGTCTAGACCTCCGACTCCGATATTCAGGTTCTGCTTCTACGTCCGTGTGATACACAGACGACTCTTGGGTGAAAGGATTTGTCGACAGAAGGAAATTTTATTTTTTTTCTATCAATAAGTATTTATTTACATTCATATTACATACACATACAAGTATCATATTTAAATAAACATTTATTTCGAATAATGACAAAACAATCATAAGCTTCTTCCGTTACCGTTGGGTGAGGTCATAAGAACGGATCTCTTCGGGAACCTGTCTCCTCGGATCACCCGACGACAGGGACCCCAGCGTGTCTCAGCCTGTGCTGACTTCGCTGGGTCGTACGCACGTACGTGACAGAACAGTACTATAACGATGGTGAACTATGAAACAAATAAAAACCGACGCGACCCAGAAACAACGACGGACGTCCGAAAAGAGATCAACACCTCTCGTCTCCGATGAGAGATTGACGTCACACACCCTAAGAGTAGCATCACTGAAAAGAACACCTCGTACCCGGGACCTCGTGTCCGAGTCATCGACACCACGTGCCCGGAATCAATGAGGTGCCGTACACCCTAGAACGGCCTGGTCCTTAACTTGAGTACAGGGGACGTAACCATCCGTCTAAGAAATGACGGCTCGGTGGTCCCTTCACTACGAACTATTAAATAAAGTCCTTTCAAGACCTTGAACTGAACACTGCGACCGAGTGGTCTCGTACGAAACCCCAAACCTGTCGTCAAAGTCAAGAACCTAGACCCCTCTAAAAGACCTACGATGTCCCGTGATTCCCGAAGGTTTCCATCACGATCACCATTTCTTGGGTGGACGGTTACGTCCTCCACGTCTAAAGTCAGGGACCTAGCCCTTCTACGGGACCTCCTTCTTTACCGCCGGGTGAGGTTACGAGAACGGACCTCTTAGGGTACCTGTCTCTTCGGACCACCCGATGCCAGGTACCCCAGTGTTTCTCAGGCTGTGGTGACTTCACTTAATCGTGTGTACATTTGTGTCCTACAATTCATCTCTTTTATCTGGAGTTGAAATTTAAAACAAGTAATTTGATTCACCTCAAAACCTACCCACAGAAGAAATTCTCTTCTGAATACTGTACAGAAACCCGTAAAAAAGGGGAGATCGTTATCTAATAAAACGAGATTGATTTCTTAAACCTAAAATCTTAAACGTAACTTGATTCTTAATTCCAAAAAATCTTTGTATTAAAATTGGAAACCTGTGAACGACCCTTATATTTTACCAAATCGACGACACCTTTTGTTATACCATCAAGGAGGTTTCTAATCTTCATTTTAGCGACATACTAGGACATCAGGATGACGACCATGGATTAGACAGTGTAGATTACGAGTCCGAGACAACACAGGCTGAGAAACGTCGGGGTGCCTGACATCGGGAGGTCCGAGGAGACAGGTACCCTAAGAGGTCCGTTCTTATGACCTCACCCAACGGTGAAGGAAGAGGTCCCCCCAGAAGGGTTGAGTCCCTAACTTGGACGCAGAGACGTAGAGGATGTAGAGGATGTAACTGTCCGTCTCAGAAATGGTGATCGTGGTGGACCCTTCGGGGAGACCCACACATATATATATGTATGTATATGTATTTCTTGACTTCCGTCCTTGAGATTGTCCATTGACATGTGGGTACAAACATCGTCGTAATAAGTGTTATTCGATTTTCTACCTTAGATAGGTCCACAGATACCTGTCTACTTACGTACTTGTTTTACACCAGAAATATTTTCCACCTTATAATAAGTCGAAAATTTTCCTTCCCGTAAGACTGTGGACGAAGTCGTCCTTACTTGGAACTCCTGTACTACGAGTCCTTCGTTTGGTCAGTACCTTTTATGTTTAGAACATACTCAGGTGAATGTACTCAAGGAAACCCATGTAAGTATCTCTATTGACCACCCAAGGTCCCCGACCCCCTCCGTCCTTATCCTTCAATCACAAACTACCCCTGTCTCAAAGTCAAAAAAGTCTACTACTCTCAAGACCTCTACCTACCACTACAACGGGTAAATCCACTTTAATGAATCAACGACGACTTGACCCCGTGAATCAGTGTTTAAAAGACAGTATACGTGAAACGGTGTCAACCTTTCTTATTATTTGTTAGTTTAATCTTTGATACTCAGTGCATTGAAAACTCTACAGACTTTCAGATGTACAATAACTGTCTTTTCAATTTAGTATAGACACACGTGGGTGTGTATGAATACATGTGTATATAAAATGTTTTAACATAGTATAGAGGTCAAAACATAGAACCAAAGAAATTTTTAAAAATTTAAAATAAATAAAATTTCATAAAAATTTCAGTAAAATTTTAAAAAAGATTGTACACTTCTGGAGTAGACATAGAAATTGAAGGGCCAAAGGTCCAAACGTTACCAAACCTCGTCGGTTCTTTCGTTGTCGCGAGACTAGAGTTACCTGGTCAACTGTTATTGTTGTAGGGCCTCCACTCTCAAGACTGGTCCCCGGAACTGCACCCTCGACGAACGGGACAGGGGTACCCGAGTGGTAGGGTACACCCACCCTGCCCCGAGAACAGGGTGGGTCACGGATCCTCTTCCCCCAGGACTGTTCGTTTCGGTCCACCGGGACGTCCTCCTCCGCCGGGACCCCCTCCTTCCCTTCAGGGAAAAGATAACTGAGTTCGGGGGTGGTGGTACATGAGGACACAACGAAGACCATGTGCCCCGAGTAACCACGAGGGGTTAAACTATCTCCGAGTCAGGTGGGGTGACTGGTAGTGCAAGATTTCGTCCTAATGAGTCCCCATCATCGCGGTACCTATAGACCCCGGTCTAGGAAGAAACAACAACCACCCTACAGGGACCGTGGTGTCCTACAAATCTACGTAGGGGCCGAAGAGGGTCGAGCCACGACCATCATTGGAAGGAGGAGTCCAACACTCTTGGTCTTTACAGATGTCATTAAGGGTATTCGTGACAAGATTTGGTTGACACACCTAAAATTTTTGTTAGGACACATTTGAGGGTGACGGGAGTACCCCTCCAACAATCTTACTCCGGAGTTCGTTCAACAAAGGGAGTAGACCTTTCGTGCCAAACCTACTCCAAAACATTGAACCTACTTTACTGACACCAGTGAGTACGTCACCACAGACTAGAGGAAGTAGAACGAAAATAAATTTGTTTAAAAATATATACATAAATAAATACCGACGAGGTGGGTCGAACACCCTAGAATTGAGGGGCTGGTTCTTACTTGTACGCGGGGGACGTTGCCTTCAACAATAACAAGTCAGTGATTCAGTACAGGTTGAGAAACGCTGGGACACCTGACGTCGTGCGGTCCGAAGGGACAGGAAATGATAGGGTCTCAAACGAGTTTGAGTACAGGTGACCCAGTAACTACGGTCACCCCTCAGGATTGGACCTAGAGGTCCCTTCAGGGAGAAAGTAGAACGAAAATTTCTACACGGACACCCCTGAAGGGAAGTCACCATTTCTGAGACTGGAAAGTGACGTCTCCCGTGTTCAAACTAGGGACTGGTCCCTTGATTCTAGGGTGTACGACACACCACACCGGTTTTCTATCTGTTTTCACAGACCCTTAAGAGTGCGGGTGGTCAACCTCTTGGTGATCCACAAAAGGAAAATCGTCCCTACACGATCAGACCCCCAGCACTCCAGAGTCGACTACCGGAAAACATGGGGTCCAAAAGGGTACTCTTAACAATTGTCCGTGGGGTGAGTTTGTAGTATCTCGAACTTTCTGTGACGAAACGATATTCCTCGACTAAAGAACCCCTCTGAACAGTGAGTACCCTAGTTTGAACAATGTAATACCACAGTCGAATCTAAAATACCCGGTTGACGAATGTTGACAACATACACACACAAAAGTATAAAGGATTGTCTGTTTCTTCCACCGTAGTAAAGGGTCAAAACACCGACCATTCACTGACTTAAAAGAGAGACTCCCCCGCCAACGTAAAAATACAGTTACGCTTACCCTGAAACTGAAGACCAAAAGAGGATGTTTCTAACACGTATTTCGCGGGGAAGGTCCCCTCGTCAAGACATTATTCCGTTCCACACTCCCGGGTACAGTAGACACCCTCAAGGTCAACCAATCCTTTCATCTTGTAGAGTCCGAAGGGTCCACCACTATCACCATCTCTTGGGTGGACAGTTACGTCCTCTACATTCTCTGTACCCAAGCTAGGGACCCAACCCTTCTAGGAGACCGTCTCCCGTACCGTTGGACGAGGTCACAAGAACGGATCTTGTAGAGGGTCTGGCTTCTCAGAACACCCGATCCCAGGTATCCCAGCGTTTCTCAGCTTGTGCTGACTCGTTGAATCATGAGTGTGTGTATCTTGTAGGGTAAATTAATGTGGAAGTCATTACCGGAGTGTGTACTGTGACTACTAATTTAATTAGTTAACTTTACACAGAAATATTCGTCGATTAACACTAGATTGTGAAGACTAATCCCACCTATATTAACGTAGGTTTAAGTCCGACTAAAGAAAAAAAAAAGAATTTCTGAGAAGTAAAGGAAGAGGAGAGGACAGAGAAAACTCCTCCAATGCTAACGTAAGATTATAAGTTACTTTTGGGGGTCGACTAGACAAGACACAGTCAAAACTACACCCCTTGTATGGACGAACCAAGAACAGACTTCCCGTAGTCCCTTGGGGATCGTTGTTAGAAATCCTATAGGAGACTGGTTGGTGTACTTCTTGGAGAATTTTTATCCTAGAAAGAGAAACGGACCTCCGGATAAGGACGAGAACGATCTCCCAATGTTAGTTACCACAGTTTAAATAATTAAGAAAGTTATTTGAATTAAATAAAAATACGTACAAATACCTTCGTTCCAATTAACTAACAGTCTTTATTTATTGCATTTGGAAACCATAGGACCAAAATTCATTTCTTGATTTTTTGGACCCTTTGACTTCAGGAGTTTAAGGAATGGACTCCCCAGGAGTGTCACCATTACTTCGGTAAACCCACAAAAGTATGTCACCCGTGAAGTCTAGACTCGGAACTGAACGAGAATTTTATTCATTAACCCCACTTGGAAAGGTCTATTCTGACGATTCGGCTTCCGTCGAGAGTGGAGGAGGGGTAATCGGACACTGTCCCGTCACGAGGGTTCGGGTCTCTTCCGGACCCACCTGTGCCCCCGGGGCGACCAGGTCCCACGACAACCGGGTTCCTGCCCTCAGTCCTCCCTCGTCTCGTAGGATCTGTCCCGAATCCTTCTGGGTTTTCTGAACAGGCACAATCTTTGTCTGTTTTGGCACAATCTAGAACAGAGGTCCTGAGACAAACCTGTCACACTTACCCCGAACCTGTATAAAATTTTGACCCCGTAAATAAATGATGATCTCCAAACAATTCGAAAAAGACTTATCACGAACCTGGTACGGTTCACAGTATTCTTACGTTTTAATAAAGATGGGGTCTTTAGGGACACACGAAACGGGGAAAGATAGACATTCCGGGTCTGGGGATTAGGGATAGACACGACCTCCAGTGACAGTTTAAAGAATACTTAGGACGGTCTTTAAAAGACCCACATACACGATTCAGCGAAGTTTGTACAGACTGAGAAACGCTGGGGTACTTGATATCGGACGGTCTAAGAAGACAGGTACCCTAAGAGGTCCGTTCTTATGACCTCACCCAACGGTACGGGAGAAGGTCTCTTAGATGAGCTGGGTCCCTAACTTGGGTGTAGAGAATACAGAGGACGCAGCCGTCCGCCAAGAAATGACGATCGTAGTGACCCCTTCGGGTGCATGCAGATACATATCTTGAAATTTTTTATAAAATAACTTCACATCAACTAAAATCTGGAAAAGGAATTTAATCTACAACGTGACCGGTGGACCTAGACGTGAAGGAGGGAGTGAAGAACCATCTAAAGTAGAGAACCGTCTCTGTCGTTAACATCGAGGTGGACGAACAAGTCCACCGTTGTGTCCTACAGTCACTACACCGACATACTACCCTATAATTAGTCGTGGGGACCTAACTAGCTAACTACCAATGAATTAAACCCTAAATACCAACCGTGTCGTTACCCGTCGGAAAACCGACACAGGACCACTAGTTCACATACAATGAAATCTATCTCCTGAAGACCTGTCTCGCACGGACGTCGAAAAGAACCGTGAAGGAGTCGTGAAATGTACGTGAAGAGGTCCTGAGGACTCAAAGAAAACCCCCGGAGACCCGAGGACGGTGACTCAAAGGAGTCTTCGGGGCGATGGGAGAGGGTCCCGAGAGAGGAGTCACCTCATTATCGTCGAGGTAGGTAGGTCGGAACAGATATCGGCCGAAAGGTCAGAAGGAGGAGGTCCGGGGAAGGTCCAGAACGATTAGCTTGGAGGACCCACTTAGTCAGACAACGACAGGTAAACAGGATAAGGTGTGGTGGTAGTAGTGGTGGTGGTGGTGGTGTTAGTGGTAGAAGTGAGATGGTCGTGGTAGTGGTGATACTAGTAGTGGTAGTAATAGTAGTGAAGGAACGATCCTGAGGACGTCATTGGAGGGTCGAGAAGAGGGAGGAAGGGGAGACGACAAACGGATAGACGACGGAATCAATGAGACGTTTCCAAAGGACTACCTATGGGACGTCACTGTCAGGACTCACACCGGGGTCTCAAGAGTGTAGACCGACCATGAACGAAATGTTGGAGGTGAACAGGATCGGTAACCGGGTGGGGGACGAGGTTGTTAAACGTGTAGAGACACGGTGGAGTCCCGGAAACGTGGACGAGAACGGAGTTGGACTCCTCGAGAGAGGAAAGGGAGACACCGAACAACTCCTCTCCCCGAATCTTTACGAAACACGGACCTAGTCACTGTCACTAGAACCCGTTTTATAAACTGAGGTACATCTGACAGGAAGAAACATTTTGATCTTGTGACTTTA
This sequence comes from Capra ibex, assembly GCA_006410555.1. Classification (NCBI taxonomy): domain Eukaryota; kingdom Metazoa; phylum Chordata; class Mammalia; order Artiodactyla; family Bovidae; genus Capra; species Capra ibex. The sequence goes on from SJYO01014747.1 coordinate 24,087,530, forward strand.
GATGAAGTGTCCAAACTACCCCCGAATTACCTCGTCCCCTAGATCACACAACCCGACCCCAGATGTGAACCGCCGAAAAACACGAGTGTGAGGGAAAGGGTAGACTCCGACACGAGACCGGAGGGGTCGGTGGGGGAGGTGCTGGAGGTCCCCGTCGTCCGTGTCGACTTACTCTGTTGAACCCCGGTACGGGGACCTTCGGAACAGGTGGGGGGGAGAGAAGTCCTATTAGGGAGGTTCCATCGTACCGGCCCCGAGGTTCTATACCGAGACCCGTGGAGGCTGGGGAAGGGACAAGTCTCTTCGGTGACCCCGGAGACCAAGGGGTCGCCCACAAAGTGTGCTTCCGAGGGAGATCGTCCCTCGTGTACCCGTGGACAAGAGTATAGGTCCGACTCGTCGTCGTAAGACTATGTGCGTACATGTAGACGCAGTACGTTTCCCTCAATCGTCCTCTTTAAGAAAGACCCCTGCGTCTAAGACAGACCACGACACGACAAGACAGAGGGAGATCACCCGAGTCGAGTCGACACACAAACAAGTCCTCAACTTGTTTTATTCCTGATATGAGTTTTATTCCTGATATGAGTTTTATTCAAATATGAGTTTGTGCGCCCCGGTCGACGAAGTCAGAATCTTACTTCGACCAATTAGGAACGAGGACGCAAACCACTAACCTCAACTCTCGACACAGACACTTCTACTTTATGTGGGGAGGATGACCGGTGAGGAACCACGAAGGATTACACATACCCCGACCCACCCACAGACTTACCGCCCGACCACACCCTCCATGACAGCACACATCACAAAGGATAAACTTCTTTCTCGTTCCGTCCTCACTGTACTGGGGGGGGAGGAACCTTCCCCTCACAGACGACCTGAACATTGTTTCGGGGGTCAGGAAGTGACCGGAAAAGGGTCCCTCGTCCACAGGTACCCACACCCACCACCTGGGGCGTCGGACCTTAGTCCACGGAAGTGTAGTCTTCAGACACGGGGGCTACCCGGGGTCTAGACTACCCGTGGGTCTACCCCGGTCGGAAATCATTCCGATGAGACCCCACACCCCACTCTATCTTTTACAGACCCTCGACTGGTGGGACCCTTGACCGTTCACCTCGCAATTTCTGTCTCTGAAGTCCAGATAGAGGTAGGGGTCCCTACCGCCCCGTGTCTCATAGTACACTAGGAGGTGGGTGGGGTGTGAACGACTCCTGGTCTGGGACTCGTGACAGACCCCCACAACCCGTTCGTACTGGGGTCCCGAGGACCCTGGTGGACCTGAAAGGGACTCTTGTCTCACTGCGGTAGATGACCAGTCGTTCCCGAAGGGACTATCGAGTCAACCATTTCTTAGACGGGCGTTACGTCCTCCAAGTTAGGGACCCAACCCTTTTAGGGGACCTCTTCCCTTACCGATGGGTGAGGTCATAAGACCGGATCTCTTAAGGTACCTGACATATCAGGTACCCCAGTGTTTCTCAGCCTATGTTGACTCACTGAAAGTGAAGTGAGTGACTATTCTACCTGGGACCCCTGGTACGAGTGACCCCGCGTCCTCCGTACTCCACCATTTTTGCCTTCACGGGGACAGTCCTCGTGACTCCCAGCCCCGTCTCCGATGATAATTACGGACTCGACCTACGGGACAAGGGAGACAACCTTCACTGAAGACGGAGACGGACCCAGTACTGTCCGGACTACACGGACACACACCTGGTCCGTGGGGTCACGGAAGGGGGAGGGTAATGAGGAGGGGACCTCGGGGGTCGGGACGGATCGACCTTCTTCCAACAAGTAGACGTCTCGTTTCTGGTACCACGGACTACCTACCTGTTCCTCCCCAGGAGAGGGTCACGGAAGGGGAGGGTAGTGGGGAGGGAGAGGGTAGTGGGGAGGGGGTAGAGGGATAGGGAGACGGTAGTGTGGGAAGGTGGTGGGGAGGGGGAGGGTAGTGGGGAGGGGACCTTGGGGGTCGGGACGGGACGACCCTCTTCCAACAAGTTGAAGTCTCGTCTCGGGTTCCGTGGACTCTACCTTGTTCGTCGGACTAAACTGGGGACCAACACCTCGGCGAGAGTCTCCTAGACCAACTCCGAAGGTGTGTCCGTTAGTCTCGAAGGACCTCCTTCGGTACCCCCGGGGATCCACGTAGGAGACCCCCGACAACTCCCCTCCTACAGTCCCAGTCACCCTCTTTCTCCCAGGGACCACACAGTACTAAGGTCCCGGGGGTCAAGATACGGTAGTCCTACCTTTGATGGGACCCCGTAAGGATTCAGTCCTGGATTATTGTAACGTACACACGTACGATTCAACGAAGTCAGTACAGGTTGAGAAACGCTGGGTACCTGACATCGGGTGGTCCGAGAAGACAGGTACCCTACGAGGCCCGTTCTTATAACCTTGCCCAACGGTACGGGAGGAGATCCCCTAGAAGGGGTGGGTCCCTAACTTGGGTGTAGAGACCGTGGAGGACCTAACCGTCCCTCCAAGAAATGGAGATCACGGTGGGTCTTTTGGGGCATAATTGTAATCCAAGGAGAATCTGAAGTCTTGGGAGTGAAACAAGACTTCACGTAGCATCTTAATCGGAATAACGTCCTCGACGACGAGACCACACTTCTCTGTCAGCAGGGAAAAAGTAGGCACCAAAGGGTCACACACACAGACGACCCACTCGGATCTATACCCAGAAGTCCGGTCACCCGTGAGTGACACTGGTCAGACCCTCGAAACTAGGGTTCGGGTACCTCGACCAAACAACCTCACTCTCACTTCGAATGTCGAAAGGAGGTCCGTAGGGTCTGTGTGTACGTCCGAGAAGAGGACTCCAAATTTCTCTCGTTTGCAACGTCTCTCATTCACACCTCTGGACGGGACTCAGGTCACAGGCGGACTCCAGCCCAGTCACTTCACCGCAGAAGCAGAGTCCACTGTTGGACGAGTCACGGGGGGTTGAGTCAGGTGTGTAGGGCCCATAGACCCCACCTCTGTGACCGTCTTCGACCTTGGGGAGATCCTCACCGGACAGGTCCTACGTTCGGTATCGAAGGACACCGACAACTGTACAGTCAATTAATCCTAACGTATATCTAAAATTTTAAGTCAAGAAGACAGTGTGATCGGTTGTACAAGTTCAAGACTTTTCGGTCCACTCCGGTGGCCAAGGGTGTAATTTGTCGAGTCTCTACCTTATAAGGTCTAGAATGACAACTGTCGAGACCAGAACTCCGTCGACCACCTTGTCTCTGGTACAGTGGGTCGGACCTGACCCCGTGCACCTCGTCCTCCTCGGTCTGACCGAACACTCCCCGACGTCCGGACGACCTCGGGGTCCCGCGTGTTGACCTCGGACCACCCGTAAAGGTAGTGACTTTGGACCACCCGACAGACCTCAGGGTCCCGAGTCCCGACTAGTCCTCTACAAACCCTTTCCCGCGGGACCCCAACATCACGTGGTGATAGGGGAACCTCCGGACTCACAGACTCCATGTCGACGGACCGGGCCGCAACAGGAGGACCCCGCACTTCCCAAAGGACCGACCCCACGTCAATGAACGAGACACGTGACACCCCGGTACCCCCGTCCTGAGAATGGGGGCAGACTTCCGGGGACCGGGACGACGGAACGGGGACACACGAGAGTCTTCAACTGTCGACAGGGGGGAGTCAAGGTCCCGGGACACTCGGTCTCCTGGAGTAGCTGCCCTAGTAGAAACGTCGGTTGATGGACCCGAGGTGCGTCGACGAAAGCCTCGCCTTGGGTAGGTTTTTGTAATCTTACTACGTCCGTGTCCTCCGACAGTCGGCCCAGTTCCATACCCTCCGAGTCCTGTCGACCCAAGGGATGTCCCTCGTGACCTCCCCCACCCGCTGTGCCGGGAGATAGGTCGACACTGGGCGGGAGGTCGGGACCCACGTTCTCACCCTCGCAGACTCCACGGACCGCCCCGGCTCCCTCTACCCCCAACCCCCGCGTCTCCGAGGAATTGCTCCTGGACGGTGACCCGGGGGACCTGTACGTTAAACATTTTACACTAACAAGACTTCACAAGGTCAGTGCACACACACATATCGGAGATCAAGGAAAGACTGTCAGACACATAGATATCACGGTCTCGGGAACGTCTTCCCTCTTGTTTGTTTGTTTTAATATACAAAATAAATTTAAATACTAGAGTTCTTTTCGAGACTACATGGACGTCGAGGCCCACCGACAGCTGAGCTAGTGGACCCAAACTTCACACCCACACCGGTCCGAGCCCTCGTCCTCCCGTCCTGGAGCAGTTGTTTCTATTGTCCCAGTCCTCTCTCCTCCCCACGGGGAGACCCGTCAGCTTCCAGACACCTGCAGACACGGGGACGTCGGGTGGGAGGTAAGACCAGTACGAGAAGTTGACTCCCTTTCCCCGAGGTCTGTACTCGGGGGACACGACCAGTCCTCCCCTGTCTCGTTGGGTCGAGTGAAACGCGGGTGGACAAAAAGAAAGAGAAAGTACGACGAGTCTCCTACGTTTTCCGACGGTTTTAGTTCTTCTTTCGCCACACATCCTACACCCCAAACGCACACACAGATACCGAACAGGACACGTGACCCTCCCCCGTCCCTCCCCCGTCCCTCCCGGGATCCTCGTCTTTACTACACCGTTTGGGTAAAAGATAAGAGAACCATCCAGTCACGATCTGAAGACTCACTTTTTGGTGGGTGAGTGTCTTCGCAAATTAACAACAGGAAAAAGTAAAGGAAAAAACTCAGAGGCACTCGATCTCGTGCCAGTGACGGTACACACTACACCGACCAAACACATCTGTAACATTTCACACCGAGACTACACTGGCACACTACACACGTCACGGATCCGGGGGACATGTCTCAATTAATTTAGCGGGACTATAAATTTCTGAGTAATTCAAATTAAATGACTTAGCCCTACTTCTCTTCACGACAGACGGGTCCCCTGGGAAAGAGATACCTCTTTTAAAGACCTCGCACCCGTCCGAAAATTTTTAGAGCCCAGCTGGAAGTCAAGAAACAAGTCGTCAGACCAGCCATTACGACCCACACAAGATTGGTAGGAGGGTGAAGTCCTTCACAGGGTACGAGTCACAGGTTCCCCGACCGACCCGGGACCGAGACGAACCCGTAGTCCTCTCAGTCAGGGGACACGGGTGGACCTGTGGTGTAAGACCACCGTACCGGTTCCTGGGACGGTCCCCGAGGGAGGACGACGTCACTCTGTAACAGGGAGGTCGGGGTACTACGGACGACAGACGGGTCACCAGGGAGAAACCCAAGGAAGTCGACGTCCTTTCCGTCCTGGAGTGTGTGGGCGGAGACAAGGTCGACGGAAACACGACCCATGGGGGGTCCGTATCGTCTCTTCCGGACCGGAACTTCTGGACGTCACCCTACACGAAAGGGGCTCCTCTACGGACGGGTAGGGCCCGTCGACCTAATCCTACCAGTCACACCTGGGGTCGGAAGAGAAACCCAGGTCTCTTGGGTCTCCCCAACCCGTATCCGTGTCGTCTTGAGTCGACGGTCGGTTCCGGTCGCTACTGGAGGTGTTTCCTAACAAGAAAGAGAGCCGGTCCTTCTACGAGCCCCAGTAACGGTTCCCGCGGAAGTGGCCAGACGGACGTCGACCGGTCCGGTTGTTGTTACCCTTCCAGGGGCACTCCTTCGTCCCAGGGGTCGTCTCTTAGGGGTGGGGTCCCCGAACGGTCACATTAGCGGTACGTGTCCTCATTAATTCTTAGGGGACACTGACCGACAGAACCAAGCCCGGTCAGGAACTCGTACGTGAGTCGAAGGTCTTGTAAGGAAATGTGTAGTGATCACCGGTATGTCACCCGTATGGGTCCTCTCCTGCCCGTAAACACCCCACCGAAGAGGTCACAGGACACTCCCGTCGTGGGTAAGACCATCTCTAGAACGGGAGAATCGCAAAAACCTTCTACCGCCCCCTTCCCGCCCCCTCAACTGTGTCAGTAACTGTACTGACACGGAAATTTGGTCTTCTTTTACGTCTATACATAAAGGTGGTCACACTTTTTAGGCAGGGGGACGGAAAGGACCGCTATGAACATTAGGGTTTAGGTTCTTTACATCGAGATCATGGTCTGAACCACAAAGACGACACAAGGTCTCCAACCCGTCCGTCCGAACGAAGAGGACCTCACCCCCCGACGCGAGACCTACGACGCCGTATTCGGAGGGGCGGGGGGGGCCGTAGGCCAGGGGAGGACAAGTCGGAGGACCTTCGTCAGGGGGACGGTAGGACACGTTTGGCGGGGTTCTCGAGTGAATCGCCTCTACCCGAGCCTTCGGGCGCAAATCTGAGGGTACCGACGAAGACGGCTGCTCGAAGAGGGAGATCCCCGCGAGTCCCAGGACGTACTCTAACAGTCCGGAAACAGACTCAATCAAAAAAAAGATTCCAAACATTGTCAGAGGTGGTAGGAAAGAATCTTAAGACTCCCTCTACGGGTCTGTGACTGCCTTCACCTAGAGAAGTAGAGGTGGGTCTCCTAGTTCCACAATTTACGCCTGTGTGTCCACTCGGACCCCTCTACCCCCCCGAAATTTTAGCACGAGTCCTTGAGGGTCCTCTCGGTCCAGTTCGACGTCTGGGGGACACGCCCCGACTCTGGTACAGGAACCCTGTCAGGGGACCGGGGACGGTACCTTATATCTCACTCGAGACACCCCACCCGTCGTCGGAACCCGACCCGCCCACTCCGACCACTAGTCCACATCGTCGTCGCCCGTACTTTATCTCTGTACTACTTCCCCTTGGCCCCCACCCCCCTCGTCCTCAGGACACGAGCGGGAGCCCCAAGGGTTGCCGGGAGAGTTCCGGAGACACGTGGTCCGACCCTCTACCTCGACCTCCCGCCTCTGGGTCCGGTGGGAACCAGGGGTCGCACCGCCATGAGGTCACCCCTCCCAGGACTCTAGAGAACGGACACTTGGTACACGGGTCGAACACAGACTGAGTCAAGACGATCAGAAGGACACGGACCCAGAAACGTACTCGGACGATAACACCCTCGTCCTTTCGGTCTACCTCCCCCGGCCCTCGACCCCCTCGACCCGGTGCCCACCTACTCGAAACGTCTCGGATTCCCTCCCTCCCTCCCTCTCACCGTCGACACCTGTCCGCACCTCCCGGGCCGAATGAGACCTCTGTTCGTCCTCTCCGGTCTACGGTCCCACTGTCGGGGGACGAAGAACGGGAACCGTTCACCAGGCCCACCACTGTGGTCCACACACTCGTCGGTAAAGGGGTCGAGGGACACCGGTTACCACAGTCTAGGTCACTGCTGGAACAACCTGAGCCAATGTTACAGCCTTTGCGTTTGATCACTAAAAGAGTGAGACAAGACTTAAAACAATAGATTACACGAGACACATATTGTCGAAGGAAAAGGAAAAGGGGAGAAAAGAAAAGAAGGAAGAGTGACACCTGAAGACTTGAAAGGAATTTGAACACAATATTGGTGGGAGGGGGTACCCGAAGGGACCACGGAGACTACTATTTCTTAGACGGACGTCACACCCTCTGGGTGGAAGATAGGGACCCAACCCTTCTAGGGTACCTCTTCCTTTACCGTTGAGAGAGGGCATAAGAACAGACCTATTAGGGTACCTGTCTCCTCGGACCGCCCGATATCAGGTGCCCCAAGCGTTTCACAACCTGTGCTGAATCACAGATTGTGAAAGTAGAGTGTATTGGGATGGCAACAACAAGAGAACCCACGAACGGACCCGGTAGGACCTCGGGACGGGAGCCAGAGCCTACCGTAAGGACTCTGTGACTCTACAAGAATCCGGAGGAACGTGAGGGTGAAGTCCGGACCTTGGCCTACGAGAGACTCCTTGGAACCAAGTACAGGGACCCCTCACTGTATGTCTTTGCTCTGGACCCACGACCGACACGGACAACTACGACTCTCCGATAACTAGGACCCGGGACCTTTACTTGGCTCGACCTGTCATGAGAAAAATTTTCGGTCCCCAAATATGTGCACGGAACATAACCTCGGGTCGAGGTATCCCAGGACGAGTGACCGGGGACTAAGGCGTGTGTCGGAGTCAGGTGTCACACCTAGTGTCGAGGGCTGTGGGAGTCACACGACGGAGGGAACGACAGAGGATCACACCTGGTACAGGAACGACCCTTCGACTCTTCCCGTATCCTACCGAGCATGTGGTACCTACTCGACCAAATTGAAGAGTTCCGGGTCACCCATCCTGTTGGACCACCTACAGACCCCTGTCTTTGCCGTCGTCGTACACACAGAACCTCGTTCTCACTGTGACACTACACCGAGGACGGTGCCGGAAGGGAACGACTAACTAGAATCTCCGGGAAGGAGGAGTACCCAGACAGGGGCCCACCGGTCTTGATCCGGAACAGGGAGACTGGAAACTCAGGTTCAAGGGGGTACCCCGGAAGGTGGACCGCTCTTGAGTTAAGTTTTCGTAGTTAAGAAACCGAGAGTCAGAAGAAATCACAGGTCGAGAGTGCAGACATGTACTGATGACCTTTTTAGTATGGAAACTGATCTACCTGGAAATAGTCGTTTCACTATAGAGACCAAAAATTATGTGACAGATCCAAACAGTACCCGAAGGGTCCACCGGGATCATCATTTCTTAGACGGACGGTTACGTCTTCTGTATTCCCTGAGCCCAAGCTAAAGACCCGGTCTTTCTAGGGAACTTCCTCCCGTACCATTGGGTGAGGTCACAAGAACGGACCTCTTTGGGTACCTGGCTCCCCGGACCGTCCGATGTCAGGTGCCCCAACGTTTCTCAGTCTGTTGACATCTCTGAATCGTCGTCGATCTAAACAGTATCGAAAGGAGGGTTCCTCGTTCACAGAATAACACCACGACCTCTTCTGAGAACTCTCAGGCAAGAAACCTGACGTTCCTCTAGTTTGGTCAGTTATGATTCCATTAGTTGGGACTTATAAGTAACCTTCCTGACTTCGACTTCGAGGTTAGGAAACCGGTGGACCATTCTCGGCTGAGTAACCTTTTCGAGGACTACGACCCTTTCTAACTCCCGACCTCCTCTTCCCCTGTTGTCTCCTACTCTACAAATCTATCGTAGTGACCGAGCTACCTGTACTCAAACTCGTTTGAAACCCTCTACCACTTCCTGTCTCCTCGGACCGTACGACGTCAGGTACCCCAAGGTTTCTCAGTCTGTACTGAATCGTTGATTTGTTGTTGTCCCTCGATGGACTCGCCCAGTCCACATCCTGTGAAGTGGCGAAACCTGAAACAAAGGACTACAAAGCACTCGTTTACAAGACCCGATCGAGGAGGAAGACCGGGGTAGGAAGTACGTGGGTGGACAGTCCCAGGAGTGGTGGTGGTGTCCCAGGTATTCAACTATTCTCCGGAGGGTCCTAAACCGCATACCAACGTGAGTTCGGACTTTAAGTGACTCGTGGTCCCGTGTCTCGTCTCAGTCGTTTCTCCTCCTACGGACCCCGACTCGGACCCCTTTGGGACTCAGGAAGAGTCACCCCAGTGAGTCCTACTCGACTTGAAAAACCGGTGTTCGAGACTGGCGTGTTCAGTTCACACCCAACAGTCCTTCGATCTCTCGCAGTCGAGGGTCCCAGGAGACACCCCCGACCAGTGTACCGGTAGACAGGACGGACGGTGGGTGGTTTCAGAGTCTGAGGCCTGTCGTCACCCCAAGTCCGACCTCGAGTGACCTGGTCTACGGAGTCCGCACGACTCGGAGAGAATGGTGTAACCCACCTCATGGGAGGACTTCAGGTCCAAAGGTCTACTCGACTCCCGGTGGACACCCGTCCGGAAAGACGTCTACCACAGTCAGGTAGAAACGTGGTGGAGGAGAGCGACTACGAGGACGTCCCCTGACGTCGGGGCCCCTGACCCTTAACCCGGGTAGGGACTCTTGAACTCCCGACCTGTGCAAAGGTTCGTAGAGCCTCGGGGTAACTGAGAGTCTCCTCTCGAACCACACCCCGGGATACCTCCTGTCTACCCCTCCGAGTCTTGAGGGAAAAGAGGGAGGAGAGAAGGGAGGACGACCCAGAAACCACAGACTTGCCCCAAGACCCTACCCAGTAGTCGAGGGCTCTCACGTGACCGGTCTTCAGCGGTAAAGGAAACGGACGAACGAGTTCCAGTCCGGAATTAGGTGTACCGAGGGGTAGGACCACCGGTGTCGTAGTACCGGGACGAGATATGTCGGTGACGGTCTGGGGATAACCGGTCCGGGTGGGGGACCCATTCCCCTTCCGGGTACGGCACCAAAACTCACAGACAGAAACGACCTACAAACAGGGTAACACGAGAAGGGCTCCGGGGTAAAAGAGGTACAGTCAGGAGCTCAAGAGAAGATCACAAGACCGGTGTAGTGTCGGTGGCACCCGGAGGACCGTAGAAGAGGAGGGTACCCGCTCCCCGAGACAGGTCTCCCGTAACCTCGAAACAGGGAAGACAGGAGGTCGAGTGGGGTGTGACAAGAGACGGGTGTGTGAGACGTCTCCCGACTGACCCTGTGGACACCAGTGTGAGGACGGGGTCCCTGGTCCGTCCTCGGAGATCTCCACCGACAACTGTACGTGAGTCTCAACACCCCCCTCGTGTAAAGACTGTGGACCCCCAACTAAGTCTACAAAGACTTTCACCGGTCTTTAGCTCTATACCGCTCTTGGTGGGGGTGGACAGGGGAACGTCGCAGGGAAGGACCTTCCCCCGAGGATACCAAAATTGGATGAGGGATGTCGGAATTGGTCTTTAATATCACCGCGGTCCCTCCGTCCTTACGGTTCACGGAAGATACTCCTTCAGTCTCCGGTACCTCCGATGTCTTCCTGGGACAAAAGAAAATACCTTTCTCCTGTTTCCGTATTTTCTGGTCGACCAATCTAAGAGTCCCGAAGACACACGTCGGAACGACCCTGTACCTCTAAGGACGGTCCGTCGTTTCCGGTAGTTCTCGCTACGTGGGAGGTCCCGGGACTCCTCTCAACTTCCCGACGTCTCTGGACAGGTCGTCACAGTCCGCCCGACGGAACCCCAGGGGCGGACCGGACCCGACGAGTCGAGGTACCCTCTCTGACGGGGACCTGTTGTGACCGAGGCTTCGGAAGGAGGGGTCGAGTCGTCCTTCAGATCCGACCCGTGGGCGGAGAGTTCCTCCCCTGGGAAGTTGTCTGTCTGTCTCTGTCGAAGACCAATCCACCCCTGTCCGGAGTCGACGACGAGAAGGGGGCTTGTCCTGGGGGTGGGTGTAGAGCGGGGGTACTCGTAGTAAAACCTTCGACACTCCGATTCCACTTCCGTCTAGTGGAACTGACATTTCTTAGTGGTGGGATTTCACGAGACAGGTACCCGACAGGTGACCACAGACCACCCCCCCCCGTCCCTACAAAGACTAACGGAATGTCACGGGTCCTGTGGGGTATTATGTCCTACCAGGTCGGGGTTTACAGTCCCTACGGTGACCACAGATCACCCCACCCGTCCCTACAACGACTTGTGGGCTGTTCCGGGTCCTGTGGGGTTTTATATCCTACCAGGTCGGGGTTTACAGTCCTCACACCTCCGACTCTTGGGGGTTGAGCCCACAAAGATCCAGAGCTAGGGACATTGGGCCCGGGAGGAAGGAAGAGAACCGTCCTCTGGTACTACCCTGGGGGCTGGAGCCCACAAAGATCCCGAGTAAGGGGTATTACGTTTGGGAGAGGGGAAGAGGGCCGTCCTCTGGTACTACCTGGTGCGGGACGCGTGGTAGAGGATGTAGCGCCTGTAACCCTTGTAGCACCACGACTACCGGTCTGCGGCGTACGGCGCGAGGCGGAGGGTCCTGACATAGCTCTGGTGGGGACCCCGGGTCCTCCCCTTCTTCGTCATATTCTACTAGACGGTACACAAGCTCAGGCTCCTGCACTCATTTGCACGTCCACACTACAAGGGAGGGTCGCCGGACCCGGGGTGTCCGAGGCTTCACAGGGTCCTTTGGAACATAGACCACCCCTAGGACACGTGGTAGTGCTGTGAGGGTCGTCTTCGTCACTAAAAACATTGTGAGAACCTTAAACGTCTCTGGTACCTGTGTCGAGACAAAGCGAAACACTTTACTCAAAAACTCCTCAAACATTCGTCTTGGGATCAATTTATCCGACTCCTCGAAAGACTGATCCAGGAAATCGTTTTAGAACAAGAAGGGTTTATGTCATCGGGGTTGAGTGAAAAGACAACTCCTAGTGTGAAGACGTGCCCCTCCCAACGATTGCCCTTCCGTAGAGACGAAAACGAGTGTCGACAAAGTCCGGTATTCTTCGACCTTTTAGGTCACCCTGGGAACGTGTTGTACCCGAACTTGTACTCCAGAGTAAATTGGTACCCGGAAACATCGACATCTACGACGTCTCAACATGCTCGACAAAACCAACTTGGGAACCTAGGGTTTGACACCTGTGTCCCTTTAACACCCATATCTCCCGACTAATATTTAACAAAAAGTCAACGAGTCAGTGCAGACTGAGAAACACTGGGGCACCTGACGTCGTGTGGTCCAAAGGGACAGGAGGTGATAGAACACCTCAAACGAGTTTGAGTACAAATGACTCAGCTATTACGGTAGGTTGGTAACGTAAGACAGTAGGGGAAGAGGAGGACGGAAGTTAGAAATGGTCGTAGTCCCAGAAAGGGTTAATCAGTCGAGAAACGGAGTCCACCGGTTTCATAACCTCGAAGTCGAAGTCAGGAAGGTTACTTATAATTTCCAACTAAAGGACATCCTAACTGACGAACCCATGTCTCTCGACTGATCTTCAATCTGTACCTAAAAAAAAATCTGACAAGTCTCCCAGTCACGGACATTGGGAACAAAACAAGTCCCCAGTTGAGATTAAGACTACAAATTTTATGATGTCTCAGTGATGTCTGGTACTGGGGCGACTGAGGACCCGACCCGCCCTACTCTCACAGAAAGACTCGGATGTTCTCTCTCTTTCCCTGTCTCTTTCCCTCGTCCTCTCGTCCTCCACTCTCACCAGAGAACCCGCGGGACCCGTCTAGACTGAGTCCTGGTGGGGTCTCCGTCGCGACTCGACAAGAACACCGACAACGGTCCCATGCTAAAATTATTTAAAACTCTTCCCCGTAAGAGTCAGTGGTTCCCTGAACTCCCACACAGATCTTGGACCTCGTCACCTCATCCCAGGACCACAAAAGTCCAAACTCGTCCCACCCAACCCCGTCACTACAAAGACGAGTCATCTACTTCAGTTCACACTCACGAAACTTCGTTACTACAACTATCCTCTCCTTCAAATGTATGTCTACATGATCGCGTGTGAACACAAGGAAAGTGGAATGTGTCTACAGACACCTGAGGACTTACCCGTACAAACACACCGAGTACCGAACTCCGTAGAGTCTCTGAGCCGTACCCCCCAACACTACCCAGGACCTCTTCCCGGTACCAACTACCCCCCACTCCGTCCTGCGTCCACTCACCCCACTTGTCGGACGGACACGGCCCTCGTCCTTCACAGACTCGACGGACGGTACAGGACCACGACGACACCAGAACCAAAGAGTGACCCTCTCCTCCGACTCTCCTTCCCGTCCTCCCACACCCCGAGGTTCACCGAGAACTTACACACACCCTTTCTACCTGACCCTCCCCGTACTCTCCTATCTCGTCGGGGGACCTCTCAGCCCGGGACTACTACCGGGGTGGTCCACCCGACGGTCCCACTCACTCCATAGGTTCCCAGGGCACGTTCGTCTTCCCCCTTTACCTTGTACCGACGATCCTGAGACCGTCGGGGGAGTCTCAGAGACAAAGGGAAGACAATTCACCTTTGGTCGTGTCTACCCGGCGTCTCCACTCTCACGACCCCCGTCCCGTCGAAGGGAGGTGGAAGTGGGTGGACGGCCTCCGGGGAGACTCACGGTCGGAGGTAACGGGGGACCCCTCCGGGTGTTGTGGACGGGTGGAAGACCCGAGTGCCGGGACCGACACTAGACCCCCTGCCCTGTTCCCTCCCGGGAATCCTGAGTCCCCCTCCCGACGGTCCTGCTCGCGTCTGTCCCCTACCCTCTGACGTCGGTCGTCGACCACCCTTCTACGACTCCAAGAGCCTCACTCGGGGTGCCTAGGGCCCGCACATGGTGGAGTAAGGGGTCTTCGAGGGGTCCACCACCCCCGGTAGGTCCATTTCGAGTTTCCCGTCCGAGTCTCGTCACCCGCTCCCCTCGTGTTTTACTACGAGTTGGGGAAGGATCAGTCCCCTGGGGTCAGTCTCCGGACCCCCCACCAGCCACAGTCGTTTGGACTCTGGGGTCGCCTAGTCCCGTGCAGACCCAGAGGTCCCGTGGGAGGGGGAGGAGGGTCCCTGGTCGGAGGAGGACCTCCGGTCCTAGGAGACGAACCGGCCTCCGAGACGTGCGCGGACCCGGTCACCGCGGTGGACCACCGAGGTTCCGAGGTGTGGACTCGTGTGGGGACAGGAGGGAGACTCGTCTCGCCGGTTTGACGGTCCTGCGACGAGGTTCCCACTCGTCCCGACCCAGGACAACCCACCTGCACCCGAAGGGAGGACGTCTGGCAAGTCCCGGGTCAAACCTTTCCGGCACGCTAGATCGTAGTCTCCCGAGGCTCGAGACCGAGACAATGGACCGGGTCGGGCCCAAAAGTGTCTGAATAAACAAATGTCGGACTCTTAACACGTCGTACATCTCGTTCTTACCCTGAACCCGGTCTGGGAGTTAAGGTGCACAAAACCCAGTACAACTGGACTCCAAAACGGCTCCCAGCGTGACGAGAGGGAACCGATGGGTCGAGAAACCCAGAAATGAGAGCGGAGAGTTCCGGGAAGTAGACGTGTGGTCGTCCACCGCACAGTCGGGCACGTCACGACGAGTCACAGGTCTGGAGACGTCCCACTCCCCAGGGTGGGTCAGGCATCTTTACCAGGGCAGCTACATCTTTCTTCACACCCCTGAAGGGACCACCGAGTCACCAATTCTGAGGAGTGAAGGTGACGTTCCCCGTACCCAAACTAGGGACTCACCCCTTAATTCTAGGATGTACGACACACTGTACCGGTTTTATATATATATATGTATATACACACACATATATATATATATATATATATATATAATCTTTTTCTCTTCATCTTTCTTCACTCAACGAGACACGGAACGGGACACGGGACAGGGGTTCCCGGGTCCGAAGAGTAACCGGAGTGAAACCGTGTAGGTGTGGGGGTGCTCTGACTGACCGTGTGTAGGACGGGGGTGAGGGCGGGACTACCTGACCCAGGACGACGACACCTCTTTATTTATGACCCACCTACTGACTGTCGGAGACACTACGAGCGACTGTCCTGTGTGGAGGTCCGACGTAAACCTTATTCTACTCACCTTTCTTTTATGTTGTGTCAGTGGTCCCTTTCGTTGTCTTAATACCAGTAATCGTTTATTAAGTATTAGAGGAGTCTGGAAAACCTGTATCCGAAACAGAATCCTACAGACTCCAAATCCCGTCGAACCCATCCCCGTCCGTCCCACGGGCCGTCGTCTTCCCGAGGGGGGTGCCTCTGGGCCCGGTGCAAAAAGATGTCGAGGAACCTCGGGTCGGTCCTAGGGGGAGGGTTGGGGTAGGTCCGGACACACGGACGGACAGAGGTCACCGGCTGGGAGAAGGCAGGGGAGGGGAGAGGACGTCCGGGTCGAGTAGCGGGTCAGGTAGCCGGTTCGGAAGTCGCACCGGATGGTCCTCAAGGACGCCCGGTTGCCGTAGTTGGGACTCCTGGACTCGGTCTTCCTCATGTCACTGTAGTAGTTGTGGGTCCTCTACATGTTGCTGCTGGAGTAGGTGAAGAGGTTAAGCCTCTTGACGTTCCTCCACTCACTGGCCCCTGTCCTTCCCCGAGAACCCGTCCCCGGGTCCCGCTCGGAAGGACCACACACCGGTCACAGGGAGACCGAGGGCGGAAACGTCGCTCATGAACACACACTTCTTACACCACGACAATCTCGTCTCCTCGACGGCTATCAGGCAGAATTACTGAGACTTGAACACGGGAAATGACGACGAGAATCGGTCCCCGAGTCGGGAACCACAACAAAGACCTTCCGTACACCCTCACCCGATCCTTCGGAGGGCATCACCCCGGAACCGTCCGAGGGTACCCGAACGAGTCCCGAGAGATCTTTCAAGAGGACTCTGTCTCCTCGCTTAGGGCCCCACCGGACATGGGACGGACGAACACTTACCCACTTGTTAGGACCGAACAACGACTCACTTACTCACGAACTGTCCGTCGAGAGACTCTCACTAGGCTCTCCGCCTCTCTTTTACTTCCTAAAAGGATCTACTCAAACCTCCGGACCGTCCCAAACGTAGACCTAAGACTCTTACACGGAGATCGGAGACACCCAGACCCTTCCACTCCTCTCGAACCTGTGACCTCGGTTCGAACCCCGACCCCCACCAGACACGAGACCCAAGTGTCCTACCACCCTATCCGGGACTCTCCCGAACCCTCGACCTCGACCCTCTCCGGTCCCCCTACCGACCACCCGGTCCTAAACATCGGAACCAAACCTCCCGGGCCCACCCCGACCAGGAAGACACCCACGACCCGTCTCCGGATGGGATCGGGGCAGAGTCCGTCCCGGGAGAATGAGACGACTAAGGGAACGTCGACGTCGACCTCTTCGTGTTCCCACTTTAGGACCCGCACCACCACCACCTTAGCCCGACCCCGAGGTAGGACGGGTGACACTAGGACCGGTTGTACTACTTACCTCCGGGCCGGCGGGCGAGCCCCTTCGACTCGTAGCCACTAGTCTAGTACAGGTAGTTGCCGTGGTCGGACCACCCCGACGGTGAGCGGTGGACGGTCCCGTAGTAGTTCCACCCGTGCCCCGGGGAGTGAAATGGGAACTACGAAACATTAGGGGTGACTGGGAGTCCCTCCGACTCGGGTCTCTCTGGGTGGGTCGCTGAAACTTGGGTTTTGACGTGGTGCAGGGACTGTTTAGTTTCTCCCTGAACGGGGGGTGGGGGTGTCACCCCTAGAACTCCCTCCACGACAGGTGAGAGTGAATCGACCGAGGACTTGGTGTCACTAGGGTCTTTTCCGGACTCCTGGACATCGACCTGATCCGACAGGACCAAACGGACCCTGAAAAGTGACTGTCAGTGTGGAGGACCCGTGGACTCCTCCACCCAGGGGTCGGACCTAGACTCGACCTCACAACGAGAGGGGTAGACTGTCCTCCTGGTCGTCCACAGAGTAGTTTACTATGTGACACCAGAGTCCCGACCTCCTACCTGGGGGTGGGGTGACAGTGAGTGTCTACTTCAAGACACTCGACCGAAGACCTGGACCCCTGGGTCACCCATAGTACATCGATCTCTCTCTCTGTATATTCTCCGGAGGTAGTCTCCACGACTCCGACCCGACCGGTCCTTCGAGGACCCGTTGAAAGAGTGGACCCGACACTACCTTCGAACACACATACACACGTATGCGCACACACGTACGTACACGTACCCCCTCCTCGAGGGACGTCGGTACGAGTCCGGTCCGGGAAGGGGGAGGGAGGTGACTCAGGGTCCTGACACCGACGTCGAAAGTGACGAGGGACCCCGGACTCCACCGGGAACCGAACTTGACCGGACAGAGCCACGTCTGTGCTCGGAGGGCGACCGTCTAAAGGAACGGGACGGGGGTCGTGCTCCCAGGAAGAGACCTCCTGTGAAACAAAAGACCTACCCCGGAAGTAACAGAAACGTTTTTCCTTTAAAGAACGTACGTCGGATCACTCCCGGGCAGTGCACTGGGGACTCCCACTGGTCCACGGTCGAAGAACCGACACGTGTCCCTACGAGTCTCGGACCGGAGACCGGGACCCCCGTCGAATATGAACGGGTCCAGTTTCCCGTGTGGTCTCGTGTCCCTCGGGGCTGTGTGTGACGGCGGACCCTACCGACCGTGGGGACGTAGCCCAGTCCCACTCCGGACGTAGGTGCGTGTTCCCCTGGACCCACGGGTTTCCCTGGACGGAGACAGGGAGACACGGATCCCGAGACGGAACGTCGGTCGAGTGGGGGTCGGGCCCGGGGTCTCGAACAGAAACATGGTCGTAGAGTCCGGGAGCACAAGGACGAGTGTCCCAGACTTCTTGGTCTGCGTCCACTTCGAGTTGTAGCAGTCGACGGGCGGTCAGTGGTGACAGGAGTAGTTCGCCGGTCTGGAGTTTATGGTCGACCCAAAGTCACAAGTCTTGCCGTAGCACTCAGGCGAGCCGGGAGCCGTCGGAGGCGGTACGGGCACCTACCGACCACGTCCCCCGTCCCCGTCGACAGACGAACGGGGGTCTGGGAGACGGGGTCTTGTCGAGGACAGACTACCTCGTCCAGGGTCGGTCGTCGGTCCGGTCCGTCCCACCCACCCGGTCGCACACCCACCTTACCCAGGGAGGTCGGGGGACCCCGTGGGGTAGGACCACCACCACAACAGACATCTGGGGACGAAACCTCACCTCCGGTCTCGGGAGGAAGGAGACGTAAACCCTGGACGTACGTCGGTCACCGTCGCAGTCTCAATCCACACGCTTTCTGTGGACGAGTAAGGACACAAATAAGTAAGTGAACGGGTAAGTCTCGAAGCGAACGTCAAGACCGTGACACGGTCGGCACTGGGGTCCGTGACCTCCGTCCTGTCCGCCCGGAGGTCCTCATCTACTACGACCAACTTACTTACAACCAGACCGACTTTGACGGACAAGGAGTCGGTCCTGAGAAGGGAGGTCTCAGGGTGGAAGAGAAACTAGACATGGTCAAGACAAAGGACCCACCAAGGAAGACGTCTCTAGGGTCATCAGACCCTGAAGTGGTGTCTCCTGTCTTCTCTCCTCCGACCAGTAAAGGTGTAACGAATCCGGTCGGGTCCTCCTCCAACACCCCACGTACCACAGTACACTCCCCCTACACATACAGGGAAGGGAGGCCCTTGTGTTGTCCTCTCGCAGGGTCTTTGTCCTGACGGTTCCTCTGTCAAAGGGGGCAGTGATGGACCACGTCCTCACACCCCTCCATGTAAACAACCGGCCCCATCGTCACTGACAGAAGTGACCTTTCTCGTCTCACCGACGACCTCTTAGAAGGTCTTGTCCGAAATGAACACATGGTGACGCTAGGTCCTCGTCTCCGGGGTCCTACCTCCCCGTCAAGAGGGTGTCGGTAAAGGTTCGTGTAAGATTTAGTAATTAGAGAGTCAAACACTCAGTCGTCTCGTAAACATCCTCGTAGACAGGACTCCCGAAGTAGGAAGGCCACCAATTAAGAGGAGTGGAAACCCCCGTCCTCCTCCGACCGTCCGACCCGTCCCTGTGAATTGACTGCCCTGTGGGGTTGGGGTGGGGCACAGTGAATCTAGACGTCGGAGTACGCGCCCCCGTAGCGCCTCGCCCCGCCACAGGCGCAGCCGGTGGCGTAGTAGCTCTAGTTACCCGTTTCGCACCACCGGTGGCGTGTGCTCTTCTAGCAAGTCCGTGACAGGTTGAGCCACCCTCTCCACTCTCCAGTGACGGACTTCGGTCTGGACCCGAGAGCCCTGGGTTTCCAGAGATCCTGGACTGTAGTTTAAGGGTTCCCGTACATCCATGTGACCCTGGAGGTTCTCGGGGAGTCCTCGGTCAGTCGACTCGACCCGACATAGAGGACCCCCTCGGGTACCGTCCGCCCCAAGTCGCAGGAGAAGAACGAGACCAATGGACACGCCATTTGTCCTACCCACCCGTGACCCACCTCTGAACTTCCGACCGGGACGACGTGACGGGGGAGGATGAGACGACCGAGGTCGGGAGGGACGCAAAAAGACGACGAGAGACCGTATCCGTGCTCCGACCACACTCCTACCCGTGTCCCACCCCCCAAGTTCCCCCTCGAGTCCTCCCTCGTCCCACGGAGCTCCCTCTACATCCACGACCCCCTCACGGTCGGGTCACAACCGTGTCTCCGGAGGGGTCATACCCCGCCCCATATACCGACACACATCGTCCGTCGGTCCCACTTCTCCACTCCCAGAGGGACTCTCTTCGGACCCACTAGCGTCATGTTTTCCTCGTCTGCTCTGTCTCTCCGCCCACCGTGCCCCTGCCCAGACTTCCGTCCACGACCCGTCCCTCAAACCCAAACTAAGACTCCCACCACCCCTGGGGTCCCCGGTACACGCCTCCCTTCCGAGACCCCGTCACACCCTCGTACCGAAGGAAAAGTGTCGGACCCCCATTCACCCACCCACCCCACGAGATAGGACCTCCCCAGAAGTCTAACGTAGTCAGTCCTGTGTAAAGGACCCCAGTGCCCCTGGATGAGTCCAAAACACTTTCAGGGTCCCGACCCCCCTCCCCCGAAGGGACCATCGACCATTTGTTAGATTTGTTAGTCTGGCCCCAGAAGTGCACGTTACGTCCTCTGGGGCCAAACTAAGGACCCAGTCCTTCTAGGGGACCTCTTCCCTATCCGATGGGTGAGGTCATAAGAAGTCCGAAGGAACCACCGAGTCTGTCATTTCTTAGTCGGACGTCACGTCCTCTGCTCCCAAGTTAGAGACCCAGTCCTTCTAGGGGACCTCCTCTCGTACCGTTGGGTGAGGTCATAAGAACGGACCTCTTAGGTTACCTGTCTCCTCGGACTACCCGATGTTAGGTACTCCAACACTTCTCAGCTTGTACTGACTCCCTGATCCGTGTGTTCCGAACCCCACCCCCCATCGATGGGAAGGGTTCATCCCCGCATACGACTTAGAATCCTTCCTCCCCGGTCCATCCGTAACGACCGACGGAAAATGTTTACCGAAGCCTCTTTCATCTTACGTTAAAAGGATTCATCTACGAACCCCCGCCGGTAGTCGGAATACGAAGAGTCCCTTAGTCATCACACCCTCTCACCGCCCACCCCTCGTCCACACCCCCATCCGTCGACCTCTTTACGAAGACGGAGAGGTCTGGGTTCCACTACCAATAGTCCCTACCACCTTGCGTCCGACCCCACCCTTCGGGAAGTCGGACCCACCTGGAGCGCGACCTGACCGACCGAGAGCCTCACTGTCGCAGACAGACGCAAAGGGTAGTAACGACTTGTACAAACCCTTTACTCGACGACTAGTCGATCTCGACCACAAGACGACCCGGAACCCCCACCCAAAGACTAACTTCTTTATGTCTCTTACTTAGAAGACTACCCTTTTTGGGAGTGTCCGACTGTTTCCTCCCTTGTCGATTAACCTAGTGTGTCTAGAATCACGACCCCCACGGCCACCCTCAAACACCAGTCTTTTGGATAGTCGGTCCAACCGGACAGTCCCAGTGAGTCTGCTCCGGACTCTCGACGAACGGGTTGGACCCCCACCTGACGTGGGGGCCGGGCAGAGGACCTCTAACCGGTCGGGCCGGAGATCTCGGTGTCGGTGGGTGTCCCCGGACTCATGCCGGCCCAGGTCCGACCGAACCCCTCGTCCTACGAATCTCCTTCGTCCTCGTCTCGGGTCCCGGAACTACTCTCCACGCCATACATAGGGCGTGCCACCCGGAGGGACCCGTCGGCAGACACACAACGTCCATCGGGTCGGAGGAACCACGGTCGCTGACTCCGGTCCAAGGCGGGGGTCGTGTGCACGACACACACACTCGGAGACCAAGAGGACGACTCCGTTTTGAGCGGGGAACGGTAAAGATTCTTCCAGACCCGTGGGCCCGGACGGGAAGGGCACCCGTTTCAGGTCGAAAAGTGGGTCGGCCACAGTCCACCTCCACTTCCCTTCTGGTCGGGAACTGGAGTACCTTTTGGGAGATTTCCGGGCCTACCCTCGAGTCTAGTGGTAGACGTCCCCGTCATTTACGAAAGACTCAGTGGTAGCCCCACCACTGGAACCCGTCCAGTAAGAAGGAAAGGAACCTGCGACCGTTAAATGTGTCCTGCACGAGTCCCACGAACCCGTGGTGACCGGAACACCACGAACAAAAACCCCACTCACCTCCCCTCCCTCTCCACCTCCGTCCCTCCCGGCCCAATCGGGGACTGGAGAGAGAGTAACCGTCTAGGTGTACTTCTGGTACGGACGGCGGTACAAGTCTGACGAGTGTCCAGTCCTCTGGGGCGACATGTAGATCCGACGGACGGACGTGGGACTACTCGTCCTCGGTCTGGGTCCTGGACTGGGGACTGGGGTGTCGCGTGGGCTCCTGTGGTCGAGACGACTTCCCGTACGGGAGTGGTGGGTGAAAATAAAAAACCTGATTTTCCCCATACAGACTTAAGTTCCTCCTAGGGTCCTTCGTCAGAGACATCTTGTCAGGTCACAAATCGGTGTAGGGCTCAAAAGAGTGGCGCTACCCGCTCCCGAACAGACATGAAGGTACACCACGCCTCGGTCACACGTCCCGTCTGCACCCCTGGAGACCGGTACCGACACGTCCCTCGGGGCCACCCCTCTCGCTCGAGTCCCACCCCCCGTCGCCGGCACGGGGGTGGGAGACGTCCCCGAGTCCGAGGACGTCCCTCCCACGGGTTGTCGGCTCGTACCCGCGGTCGAGAGTCCTACACTGGCCAGTGACTTCGACCCACTAGCACAAAGACTCTTTCCTCTGCAGAGGTTCAATGTACTTCCCACTACAGGTGTTGGAGTTCTGAGGTGTGAATCTGTTATAGTGGCAAAACTGAGAATAGGCTGTTGTTCGGTGAGAAGTCTGTCATGGTGTGGACGACAGGTACGAGTGGACAGGTGACCAGGGACCTGCGGGGACCCGTCGGAGGGCGATGACACCCGGTCGACGGAGCAGTGTTAGAGACGTATGTGCGTAGGTGTGCACACGAGAGCGGAACCTGTGGTCTGGGTGTGGCCTGTGGACACCAGGGACCCCGGGGTGCAGACCAGAGAAGCGACAATCGTCGTCACAAGGAACGCACATCTAGTTCACGTCGCATCAGATCGGGACGGACGTCTCGAGTCACTAGTGGCTACAACAAGACAGACCTTCAGAGAGAGAACCCGGGTCCGGAACTTCTTTTGTGACACTGAATTCTTCGGAATGGTACGCCATTGATTCGAGATCCTGGTGACCTACTCCCACTGGACACACAACGTACGGCGGCTGGAACCCTTCTGAGCGATTATGGTGATTATTTGGGCTCCAGTACTACCTTTCGACAGGACGCCGACCAAACAGCTGTCCCTGCGTCGGCGGATCGAAGGGAAACTGAGACGCGGAGAGACAGGTCGAGACCCTCCCCCAGAAGAGTGACCCACACTCCTGAAACCCGTACTTAACCAGTTCCCTCTCGTCCCTGCCCCCCAAACCCCGAAGAGGACCGAATCTAACCTTAACGGAGACATCTCCGTACACGCACCTATCTTTTTCTTCGACCGGGTGAACGTCGTGACCGAGGAACGGACGCCGACGAGACGTTGGGTAGATCGCATTGTTGTCCTGACTGGTAGTGACTGATTGAAGCACCAGTAAAAGGACACCGTACCCCTCCACCCCACTCGGACCCGAAACCAGTCTTCGTGACTAGACACAGGTCGTACAATCGACCCCTGTGACCTGTTCGTCCCGGGGAAGAGACAGAACCTAGGACCGAGGTACGACACTCGATCATCGGTCCCGACCTGGTGTGATACGTCACTCTCGACCTCCCGTTTCCGGAGTCGAGTCCCCAGGGTCTCCCGGCCGAGACGTCACGGGGCCTACTCCATCCACTTGTCCGACGTCGCCCCTTTGGGTACCCATCGTTTACTGTGTCCCTGTCCACGGGGTAGTTTGTCATTGTGTATTTTTGTTTTAATTTCTCCCGAAATCCGGTCGACGTTAGGGAGGGTCTTCGGTCCCACATAGGGTGTCTCCCTCTCGATCTCCGGTCGTAGACACCCTGGATGGACACAGATCCGAGGACAGAACAGGGACAGAGGTCTTCGTACAATCCTTTACGTACAGTCCCCGGTCCCCACCAGTGTGAGGGAACGACCGACAGGTCGGACTGGGACCGAGTCCTGGACCAGTGGTCGCCACTGTGTACCAAGACTCAGACAGACAGGATCAGTCTGGAGTCTCTGGTGTCTCCGGTCTTTGTCGAAAATAATTTTGTGACTAGTAATACTTTTGTGGAACTCCATGTAATTTATGTCGGACGGTCAACATGTTTGTCCGAACTTTTGTTAAAGGATATTTAAGACGGAAGTATCGTCGTAGACACCTAACCATGTCGGTTCCCCTCTTTTTGTAGGTAAATTTTACTCTAAAGAAAAGGTACCAAACAATGTTCTTAAATTAAACATACCGGCAACGGTCGACTTCCCCGGGTATTCAGGAACCTTTCCTTTCGAGGGGCTACAAACTGTTTCTAAACCCCAGGTCGTACGGGGGTAGAGTCGTAGGGACACCAGGGACCCCTTCCTTTTCGAGGAACGACACTGTTTCTAAATCCCAGGTCGTACAGGGGTAGAGTCGTAGGGACACAACGGACCCCAAACCCCCCAGACTACCGTCACAGGACTGTCCGAGACCGAGGCTCCAATCGGCCGGGAGACTCCTTCCTGCCCATCAGTTCCCTCGTCACCGTGGTCTGGGGTACGTCCCCCGTAGGACACGGAACCGAAGGTGGTATCGGGAACCGCCGGGCGGATAACTACCAATTGGTCCCGTCCGTCGTGTCCCGACTCACCCGCACCCACGTTGTCACTACCTCCTTGGTCGAAAGGGACACCGGTCCGTGGGTGTACCGGACCCCGAGTCCCACGAGCTACGTCCCTGGGACCAAGGGCCTACAGTGGCTCGTCTCACCCCAACTTCCACGACTCCGGGGTCGGGCGACGGTCCATGGCGAGAGAAGGACCCTGGAAAGGACCTTCGACCCTCGGTCCGGGACACCCTCGGGTGTACCAGCGGTCCGGGAGTCCTCCACGATCAGGTCACCTGGTCCTGAGTTACGTCTCAGGAGTAGGTGTTTGTGACTCACACTCTTACACAGACTCCTGACTCGTAACTCTTGTGGATCTACTGCCCGAAACCTGGTCTCAAGGGTGGACGTGGGTCCACCTCCGTGTCCGACGCAGTCCACAGGTCTCCGTCCTCTACACAGGGACACGTCTCTCCCCTACGTCTCCTGTGCCTCGTGGTCCGGTCCGGAGGACCCTCCAGTGGACAGTCCGACGAGTCACTGTCAAGGCTACGGGTGTTCCAGTTCGGAGTGAGCTCGCTGTCGGTGTAGACTCTGACGTCCAAATCGGACCCCTAGAAGACACACTCGGGGGTTCGGACTACACCCGGGAGCACGGGTGGGTCCACTCGGGGAACGTCAGATACTTCGAGACCGACGGTGGGGCGTCTCCGGGTCTACTTCTCCACGTCCGACCTCCGAGTCCCCTCCGGGGAACCTTTTTGGGTAGTTAAATGAAATGGATGTCTCTCTCACCGAAACCCCTGAAGTTTTCGGGAATCGACTCTTTTTAATTCTCTAAAAGTAAAATGTCAGACCTATTTCACGAGTATTTAAGTAGAGACCCTACAGAACTCACCTCTTCAAGGCCGACAGTAGTCTCCGGACTCATCTATAACCAGGTCAAGAATGGAGACCCTCCGTCACTAGTTACTATTACACTGACTTTGTTTCACAAGTGTCGACTGGCAGTGGACCCGAAGGATGGAGCCCCAGGTCCCCGAGGAGACGTACAGCCCCGACCTTTGTGAGGGGGTCGGTAGGAGAGGGGTGAGGGACTATGTGGGGTCGTGTGACCGGGGTCCGACGACCTGGGGACCGTCACCACCCACGGGATGGACCGGGTTGGGGGTTTGAGGGGCACAACCCGAGCACCCGAGGACCAACTCCTGACACCCTAAGTCAACAGAACAGGGTGTCCCCGGTGGTCGGTGTCAGGTCCTACTGTGTCCACAGGGACACCGACGTCTTTCAACTCCTACCACGACGGAACCCCGACACCAACCCTTCATCGACGACGACTCCAGTGGTCTCGGTCCCCAGGTCCCCCCCACCGTGTTTCTAGGTCCCGGGGGTTCCTCCGAAAACCTGTGAGTCCCACCCCAAATACCTTTCCCTACCTGTCGGACGTAGAAGGTTTCGTCTGCACCGACGACGAGTCGACCCCTTCCCCGACGAGACCCAGTACTCTAGGGAACTCCGGTCAGCCCGGTTCCGTCTACGCCCTCTTGGGGCCCCTATACGTGTCCCCGAACGACAAGGTCCTGTTTCACGAGACACGGATCGCCCAATTTTTCTGTCGCTTCTTCGACGGTCTCTCCTTCGTCCCTTCTACGAGACCAACCACCACCCACCTCGTCCCTCCCCAACGGTTCCTCTGTTCCACTACCCCCAGAGAATCTCGGGGATCAGTGTCGGCAGACAGGGGGTCCCACCGGTCCGGTGACCCCGTAGGGAATAACACATACACAAGTGGTCTACACCACCGGTACAACGGGAAGCCCGTCTACCGACTCGGGTCCTACGGTGGACCCGATCTTGATGAATTAAAGGAATTGTTAGTCGTAGACTCTGTCCTATCTAGCACCTATGTTTGGTGTTCCCTTTTACTGAGTGACGGACTGCGGGACGAACTGGGCGAATTTGTGATTTAATTCAGTCCCCACCCCTCCTAGGACGAGGAGGTACCGGGGTTGGAACTTCTATGAAGTCAAGTCGATCTACGTACTGGGACAGTGACCTAAGGACAACGAGTCGAGCAAGTTCCGCGGTAGACGGACTGTCGTGGTTGCTAAGTGTTCCCTGTGTCCCCTCAACAGACGACGCAGTGACCCGATCCATCCTTCACAGTGGGGGTCTCTTGTCGCCTGTCCCAAGAGCAGGTCTCGTCTCGTCGACAAAGGGCGGACTCGGTGGGACCTAGCGTCGGAGAGGGGTGTCTGGGTCACGGGGGCACCCCTGAGTCCGTGGTCAAGTAGGCGTAGACACAGGTGTGGGTCTGCCTCCACGACAGTGTCGACCGGGTCCTGTGCCCACGACTCCTGTCGGAGGAGGTACTCCGTGAGGAGTCCCCCGTGTCGGCTCGCCCGTCTGGGGTGGTGTACGGAGTGGAGGTGCCCGTCCCTCGACGAGCTCACGAGGTTCTTGAACCGGTGGTTCTGGGACCGCAGGAGTTTCCGGAACGACAGGTGATCCCTCGCGTCGGCGAGAAACCTTTGACAGACATTCCGGAGACCGCAACTGGCGCCCAGACGAAAGGTCCGCAGACCAAGGGAGCCACTCTCGACCACGGCTGTCCGTGTCCGCCGGCACTAGCTCACTCTGTCCCAGCGACTTTTAACCCCCTTTCTGTGTTGGACTCTTGTTGCCTGTGTTTTGTCTTCCGTCGGCAGGTCCTTAAGGAACTTTTCGTTTGTGTCCCTACGAAACCTGTTTGAGAGACGGGTCTAAGGGCACAGGGTCGGACCGGGAGTGAAGGACACAGGGAGACAGGGACCGGGGAGCATGGGGACTCAAGTCGGACGCAATTGGATCTCCCCGACGTCGGAGGACCTCGACTTCCCGACCCCTACCCTCCCACCCTAAGTTTCGACCGACCGGTCTATCCCCGACCCGTCCCCAGAGTCAAGAGACGACCTTAAGTGTTCGTAACACACACAACCCTCCCATCCCACACTACGGGGAAGAGTCGGAAGGGGTCGAGGTACTGGAAACGGGAACTCTCGACCTTTCGTAGACCTGTGAGTAGACGGACCTTTCGTCTCGACCCCCACCGTCTCCCGTCACTCTCAGGGAGGGGTACAGTTCCTGTCTGTCGTCGGTACGGAGAGTTCCGTCGGTCGGGTCCCGGGTCCCGGGGGTACGGTTCCCGCCCCTTTACTATGATCGAGAGTCGTCCCAGAGCCGGAGAGACCTACTGGGTGTCTTTCTTGGGGCAGTTCCTTTAGGTCGAGGTCCGTCAGTCGACACTACTCAACGGTTCCTGGTCGGATTCCGGACCGGACGGGGTAGATACAACGTCCAGTGTGTTCTCGTGTGTAAGACCCACCAGGTCCCACACAAAACACCGTCACTCGTTAGGACCAGTACTTCGTACTTTTTGACATCTTCTGAGTGTGTACTCCCCACCCCCGGAGAGGGGAGGTTTATCTTTGAGTATTTATGTCATTTTGGTCACTATTTAGTCCATATCGGAGATTATGTCGGGTGGTTCTCTCATCCCTTACCACCTCCCGTCGGGTAGAAGGTTTGGGTCTCCCGACCCCGAAGATGTATGGACCCGGTGAGACCCTCCCCGACCAACCCAAATCTGTGTTCCGTCGACTCCTGGTGACCATGAAGGCGGGGGACGTGTCTTCAATAGTTTCCCAAAGTTTTTTCCCCACAGAGTGGTCAGGGGTCACGACGAGCCCTGTCAGGACGAAGCTCCAGGACCGACGTCCTACCCCATATACTTCTCCGCAGTGGAATTGGTCTTTCTCAAGTCAATTGTGTGTCGGGTCCCCTTTATTTAAGGGCTATTATGACATCACTGGGAGGACACAGATTCTACCTGTAGTCTCCATTCCGGTCGTCACCTCTGGGGACTTATATTTGGGCCCCGTCCTCCAGGGGACCGGACAGTGAAGGAGTCGTGTCGGAGTCTTTTCCCGTCGGCCGGCCGTGGTGACTGTTCGGGTCTCGGGAAGTAGGATTAGGGGTAGGTGTAGACCCCCAGGTCCGTGGACCCTCCGTGTACGAAAACAACTTGCTTTGTCATTGACAGTCTCCACTGTCGTACCTCTCCGTCAGTGTCCCCACTGTCGAACATTCGTTCGGTGGTGACGAGAAATCTAGGTAGGGATTGTACAGTCCCAAACGTCTCGTACTCGAAGTGACCTCCCCACCCCTCGCCCCCTGGGGTTAGCCCACCACCATCGGGATTCCCCGAATATTTGTAGACTCGGTCCTCGTGTCACGCAGGAGTCCTCTTCCAAGATCCCCTCCGCCAACCACTCGACCAGTCCCCCACGTCCTCCCTACCCTCCCCACGACTGGTCCTCGTCGTCTCCGTGACGGACATGAAAGGTCACCCCGTGGAGTCCGTCACCGGACCCACCTGTGGCCGAGGTACGTCTCTACCCCAAGAGGACCCCCGTCCTACCCTAGATTAGGTGGACCCCAAGTCGACCTGTTCTGGTAACTGGCCAGGTCCGTGGTGACCAGAGGAGACTGAAGAAAGTGACGTACCTGTTCAGGGGTGTCACTATCATGAACACCAGTTCCCGGGGGTTGAAAATCACCGTGTCTGGGTCCTCCTCCACCCCCAGGAGTTTGAAGTCCTACATACTCTGGGGGATCCCGCACGACAACCCGACGTTCCATGTTCTGGGACCCCGGTCCAGAGGGTAGGACCCCCGTGGATTACAGTGTACCTGTCACGACTGGGTTGGGTCCCACGGGTACTGCACAGACGGCCCCCGCCGTAGCCGACCGTCTGTTGGGGGCAGGTCGTCACAGGGACTCTACGTCGGACCAGAATGCACCGGGGAACAGGGTGGTCTGGGGAGTCGTCTACATCCGTGAAGGGTGTTCACACATTGGGTCCGACCAGGACCACTCCTCAGTGGGTCCGACTTTCAGTCTATATCTGACACCCGAGACGGACTGGGCTCCGGAGTACCCGGGGTCTCGACCACACTTCGGACGTCCGATTGCGGTTCCGACCGTCTGGACGGGTCTTCCGACAGTAGAGAGGTTTGGAGGTAGACGGACGGGAGGAGAGACTGACTCGTCGTTCGAGTCACCCCCGTGTCGTCTTTAACGTCCCACCGGTAGGGGGAAGGTCCGAAGCCTGTAGTTCAAGTGTAACGGGTGCACCGGGTTCCGTCCCGGGTCCCGACCTGAGGTGAGGGTCCCCTGTACTCCGGACACCACAGGTACGTCTCGGCCCGTACGGGGTCCTGTGTCCCCGACCCCGGCGACATGGACAGCGGGACCTGCACGTACTTCACCCCAGTGACTACCTCGCCCGGTACGCGGACCCTGGACCGGCGTGGGCACACGGGAACACCCCGGGGAGGCCTCTACACACCACCCCTACGCCCCATCCGTCGCCCCACGGGCACCCCAGCAGCCCCCTGTCCACCGAGTCCGGTCCTCGTCGCGACGGGAGCCTCCGGTCCTCCGACCTCGACAGTCGGTCACGACGTTTCTTTCCCTGGGGTCAATCACGACCACTGGTGGCTCGGGGGGTGGTACTCCCTCTCGCAAGGGGTCTCAGGAGGGTCCCCCGTCCACGTCGGGTGGGAGGTTTGAGGTTCGGACCTTTTTTGGGACAGTAACACACTCCGACTATCACGAGACACACCTTTCCTCGCCCTGTTCTTAGTAAGGTCTCCCCGTAACCGAGGGGTCCTCTGAGATTCAGTCTTTGGTCGACGTGGAGGGTAGGTCCCGTAGGACCCCGTCCCTCAGACTTCGTGTCCTTCCACGTGTCCTTCCCAGAGAACGAGGTTCCCGTCCCGGACACGTCTCTCTCCACCCCCGGACTCCCTGGGATCGTGGTGGTCGGTCCAGGGTCGCCCAGACTCTTGGACAGACGGGGTGTGTCCGGGTCTCACGTCGGGGAACAGTCCGTCCCCCTATCGGGTCGGAACTGGTGAGACCTCCACCGGACCGTGGTCCATAACTTGTTCGACGGGACTACGGGGTCCACAGTCTTGACGACGAGTCCGGCCCGAGGTGGGGAACGAAGAGGTGTCCACCGGGACTCCGCCTGACCCGGTCCTAGGTAGATTTGTCCCAGGGGTCGTCTGGACATACGTGTGGTCCCGGACTCCTGGTGGAGTGACGGGACGGAGGACTGACTTTATCTACAAGTTCAACTCACTATTCTTGTGCACTATTCTTGGTGTCGTCGAGCTTGAGGACGTCCCTCCACTCCCCCTTCGAAACCCCAGACAAGAATGGAGAGGAAGGACACCCACGACCCCCTCGGAGAGATAAGGGTCTCCAGGGTTCACGGGGTGTGGGTACGGGTAGGGTACGGGTCCCGGGTGGGTCAGTGGGGGTCAGGGACCGGTTCCTGTGTGTCGACTCTCCCACCCTTTTTCCACTGTCCGTCGGTTCACCCTCGACCGACTTCACTGGGACAGGTCGTCGTGGACACGAGTCGGTGGCGGACGGGGTGACAGGTGGCGACGGTGAGTTCTCCACCAAACTCTGGTAGTCAGGGTAGACAGGTAAGTCTTTTTGTTTCTACTCGGTCTGGAGTGTCTAGTGTACGTTTTTTTTTTTTCTTTTTTAAGAAGTCCTAGTAATTGTGAAAGGAAGAAATTGTATGACATTCTTCCTTTAGCCTCTTCCGTCACCGTTGGGTGAGGTCATGAGAACGGACCTTTTAGGGTACCTGCCTCCTCGGACCTTCCGACGTCAGTTATTTGGACGTCGGTACCCCACCTCTTTCTAAAATATTTGCACTATAACTATCTTTGGTATTTCCTTTTCGGACTATGGAAACTGTTGTCTTCCTTACCGTTTGAACATATACCACTTCCGGAGCAATTGTCCGAAACTCTTTGTTTCGGACTGGACCCCTTCGTTCGGACAGCATTTATCCTTTTGACAGCGAGAATGTGTAAAGGAGTGAAGAGATAAATCGTTTATAAAAAGAATAAACAACAACAATAAATCAACGACTCAACATAGACTGAGACACTGAGGTACTTGTCCTTGCACCTTTTGGTACTTGTACTTGAGGTACGGTCCGAGGAGACAGGTATCCTAAAGTGCCCTTTCTTATGACCTCACCCCACGGCTAGGGAAGAGGTTAAAAAGAATATTCAGATTTTTTTTTGACGATCTCTTTTTTTACCTGGGGTTTTATCTGGATGTTCAACTACTATTTGTACATTTTTCCATATCTTTGGGTTAGGACACACAGTTCAAGTGGAAATTCCCACCAATTCCAGGGCTCCTCACTGTTACAGCCCCCCACCCCCACCCCCACCCCAAACATTGTTCGTGGGAACCGCCTTTGTACTTGAACATTATTTTGGAAAGGTCCTGTGTCACACCAGTTATGGGGGTTCAGATTTTGTGTACAAGGGGACCTGAACCGTTAAAAGGAGCGACTTTAAATAGGGTTCTTTTATTAACCCGTTCCCGGGGTTTACCTCACATATTTACATCCTTTCTTTCTTGTGAAAAAGTAATCTTTTCAAATCTGGATCTGTAACAGTAGTATTTGTGATATGTTAGAAAAGTTCTAATGGGTCGTCTCACAATTTTCAGAAAACTTATCATAAGTAAGGACACCTGAAAAACTAGGGTTAAGGGGGGAAGAGAAAATGGCGAAATAACCCCACATTAAACATACGTTTTCGGGACATAGATAAATTACATATATTAAACTACTTTACCCTGTATACGTGTGTTTTAACTACGGTTCAAAGAGTTACAGTCACTTTCAGGTCACTAACTCAAGGAGTTCCTGTACTTCAGTGTCTCTCTGTTTACACTGAATAGAGACATATATACAACAATTATCTTTGGACTATTTTAATCTTGTAACGTCCTTTTTGAGTACCAGGTGCCGACCATTGAGAGTAAAGACGTGTGGTGGGGAGTGAGGAACTGAACACAACACACTGACATAGAAACCCGAAGGGTCCACCGAGTCTTCCATTTCTTGGACGGACGTCACGTTCTCTGTACCCAAACTAGGGACCCAGTCCTTCTAGGGGACCTCTTCCTTTGCCGTTGGGTGAGGTCATAAGAACAGACCTCTTAAGGTACCTGTGTCCTCGGACCACCCGATGTCAGGTATCCCAGTGTTTCTCAGCCTGTGCTGACTTCGCTGAATCGTGCGTGCGTACGTTTTTACGCAAGTCGTTCCAACAGGCTAAACTGCACTCACGTACTCACTTAGGGGACTCAGTGTCAGTCAGTGTGTATGACTGGTACTTGCACGTCTTTGGTTTCCACATTTAGGTCACGGCTACTGTCAACGAGGTCTCTTTTACTTTGTACATTGTACGTGTGGTTGTTTTTGACGGGTCCTAGACATCCACTTTTACTATGACACTTTGGTGTCTGACTTTAGGTGTCTCTGTCCGACACAAACACGGAACCTTCTGAGTCGAAATCTTTCTACCACTAAGGGATTTTATGACTTGTTTACTTGAATAAGATGTGTCGTCCTCGTCTGAGTCTATGTCTCTAGTCTGAACACCAACGGTTCCCCCTCTCCCTCAGTCTCCACCCTTCCTGACCCTCAAACCCTAATCGCCTACGTTTGATCATACGTCTCTGACCTGTTTGTTCTTCCAAGATTACATACTGTGGCCCTGGATATCAGTAGTAGGACCTATTTGGTGTTACCTTTTCTTATACTTTTTCCTAACACGCATATACATATTGTCAGTGAAACGACATGTCGTCTTTAATTGTGTTATAACATTTTTTTTTTTTTATCACTAAGACAAGTTTATCGGTGTGTCCAAATTACACTAAGGACAGTTCTAGGGTTGTTCTATGTCCACTTGACTAAGTTTTAACCGATACTTTTCTGAGAACGAGGAACCTTCCTTTCGATACTGTTTGGAACTGTCACATGAGTTTTCGTCTCTGTAGTGAAACGACTGTCTCCAGACATGTCAGTTTCGGTACCAAAAAGATCATCAGTACATACCTACACTCTCAACCTGGTATTTCTTCCGACTCGTGACTTCCTAACTACGAAAAGTTGATACCACAACCTCTTCTGAGAACTCTCAGGGAGCCTGAGTGCCTCTAGTTTGGTCAGTTAGGATTTCCTTTAGTTAGGACGTATAAGTAACCTTCCTGGCTACGACTTCGACTTCGAGGTTAGGGAACTGGTGGACTACACTTCTCGGCCGGACAACCTTTTCTGGGACTACGACCCTTTCTAACTTCCGTCCTCCTCTTCCCCTTGCTGTCTCCTGTTCTACCAACCTACCGGAGTGACTGAGTTACCTACACTCAAACCCGTGTGAAACCCTCTATCACTTCCTGTCCCTTCGAACCACACGACGTCAGGTACCCCAGCGTTTTTCAACCTGTGCTGACTCTCTGACTTGTTGTTGTTTACTCCCTTTCCCGTGACCCCACTCCCCCCGTCTGTTTCGGGGGACCTGTTTCATACTCCAAGGGTCCAGACTGGTGACCCCGTCTCCTCCTCCTACACACCTCGGAGGGGACATGGATCGTCCTCACCGAGGTCGTCGAGGGTAGGGAAGTTCTCTTCCTCTGTGTCCTACATTGTCCTCCTCTTCTCTTCTTTTTCCCTCCTCCTCTGTGTGGACCTTCTGATGGTAGAATTCACAAGGTCTGACTTCTCCCACATGAATGGAACACTCGACTTCGGACGTCGCTGCAGTCCCAGGGGCCCCGGCCCAAGTCAGTGAACGCCCAGGCACGAGCCCTCGACGCCACTCTTTCTCCTACACCCACCAGACGACAGACTTCCCACGTAGTGTCGGTGGAGATCTTTCCGTCCAACTGAGGTCTCGACGGAGGCCTCGAGGCCTGAGGCATAAGGTGTCTGTACACACGTCTCGAGGTTAGAAGAGGGGACTTACACACCCCACCCACCTCCCTCTGCGGTAAAGGTTCTGACTTCGAGGAAGGAACCTGGAAGACGTAAGTTGGCACACGAGTGGGACTCTCGGGTGGGACTCGGGTGAACGGAAGGTGAATGTCCGTGACAGACTCCGACTACCTCCAGTGTATGTGAGGGACGGAGTCGTCTCCGTTGTCCTGTCGGGAAGGGAGTAGGGGTGGGGGAGGAGAGAGGGACGAGAGTGGGACCCTTCTCCCGGTACCGTGGTTGTGAGTGCCGTGGCGTCTCGAGACCCGATCGTCATACGTGTGTCCGTCCGTACTTGTACGAGGGGCGTGAGGGGTCCCGACGCACGTGGGGCGGAGGAGGAGACGGAAGGCGAGTGTGCACCCCAGTCCTCCGACGAGGGTTCCGGTCCCCAGGTCTACGTGTGCCTCGCACACGGTCCAACTACGTCGGGGGTTCGGGTGACCTCCCCCATCGACACTTTGAGCTTAGTCCCACGTGCCAGGAGTATGAAAACGTCGAAAGAAGAACTTACTGATAATCCGGGTCTCTCCAGACCCCTCACACTCCCCTCTCTGGTCGGAGGGGTATCGTACAGACGAGAAACGGGTGGGGGAAACCCGACCCTAGACGGGGTCCGATCACGTAGATACGGGAGGGACGAAGTCCCATGTCGTCGGAGAGGGGAGGGGTCGGTACGTGGACTTCCGCACTTAGGGTACACGTGACTGGACACGGGGAGTACTTGTGGTAGGGACCCAGGAACACCATAAAGTCCTGACGACCGGTCATTACCCGACTACCTCCGATCCTTCCAGTCCGTCCGAGACACCGTCCGGACCAAGGTCGAGTCATTAATGTAAAGACAGAGGGAGGACGAGTCAGCTTTCAAATATCACCCGCGGGTGGAAAGGAGACAGTTCGTCCGACTCCCTATCCGATGACCGGGGGTGGGGTGAGGTGGGGTGGTCTCCCCACGCGACGTGTGGGTGTCCCTAGTCTGTCCCTCCACGGGGTTACCAGGGAACCTAGGGTGCACATATATTATGGTAGGTCGTGAGTCATGAGGGAGAGACGGCCCCTTCCCAACCAACCCCACTTAAGTATTGTAGGTGTGGTCCATTGGACACACCCTTTAAACACAGTTCTTAGAGGTCGGTCCCTGTAGGGACCACCAGGTCACCGATTCTGAGACACGAGGGTCACGTCCCCCTGGGTCCAAGTTAGGGACCAGTCCTTGATCTACGGTGTACGTCGTTTATTTTCAAGAGTACGATGTTGTTGTTTTTCTAAGGTACACGGTGGTTTCTTCTAGTTTCTAGGGTGAAAGCCGTTGATTCTGAAAAAAACACTAAAAACGTCCTTCGACAAAAAAAAAAAAAAATTTATAAATAAATAAACCGTTGATTCTGACCCGTGTCGGTTTATTTATTCATAATTTTTTTGTTGTAGTTTTGTCGGGGGAAGTTTTAGTGTTTTTTTCCTTGTCACGGGTCTCCAAGCAAAGGATTGCGAACGGACATAGATTGGAAAAACTGAGGGAAAAGAAAAAACATCCTCACCCACCGTTGAAGTCCGGACTTTTATTTTTCGAAGACCGTTATTTCTTTATATTTATTTTGTTCTCTTCATTTTATGTGCCGTTCTGTTCCAGTCCTCCTTTAACCTAAGTACAGTACAAAACGTCTTCGCCGTGGCCGAAGAGAGACCGAGTGTCAGTTTGGACCACAGTTCTCCTCTGTCGAGGACCCTCGTCCCGTAGGCAGTGGGACCACTCGTCCCACAGTCCCAACTTGGACTTGCACGGGGCGGGGGTGGTGGGGTACAGGTTCCGGTGGACCGGCGTCGAGTCGACACCCCCTTACCGACGAGTGAAGTTGGTCGTAACAGCTACTTTGTGTCTCCGTCACCTTCTTTTTATAAACGTCGTATCTTAGCCTCGACTTTAGACTCAAATCGTTACTTCCGAGTATTGTCGAGAGTGTCCTGTCTCCCACTTTCCCGACCCTTTCCTCTCCGACGTACTTACTGCATTACACCTACGAGACTACGGACGTAAACAAATAAGGGTCTACACAACAAAACTGGTGAATAGCATTGACTTTTCAGTTAACCGTAAAGCCGTTTATTCGGTTCAAGGGGGTAGAGGGAAAGAACATCCTTCGACCCCGATTCTACAGCACACACCTTTGAGACGGGATACAGACATTGCTCAAAGGATGAGGACCGACTCCAGTCCGTCGACATAGGATCCAAGTATCTCACGATAGGAACCCACCACCCGCCCACGTCAATAGTTGTTAGCTCCTTTTCCCCGTGATTCCAAAACCCGAGTACAAGGTTTTGTTAGAAAGTTCTATGAACTGAATGTCCAGAAGTTTACATTTTCAGTAAAACAGACTTTTATGTTTATTATTGAAACTCCGGAACCCCAACCTGTGTCGAGACAGTGCAGGGAGCGGAAAGAGTGTTGAAGACCGGGGTGGGTGACATAACGGTGGTTTTAGGGATTTCGGGACGACCCAGTGTAGGTGGGGTCTACGGGG
Organism: Capra ibex; assembly: GCA_006410555.1. Lineage (NCBI taxonomy): Eukaryota > Metazoa > Chordata > Mammalia > Artiodactyla > Bovidae > Capra > Capra ibex. Next base: position 24,124,683 of record SJYO01014747.1, read on the forward strand.
CGACGAGTTTCCTTCCAGATGTCGCACCGTAGGTCCCAGTAGTTAGACGTAGGTGTAGTAAGGACACTCGGGAGAAAGATGGGGGATCCTGAGGTGCTCCTCGACGAGACCGAGTGTTCGGGGTAGGTGGGTGCTACCGGGTCGACCGGGAAGGAGGCTCCGGTGTCTCTTCAGGTAATCAGGGACAGGACACTGGGGTAAGTGGAGACCTAGAATCTTGGACACTTGGTCACGTGCCAGAATACCTGGGGGACCTTGTACACGTCCTGTAGTTGGACCGTTTAAACGGGTGAAAGGACAACATCTTTCTTTGGGGGACGAAGGTCAAGACGGGGTTCGAGTAGCGTCTGGTTCAGTCTTACCTTGGACTTACTCCGGCTTTGTGTGCCAGTTTTACTTGTACGACTCAAACCTCCACCCATCCCCACCCGTACAAAGAAAGGTTCAGTTTTTAGATAACTCTACACGTCGGAGACGAGACGAGTCTGGACGTGCCGTAGACGAACAGAAAGGTCCCCGCCAACAGAAGGAGAGAAATAGGTTTCCTCGTGTTTATCCGTTAAATATGTGTAGACAGGATTGTTCCCATATTAATTGGAAGAGTAGAAGACCCCTCTTCCCGAACACGACATACCCTCGACGAGGACTAACGACTCAATCCCCCTCCCGACGGACCCTCTCCCCCGTTGACCGTCCGCGTCACAAGGAAGGTACCTGCCCTTTCCAAGGACCTGAGGGTCGAGGGGATGAAGGGGACGAGGGGACCCCACAGACACCTTAACCTTTCATGACGGTCAGGTGTCCCAGTCTCTCTTAGTCGGTCGCCGGGGACCTGACCCTCCTCCTCCCCATACCGCCGGGAAAGTAGTGTCTCCGACGGTCGGTCCGGTGTAGGTAACTGTTGTTAGTTAACACGTTCACGAATATTAGACCGTCACAGACTCGGTTGTGTTCGAGTACATTCTACCCAGAAACGGGAACTTTTAAAGGAGGGGTTTTAGGACACTTTCTTTAGAGGTGACTTCTCTTAAGGAGTATGAAAACCTTTTACTACAGTATACTCAGAATCTTGTCCATAATGGTAGTAGTAGGAGGCTATATCAGATAAGACATCTGATATCTTATCAGATGTCACTGATAGTGATAATTTATCACTATTTGTGAGTTGTAGGAAGATCCAGGTTCACACCCCCACGGAGTTTACAGTGGGAGTTTGGGTTTCGACCTAGGGTCGGGTGACATAGGAGCCTCCGGGTCGTCCCGTCCTCGCGCCGACCCCGAAGAGCGACCGAGGACGGGACGACGACAGGTGCCCCACCACGTGTGTCTGGACTCTTAGTGACGAGCCGAGGAGAAGAGACCTGTACCTCCCTTATACCTCTATGTCCGGTCTCCTCGGGTCTCGAGACACACCGTCTCCCCAACACCACGCTTCCCCCTACATCTCCCCCTCCACCGTCCCCAGGGAGGGTGGGGTTCACCGACTCCTCTTAGTGTGTCGGGACACCCGAAGGACCCCAGAGGTCAAGGGGCCGGCGGGACGGGTCACGGGGACGACCAATGTCCGACTCGACGGACAGACGAGGTCCCAGTCGGGGAGGACGGAAGGTCCCGGGAGGGAGCGGACCGGGACCCCTCGGGGACCGGGGTACGAGGTCCGGGACCGTGTTGGGAAAGCTTTGGGGGAGTGGGACAAGGGTGTGGGGTGGAGGTGGGGGTTGATAAAGGATAGGCCGGAGAAGAACCTCGTAGAACGGTCTCGGTAACTGGGGCCAAGGGTTTACACATCGTCGACGTCACCCCTAAACCCTCGGTCCGACTAGGAGTCTAAGAGTCGTCGGGGGTCTCGTGACCCCCACTCGGGTCGTAGACGTAAACTGACTGTTCGGGAGGTGTCTCAGTCCTCCGGGGGACCTCGGATCTTTTTCATAGGTGTGAGGACCAGAGGGAGGAGCCCACGGTAGGGGGTTGAGGGGTTACGGCAGACCAGGATTGGTGAGAGGGTGGGGTACCGTCGACCATGACGGTTTCAGTGGTCGTCGGGAACCTACCACTCGGTCCACCTGTCCCGAGTCAGAAATTGTTGGAGGCCCGTTGTGAACCGACTACAGAAGGAGGGATTCGTGACCAAAGACCCTGGGGGTTGGTACGGAAGAGGAACCGGGAGTGGGAGACCGAGGTCCCGAAGTAACTAATGGAGACGTCACTTGGGGTCGGAGAGATTCCGGGGTTCAGGTCTGGGATAGTCGGTGTCTGTAAGGGAACCTACAAGACTACTAGGACCATGGGTCGCTCCTGGTCGTTCATCTGACAACAGGGGGCTAAAGTGTAAACGGGGAGGGAGACTCGGAAACGTCCTCGACGGGGGAGGGGACCCTCGTGTGGGGAGGAGGGACTGGACGACCGGACGGTTACCGACTCCGGAGTCGAGGGTCCTAGGGACCTGGGTGGGTCCCTATTCGTAGGGACGGGTCACGGGGTGTCATGGGCCTCGAGGCGAGTCCCGAGACTGGTGAGACTGTCCTTCACCCAAGGGAACTGTTATGACTGACTAGTTAAAAATAGAACTTCTCTTTTTATTTGGTGAAGTCCTTCCGTCTTACGAGACGAAGCGAAATTTCCCTTTTCAAGGTCCCTTAAACCAACAATTACTCAGATCTCTACTCTCAGTGGGTGCAGTGTGACGACGGAGGAGGGAGACCCCGGCACCGGGCCAAACGGGGAGGGGGTGTGTCCTTTTGTCGGTCCTCTGGGTCGACTCAGGAAGGCGACCCGGCTGTCAGAGTCCTGGAGAGCCACCCTCGTCCGGGACTCTCTCCGGGGCCCCACAGTCCTCGGAGACGGAGCCGATCCACCCACCGTCCGTGTGGGGTCCTCAGGCTCGTCTCGGGCACCATCTCTGCGGGGGATCCGGCTCGGAGAAGGGAAAAGAAGGACAGTGTGTCGGTGGCCGGACACTCTGAACTAGGGGACTTCTGTCCTGACACAGGTCAGTGTAGGGACCTCCGACTCGGGTCGTGTCCCCCAGGGGTCCCGGTGAGGAGTCTCCCACCACCCTTGTGTGCCCGGGACCTCGGACCGGACGAGTGGCGCCCTGGGTAGAGTGTCCCACTGTCGAGCTCCAACCCGGAAATGGTGGAGACTCCCCCACCCACCCACCGAGGTACCGACGACTTCGGGGTATCGGCACGGGGACCTTCAGGGCCAGGACAGACACAGAGGAGACGGACCACATGTCCCACGTCCCCACCGACGTCGGACGAGGGACCTACCGACACACAGGGGGTAGTCTGTGTGTGACAGGTTAGGGACGTCAAGGGGTTCCCCGGTGGTACACCGGGGTAGTGATGTCGACATAAACCCGGTTACGTTGGAAAGGGACACAAGTTGCACAGAGACGGGACCGGTCACTGGGAACTATAAGCCGTTACTGTCGTGCTACTGTTCCTACCACTATTGTTATGGTTTCTTCACGTTCATCGAAAACGGTTCAGTCTGGGACTGTACACGGGTCGGGACAGGTAATGTTGACAGGACCAGGTGGACTTCCCGAACCATGATAATACTAGGGTGAAGTGTCTACTCCTTTGGTTCCGGTGTGTAGGACTCACACGCGGAAGACCCGAGTCCGGAGAGAGACCGACATCGGTGGTCCGAAGGCCGTCCTCGTCCCCAAGTTTGGTCGAGACAGTACACAGACCGACTGGTACTGTCACCGGACATCGACTTTGTCCGGTCTCGGGGGACGTATGAGTCCCGAGGGACGGGGACGGAGGACGAGTCTGTCCCGACTCTATGGTCACAGGTGTCCAAACGACTTACCGACCCTCTCTAAGGTTTCTTCCGTCTTTCCGACCCTTGTCCCTTGACCGGACAACCTCCCGGACCCTGAGTGGACCAACCGTCCCGAGCCCGGATGGTGCCGGAGCATCCCACCGCCCTCGAGTCGTCCCATGTCGTCCGGGCCCGACAACTACCGTTGCGGTATGTTTCACGGCTTGCCCCTTCTTCGCTTCAGGTCCACCTCCGGGGACTTGCCGTCCTCCTCCTTCCAGTGTGAGACGCCTTCCTCGGCCGACAAGGGTAACGGGAGTCTCGTTAACCTCGTTAAGGGTAAGCCTTAAGAACCCACACACTTTTTTTCGGAGTAAGTGATCCACCAAGATTTAAAACAAATAACGAGAGTTTCCTATGACCACGAAAGTGGTTGAAATGGCAGAAAAGGCACTGTTACTTTTGGTAGAATGTCGACTGAAGTAGAAATTAATTTACACTGACACTGGACTGTCCTTTATCCGTTGGGTGAGGTCATAAGGACGGACCTCTTAGGGCACCTGTCTCCTCGACCCACCCGATGTCAGGTACCCCAGTGTTTATCAGTCTGTGCTGACTCGTACGTCCGTGCAAGTTGGACTCTCGACATGACAGAAGAGACTCTCACCTTATCCTGACCAGGATGGACCCAAAGGGGAGCCTATAGGACGTCACTCCGGTCTCCTTCGTGTGTCCAGAGACTCGTAGGGTGAGGTGGTGGTGGGACGGGCCCCGAGACGACAGCCCTGGTTGTAAGTCCGGAAGTAGACGGAGGGGAGACGAGTGGACGTACCTATTCCTCGTCGAGTACGGAAGGGGTAGGGGTCTGCCGAAGGGTAAGAACCCGGGGTCGTAGGGAGTCCCTCCACAGGGGCCTCTGTGGGTGGACACCCGGAGTCGTCACCCACACGTCCACATGAGACCTCCCATTATCCCGCCTCCCCCGTCGCCCCCGTGCTTGAGTAGCTTTAGGTTCCAGACCACCTCGTGTCATGGTACCCCCCAGTCCGTCCGACCCGACCGTCTTCCACGGGAAACACCTTCCTTGACCTTCTGTCTCTCCAAGGCTCACTAGCCAGCCGGCCACACTGAACACAGAGTACTTCGATTAACATGTCTTCGAAATTACTGTGTCGACCTTGAGTCCCTGAAGTTGGACAGTTTGTCACAATCGACAAGTCAACATAAGTTGAGAAACATTGGGGTACCTGACATCGGGAGGTCCGAGGAGACAGGTACCTTATGAGGTCCGTTCTTATGACCTCACATATCGGTAGAGGAATAGGTTCCCTTATAAGGACTGGGCCCCCAGTTGGGTGTGACGTCCGACTAATAAATGAGTTTCCTTGACCGGTTTGTGTGTACACTTTGTTACCGAGACACTCCTAGGGGAAGGGAGACCTCGGAGTAGCACGAGACAAGGGGACTACACGAAGACTCCGTTTCGTGTCGGACCCATCTAAAATGAGGATAGAGACGGTGATTGAGTCCGACGTACACCGAGGACGGAAGAGGTGTGTGTCTCGGACCAGTTACGGGGAGGTCAGTCACACTCGGCTCCGAACACGCAAATTAGTAGACTCTGTCTCCACGAAGGTACCGGTTCCCGTCACGCCTACACAGATGTCCGGAACTGAAACCTTTCGGTAAACGGGGTACCGGTGACGTGCTCCGACTCGTCGGTCCTACTCCGGTTCCCGGGACCCCCAGAGTTCCCCACTTCTGAGTCCTTAATCTCTTTAGTTGTTATGGGAGTTCGTACTTTGCGTTTTCCGTTTCACGAAAAGGCACCTTCCAGGTTAAGGTGGTCCTTACTCTCTTCCACTCCTCCAGGGCCACTAGGATAATCGTCCAAATTTCCTCAGTTACACCAGTACGCTCCCTCCGAAAAATTTCCAATTTGTCTCCAGAGGTAAAGACGGGATTTCAGGTCTACCGGAAAGGACCCCCACAACCGGATAGAAGTTCCTTCGTAGAGTCTGAATCGTCGTCAGTGGGCCGAGGAGCCGGAGGCGCCACCCTTAGGGTACTCAGTGGGACGGTAGAGGGGTCAAGTCAAGTCAAGTCAGTGAGTCAGCACAGGCTGAGACGCTAGGGTACTTAGTGTCGTGCGGTCCGGAGGTACAGGTAGTGGTTGAGGGCCTCAAGTAAGTTTGAGTGACTCAGTCACTACGGTGGGTCGGTAGAGTAGGAGACAGCAGGGGAACAGGAGGACGGGGGTTAGGGAGGGTCGTAGTCTCAGACGGTTACTTAGTTGAGAAACGGACTCCACCGGTTTCATGACCTCAAAGTCGAAATCGTAGTAAGGAAGGTTTCTTGTGGGTCCCGACTAGAGGAAATCTTACCTGACCAACCTAGAGGAACGTCAGGTCCCCTGAGAGTTCTGGGGAGTTTAGACAGACGATTCCGTCGCAGATAGACCCTCGGGCCCCAGTGACCGGGACCTGAAACGAAACTCTGTCCGTCCACCTTTCGGTGTGGGATCCAGAGGGGTCTTCGACCACAACAATCCAAGATGGGTGTCCCCGCACTCTCCCTTAGTCTGTTTCTACGTCGGTCCCTCCTCCCCAAGGAGTCTGACGAGGACGGGGAGGAGGAGAGACAGGAGACGGCAAGTGGGGACCCTTCATTGCTCTAGGGACATCCTCGACACGACTTCAGGGTTCCCGCTCAGAAAAAGGGAGGGACCGGGACCCAAGTCAGACACAGAATAGAGACTCGGAGCGGACCATAGGGTCCGGGTCGTCTACGAGACACTCGTAGGTGAAGTATCCACTTATTATGGAGGACCGACGGTGGAGGTCCGTCGGGGGTCCAATAGCAGAGGAAAGTTCTCACAGATTGAGTGGAGAGACGGAACCAAAAAAAGGAGAACAAGACGAAATTTTTCAATACAAATTATGTCACTCTACTCCAATGGTGGAAAATTTTGAGAAAATGTACGGAGACGAGGGACTTAGGGTGGTCCAAAGGTCGGAGGAATGGGTGATTGGGTACCCATAGGGACTTAGGAGGTTGGCGGTAAACTTGGTTGGGGTTTATGGTTTGTTCCAGACAAGAGAGAGGGACCTAGGACAGAGGAAAGTGGGAGTTGGAGGGTCAGTAGGAGTCCTACACGTCTTTACGAGTGACAGGTGGTGAAGGAGACCCCCGGGTTCGAACGTCCCACTACCGGTCCACACCTCGACTAGGACGTCGACCCACACGACCCCTCCTTTACCCGGGACTTCTTAGTGGAGGAAGGGTACACCAAGACGAACGGGACCCTGTGGACATGTTCGGAATCCACCAGGCACACTACTGTTTCCCAATGCACACGGACCACTCGTCACACTCCAACCACGGACAGACTCCACAAGTGTATGGAACACACCCGTAGTGACGGGTCGAGAGTAGTAGGAGTTTTCTGCTGAAACGTAAAATCAGAGACGACCTCTCTTCGGACAAGAATACCCATACGAGACCCCCTTCCTGGGCACAATCCGTGTACGAAGGGTCCACCGCGATCACCATTTCTTGGGTGGAGGGTTACGTCCTCTGTCTTCTCTACACCCAAACTAGGAACCGAACCCTTCTAGGGGACCTCCTCCCGTACCGTTGAGTAAGGTGATAAGAATGGACCTCTTAGGGTACCTTCTCCTCGGACCGTCCGACGTCAGGTACCCCGGTGTTTCTCAACCTGTCTTTACTTAGCTCAATCGTGCGTGCGTGTAGGAACCATCTTTCTCGTCCTAATAACGGTACCTTTTCCGAAGACTTACCTTGAGGACAGTCATTCGACCTCGAGAGAGAGGGACGTGAGACCTGGATCCTCACTGTCGTGGGATCCGTAGGACGACGAGAGACCAGGAAGATGGAGAGGGAGTCTACTCGTTCCTGCGGAGGAGTTTGTCCAAGTCTGGTCAAAGTCAATGATGGCAATTAAATGTCACTTTATACTTACGTCTGTTCTTTTGAACGAACAAGACACTTTTGACTCAACCTCCGAAACCTTTTCTGAAGTATCGATTCGTCTTTGACGACGGTTCCACCCAGAACCGGTTCGTCAGCAGTCCTAGTATTTTGTAGGTACGTCTACCGAAGTGTGTCGACTCAGGTCGACTTTCCTTGATTTAGACCTTTAGTGTCTCCCACACTAGAGGTGCTTATTGGACTATATGATTTCTCTGGATATCAATTTTACTTCTCGGACCGTGGTGTGGTTGGTCCCACTGTTTACGAGTAAACGTAAAAATTTCATTTTTATGTTACAAGGCACCATATTTACGTAGTAAAATGCATTCAGACGACATTGACCGAAAAATCCAGTTCTGTGGGTAGCTAGGAGTAGACTATCAATTCATTGTGGATCCTGGACTTCTGGAAACACCACTTGGGTCTGGAGTTCCTCTCAGTGACCCAGGCTCCTCCCGACCTACCCATCTTCTTCGTCCACTTAAACTGACTAGACCCTCGAGAATCCCCGTGAGATAGGGAGGCTATACCTCCGGTCGTGGGGAAGGATCGAGGCACCCGTTCGGATGACATAGTGCAGACACTTCCGTACCATGAGATGGACGGCGTAGACTTCGTCGAGGTGAAGTTGTTCCGTGTCCTGTTCACCTCTTGTTTTCACTGTCGTTGTTTCCTGCTACGATTGATCGACCACGGCTTCCCTCTACGGACATTATCGTCTGCTACAGGGATTCCGACCCACCGTCCGTTAGTTTATTCACCCCTTCTTTTGTCGAATGACGTTTTTACCTTTTGACTCTAATGTGTATCCTTTATTTTGATTTTTGTACGTTAATATCCGGACACCTCCATTTACGAAAGAGTACTTTGATATAGTTATTCACCTTAAAATAGTAGTCTACCAGAAAACCTTTATTACCAGCTGATAAAAGTTTACATAATGTCCTTAAGTTAATCTATTTAAGACTGGTATCCGTATTGTTAAACGTAGAGTACATCCGTACAAAAGTAATATACTTAAGAGGGGTTTAATAATTAATAAGGTTTTACAACTAAGTGTCTTTATTCTTATTTTAACACCCGAGGAAGGTGCACCCTATTCCGGAAACAACACTCAGTGTCAGACACCTGTCCTCACGGGGCACCGAAAAGGACGTATTTTATGTGGACATTTTGTAAGAGATTGAAAGATCCAGACACAAAAATATCGTCTCGGTCTTGAATTTCAATGACCCCATCGTTACACACATGTCTGTTGGGGATCTGAGAAAAAATCAAAAATAGAGTTGGGGGATCTCAACAGACTGAATGTAAATTTAACTACCGTTATATAGATCACTGTGAGAAAATGTATTCACTGTCATTGCTTTCTGCTTCAATTGTTCGACCACGGCTTGCCTCTACGCACATTGTCGTCTGCTACAGGGACTCCTACCCACCGACCGTTATTTCATTCACGTCTCCTTTTGTCGAATGACCTTTTAGAAAACTCTTAGAAAGTTCTCGTGAGATAAAATGACATTATCTTTATTAAGAGAAAAACGTGAGTATAAAACAACCAAGTGTGTCATCATCTTGTACGTGAATGTTAGGTATATGGGGACCATATTTGACCAAACCCCTATGTATGTTGGTACCGACTGATAAAAATACCCGAGGTTTTAGTGACGTCTACCACTGACGTCGGTACTTTAATTTTCTGTGAATGAGAAACCTTCCTTTCAATACTGGTTGGATCTGTCGTATAATTTTTCGTCTCTGTAATGAAACGATTGTTTCCAGGTAGACCAGTTCCGATACCAAAAAGATCACCAGTACATACCTACACTCTCAACCTGATATTTCTTTCGACTCGCACCTTCTTAACTACGAAAACTTGACACCACAACCTCTTCTGAGAACTCTCAGGGAACCTGACGTTCCTCTAGGTTGGTCAGGGATTTCCTCTAGTCAAGGCCCACAAGTAACCTTCCTGACTACAACGTCGACTTTGAGGTTATCAAACCCGTGGACTACGTTTTTCTACTGAGTAACCTTCTCTGAGACTACGACCCTTTCTAACTCCCATCCTTCTCTTCCCCTACGGTCTCCTACTCTACTAACCTACCGTAGTGGCTGAGTTACCTGTACCCAAACCCACCTGAGGCCCTCAAACACTACTTGTCCCTCCGGACCACACGACACCAAGTACCCCAGCGTTTCCCAGCCTGTTCTGACTCGCTGACTTGACTTGACTTGACTTGACATGTAATGTTAGGTCACACGTACGACAATGTCGATACTGTCTGAAAGAATAAACCAACCATTAAAGATAAAATTAAGACTTTTGATCCTTTGCGTTTGAAAGTTACAAAGGTCGGTACACCAAGGTAATCAAACTAGACTAACCTCACTATCAAGGTCTAACTGCCCTTTTAGACGACTCTACTCACCTGGGAGTGCCGTGAATTGGAAGGAAGTGTATTGTATGGTCTCTCTTTACAGATGTGCTCCCGAGTCGCTCGTTCCGGTCCTCAAGTAACGACGACTTCTCTACGAATTAATCCACAGAAAACCTTTGACGACGGAGAGTCTTTCCAGCCGTCCGACACTGTCGACACACCTCCATGTGTCCCTTATCCGGTGTGCACTAATCTCGACTACTTAAAAATTGTGGAACTATTACTACGAGAGACCGGGACGCAGCAGTTGACTACTTAATGATTTCCCACCCACCCTTCTTGTTTTGTGTGTCCGAGGATGTTCTTGTTGAACGGAAAACAAAGTATTCTACGAACTTTGTAACCCCTCCTCCGTCCCGTCCCGGACCTCCCCGGGTCCCCTCGTCCCTCCCTCCCAAGGAAGGGAACCGTACTTCTTGTCGTAGAAGAGTACTGAAGGAGAACTGAACGACTGAAATCACCATTACATGACTCGTCATCCAGTACAAGGCAAGTGTGTTTATTGCTTCTCGGCAGTGATAATGACTAACACATAATTAGTCGCACACTGGAGGTGAGAACCGGAGTAGGGAGGGGACCTCTGGTCATGAAGAAGTGGAGATTCTGGGACCGACGTCCGAGGTTACTATCGGCTGGTCACTGGACGACGACCTAATGCTCGACTCCCAATTACTCGTTCACACGTTCCGTGTCACCTCGTCAAAAAGTTAAACTCTTCTCGAGTATAAGATTGTTACGACGAAATAATGTTTACTTAAGACCCCCTGAAGGGACCGTCAGGTCACCGACTCTGAGACATGGGAGTTACGTCCCCGGACCCAAGTTAGGGACCAGTCCTTTACTCTAGGGTGTATAACATTGATTCCTAAACGTATGACGTTGATTTCTCGGGTGTTTCTTCTAGTTTCTAGGGTGTTCGACGTTAATTCTAGACCTTGTCGGTTTATTTATTTATCTATTAATTTTTTTTTTTTTTTCTTAAGACTTCGGACCTCTGTCAACGTACCGAATCCTCCTACAGAGCCTGATATCCTACCAGTGATGTCAATGAGTCGTCGTGTTTGGACCCCGAGGGATCTCCGTACATTACCGTCGACCTGGGGTAGTCGTACCTCGAGGTTGACGTGGGTTTATTTATGTAGCCACCGTAGCTTACACACCCAAAGACAGAAGGTCTCCCGTCGTACCTCCCTGGAAGTTCCTAGAGGTCCGGGGTACACGACAGTCCCGAGTAAAAGGACCACCCTTCGGTCGCCACAGTACGACGTAACGAGAGTTTGACCAACCCCCTCCCCGGTCCGGGGTGGTAAAATTGACACGACGCCCCTCCCCCTCTCCGCCCCCGGTGAATGGTAGACGTCCTGCAGCCGTCTCTGGTAGACGTACGTCGTGTACCGACACCGGTCACGTGTGTGTTACCACCTGTCCTGCAACTCCCGCGTGTGTGACTTCTCCTCAAGGACGCCCTTTTCTGCGTCTCCCACAGTCGTGACAGAACCGTTACGTCCGCCGTCCTGGGAGTCGTGACGGCAACTCCAGGTCCTGTTCCTGCCGGTGGACAAAACGCCCTGAAAGAAAAAAAAAGTAGTTTTGACCAGAAAATATTTGTGTAAACACATGAGAGGATGTACCAACTAGTTTAATCTATGATTTACTACGTAAAATGTTAAAACTATTAATAATCCATCAATGGCAGATTCTTTTAGAAGTTTCACGGTTGTTAATTCATCCACCCGGTAGAGACAGTTAATATTTCAGATTGACTCTTAAAACTATTCTTTTTTTAAAGTTCAAAAAATTTGAAGAAAAGAACTCTTTTAACATCTAAGTGAACGTCAACATTCTTTGGTGTCTCCCTGGGACCCATGGGGAGAGAACCAAAAGAGGTACCGTCGTAGAATGTTTTGATGTCACACTATAGTGTCGGTCCTTCCTGTTACTGTGTCAGTTGTGTGTCTTGTGGAGGTACTCGTGTCCTAGGTGGGAGGGGTGGGTGCAACGGGAAATGTCTGTGTGAGTGGAGAGAGAGGGTGAGTTGGAGGGAAAGGTCTGGGGACAGTTGGTGCTCAGACTAGAGACAAAAATATGAAAACAGTAAAGTTCCGATCCTATGTTGACCTTCGTATGTTGTACACTGAAAAGTCTTGACTCAAAAAAGTGAGTCGAACTAAGGGAGTTCTAAGTAGGTTCAACAGGTCCGTAGTCATCAAGTAGGGACATCCTGAAATGACCTCTCGGTCATCTCCTTTCCCTACCCTTCCCACTCCCCCTTATTCCTCCTAGTGCCCTTGGTCCTCGGGAATAAGAACAAGTACCGTTTTGACAGGTACGGTAACAACGACAACAAATCAACGATTCAGGACAGGTTGAGAAACACTGGGGCACCTGACATCGGGCGGTCCGAGGAGACAGGTACCCCAAAAGGTCCGTTCCTATGACCTCACCCAACGATAAAGGAAGAGGTCCACCACGATGATCAATTTTTGTTTTGTTTTGTTTTTTTTGGAGTGGACGGTTACGTCCTCTGAATTATCTGTACCCAAGTCAGGGACCCAGACCTTCTAGGGGACCTCATCCTTTAGTGTTGGGAGACGTCATAAGAACGGACCTCTTAGGGTACTGTCTCCTCGAACCACCCGATGTTAGGTACCCCAGTGTTTCTCAGTCTGTGCTGACTCCACTGTATCGTATCGTATGTGTCGTGTGTTGACTGATACAAGTAATCTTCCTGACTACAACTTCGAGGTTACGAAACCGGTGTACTACGCTTCTCGGTTGAGTGACCTTTTCTGGGACTACGACCTTTTCTAACTCCCGTCCTCCTCTTCCCCTGCTGTCTCCCACTCTACCAACCTACCGTAGTGACTGAGTTACCCGTACTCAAAATCGTTTGAGTCCCTCTACCACCTCCTGTTCCTTCGGACCGGACGACGTCAAGTACTCCAACGTTCTTTAACCTGTGTTGAATCAATGGCTTGTTGTTTAACAACCAAATAGTTAAAAGATTCTTAAGAAAAACTTTCCTTGACTTGTGTTTAATCTCACTTATATCAAATTAAAACCACTGAATCTTCCATAATTATTGGTAAAGGAACGACCTGAAGTCGAACAAGACTCACACACGTAGGTGACAGGACACCGATTCGGTACCAGGACCCATCGTACGGATACACAGGTAACGTCTACCATCACCCTCGACCGGTTCTTAGAGACTAGGTGACATTACTGGACGCACTGAAACCCTTCGACAGAGTAAAGTGACACGGAGTCACAGGAGTAGACATTTTACCTTATTGTCCCGAAGGGAGCACCGAGTCACCATTTCTTAGGTGGACGGCTACGTCCTCTGTACCCAAACTAGGGATTAAGTCCTTCTAAGGTGTACGGCACCCCCGTTGATTCGGGAAACGGTGTTGATGATTCGGACACGCGATCCCGGACCTTCTGCGTTTATGACTTCGGGAGTGTGGGAAATCGGACAGAAGATGTTGTTCTCTTCGATGACGTTACTCTTCAGTCTCGAGGTGTTAATCTCTCATCGGGGATGAGTGACGTTGATCTCTTTTTGGGTTCGTCGTCACTTCTGGGTCGTGTCGGTTTTAATTATTTATTTACCTTATCGTTATGGGTGGATAGAGTCCCGACACTTCCACTTTAATCAAGTGTTTGTACTTCCCGAGTCTCGTTCCGAGGCGTGTGTCACTCCAAGTTATTTGTGGTAGATACTAGGGTAGTGCCTACCGGTTAGTGGACCCCTGAAAGTAGACAAGTGTTTGTGGCCTCCTACTTAAGTCATTTCCCGAAATTCCGGAGCAGGTGTTTACGAATTCCTTTTGTCGGGGTCTTTACTGGCCTACGGGTGAGGTCTTACGGGAAGAGACCGGATTTGTTTAAGATATAGTAACGAGGATGGCAAGTTAACTCCGTTCTCTTTTTAAGACTGCAGGTACGTGGAAAATGACGAGACAACAACGAGACGGAGACCTTCCAAGACATATGAACAAACTCACTGTCATCAAACTAATTTCGAGTCCTTATATTTCTTACTTCGGTTTTTCTTCCTTCTCCGTGAGTCCTTTATGTGTGTCTTCATTAAATTTACTAGAATAATCGGAAATCGGTGGATCCCTGAACCCATGATAAATATTACTCTTCATTGTAAAGGTTAGACGTAAATTGAATATAATTTTGTAAAGGTGTACACGGGTCTGATCTGTCAGACCTATTACGGAAGATCCTAGACAAGTTTCTATTTACCTCCGTGTGTCTTCAAGCGCTCTCAAAACTTATATATTTATAAACCTAACTCCTCGGTGTTCACCGTAGTGGTTGAGTTACCTGTACTCAGACGCGTGTGAGACCCTCTATCACCTCCTGTCCTTTCGGACCACACGACGTCAGGTGTCCCAACGTTTCTCAACCTGTGCTGACTCACTGACTTGTTGTTGTCGTTCCACCGAAGGTACTTGCTCCGTCCACTCCTTCTCTTCGTCTCCTATACTACCTATCCCCTGAACCACTAATTGTCCTCCCTCATTTTCTCTTTTTTGTCAGTGGGGGTACCGAACTCGTCCCCGTCGAGAAGGTTCTACCCGCCCGACGTAACCCACACCTTGACAACGCTTGTCACTCCTTCTTGAGGAACCCTAGGTAGCTCAGACTCTCCCGACACCAAGAGACACACCTCCCTCGACTCACCCAGACCCGACCTGAGACTCTGTACGTCCCCACCCCTGTTGTGGTCCCTCCGTCGACTTGAACGGGTCGTTCCCACACGAGCCGGTCCTCTCTACTCTCAGACTTAGTCTTGGGTCTTTTACTTCACTTTCACAATCGACAAGTCAGTACAGTCTAAGAAACACTGGGGCACCTGATATCGGGTAGTCCGAGGAGACAGGTACCCTAAGAGGTCCGTTCTATGACCTCACACAACGGTAAGGGAAGAGGTCCCTAGAAGAGCTGAGTCCCTAACTTGGGTCCAGAAGACGTAACGTCCGTCTGAGAATTGGTAGACTCGGTGGTCTTCAGGACTCTTGGGTCTCGACCTAGGATTAAGACCTCGTCTTTCTCAGATATTTCTTCTAGATCTATTCCTACTTGTCTCTTTTCCCTTTGGTCTCGCCACCCGTATATTTACCCGTTTACGTGGTCACGTACTCCAAAGGTGTGGGGACCGGGTTGTGAGGGTCGTCTGTTACTCACTACTGTCCCTGCTCGGTTTGGGGTGTGGTACAAAGTGTCTACACACGGTCTTGGATCTGAGTGTTCTACACACCCCGAATTGTTTTGAACGAACGTTTGAACCTACGTTTCGTTTCCAGTTGTTTGATTGTGATTCTGTGTTCACATACCCCAATAGGTTGGTGTCACGTCAATGCAAACGACACTTACTGTCCTTTTGTTGACTAATTCGGGAGAGATGGAGGCGTTTAAGTGTTGTGTGCCACCTTATTGAGTCCCTAATTTTTCACTTAGTATTACTTTTACTCTAAGAGGTCCGTTCTTATGACCTTAACGACAAAGGAAGAGGTCCCCTAGAAGGACTAAGTCCCTAACTTGATCTCAGAGGACGTAACCGTCCACTTAAGAAATGGTGACGTGTACCTTCGGACACCCATGTATATGTATTTATAAATGTATAATTTAATTTATATATAATTTCTCAGTTTAAAATCGTTTACGACGTAGATAATTCATACGTACGTACATAAATATGTATGTGTATACACATACATATACATGTATATATGTTTATACATTTATGTATATTTAAAATCGTATGTATGTAGAGTTATCTACATCGTAAAAACGATTTCAAATTCTAAGAAATTACCGTTTAAGATTCGTTTTGTCATTATTATACCCTAAGGGATTTGGACCTTTTATGATAAATCAGGGTCTTTTAAAGTTATTTGTAATAAGGATTAATAACTTGTGTAAAGGAAATTTTAGTCCTTCCTTATTTTGTCTATTTGTTGTGCCTGGAATACATATCGTGTCCGTTGATGTGAGTGGTAGAACATTATTGGATATCACCAACTTTCTTAAACTCAGTGAAACGACATGTGAACTTTGATGTAACATGTGTTGTAACATTAAATATAATGTGTTGTAACATTTATTTGATATGGCGTTATTTTTATTTCATTTTATTTAGTCCTTCTTTTGTTCTACAGACCGAGTTCGGGATAAGTTATGACACGACTTCTCAGGAACGGTCAAGCCCTTCTATCCTTTTTGCTTCTTTTTAGTTATTCGTTGCATTTCTGACCTTTCCTTCTTCGTATGACGGTAATAAAGGTCTATTCCATTGGGTGATTTATCTTTTGGGGTTCGTTAGATACCCGTTTGACAGTCTCATTTACCTCAATAGTCATTGACCTGCGTTCTGGTTACTTGTCTTCGTTTACACAAAGAGATATGTTTGTAAAATTTTAGTCTTTTACAAGAAGTTTTTTGAGATGAAAAGGGCATCACCCTGTTTTGATATACTGTAGATCCTTACATAGATTGTTCTTAATATGGTCAAAAGAACTTTTTGTGCTGTCTTCCTATTTATTTACCTTTCTCTGTGGTTTTTACTGGTAAGAGTCTTTTGATTGGATTTTTACGTTACGTCAATGTTTACTTACCGAAGCACACAGATTCTGTCTCTCTCTTTACCCCTTCCCCCTTCCCCCGGTCCCCTCTCAGGTGTTTCCTGTCTCTTCTCGGTTTTAGTAAAACTCTTCTTTTTTCCCCCCGACTAGGATCGTTTGTGTGCGAATTATTTCTTTGTCGTAAATTGTATTACACGATAACTGTTACTCAGTTCGGTATGTGGTTGTGTCTTTTCTCTGGGGTCTTTATTTACACAAATCTATGTCTATGAGTTATGTATTGGTGTACTGATTTACTGGTGATTGGACTCGACATTGTCGGCTACTACTAGATAGTCACCTTTTGTTTTGATCCAGTATAGAGTGCGGTGCACGTATTGACTCTGGGTCCACCTATTTACTCGATTTGTAATTTTCGTTTCAAAATTTTGAACACCCTTTTTTCAGGTCCCTCAAACAGACTGGAGTCCTACCCTTTTATAAAGAATTTTCGTTATATCTTTCCTGTGAAGGTTGTCCTTTACTCAGACTGACGTGACTTTGACTTTTGAACAGAGACTTTTTACTGTAGGTTTTACTTTATTGTAGGGTTTGTTTTGACTTACTGTTCAGAGTCTCACGTACTTTAAAAATACTGTTTCCAGTAACAAATCTTGTCTGTTGGGTTGTCCTTCTGTCTGTTTTGTCCTCTGAGTGACTACTCTTTGTGTTTACCGGTTATGTAACTGTTATGCTCTGTTCAGTTCTTCTTAGATACCGTTCTTGAGAACCGTTCCTACACTGACTTCGTTTCCATGAAGAAGGGGGTCGGTACTCTTACAATGGGGAAACATCTCTTTACCCTACAAAACATTTTCCCTTCTACCTGAGAGGAATGTAGGACCGTCCACACGGGTGACTTTTCTGTGTCATACACTCGGGTCCGACTACTGACGACTGATTAAGATCGTGACAATATTATCCGAAGGGACCTCCGAGTCACCATGCAACAGACGGACGGTTACGTCCTCTGCAGCCAAACTAGGGACCCAACCCTACTACGGGACCTATTCCCTTACCGTTAGGTGAGGTCATAAGAACGGACCTCTTAAGGTACCTGTCTCTGAGTGTGCGCTGTCAGATACCCCAACGTTTCTCAACCTGTGCTGACTCGCTGATTGTATGTGTTCATTTAGTTGATATGAAGTTGTTTTTTTATTTTTATTATTTATTTATTCATTTATTTTTCCGGTACGTTTCGTCCAGTGTTTCCTATCGGGGGTCTTTTCGGTGTGACCCCAGTTCACATTTTCTGGTGACAATCCATAGTGAGGAGGTGACTCAGCAGAGAGACCGTCCTTAAGACGAGGGAATCAGTTCTAAGACAGGACACTGGGGAGACTAGAACCCGGAGAGACGTTCCCGGACCTCTGTCATTTGGGGAGGTCTGCCAATACGAGGTGAGTCGGTACCAGTAGAGGAGGAAAGCAACTCGACGATATTGGTCACACACAACTAAACACTTACTTCAGTCTAGGGATTTGCGTAGAGCCTTGCGGACGTGCCCGGACAGAGGTAGAAAGACCAGAACGAAAGTACAGAGAGAAGTGGGTGGTGAGTAGGCAGTGGACCTGTGAATTGTCGAACTCCATGACTGCATACTGTCTGCTTACTGTCTCACTCGTATGAGATTTGTGTCTTAGGTTACTCAAAACTGTGTACACGTGTGGACGTATCGGTGGTGGTGCTAGTTCCCTCTCTTAGATGGGTACCGGGGTCCTAATGAAGGCCGAGGAAACAATGTTCATTAAGAGGTGGAAGTGTAAGGGAAGACGGACAAAATGTGCAAGAAAGGTTACCGGAGTAGTAAGTTAATAATAACTTTGTAAAGGGTAGGACGCATGAAAGGAGAATTACGGGAGAAGGGAGGTCGTATAGCCACGATTAAGTCTCACGACTTGTGTTGATTCACGAAATCTGTGTTGGAGACCAGAGTCCCTCACCTGAGACACGACAGAGGAGGTCCAACACATACGTTTTGGTGTTGGACGAGAGACAGGGGGTGAGTTCCGTTACCCCGAGGAGACTTCGGGGATCAAAACAGACCCCACATCTCACTTCTAGTCCAGATAATAATAAGTAGGACCCTGGTGGAGTCTGATTTGTCGGCCGGGAGAAGTACTAGGAGGAGAAGAGTCTGGGACTGTACCTCGGAACTTTCTAGGGTGTCAACTCCCGTCTCCCGACCCCTGGTGGACGACACCCAGGAATAAACTTACACGGTTTCCGACCCCCCAGGAGTACACTCCCCGGGTGGGTACACCGGGTCGTGAGTTCGGGACGTCGGAGGTGGGGCGGGGGATGGAGGGATCGATTGTCTTTCTGTTAAAAGAAGTCGATGTAGTGTCGTGTAGGGGACCGTTACCGAAGTCCCACAGGTGAACCCCTCCCAGGTCCCGTCGCCAGACCCTCCTTCTCCCCTCGTAGAACTTCGACACAAACTGCTCGTACAACGGAATCTGGAATCTTTACAGGTGACAGTCCTGTAGGGACCACCAGATCCCAATCCTGAGACACAAAGGTGACGTCCTCCGACAGGATCGGACTCCTGACCTCTTTGTGGCTTACTACCTCTCCCCGAGTAAGTAGGTCCGCTTCCGAACTGGGAGGTGGGAAGGGGTAGTCCTCCTCCCCAAGACGGACACCCACTTGACGTCGTAGTCGACAAGGGACTACAGGTCGGACGACGGATGGTAGGACCGGTAGGACCTGAACAACCGGAAGTGTGAGGCAGTGTTTTATAGTTACAAGTGAATAAGAGTCTTCGTAAAAATAAAGAAGTCGTACCAATTTTTGTATGAGTTCTAATTTGTTATTCAGATAAAAAGTCCGGGGATCCAAAAATCCTTTAACAGAACGACCCAAAGGAAAAAAAAAGGGGGAAATTGAAGGAATCTCTGTTTCTTTTCTTAGAAGTTCTCTTCATTCGAATATTTGAGTTATTGACCAACTAAGGACCTTTCAACATAAAGGAATAGGTAACTATTCCAAAGAAACCTATTAAACAAAATGATGTCGAGGTATTTAATTTGGTCTATGAACTTCGTTTGTTTGTTTGTTTTTTTCTATAAATGGAGACAAAAGTTAATCTTAATGTAGTAATATTATATTGACATTACTATTGACCCCTATATCGTTTCTTATTTCAACCCTACCTATATTATAGTTGGGTACTACTCAGTATAAGGTAGTCAATACTAAGGTTAAAAACGTTAGAAAATTTTGAAGACAATTATAACTAGTCTTTTATACAGTGTCAGAATACAACCCAAACTGAACAGTTTCTGGTGGTAATTGGATGGTTTTGTATAAAAATAGTAAATAGAACAGTGATCTGTAATAATCCTTCACTTTCTTTCAGTCTCACAATTAACACAGGCTGAGAAACACTGGGGTATCTGACATCGGGTAGTCCGAGGAGACAGACACCTTAAGAGGGACACTAGACCCCAAATCTGCACCACCCTTTCGAAGTTTCTCTGGGTCCCTCGTCCCCCCAAAGTCTCGGAGGTTTGGGAGTTCTTGTTAGACTCCCTGGTCTCTTCGTCGTAACGGTAGTAGAAGGCCTGAGGTCTCTATAAGGAATAGTCTGACCTTCTTCTTAACCCCTGGTGTGAGGAACACTGTGTCCCGTCCACGATCCCCGGTCCAGGGAAGGTGTAGCCCGGAGTCCGTGGAGGAGGGAGAGACACCGGTGACGAGAAAAACGGTCAAAGGGTCTCGTACCCTTAAGTGTCTCTCGAGGGAACTGTCTGACCAGTGGTAAAGGTCGTAGACTTTACAGAGGAGGTTACCTGGGTGGTGTCCGGGGACAAGGTCTGTCACTGTGACGGGAGACACGGGCGGTCCACAATCCACCAGGAGGTCTCGGAGGTCTGTGGGTGTATAACACCGGGTGTATGTGTATGATGTCCCGGGGATAATATATTACATCGTAATCACCATTTCTTGGACGGACGGTTACGTCCTCTTCTACGGTTCTCTGAGTCCAAGCTAAAGACCCAACTCTTCTAGGGGACCTTCTCCCGCACCGTTGGGTGAGGTCATGAGAACGGACCTCTTAGGGTACCTGTCTCCTCGGACCACCCGATGTCAGGCACTCCAGCGTTGCTCGGTCTGTGTTGACTTCATTGAATCGCCCGTACACGGTATCACGGTGGGTAGTCCCCGAGGAACGTGACATCGGCATAAAAAAGTCTTTTTCAAATCGTCAAATCAAAGTCCCTTTTCTCCCTTTCTTAACCCAAGTAACAAGTCTACGGACACATTCACCGGTTAAAACTAAAAGTCCTCGTCCTTTTTGAACATCCCTCTTTTTCTTTGTTCACTATGTTTGTTAAAAGGTACGGTAATTTCTTTTTAGTCTACGACATGTATTCTTATCTGACGGTACCCTTTGACATTGTAAAGAACGAGGTTTATAGAAATTTTTCCGTTTTATTCATGGGTAGACAAGAGACTACCATATTATCGTTTTTACAACCGAGTCGGTATTTTTTCTTGCTTTATTACGGTAAACGTCGTTGTACCTACGTTGATCTCTACTAGTAGGATTCATTCAGTCTTTCTCTTTCTGTTTATGGTTTACTATGGTGAATATGTGTCTTAGATTTTATACCGTGTCTACTTGTATAGACACTAGATCTTTGACTGAGTGTCTGTATCTTTTGTCTGAACACCAACGGTTTCCCTTCCCCTTCCTAACCCTCAGACCCTAATCGTCTACGTTTGATAATATATATCCTACCTATTTGTTGTTCCACGATAACATATCGTACCCCTCGATATGAGTTAAAGGACACTATTTGGTATTACCTTTTCTTATACTTATTCTTACATGGATATTGATTCAGTTAACCGACATGTCGTCTTTAATTTGTGTTGTGGCATTGAGTTCATCTCAAGTTATTTTAGTTTACGACCTTGTCGTCACTGCGTACAGTATAGCTATAAACACAGTTAGAGAAAGTTGGTAAGTGGTCACGAAGTGTCTCCAACCTCCGTCTTTCATTTTACCAATTTGACCTTTTAAGTTTTTTGTTTTGGAAATTTCACCTTTAAAGATTAACAAATTCCCCAAAGGGACCACCGAGTCTACCATTTCTTAGACGGACGTCTCGTCCTCTGAACCCAAACTAGGGACCCAGTCCTTCTAAGGGACCTCCTTCTTTATCCTTGGGTGAGGTCATAAGAACGGACTTCTTAGGGTACCTGTCTCCTCGGACCACCCGATGTTAGGTACCCCAGCGTGTCTCAACCTGTACTGATTCGCTGAAAGTGACAAATGTTACGAGAGGTCTTTCTACAGGGGACAACGTGCACGGGTCGACGTCCCTGGTTCTTGACTTTCCTTGTGCCAATTTTCTTGTAAGGGTCCTCTTTAGAGTCCCTACCCCACCCTCCGCCCTCGCTCACTTCGGACCCAGTGGAAGTTCCAGTCAGCGTGCCGCAACGTCAGGAGCGCGTCACCCAAGTCGAAGTCGCAGAGGGGTTCCAACGACGTCGGCCTGTGAACCACGACCCAGAGCGTTGTCTGTGTATGGAGGTGTGACAGTTTGAACTAGACCTACCCCCTTGTGTCTGCCTCGAGTTCCAATCTTGGACCGCACACCAAGGATTACTACTCCTTGTGCCCTGTTCGTAGGATAGAGTAAAAGAAATATATTATTTCAGTTTTACTAAAAAAATTGTCTGTTTTGGGTGGTCTTTATGGTAATCCTTAATAAATTTTAAGAATAAAAGTTTTCGTTAATTATTTTTTTATTTTAAATTCTTTGGATTCGATATTTCAATCCCAAAGAAAGGGCCACCGAGTCTGTCATTTCACAGACAGATGTTACGCCCTCTGGTCCCAAGTTAGGGACCAAACCCTTCTAGGGGACCTCTTCCTTTACCGTTAGGTGAGGTCATGATAACGGACCTTTTAGGGTACCTGTCTCCTCGGACCATCCGATGTCAGGTTCCCCAACGTTTCTCAACCTGTGCTGACTCACTGAATTGATTGACGTCACCATTTCTTGGGTGGACTGTTACGTCCTTTACACACAAGTTAGGGACTCAACCCTTCTAAGGGGACCTCCTCCTTTACCGTTGGGTCAGGTCATAAGAACGGGCTCCTTAGGGTGTCTGTCTCCTCGGACCACCCGGTGTCAGGTATCCCAACGTTTCTCAGTCTGTGTTGACTTCACTGAGTGGTATGTACGTGAGTGTATCATCTCTAATTTTCTCATACCCAATCGAGATGTCGGTATTTACACGTTTAGATCTCCTGTGTCTATTGAAGGATCGTTTTATGTTCGATACTATGGATCAGGTATTCATTTGGATTTCTAGTTATTGGTATTTTCTCTAATCTTTCAGGTTTTACCATAAAGTCCGACTCAAACGATGACGATGACGATTCAGTGAAGTCAGCACAGTCTGAGACACGCTGGGGTATCTACCGTCGGGTGGTCCGAGGGGGCAGGGACCCTAAGAAGTCCGTTCTTGTGACCTCACCCAACGGTAAAGGAAGAGGTTACGTACTTTCACTTTTCACTTTCACTTCAGCGAGTCAGCACAGACTGAGAAGTGCTGGGGTACCTGACGTCGGGTGGTCCGAGGAGGCAGGTACCTTAAAAGGTCCGTTCTCATGGCCTCACCCCACGGTAACGGAAGAGACTCCGACTCAAACGAGACTGGAAATTACTTTTCTATTAAGGATACAAAATTTTGTTAAAGTCTCGTTCTCTATTTCTTCTTTTATGGTGTCAATGGAATATTTCGATCAAATTGGAATGGGTGTTAAGACTTTTCCTTTGTGTTTTCGAGGGGTGAGGATGGTGTTTGGTTTTCTAGTCAAAGAGGAAAGTTTGTACTCTTATAAGATTCGTTTTGTCACCGAGGAACTTAGGTTTCGACATAATTCCTTAATATAAGGTGACGACATGATTTTTCATGAGAACTTACGTTTGATGTGTCGGGTTCAGATTTACGGAATTTGTTCTTTCCCTTAAATATCTAAGTATTTTGTTTTCTCAGGTCCCAAACCTTAAGTCCGTACCACCGTTCGTCCATGACTTTACAAGAGTCTCGAAAGAGTCAGAGGTACACGGGAAAGGAATCCCAACCGACATACGAGTCTTCCTTAGAGGATTTTTATACAGGTTTTCGACCTTCGAATCGTCGGAATCACCAGTCACACATACAAGATTTACGATGTCGGGGTCCGGACCGACCGGCACATCGTGTTCCCTCTCTCCTTTTGAATTAAGACAATTTGTGGTACATGAATGAACAAGGGTTTCGGATCCAATAGAACTTTTTATAGGTGCAAAGTAAAATCTTTATCCTAAGACCTTGTAGCCATTTAGTTAGTTCTTTTAAACAAGGTCCCTGTTTAGTTTCCTCTTTTTAGTATGCTAGAATATTTATCTAGAGTTTTTTGATCACGGAGTTTAAATCGTCCGTAAGTACCATTTTTGAGACTCAGTGAAAGTTCTTATCCTCTTTTACTGAATTTAGACTATTCCGAAAATGAGCCGTTTATAGTTTTCGTTTATCGTAAAATTTTTATACATAAACAAAACTTCCTGACGTGACCCGGAAACAACCACACGTGTCCGAAGGAAGCCATCAACACTATGTATCCGAGACGACGGGATGTCGTACACCTTAGAATGGTCTGTCTCTAGTTTGGACACTGTGGACGTGACCATCCACCTAATTGGGGACCTGGTAGTCCCTTTAGGTGTTTATCGTAAAATTGACCTCTTTATACTTCCGTTAAGGTGATTCTAGTCCTTACTGTGCCTCCTTACTGTGGGTACCGGTGTTAAGACGTGACAAAATCCTCGCGAACGATTAAATTTCTATTCTTTACTGACGTTTGAACACATTTATGACCTTTTCTATCTTGACAGAAAGGTTTACACTAGCTTATAGATTTTTGTTAGATTCTCTGATGTGATTTTTACTACCCTTAATTCTCATAAACAAGTTTCTTTTGGGTCTTCTTTACGGGGTACATTCACTAAATTTGTTGGTACTCCCGTACTAAAAGACTCAGACGAATACTCAGATAGGTGTTGAGATGAGAAAAAGGTAGATTGTTTGTGAAACGAACAAAGTGATTTCTCATAAACAACGTAACCAATATTATTTATACTATCACACGACACAAATCAGCGAGTCAGGACAGACTGAGAGACACTGGAGTACCCGACATCGGGTGGTCCGAGGAGACAGGTAACCATAAGAGGTCCGTTCTTATGACCTCACCCAACGGTACGGGAGGAGGTCCCCTAGAAGGGTTGGGTCCCTAGTTTGGGTCCAGAGGACGTAACGTCCACCTAAGAAATGGCAGACTCAGTGGTCCCTTCTGTTACGACCTCACCTATCGGATAGGGAAGAGGTCTCCTCCCCTAGAAGGGTTTGGTCCTTAACTTGGCCCCCAAGGGCGTAACGTCCGTCTAAGAAATGGTCGACTCGATGGGTCCTTCGGGTTTATACTATGATAATTGTTGGTTAATTTTTATTTTTACCGTTTTTATAAGATAAGTTTCATTGTTATTGTTTTCTATTCTCTAATTTGTACCTTTAAATTACTGGATACACTTCGATACATATTTTACGATAATTCACCGTTTTTGAGTCCATGTCCTCTACACCCAGTAAGATAGACCCGTGGTGCCTCCCGTGGTGCCTCGGGAGGAGGGTCTGACCTCTCAAAAAAACCCTTAGAAGGTGAAAAGGGTCTTTCCGAAGGGACCGGTCGTGCGGTCTCTCTCTCGTCTGTCCACAGGGTCCGAGGTATGCATCCTGTACTACGGAAGTGTCCCGTGAGATTCACCTTCGAACTCCGCACGTGACTTGGTCGAGGTGGGACCGAGACATTCATCGTCTGTACTTGGTGAAGGTCTTCCCGTCCTCGACCCGAGACCCCCGTCGTAGGTCTCGGGTACCAGTCGCACCAGTCTGTGTTCGGGTCCCGACTACTGTCCCAGTTAGGGTTGTCGTCGAGGAGTTATACTAAACCTTGTGACGAGGGAAGGACCGAAACATCGGGGGTTTAGACTAAAGACCAGTAGGACCTCTGACTTGAAATCCCCCAGGGTATTATTTAGGAAGTCTACCTATTGTCGAGGTCAACAAAGAAACTTTGAGTCTTGACCCTGACTGTGTATGCCGGACTTAGGCACCTCCCGTGCCAACCGAGGGTGTACCTTTAGACCCTGTAGAGGCTTTACGACCGGGAACGGTCTCTGCGTGTCTACCAAGTCGTCATTTCTTAGACGGACGGTTACGTCCTCTACGTCCAAGTTAGGGACCTAACCCTTCTAGGGGACCTCTTCCTTTACCGTTGGGTAACGTCATAAGAACGGGGTTCTTAAAGTCCCTGTCTCCTCCGACCACCTGATGTCAGGTACCCCAGCGTTTCTCAACCTGTGCTGACTCGTGAGTGGGTGAGACCTTAGGTTCGACTCAGGGTCCCCCCACGTACACGTTTTCACAAAATTTCTGATAAACCTTATTATTTGTAAGTTCTTAATTCGGGGGTTTAACCCTTTCTTACCATTGGTCTCTTCATCTACAGAATTGTCTGATTTCCAGTCGACTCCTGTAGATCCACCGAACTTTATCGACGGTAGAGAAAGTCTGCGAGTCGACCTGACTCCAAGGACCAGAGGGAGTGGGTGACTACAGAGACCATTTCTAGGGTTCTGGACCTCTCTTTTCAGATCAACCTTGTGGAACCGACTCGTTGCTACTACGTGTGTAGCCCCGCCTCCATTCGACGGGGGTTCTTGTGTCCTGTTTACAGGAAGGTTTTCGACGAGACCGAATCTCAGGTTAGTTGGGTATTTTCATTCGGTATCGTAGAAGGAACCACCAGGTCACCGACTCTTAGACGGACGCTTAGTCCCCTGTGTCCAAGTTAGGGACCACTCCCTTGATTTTAGGGTGTAGGAAACCCTGTTGATTCGGACGTTCGGTGTTGATAACTTCGGGTACGTGTGGGATCTCGACACGAGGGGTTGTACTCTTCGGTGACGTTACTCTTCGGACGCGTGGTGTCGATCTCTCATCGGACAAACGACTTTGATCTATTTCAGATCCGTCGTTGTCTCTGGATCACGTCGGTTTTTATTTATTTATTCATGTAAATGTTACTTCGGTACTCCTTCCGTGGTTCGCCCACAGAAGGAGAGAGGAAGGGCACCTTTGTATGACCGGGACTCGAGGGGCTTCGACCGTGGACGGTGTGGGGAGTTCGTCCCCAGTTGCGGACCCCGAGGTGACTCAGGAACTCGAGGATCGTGGCCCTGTTTCAGACCGAGAGGACTCGCTCGGACACAGGGGTGTAGAGTTTTCGGAACTCCTTACTGACGTATACTGGTACCGGGGTGGAACCGTAACTGAGACTCCGACGATTGCATTTACCGATGTGTCGAAAGACCCCTCCCTCTTCTCTCTGACCCAAACCCCCCCACACCCTTTTCCTACCAAGTCGTGTAGCTCACTGGGCAATAGTTGGAGTCCCCTACCTGCGACCGTAATTAGAACAGGAAGACAATGAAGTGACTCCGACACTAATTAAGACTCTGTTTAAGACCTTCGGAAGACTACTCCAGACACTGGAGCTACAGAACCACACGCCCCCGACCGTCTAAATAGAGTCCTACAGGGAGGTACGAGCCCAGTGACCCTGGGTGCACTGTCTCGAAACGCCACTAAAGCGTACTTAGAGAAACGTCGTGATTTTTCGGTCGGACCGGGGGTTGGGGAGATTAATTACCGGACAGTCAGACTGTCCCTCCTCTTTCCCGGGTCACCTTTCCCTCCCGGTCCCCGGACACACACGCTACGAGGTCGGTACGGGTCGGACTGTGACTCACCCCACCCCCAGGAGTTCCGACCCAAACCGGTCAAAAGGAGGTCGTGGATACCGAAGTTTGTCCGATCCTGGGACTTTCAAGGGTGATCCGAACAAGAAGACCTCTTCCGTTACCGTGGGGTGAGGTCATGAGAACGGACCTTTTAGGGTACCCGTCTCCTCGGACCACCCGACGTCAGGTACCCCAGTGACCCTCAGCCTGTGTTGACTCACTGGAGTGAAAGTGAAAAGTGAAAGTACGTGACCTCTTCCTGTACCGTTGGGTGAGGGTACAAGAACGGACCTCTTAGGGTCCCTGCCCCCTCGGACCACCCGACGGCAGCTACCCCAGCGTGTCTCAGCCTGTGCTGACTTCGCTGAATCGTCGTCGTCGTCGTCGTCCGAACAAGAAGACGACAACAACAAGTCACCGATTCAGTACAGACTGAGAAACACTGAGGTAACTGACGTCGTGTGGTCCGAAGGGACAGGAAGTGAAAGATGTCCTCTAACGAGTTTGACCACAGGTCGGTGGAGTAGGAGACAGTAGAGGAAGAGAAGGACGGGAGTTAAAAGGGGTCGCAGTTCCAGAAAAGGTTACTGAGCCGAGAAACGTGGTCTACCGGTTTCATGAGTTCGAAGTCGAAGTCGTAGTCAGGAACTCAAGAAGGGTTAAGTAATTTTAAATTTAAAAGTAGAAATTTGACTGTCTAAAAAACAGGAGTATAACGAAAGTGCTACGACGAAAGGAGACAGTTCCTTCGAACTGTCACTACCACCTGGTTACAAAGACTTAGGGTGAAACGTGTATTAATTCACGTGACCTTGTGTCCGCACGACGACTACTGTCGTTTCGCGATGAGACAAGAGACCAAGAGTAACGTGAAATCTTGTACGTAGTGTCCCAGTTACCCCTTGTAGGTGATTGTTTTAAAGGAATTTTGGGTTTCAGACAACTCCTCGATTCCAAAACACACAAAAAATTTTAACACACACACATATTTCGTAGATTCCGTTTGTTATATATTAAGGTCATCTATCTTTAAAATAATACTTTTAGTATGTTAATTCGAAAATTTGGAAGGGACTGGAAAGCCCCTTTTAATCCTGGACGAAAAATAAATCTAGTAGTCTGTAAAGTGGAAATAAAACCAGAACGAAAGTAGTGTCAGATAGACAAACGATTAAATCGACAACAGAGACGTTGTCTACGAGTTTAATAAACACCTTATTATTTAGATTGTCTCCCGTGTCTGAAATGTAAAAAGTAGTGTACTCACGGTGACACTCTCTCTGTCCGTCTCTGTCTGTCTTTGTCTCTCTGTCTCTCTCTATCCCTCACTGTCTCTGTCCCACTCTGTCTCTCTTTCTATCTCTGTCTGTCTCTGTCCCTCTGTCTCTCTATCTCACTGTCTCTGTTTCTCTGTCTGTCCCTCTATGTCTTCCCCCCATCTCTCTCTCTCTGTCTCCGTCTCTTTTTCTCTGTCTCTCTGTCTGTCTCTCTCTCTCTCTGTCTCTATCTTCCTCTCTCTCGTGATTAGATGTTCACCTCTTAGACTTCCCCAGTAACATTGGAAGGACAGTCCCTCGGTCCACAGGGGTATCCTGTACCGTTGTTAAAGACGGTAGGATCCTCAAAAATGTTCTAGAAAAACAAGTTTACTGTGAAAGTTCCCGCCGTCTTCAACTATTTAATACTTACAAGTGTCGTCGGAGGGACGACTAGTCCCTTTGCTCCGACGACCAGAACTCTACAAGGGTGGTGTCCTCTCCGGACCTCGGTCGACCTGACGCCCCCGCCCCTGAGGTAGAGGAGGGACGGAAAACAATTGTACGTCTTCACACAAAACCCCCGGTCTGAGACTCTTCAGTAATCAATCGTAACATTAGTTGTGTCTCGGACTGAACCGGACGTCTTCGTCTCTCTCCCGCCTTGTGTCAATTGTCCTTGTGTTCCGTGTAAATCGTAAAGACAGGGAGTCTCTGGGTTCACTCCTATAAACCTTATTGTCTTTGTAGTATTTCTTGATTTTACTTCAAGACCCCGGTTTAATTGAACCCTTTGTCGCCAAGTCTTTTACTTTGTCCCCGAAGCGACCACCGAGTCACGATGCAAGTTAGGGACCAGACCCTTCTAGGGTGCACGGTACCTCGTTGATTCGGGGACGTGGTGCTGATGGCTCGGACACGAGACGTTGTTCCTTTGACGTCGTTGCTCTTCGGGCACGTGGTGTTGACCTCTTGTCGGAGGTACGCGTCTTTGATCTCTTTCGGGCGCGTCGTTGCTTCCGGGTTGTGTTGGTTTTAGTTGTGTAATTTTTTGTTTTGTTTTTACTGTACCGGAGAGAGGACGTACCGAAGAGTCAGACAGTTAGAAAAGAACGAACAGTGGTGGTATACCCTCCGCTGGTCCCTGGGTCCTACGGACGTAAGGACAAGAGGGAGGGGAGTGGAATAAAGATTTTATTGTAGGTGGTGTAACAGGTGTGGTTTACGAGGGTTCTCGGTGACCGTCTTTTCCCCCTCCTCCTCGCCTCCCCGACGAAAAGGAGGACCCGGGGTCGACACCCCCGTTGGTGTCCCTCCACCCCGAGGGGGTCCGAGTCGGGGGGTGGGGTCCTAGCGACACGAAGGTCTATGTTTACGGACAGTCGAACACAACCAAGTAAGAAACTCACATTGCTTGGTAGGTAGTTCTTCTCGTAAAAGTAACAAAAGACCAGAGATCAGGTTGTCTTCCCATACACTGGAAGTCACCACTGGAAGTCTCAATGCTTTTTCAGGACGAGTCTCGGGGCGGCACACAGAGACCCACTTTGACTTTCGGGGGGAGTCGTCGTCTCGGGGCCACTCAGGAATTCCTTACTGAAGACGAGTTACAAAGTCACCACACTTGTGTGGTCTCTACCCCATCTCTATTTTATAGACACCGCCCGTCTATTCTTGGTTCTACCCTCCTGTACTCGTCCCGTGGACCTGTGTCTACAAAAGTTTAAAGGAAAATTAGAACCCCACCCCCGTTCCCCCTCTCCTCTGAGTGGATCACACTCCCACTTTAACCCCTTACCGTGTATTGTTAAAGTCAAAGACCGAAACGAACTGCAAAGGGTCCCGAGGGTTCCGAGGACCCAGGACCCGACTTCACTCGAACGAGACCGAAGCAGGAGCCAACGACCCCCACCCCCTACACGAAAGAGGAAAGACACTCCACTCCCCGGGAGGGAAGACGAGAGGTAGACGATGTCGGTCTGAGGAGTGGACCGTGGAACCACGGGTACAGGAACCAGAACCGCTCGAGAGACGAAACTGTCACCCGTAGAGTACCCGAGACCTCCTACGCCAGTGGTCTCACTGGACACGAGGACAGTCCACTCAGTGATTGTGGGAGCTCTTAGCCAGTCAAAGTTCGTGACAAAAAGGAAGATCTCTCGTGCAAAGATCGTCTATAACCACAGTAAGAACAAGACACCGAGTCAGCACAGGTTGAGAAACGCTAGGGTAACCGACGTCGTGTCGTCCGAAGGGACAGGAAGTGGTAGAGGGTCTGAAACGAGTTTGAGTACAGGTAACTCAATCACTACGGTAGGTTGATAGAGTAGGAGACAGTGGGGGAAGAGGACGGGAGTGAGAAGGGGTCGGAGTCCCAGAAAAGGTTACTCAGCCGAGAAGTATAATCAGAACCTAGTGTAGTCGAGAAGTGAGAAGGTGTCATAACCTCAAAGTTAAGTCGTAGTCAGGAAGGTTACTTATAAAGTCCCAACTAAAGGAAATCCTAACTGACCAAAATAGAGGAACGACAGGTTCCCTGAGAGTTCTCAGAAGAGGTCGTGTTGTCAAACTTTCGTAGTTAAGATCGTCTATAATCTCCAGACGATTGAGGTTGTGACCGACTCGACCGGACCGACGTCGTCCACGGGGACCCCGGTCCCACTCCCCACCCCCTGTCTTCCCAGTGGACCCTCCGGACGGGACCTCGTGTACCTGGAGTCGAGGGACGGTCCGGTCGGGGGAGGTAGGCTCTCGTGTACGAGACCTCTACCACACCGACTGTGTGACCTCTCCTACGTTCTCCCCAAGTAGTCTCGACTACGGACGGGGAGGGTCGAAGGAGGGACGGGACAAGGGACTGTGTGTACGTTGGGGTCGAGTCTTCTGTCTTCCCAGGTGTGTCCTCTTCTTGGAATGTAACACGACTATGAATCCCCAGAGGACTCCTCACGACCCACTACCTAGTCCCAAGGGTAACAATCCTGTCTGTACCAATTCGAGGGTTCTTTACGTCGTTCAGATGACGTAAAGGTACTCACCAGGACCCTCCGTCCCCTCACTTAGTTAGAACGGACACCGAAAGTGAGTCTAGATGCATACCCTTACTCCGTTGTACTAGGTGACCACCGACCTCTGACCTCCCTACACTTTTCCAGGGGTTCACAGGGTCGGTACTTCAGTGTACTTGTCTTGGTACTCTTCTGTCACGGTCCGTCCATAGTTCAGGTCGTCCTTCTTTAGGGACCCAGTCTCAGGAAGGTTCAGGTGCCTCTGGCCCCCGTGTCTCGGTCCCGACTCTACCGGTCGAGGCACGTGACGTGCGGGGACCCGAAGGACGAGAGTTTAAGGCCAATGGGAATCTGAACCAGAGACGACGAGGGTGGAGTCTTCGGGGACTGGGGACGAGGGGTCGTAGTGAGTCCGGGGTCGGGTGGACAGTGGACGAGTCTCTTCTGACCCGATGGAGATATGTGGTCTGACGAGGAAAAGAACATCGGGAAGGACAATGGACAGAGAAGACAAACGAGGAGACAGTGGGTGGAGAGACGGATATTACACTCGGTGTGTCTCCTATGTCTCAGTCCTAAGCAAACTGAACAGTGTCGTGGATCCTGTAAAGTCTGTACCCTGAGACGAAGACACAAAGACACTTTTATATAGTAGGTTGTTTACATTCCCCTTTACCTGTGTCCTGTCCACTCATAAATATACCTTGGTGACAACCGACCCGAAGGGACCACCGAGTCACCATTTCTTAGGTGGACCGTCACGTCCTCTACACAAATTAGGGACCCAGTCCTTCTAGTGGACCTCTTCCTTCACCGTTAGATGGAGTCATAAGAACGGACCCTTTAGGGTACCTGTCTCCTCGGACCGTCCGATGTCTGGTACCCCAGTGTTTACTCAGTCTTTGTTGAATCACTGAGTTGTTGTTGACAACCGAATGAACTTTGTATAGTCAAGAATAAAACGACTCTTAAAGAAGAAACGACCCCTTGAAACCCTAAACCTGAATGAAAGTTTAACGACACAATCGGTACTGTAGGTAAACGACTACTATTACTGTTTAAGTGTACGTCTACTTGATTTTCTCTTGACACAATGAGATCTCCCCTGTTAAGAGACAGTAGTACTGTTTGACGTTTCTTGTCAGGTTATGGTATAAAGGACACTTCGGCTCTCTCCGACTCTGAGAAGAACTGGGTACTAATCATCTTATTTTAGATATCGAGAGCCGTTGTTACCTTTGGACCTTCCTCTAACACCGACTCTGGGACTCACCTGGACACATGAAAGTCGATTCAAAAGACTTAAAGTAGAAATTTCGGCCCGTAAAGGTTGTTGGGGTCGGCTTCCGGCGTAGGAGAGGAGTAAATGATAAGTAGTACTACTTCGACTTAGTCCCAACGGGACCAATGCCACCTCGAGGAGACTCCAGACACCGAAGCATTAATCACAACCGAACCAATGACCCACGAAAGTTAAAACTCTAATCTCACGACCATTATTTACGCCGATCTTCGTAGTACTTTTTTTAAGATTGGCCGAGACCTTTCTTATTTTATTAGTATCTTAGTTCCGGGAGGAGGTTTTACCTGGTAACTCCTAGAGTTCGACACCAGGACTATTTGGATCATTACTCTTTATTTTACCATCTCCGAAGGGTCCACCGAGTCATCATTTCTTGGGTGGACGGTCAGTCTCTGTACCCAAGCTAGGGACCCGACCCTTCTAGGGAACCTCCCTACCGTTGGGTGACGTCATAAGAACTGACCTCTTAAGGTACCTGTCTCCTCGGACCGTCCGACGTCAGGTACCCCAGCGTTTTCTCAACCTGTGTTGAACTCTCTGACTCGTACGTTTTTATTGTCTTTTGAAAAATGTGTGACGATATAAATTTTACCTATTGGTGTTTCTGGATAACATATCGTGTACCTTGAGACGAGTCACAATACACGGTCGGACCTACCCTCCCCGTCCCCCAAACTCCCTCTTACCTATGTACATACACATACCGACTCAGGGAAACGACAGGTGGACTTTGATAGTGTTGTAACAATTAACCGATATGGTGTTATGTTTTACCGAGACTACAATTTTTTTAATTTCTTCTTTTTTATTTTTTGTTATTGACTTATTACTTTGTCAATCTACTGAAGTCGATTTACTTAACCCGACAGTGTGTGTCTTACAATTCAGACAATAGTTCTGGAACGAAGAGGGTCGTAAGTCATTTGCAAGAAACTCAAAGACGGTATTGGAGTAAGACCTGAGGTCCTCCTCCTCATCAGGACCCCTCGGACCTCCTGACGATCTTCCCTCCTACTGTTCCCTACATCGGATTCTTGTTCCCAAAGGTCTTTTATTCTCCCACCACGGGACTCGTCCGTCCTTCGTCTGACCTACGAGTCTTGAGTCAGATCAGGGACACGTCTCCGGGTCTTGGGAGTGGTCCGACTCTATTCCTATGGGCCGACGTCCTTAGGTTTCACAGACACTCGTAGACCCCTGTCGACAGGACACAGGCTTCGGACCAGAAATTCAACGGACCTCAACTCCACCCAGGCGACGGTCCCCACTTTCCCTACTTCCCGTGTAAGCCCCACTCTCCCAGACTCTACGATAGGGGTACGGATGTGAACATTCCCTGTACGTCTCACGCTCCCCGAGATCCTAAGCAAACACTGGGTTCACCAGGGATCTTCTCGACGACGACGACGATTCGGTGAAGTCAACACAGGTTGAGATACGCTGGGGTATCTGCCGTCGGGTGGTCCGAGGAGGCAGGGACCCTAAGAGGTCCGTTCTTGTGACCTCACCCAACGGTACAGGAAGAGGTTACGTACTTTCACTTCTCACTTTCACTTCAGAGAGTCAACACAGGCTGAGAATCGCTGGGGTACCTGACGTCGGATAGTCCCAGGAGGTGGGTACCCTAAAAGGTACGTTCTTATGACCTCACCCAACGGTAACCTCTTGGGATTGGTCGACCTAGACCTCCCCTCCAGGGCCCCTCCTAGAGTCTGGAATCGTCCATCACAGTCGGGTCCGAGTGTCGCCCCACCCGGTCCCCGGTCGTGTCTCGTTCACGGTAGGGCGGGTGAAGGGTGAAGGTGACGACACTACGAGTCAGACCCGGGGGTCCGGGTCTACGGTGGTCCCTACCTTTTCATCTTCTACCTTTCCCCTCTTCACGACTTGTGCAGGACCTTGCTCCATTGTAATTGGGACCTTTCTAACAAGAGTCGACTATTCTCTGGTCATAGTGTTGCGTCACTATTCCCAGTACAAATAAAAAGGGTGTAGTCCCCTGGGTCCGGTTCAATTTCCCTCCATATTTTTTACTTCTTACACAAAGACGTCAAGACTCCGTGAGACATTTTTACAGTTGTGTGGTGTATTTTATATCCACTTGTCCTAACTCTGGTTTGTAGCAAGTATTCATGTCTGTATTTATCCGACTTGAATGGTTAATTTCCTTTGTCTCTAGAACTTTTGTCATTCGATATACTTTAGTCGGTCTGTGTTTTTGTGTATATAACATACTAAAGTGAGGACACTGCAGGGATCTCCATACTTTTTAGAGTCTCGGTCTTACATCTACCACAAAAGGTCCCCGACCCCCTCTCGCCTCCCCTCATCAATCACAAATCACCCTGTCAAAAACAAACCCTTCTACTTTTTCGATACCTTTACCTACCACCACTGTCGACGTGTTGTCACACTTACATGAATTACGTCGACTTAAAGTACCAATGTTTATCAATTTTACCATGTACAATACACATAAAATGGTGTTATCTTTTTTGTTCCCCCCCTTCTGCAGATGGAAATATTCGACTAATTTTACGGTGAATTAATAGTTGAGTATGCACATTAGTTCTTTTTTTAGTTCTAGTCTACAAGAGGGGTATGGATGTGAGCATTCCCTGGACATCCTACATTCACCAGGATCTTAAATAATAGTAACAATGGTAAGTATGTTATCTATTTTGAAAAGAATATCTCTTTATATGTGAAAATTTTTATAGTCTGTTATAAATACCTTTTTATGATTCTTGATAAAATCGGGTGGTCCAAGGATTCAGGTACTCTAAGAGGTCCTTTCTTATGACCTCACCCAACGGTAGGTCCCTAGCTTGGACGTAGAGGATGCCAAGGACGTGCATCCGTCTAAGAAATAACAACTTGGTGGTTTAAAGGATAAATATGAGTACCGAAATTTTAACTAAGTTTCGGGTTTCTCTAGTGTTTGTTCTTTTTTACGTTCTAGACGATTTATTGATTTTATAGTCGTTGGGGTTTGTTAAACTGACTACTTAGAAAAGTTTCTCAGTACCTTGTCTACCAGGGGAACCGGAAATATAGTAACATACATACAATCAGTGAGTCAGTACAGACTGAGAAACGTTGGGGTACCTGACCTCGGGTGGTCCGAAGACACAGGTACCCTAAGAGGTCCGTTCTTATGTCCTCACCCAACGGTACGGAGGGAAGTCCCCTAGAAGGGCTGGGTCCCTATCTTGGATGCTGAGGACACAGAGGACGTAACCGTCCACTTAAAAAATGGTTCTCGGGTGGACCCTTCGGAACCTGAGACGACTGTAATTTTAATACCATTCCCTTATTATACTTGAGATGTGTATGTTTAAACTGTTAAATTTATTCTACTTAGTTGAATAATTTTTAGTGTTCGATGGTGTTGAGTCTTGTCCTTTGTCTGTTAAACTTATCGGAATATGATAATTCCTTCAATAAAAATATTAAAATTTAGAGGGGGGTTTCTTTAGAGGTTCGGATCTACCAGAGTGATCTTTTAAGATGGTTTACGAATTTCTTCTTAGTTATGGTTAAGATTTATTAAAGAAGGTCTTTCTTCTTTTTACAAGTACACAACGAGTAAAAGATCAACTGAAGAAACAAGTCACAACTTTAAAGAAGTATATGAGATCTATGATCAGGAAAAAGTCTATACGGTGACGTATAAATAAAGAGGTTTCACATATATGCCTACAGTCACTTTGTGTACTTTTCTCCAAATTGTAGTAAACGTAGTCCTTTTACGTTTTACTTTGGTATAACGGTGTGTAGAGACTCTTACTGATTATATATATATATATATATATATATATATATATATATGACAGTTGTGGTTTACGATTACTTCTACACCTCTTTGACTTAGTAAGTATGTAACGACTATTTCTACATTTTACATGCCTTCACACCGACCTTTTCAGAGAATTTTTTGATTTGTACGTCAATATTATACCTTTAACACAAGAACCTATAAGTAGGGTCTCTTTACTTTTGAATACAAGTGTGTTTTTATGTATGTACTTACAAGTGTGGTCGGAATATGTATTGTCTTTTTTGGTCTCCATCACGTCCATTAATCAATTTGTACGACAGTAGGATGTATGGTACGTCACGATGGGTTGTTACTTTTCCTTGTCTGGTGACTATATGTGTTGTGGTGGAACCTACTTGGAGGTACCTTAGTACGACTTATTTTTCTCGGTCAAGGTTTACCAACGTATACGTACAAAAGTAAATGTGTTGAAAAACCTTTACTCCAAACAAAAAAAAAGAAAAAACTCTTTATCACTTGTCTAAGTCCCAGAGGTCCTCAATTCTCACCCGTTTTCTCTTTACTTACACCAATATTTTTCTAGTCGTACTCCCTAGGCAACTGACACCACCACCTATGCACTTGGATGTACTTACTGTTTTAGTATTTTGTTATCTGTATGAGAGTGTGGGTAGGTCTGTTTACTTATATTCATTTCTACCCCTTTAGACTAACGTAGTTACAATTATAACACCTACACTATACAATAATAACCTTCTTTAAACTTTTTTACATGTCGTCTAGAGACCCGAAGGATCCACCGAGGCACCATTTCTTAGACGGACGGTTACGTCCTCTAGACTCTGTGCTGTCAAACTACTAGGGACCCAATCCTTCTAAGGTACTTCTTCCCTTACCGTTGGGTGAGGTCATAAGAACGGACCCTTTAGGGTACCTGTCTTCTCGGACCGTCCAATGTCAGCTACTCTAGTATTTCTCAACCTATCCTGATTCTTGTTGTGTGTTGTTGTTCTAAAGATAATAAAGATTATTGAAGTACACTTAAGTGTTTACATAGTCATTTTTTTTTTTAAAAGTTAACTTTTTAAAATTTTTAAATATACTTAGGATTGAGAAGGTAAAGATAAGACCTTTATTTTCGTAAAACCCCACTGTAAAGATATCCACAAGTAACATATAATTTATTTTTTGTTCAAAGACATAGGTAAAATTGTACCGAAACTTTTCTATATAAAAAGTCTAGGTCGTCCATCCTACATTTTCATTCCTGAACACCCTAAGACCAAATATATTTGATGGACTAACTATGTCTGAAAGTGAGAAGTAGGTAAAGATTTTATTCTCCTAATCGATACCTACTAAAAATTTAAGGTAATAACGATTCAGAGACACAGGTATCCGAAGTTGAATGAGTAAACAATAGGTGGTACTTTTCACAAAAAGATAAATTTTTAAAAACATAGATACAGTCTACTACCTATAAGTGTTTTGAATGATACTAGTACTACATTGAGTTTAGTACTACGACACACCCCTTTCTTCGATTTTTTCAGTTATATACATATGCATATTGACTACGTAAAACGACATGTCGTCTTTAATTGTGTTGTAACATTTAATCGATCTGAGGTTATTTTTTTAAAAAATTTAGCGATAAGACATGTGGACCTATGTCACAACATACATTTAAAATAGAGTTATTTTGACCTTTTTATTTTTTTCCAGATGGATCTTCCCACCCTATCCCCTCCTCTCCTTCCAAGGTCTCCCTCCACTATGTACATATTAATACCGACTAAACAGGACGACATACCGTCTTTGGTTGTGTTGTAACATTCCGTTAAAAAGAAGTCAATTTTTTTATTTTTCGAGATAACGTAGTGTTCCATGATTTATGACTAAATTTAGGTATAGTTAGTTACATTTTTCAATTCTTTTTTATACGAGATATTATAAACATTGTTTCCCTTTCGTGGAAATAAAAGGATCGAATATACCGACAGGTGTAGTCGACCGGTTTCATAGTCTCGAAGTCGAAGTCGTAGTCATAAAGGTCACTTATAAACCCCAACTAAAGGAAATCCTAACTGACCAACCCTGAGAGTTCTCAGAAGAGGTCCTGGTGTTAAGCTTTCGCAATTAAGAAACCCGAGTCGGAAGAAATACCAGGTTGAGAATGTAGGTATGTACTGATGACCTTTTTGGTATCGAAACTGATGTGCCTGGAAACAGTCGTTTCACCACAGAGACGAAGAATTATACGACAGATCCAAACAGTATCGAAAAGAAGGTTCCTCGTTTGTAGAAAATTAAAGTACCGACGTCAGTATTAGACGTCACTAAAGTCTCGGGTTCTTTTATTCTCCGTACCGAGATTCAATTTCTTTGTTTGCGGTTACGGGGTATGAGCCCGCGGTCCCAGTGTAGTCCCCAGTGGACCGTGAACGTGACTTACAGTGCCCTGTGTGCGACTAGAGGTGGGGTCGGTGCGTGACGGATGGTGTACGTGCAAAGTTATATTGGTTTACTCTTCGGTTCAACACTATTTTATATTACCAAATTAAGTTGTTTGCTTTTAAGTCAGGTGTCGTGTGGTAGATATCGTGTGTTAGATAATAAAAGGTCCTAACTTTTCTATTAAGAGAAAAATTTAACCTTTTACTCTTGATTTAACAAACCTACGTGAGTAATAGTTCGAATATACAATAGAGTCGTGAATCTTGTCTGAATGTTTTAACTAAAAGTTTTGAAATCACGTCTCTTTTTAGTTACGTTGTTTACAATCTTATATTAGTAATGAAGTCAAGTCAAATCAGTGAGTCAGCACAGGCTGAGAAACGCTGGGGTACTTGACGTCGTGCGGTCCGGATGGACAGGTAGTGGTTGAGTACAGGTAACTCAGTCACTACGGTAGGTTGGTTGAGTAGGAGACAGTAGGGGAAGAGGAGGGCAGGAGTTATAAAGGGTCGTAGTCCCAGAAAAGTTTACTCAGTCCAGAAGCGTAGTCCACCGGTTTCATAACCTCAAAGTCGAAGTCGTAGTCAGGAAGGTTTCTTGTGGGTGCTGACTAGAGGAAATCTTACCTGACCAACCTGGAGGAACGTCAGGTTCCCTGAGAGTTCAGAAGAGGTTATGGTGTCAAGTTTTCGTAGTTAAGAAGCCGCGAGTCGAAAGAAATATCAGATTGAGAGTGTAGGTATAGACTGATGACCTTTTTGGTATCGGAACTGACGTACCTGGAAACAACCGTTTCATTACAGAGACGAAAAATTGTACGACACATCCAACCAGTATTGAAAGGAAGGTTCCTCATTCGCAGAAAATTGAAGTACCGACGTCAGTGGTAGACGTCACTAAAACCTCGGGGGGTTTTATTGCAGTCGATGACAAAGGTGACAAAGGGGTAGATAGACGGTACTTCACTACCCTGGCCTACGGTACCAGAATCAAAAGACTTACAACTCGAAATTCGGTTGAAAAAGTGAGAGGAGAAAGTGAAAGTAGTTCTCCGAAAAATCAAGGAGAAGTGAAAGACGGTATTCCCACCACACTAGACGTATAGACTACAATAACTATAAAGAGGGCCGTTAGAACTAAGACCGAACACGAAGTAGGTCGGGTCACAAAGAGTACTATATGAGACGTATATTCAATTTATTCATCCCACTGTTATATGTCGGAACTGTATGAGGAAAAGGATAAACCTTGGTCAGACAACAAGGTATAGGTCAAGATTGACAACGAAGGACTGGACAAATGTCCAAAGAGTTCTCCGTCCAGTCCACCAGACCATGAGGGTAGAGAAAGTCTTAAAAGGTGTTAAATAACACTAGGTGTGTCAGTTTCCGAAACCGTATCAGTTATTTCGTCTTTATCTACAAAAAGACCTTGAGAGAACGAAAAAGATACTAGGTCGCCTACAACCGTTAAACTAGAGACCAAGGAGACGGAAAAGATTTTGGTCGAACTTGTAGACCTTCAAGTACCAAGTACATAACGACTTCGGACCGAACCTCTTAAAACTCGTAATGAAATGATCGCAACCTCTACTCACGTTAACACGCCATCAACCTCGTAAGAAACCGTAACGGAAAACGACCCTAACCTTACTTTTGACTGGAAAAGGTCAGGACACAGGTAACGACTCAAAAGGTTTAAAAGACCGTATAACTCACGTCGTGAAAGTGTCGTAGTAGAAAATCCTAAACTTTATCGAGTTGACCTTAAGGTAGTGGAGGTGATCGAAACAAACATGACTACGAAGGGTTCCGGGTGAACTGAAGTGTAAGGTCCTGCAGACCGAGATCCACTCACTAGTGTGGTAGTGCTAATAGACCCAGTACTTCTAGAAAAAACATGTCAAGAAGACACATAAGAACGGTGGAGAAGAATTATAGAAGACGAAGACAATCCAGGTCTGGTAAAGACAGTAAATAACTCGGGTAGGAACGTACTTTACAAGGGAACCATAGAGATTAAAAGAACTTCTCTAGAGATCAAAAGGGGTAAAATAACAAAAGGAGATAAAGAGACGTGACTAGCGACTCTTTCCGAAAGACTAGAGAGGAAGGATAAGAAACCTTGAGACGTAAGTTTACCCATATAGAAAGGAAAAGAGGAAACGAAAAGTGCAGAGAAGAAAAGTGTCGATAAACATTCCGGAGGAGTCTGTCGGTAAAAAGAAAAAACGTAAAGAAAAGGTACCCTTACCAGAACTAGGGACAGAGGACGTGTTACAGTACTTGGAGGTAGGTATCAAGTAGTCCGTGAGACAGATAGTCTAGATCAGGGAATTTAGATAAAGAGTGAAGGTGACATATTAGTATTCCCTAAACTAAATCCAGTATGGACTTACCAGATCACCAAAAGGGGTGAAAGAAGTTAAATTCAGACTTAAACCGTTATTCCTCAAGTAATAGACTCGGTCAGTCGGGGACCAGGACAAAAACGACTGACATATCTCGAAGAGGAAGAAAACGACATTTATAATATTAGTTAGACTAAAGTCACAACTGGTAGACCTCTGTTGGTACACATCCCATAAGAGAACACGACAACCTTCTCCCACAAACGATACTGTCAGGTAAGAGAACCGTTTTGAGATCTGTAGATTTTGTCACGATGTTATTATCATTGACTAAATGACCATCTTGTTATAACTAAACCCTCTTAAAAATTCTTTCCTTAGTAGTACTTAAGGAATCTGTTACGATTTTGTAGTCTTATTTGGGTTCCTATG
Source organism: Capra ibex (assembly GCA_006410555.1). Classification (NCBI taxonomy): domain Eukaryota; kingdom Metazoa; phylum Chordata; class Mammalia; order Artiodactyla; family Bovidae; genus Capra; species Capra ibex. The sequence continues at coordinate 24,166,984 of SJYO01014747.1, forward strand.
TCATTTTAATAAAAACTTTAGGGAAAGTATTTCAAGTACTGGAAATAGTCTACCGAACGCAAAGTAATGAGTGGTTGACTGTCGGAAGGTCCCTCAACTGCTCGACTCGCAAGACTGTCCTTTCATAACTTGGTCGGTTTAAGTCGTAGTGTGTGTGACGGCTCTCGTCGTACTTTTTCCAATAGACCTTTGTTTGGTCTATTCTTTAAATAGTAAATGACCCTCTCTGGTCTCCTTTTTAATAAACCGAAAGTTTTTGGAAAGTCTGGTAGTTTATTAGTGTGCTTATTGTAAAGATACAAAGGTTCCTTTCGTAATAAACAGTTTTTTAAAATTTAGTATAATGGAATTTAGTTTATCTTTTCCATCACAGACTTTTCGGTATCGGTCGTTGGTACTAAAATAAACTTTATATATTTATAAAATCTTCGATTTGAACTTTTATGATATGTAAGGTATCAAAGTTGTATCACAATAACTATGTATGAGAGTTTTTATTGTTCACTATGTATTTAATGACTTCTTTTAGTTTACTATCTTCATATAAATAGTCTTTCAGATACAGAACATTAAAAATAATACCTTTTAAAGTATGTGTACATTTTGGTTTCTTTTATCATTTTACTTGGGGTGGTTGTGTGGGTAGTAGGTCGTAGTCCCCACTAATTAGGTCAGTGGTAGTCAAAATAGTAAATATGAGAGAGGGGAGGTTTAATAAAACATCGTTTATAATCTGTCGTATACTGAAGTAGGAATTTATAAAGTCACATATAAAGATTTTATTATTTTGAAAAACTTTTGTATTTTACGACGATAGTGTAGATACTATTATTACGTAATTATATAAATGTCAAGTGTGAACAAAGTTGGAAAGAAGTATAAAACAAACTTAGTCCAATGTGTTCTATGTTTCCTCAAGGTGTGACTTTGACCACCGAGATTTCAAATCTATAAAAATTTAGTTACACGAAAAGGAAGGTGATACCCGAAAAAGAAGGAACTTTAGAAAAGTGATTAGGATATCAAAAGATTTCCGATGTGAAACAGAGGATAGTGAATTACAAAAAGGTAGAAAACATTTAAAATATTAAAGTAACTATCTAGGTCTCCAACTAGTTTAAGTCTGATTGTCTTCCATTTATTACAGAGAGACACGAGAATCGTCGGTAAATTTTTAGAAATAAAATTAAATAAAAATTAACCTCCCATTAACGAAATGTTACAACACAACCAAAGACGACATGTTGTCACACTTAGTCGGTATTCATATGTGTATGGGGGAGGGAGAACTTGAGAGAAGAGGGGATTAGGGTGGGGAGATCTAGTAGTGTCTCGTGATCCAACCCAAGGGACACAATATGTCGTTAAAGGGTAATCGATAGATAAAGTGTGTACCATCATATATATAGAAGCCCTCACATTGGGCTTCGTTACCGTGGGGTAAGGTCATGAGAACGGACCTTTTAGGGTGCCTACCTCCTCGGACCATCCGACGTCGGGTACCCAAGTGTTTCTCAACCTGTGCTGACTTGCTGAAGTGAAAGTGAAAAGTGAAAGTACGTAACCTCTTCCTTTACCGTTGAGTGAGGTCACAAGAACGGCCCTCTTAGGGTCCCTACCCCCTCGGACCACCCGACGGTAGAAACCCCAGTGTATCTCAGCCTGTGTAGACTTCGCTGAAATCGTCGTCGTCGTCATGTATATAGTTACGACGAGAAAGCTAAGTAGGGTGCAAGAGGAAGTGGGTAACACAGGTGTTAGACAGGAGATGTAGACACGGTGGTAAGGAATCGTCGGTATAAAGTCCTAACGAATCCAGGTAAGTAAATAATCCCAAAGGTTTAATCACGATTTCGGTAGTAAAGATGAGAGAAATAAGCACCTTTAGTTCTATATCTTCCTCTGAGAAGGAGTAATTGACGAACGGAATTTCATATCCAAGTATATCCCTTTCCGATGTTCAATCTAAGAAATGTAAATAGAAGGTCTAAAGTTTTATTAATCGACTATACAACGGTCTGAACGTTTTATTTGAGTTCGGATACACCAATCAATTATGAGAACGGTGTGAATTTAGATTACTTTGTTTTGAACTTTTTTATACTAGTTCTTCCCCCTCTCATAGTACTTTTGAACATTTTATGAAACTTTACCCTCCTTTTTTTTATGACCTAGGACAGATTACGTGGAAAAACTCAACGGACACAAACGACAGAAATAAAATGTTGAGTCATTCTACATCTTATAAGTACGATTACGTTGCTAAAAACTGTTATCTTTATATTGACTTAAAACAGACCACCTTACGTTACTAATAGGGAGGTACCTACGAGCGGTGAAAGTGTAGAAAACATTTAAGTAAAGACGTAAGAACTAACGGATGCACACATGTAAGACACTTAAGAGAAAATCTGACCACCACTGTAGAATGACCAAGGACGTAATTTCTTACTCAGTTTATGTTAGAAAAGGTGTGTTAATTTTTTTTTATCAACCTAGGGATCGAAAGAAGTTTCCATAACAAACAAACCTCACACACACACATAAACTTAGTAATACTTCCTATTTGAATTTGTGTAACCTATACAAAGTCAGTGACCTCAGTAATCGTTCTCTCTGAGTTAAGTTCAATTGTGTTATGATTAAATGAAACTTTCGATAGTAGAAGGTCCCAGTAGTATGTGTAAAGAACGGGATCAAGACTTTAGTCCGTAAAGTGGTCATTCGGGACTAAGAAAAGTTTGTCTTACCACGACTTCTTATCTACGAAAGTTTGACGCCACGCCCGTTTCTGAGAACTCTCAGGGAACCTGACGTTCCTTTAGTTTGGTCAGTTAGGATTTCCTTTAGTTGGGACTTATAAGTAACCTTCCTGACTACGACTTCGACTTCGACTTTGAGGTTATGAAACCGGTGGACTATCCTTCTCGGTTGAGTAACCTTTTCTGAGACTACGACCCTTTCTAACTCCCTTCCTCCTCCTCCTCAACTGTCTCCTACTCTACCAATCTATCGTTGTGGTTGAGTTACCTGTACATAAACTCGGTTGAGACCCTCTGTCACCTCCTGTCCCTTCTGACTACACGACGTCAGATACTCCAGTGTCTCTACCTGTACTGAATAGTTGACTTGTTGTAAATCTATTGTGTCAAAAGTACGATTTCCACGAGAACGACGAACCCACTAGTGACAAAATTCGTAAAAGTCAACAATCCATATTGTATAGTACACAAGTATGACGTTAGAACCTAAGTTTAAGTGTTGATGTCCCAAAAATAAATTAGTGTAGTTGGAATATAGAGGTGAAGGAAAGTTGGTACGGGGTTTGGAATGAAGAGTAATATTAATTGGTAGACTAAATTAGAGTATTATGGGTGTTCAGAGTTTCATTGTTACGATTATAATGGTGGTTTTTGTACTAATAATTTCCAAAAAGACAAAGGAAAATAGGAGCCTCTTGTAAGATGGTCCTATACATCGGTTTAATACCACAGGATCTCAGTGGCCCCAAGGAAATACACACCAATACGATGGTTGACCCTTGGATCGAATAACAGAGTAAAAAAAATCCCTACCAAAAGATTCAAATATAACGAACGTTAATATATTTTCTTAGAATTTCAGTTTAAGTACTCAAAATTTATTCAGATCGAAAATAAGATAGAGTAGGGAGTAGGTAAGATGAAGGAGGGAAGAGGATTTCCATCGTAAAAAAAAAAGTCTGTGCGGAGTGTCGAACACACTAGAATCAAAGGGTTGATCCCCAACTTGGGCTCCGGGTAACCGTCACTTTCGAGCCTCAGGATTGGTGACCTGGTGGTCCCTTAAAGGACCAAAAGAAAAAAATTTGGATCCGTTCCAGTACTGTAAACCCCACGATACATAGAACTAAGGTGAGACCCTAAGATATGAAACGTCATGGAGGATATCCATGACCGAGTATTTTTGACTTCTGGATTCCCAATAAATCCGGAATTCGTCAATATTTGAGACTTTCAAGTCCGTTTGAAAAGAAACTGTCTAGTTGAGAGGGGGACCAAATAGGGAGAGGGAGGGGGTTGTGACATTTAGTTGAATGGGGTTATGTTTAATATTTTATTACCCTCTTTTTTTTTTGAACTAAGTTAAACCACGGTACACGGTGATCCATGTGGACATGAAGAAAAGATCTGTGTGTGGAATCCAAACGACATTCGTATAAATGAGGGAAACACGAGGAGAGTCAGGAAGAGAGTAACTAAACTGACACGGGGAGACTGGAAGTACAAAAACCACCTGTCCGGTGTGAAGTTGAGAAGAAGAAAGTATAACAAGAAAATTTTTAGAAGCAACCCGTAGGTTGAGGATGGATTGGAAATAGGATTTGGTGAGCTTAGGTAAGTCTACAAAATTGTTACACTCACTGTTGATATTGTGTCTAAACTAAAAACGGACTCTTACACTAAATTAATCGGAAGAGAGAGAAAATATATGGTTAACCCCCAAGTCTACATCAATGTATAGTTGTATCAAGACATAACAAGTAAGGACCTATGTTTGGTCAGTTTATAAAAGACTCAAGTAGAGAAAGGACAAACAAAAGGATTTACGTCGGTGTCGTGGGTTGTGAAGACGATGGTTACATGACAAAGAATTGAAGTCTCAGTAACCCAAGTAATCCACGTGCTAGACGAGTTCAGTGATGTTTTTCCCGAAAATGGTTTACGAAAAGGTAATATAGTGTGAAGAAAGGTTGCAGGGGTCATAATCGAAGGAGTTGAAGACTTAGTAAGTCCTATCCTGTCCAATGTTTATTGAGGTCTTAGAGCCACAAGATTGTGTCGTCTTTATGAAAGAGGACAATGTACTGGTTTCGTCCAGTTTACCCAAAACGGAGTCCAAGTGAACCCCGAAGGGACTACCGAGTCAACCATTTCTTAGGTGGACCTTACGTCCTCTAAGGTCAAGCTAAGGACCAACCCTTCTAAGGGGACCTCTTCCTCATCCGATGGGTGAGGTCATAAGGACCTGAAGGGAACACCGAGTCGACCATTTCTTAGGCTTTCGTTACACCCTCTGGACCCAAGTTAGGGACCCAACCCTTCTAGGGGACCTCTTCCCTTTCCGAAGGGTAAGGTCATAAGGATGGATGTCTTAAGGTTCCTGACATATCAGGTACCACGGCGTTTCTCCGCCTGTGCTGACTCCCTACACGTGAAAGTGAAAGTCCAAGTGAGTCCGACGACGACGATTCAACTATTCGGGACAGTCTGAGAAACTATGAAGTGACTGACATCGGGTGGTCCGATCTTAAGTCTAAAGGGTCCGTTCTTATGATCCCACCTAACGGTCAGGGAAGAGGTCCCCTAAAAGGGTTGAGTCCCGGAGGGTGTAATCGTCCACCCAAGACATGACAGGACTCTACAGTCTGTTGGAGGGTCCGTTCTTATGATCCCACCTGACGGTCAGGGAAGAGGTCCCCTAAAAGGGTTGAGTCCCAGAGGGTGTAACCGTCCACCCAAGACATGACGGGACTCTACAGTCTGTTGGAGTTTTGGGGTATAGGACAAGTGATGTGACGTCTGTGGGGGAGGTTCGGGCCAACCTAGAATGAAAGACGAGACAAATACACCCGAGGTAGCACTCGATAAAAAGGTATTTGGTGTGTCATCTCAGCCTGATCTTCTTGTCAGTACTAAATGTTCTCTTACTTTCTTTTTCAATTTTTCTTTTTTGAAATTGTCAGAATTCGGTTCCTTTTTTTCGGGTTAAATTTGTTTAAACACGGGTATTGAAATGTATTTGAAGGTATGGATTAATAGTGTGATGGTATGTGTCATTGTCCGTCGTAGTTGGGCAAAATATCCACTCCTTTCCAGACACATGTTGAATTAGAGGAATTTAAACATTCACTCCGTCTGAGACTTGGGTCCATCAGACTAAGGGTTTATCCGTACCAATTAGTGATTCTGAAAATAGTTGAAAAGGTACTGGGTGTCTTTATTAAAATGTAGTACTAGGTCATACAGTGTGTATATTTCCATTTCGTTGAAGTTGTTTTGTGATAAATGGAGTTACTATACATTGTTTTTAACAAAAGAAAAAAGGAATACTGCGACCAAAAGTCAGTACTTTAAAGAGTACTCAATCCCAATTTTATTTACGTATTACGATTTGACGAAGTTTTTATGTCATAAATAATATTGATATCATCGTTTTTTTTTAACTTGTTTTACCAGTCGGTGTGTCGTATCATTAATAGTTACATTTTTTAATAAACCTTTTTGATGTTATGTGTGTAACGAATCTTACTGAGTTTTACGAATATACGTATCTTTTGTCTAAAAAATTTATCGACGCAATTCCATTATCCCCTATATCCGTTAATGTGAAAGCAAAAGTTAAATGCTTCTGAAAAGGAAATGTCTCACCCCGTCAAGTTTCCGGCCTGTTCCCGGTCAAGTGAATATAAAGGAACCGTCAAGGTCTAGGCCCATCCTTCAAAAGGTTAAGCGAAATATTTCGATTGTTCTAGAAATGTGGTTTTTTGTGTCTGTGACTTCGTTTAGTTTTGTTTTGTTCAGTGGGAGATTTACTTTAAAATCTTAGTTTTGCTGAATGTTGTAATGTTCTTAATTTCAAACGTTTGTGCAGGACCTTGATGGTGCGTAAATTTGTTCGTTCTACGAAGGAGGGTGGAGGTCGGGAAGGGGACCCCTCCCTCGCCCGGGACCCCACACAGAGTCTAAAGTTCTCTGTCCTCGTCCCCAACCCCGTCTCCGTCACCGACCTGATCCCGGGCGCCCGACCCCAGACCGGGACCGGAGGAGCAGGCGGTTTCGGAGCGTCATGACGCGGCCGGTCAGGAACCCCAGGACCAACACCTGAAATCGGTGTTTGAACTCGTGGAAGTAGAACGACCAGAGGTCCAACCACGCGCCCGGGGTGACCTCGAGCATCAGGTGCCCCAGGCACACGCCCTACGCGGCCATTAGGTCCATAGCGACGGCGTGCTTCAGGAGCCACTACTCGAAGAACCCAAGGGGCTTCTACTCCACGAAGAACAGCCCCACATGGGGCTCCGCGGAGTCCTTCAGGGTCTGGAGCCAGAGGAACTACCATAACGGAAAGTACTTCTACTCGGGGTCATGCTAGTACTCGTCGGGTCACCACCCGCAAGGGACCAGCGGCGCGTGGAGGCGCAGGAGAAGGTGGCCAAGGTCGCACAACTGGTCTTACATCCACAACGACGCGCCGAGGTCGAGGTGGTCGGCCATGGGCTTGTGCATGAGGTCCGCGAGCCGGCGGGCGACGTCGTCGAGACCCTCGTGTAGGAACATCAGCGGCTGGTGTACGGCGTCCTACAGCCACGCCGCCTATCCCTAGAAGGAGACCAGGAACTAGTTGTTCTTGACGTGGTCGAGGCGGTGGAAGTCGAGGTCGACGAAGACGCTTGCGCCGGGGCCGCGCCCCCTCCGGACCCGGGCGGCGACGCTGCGCCGCGGCGGGCCGGGCGCTCTGCACGAGCCCCGGAGGAGCGGCGGCGGTGGGCCGAGGGCGAGCGGGACCCTTCACCCCGCCGGGGCCGAGAAGCCGAAAACGCTGTACAGCGCCGCCGCCCTGGGGCTGGCGCGCCTGAGGGGCATTGGCCGTCGCCACCGTCCCTAACTTCCAGCCAATCGGCAATCAGGCACTCCGACACCCTCCCAGGCCTCCTCTTCGCCAACACAGTGTCTTCGACGCGCGAACGCAGTGCCTCCGACGCGCAACGCAGTAGCTCCGGCGCGGCGCAGCTCTCCAGCGAGGGCAGACCGGTCGCCGGCGCCTGCCGCCGCCATTCTTCGGCCATGAGGAACGTCGGAAAGCCCGAAATAATACTAATTCACAGCAGCAATAATGGTTTGGGACGTCTACCGCTTGTCCTTCGTCTCGAGGACTCGCTCACACGCCGAACCGAGTCCTAGCATGGGTCCGGTCCCGACATCTTTGAACTCTCAGTTTTCGAGACTTTAGTCCCGACAAACATCCACTTCCTTTGAGGGTCCTACTTATACCCTCTTTTTATGCCGCTTCTCGCACCTTTCCTTCATTCTCGTTAAAGAAAGGTGTGCTTTGCTGCATTTCTGTTAATTTTCTGCGGTTCCTGATGATCAAACGGAAGCGGTCGGGAAAGAGTGGTAAAAGGTGGTCAATGAAAGAGATTTCGGGCTCAGACAAATCTTTGTTACCATTTGTCGGAGCAGAGCGTATGTCCCGAGAAAGAGGCACAGAAAAGTGGAAAGTCGGAACTATAAGACACATTAGTTGAGAAAGTCGGCCTGTCGATACCGTGTCAGTGGGGTCTTTCGTGCTATTCACCTCCCAAAAACGAACCAGGCCCCTCAAAATAGAGAACCTTCGTGCACGAGTACCTTTCTACCCGGAACCCGAGTGTTGGTGTCTAGACCGTCTTTACCGATTCTCTTACGATGGTTGTCTCTTCAGCCAGAGTTCTCTGATGGTAAATTAAACCCCGTAGAGACTGGTTCTTAACGATTGTACACTCAGAGATCGGAATCTCTAGTTGCTCTTTCGCTTTTGAGGTCCAATAGTAGGGAGTATTAGACACTTTATAGATGGAATATAAAAATTAACACGACGAAATCATTGGTTGCACTCAGTAAAGTAATTGAGTTTGGTAGACATTAGACGACGGTAATGTAGGTGTCTAGGATCGTTTACCCAAGGAAAAGATAAATGACTGAACGTTTCCGCTTTGAATTAAAGGGAGAAACAGAAGAATTTCGATGGTCTTTCACCCATTTGACAAGTTTCTTGGTTTAGTTCAACTCAAGGAGAAATTACGTTTATATAAGTTTCCTTTCGTTAAGTGTTGTGTAATAAACTTATTATTGTATTTTTGTGTTGGAATAATTTTAAAGTAATTTACAACCATCGTATTTTAAAACAACATTAAATGATACTTTTACGTTAGACTATTACCGTGACCTTTTCGTTATGATTTACATTTTACTATAAGACACAACACTACGTTCTTACGATTTTAGACCATTTGATACTCATTATTGAAAGAGAAGGTGTGTTCTAGATTGTCATATAGGGGTTCGTAGTTAGAATTACCGTCTTCGGACGATTCTTTTTGTTTACATAGTAGTTCCGTGAGTAAAGAAAGAAAGTGTTACCCTGTTAGGTAGACGAAGTCAAATGAACGTTTAATTTTAAATTTGAGTTTACGTTTCTTTGGAGGATGTCAACTCTTAGGACGTTTTCCAGGGAAGTCTTTCTAGTTGACATAGAGGTCAAATTTTTTTAGATGGTTTTCTACTGTCTTTACCCTTTATTCTCCTTTCGGTAACAGTTATCGGCCCGACCCAATAAAAAATCACAAAACAGAACGAGTCCATCAGTGAAGCCAATGGATCATTAGGGTGTCCAGATCGTTGGGGACACTGATACTTTTAGTTGTAGAAATGGGTCTATCGTCTACAGTATGAGTTTTACCCACTTTTTTTATGGTCAAAATTCAGAATTTTGTGGAGAGATGTGTCACAGACCTTTTATCTCTACATTTAATTATCCTAATCCCACTACAAAATTCGTGACGTCCCTCTACAGAGGGTCCGGTGTAAGGTGGAGTCCGACTGTACCCTTGACTGTGACTGTGACAACACTACTCCTACCGTCATTATTGCGATTGTCATTATTGTTTATATTTGAACCTAGTTTGGAAGACTCATCAGGTTCATAATGGAGTAAATTAGAAGTGTTGTCGGGACGCTCCGGATACGAAAATACTGGAAAAGTGTGTCTACTTCTTTGACTCCGTGTCTCTTCTTACAATTGACATCGTTCCTTCGACTTCGACATCTAGACTTGATTCCGTCCGTCGGATGGAGGTCTCTGACGAGAGTTGGTATACGACTCGTGTGTCTCTTGTGTCTATGGTCCTGGAACTTTTTATTTCCAAACCCTCAGTCTACCTAGATCTGATGTCCCTTTCGACGACTATGAGGGAAGACAAGGGTTTAGTTGTTTTACTCTGATGATCAGGTCCGAAGTCCCCTGATTCTACTCTCCAAACGGTTTGTGGATCGTGTCCCGGACACAAAGGAAGTCCCCAAAATACAATTTGTCAGGAGGGAACCGAAGGCCGCTGACCACGATCTTGGGGGAGTCTATACTTTTATGAATCTACGAGTTCCGAGTATGTTTTATCGTAGTCAAGTCAAATCAGCGAGTCAGCACAGACTGAGACGCTGGGGTACTTAGTGTCGTGCGGTCCGGAGGGAACAGGTAGTTTGGGTACGTGCAGTCGTTTGTGGAGATCTAATAAAATTATAGATATACTATATTTACGATCCGTTTGTCAATATTCATGTTAAATTGACGACACATTTATCAACGGTCGTGAGTCGTTTAAATTCAAAACTAAAAAACCGTGAAATACCTAAAAAGAAAAAAGAGTATAAAAACTAGACGTTAACAAATTTGGGTGTCTACGTCTTGGACACTGACACCTCCTGGTTACCTTAAACTCCCGACAGTTTCGATATACATCTTTTCCAAATGACGTCACTTCGTGTACATGTGGTTTTAGTCCTTCTCAAACCTTTTTTAATGGTTCCACGATAATTAAAAGAAAATTTTTCACTTTAAGTTACAACTAAAAGAACTGACCCTCTATTTACTTTTTATATGAAAGTCACTTAAAATTGAAGTAACACTGTAGTACGGAGTCTTCAACGACAACTACGACGACGATTCAGCGAAGTCAGCACAGGCTGAGACACACTGGGGTATCTGCCGTCGGGTGGTCCGAGGGGGCAGGGACCCTAAGAGGTCCGTTCTTGTAACCTCACCCAACGGTAAAGGAAGAGGTTACGTACTTTCACCTTTCACTTTCACTTCAGCGAGTCAGTACAGACTGAGAAGCGCTGGGGTACCTGACGTCGGGTGGTCCCTAAAAGGTCCGTTCTTATGACCTCACCCCACGGTAACGGAAGAGGTGTCTTCAACGTGTGTAAGTTCAACATTCATTTAAGTAGTTTAAGTTCACTCATACTATAAATACTGAAAAACAAGTCGGTCACCTCCTTATTCTTGTTCACCAATTTTTTCTTTTTGTACACGTTTGTGAAATACAATTACTGGAATCATAAAAATAATGAACTGGGGGGTTTTTTAAAAATAAACTCCGTTTTTGACTTGATCGACTCTAAAGTTCAGGTAACTTGTTTCTTTACGGATCATACAAGACGAGAAATCTACGAAGATTCATTAATTAACGAAATATAGTAGAGGAACCATCGTTTACGGACGATTCTTCGAGATTAGTAGAGATAATAGATGATCTAAGAGGAGAAGTAAGTCGTCTTCAAGAATGTCTTTATCTTCTTCCAAAATTTAAATACTGAAGTTGGATCATGTTTTTCGTCCATCCATTATACATATATAAAGTTACGTGACTGTATATATGTGGTGGTACCCATTTCATCTATGGACCGCCCTTCGACGACATATCGTGTCCCTCGAGTCGAGTCACGAGACACTACTGGATGTCCGTACTCTACCTTCCCACCCTCCCTCCGAGTACTACCTCCCGTCTATACGTATGAATACTGACTAAGTGTAATAACATGTCGTCTTTGGTTGTGTTGAATTTTTCTTTTCGTTACTATTTCGTACGTCAGCGGTACATACTCGTCAAAGAGACGAAAAAGGTTACCTTTCTTCACCTACCTCGTGCTATGCACTTATGTCATCAACCCCACCCACCCATCCGTCTACGATACAGGCACGTACCTACCGTCCTTCTCGTTAGGTCTATCAAAGTACGAAAATTACTTTGGGGAACATACACGAGTGCACATTGATTCTAGGTAGGACCAATTTAGTACACTATCCTGATGGATTATTGTGAAACAGGGAGTCCTTTCTTATATAATTCACCGTTGTCTCGGAAGATACTCACCACTTTCCCTCACCTCTCCACCCGAGTTACTCCGTCGTAGAAAGTTCGCAACATCGGTAAACCGGGTCTTCGGAGGAGAACCTGAGAAAAGTTCTCTATACATAGGATGTTAGTGGGTCCCAGAAAATGAATCCTTTTGGTTGTTCCGAATAATTCAATTTTCCAATGTTTGTGTATTCCATAATAATCATCGGTTATTCAACGACAAATAAACGGACGAAGACGGGAGAAAAGACATAGACAGGAAGGGGTAAAGAGCCTCCGGGAGAAAAGGACGAACGTGCACCGAGTCACTGGCCAGTCCTCAGGTTCGTCACAGGAGAGTCCCCAGTGTGTTCAAGAGAAAGGAAGATCACTTGTTCGACTACCCACTACTTACGGGTCGGTCCAAACGGAAGCGATCCCTCAGTGGACAAAGTCCACGTTCGGTTACGCTCCTCGGGAATCTCTACCTCCTCGTCAGGGGTACGACGACAGACTTAGGGCTCTAGACCTCAAGTCCCAGTCTGAGGATCCCTCTCGACCAGTGACTTTGTTCATTTTAGGGGAGGAAGACGACATGGAAGGACTCTCATCTAATGGGAGTGAGTTTTGTCGTTTAAGATTTGGGTAAGAGAGTTCCTTTTGCCTCGACTTCTTACTCGGAACAAAGTATTCTTGCCTTGAGCTGTTCCATAGCAATGGATACAATTGGTTTTTAAGGGTCTTACCTCTGGATGACCTTCATTTCTCCACAAACAACCTCTAAAAAACCGTGACGTCCGGACCTCTGTGTCTAGGTTCTTTTTGAACTTAACACAAGGGAGTCTACTGTTTTACTTCCGCCGAAATGTTTCCGTCTTTTTCTGTTCCAATGTATTTACCAGTTCTTAATCCTAGTCTCCACCGTCCTTCGTTCCCACTAACAATTCACTCCTGACCAACCCTAACCTTTACTGATGTATCAACCCCCCCGCCCCGAAATTTTTATGTTCCAACAGTGAGCGTCGAGGAACGTGTATAAAACTTTTGATACCGTCCGATGGCTGGGTCGGTTGAGATCTCACCAGGTGGAGACCCAAATAGTAAATTCTGTCATTGATGAAAACGAGAAAGTCGAAAACACTTAAGCAAAAATATAGTGAACGTCGATTTTTGTCGAGGTCTCGTGGAGTTGACTGTGGACATCTACATCCTCAGGGTTCCATGGTCAGGAAAGGTGGACCGAGACTCTAGACATCGGTAAGCTTACATCCGAACTCTACGACGACTTCGAATCCATCACCTCGTTCTAGTGTCGGTTTTTATTTATTTATTATTTACCTATATATTTAATTTTTTTTTTTACTAGTCCGTTTCTTTTGAGGATTCTACGTGTCACTAAACTTCCGTCCTCTCTCGACTTAAGATCTTGTCTACCGATGGTGCCCCGTCTTGATTACCTCCTTTGTTTATCAGGTATATTACCTTTGTATTACTCTTGTGTATTCCTCTATAATAATCTCGTGTTGTTTGACGAAGATCTTGTCTTATTACGACCTCAAAAAAGTAAATTTTGAAGTTCTCTCCGTGGTAATTTCTCTTGTAAGAGACGTCTTTTGGTTTAATGATAAAATCCTCCGAGTTTACTTTCTGTACAGGGTATTATCTCTTGTTTTTCAATTGTTTTACTTTTAGTGTTTACTTTATAGTTCAATACTTCCCATCTTCGTCCTCCGTGTTATTCATTTATTAAATGTAAAATTTAATGTTCAAACCCCTCCCTTTTTTACTGTCTTCTTCGTTTGTTGTAGTTTCTTCTTCGTCAAACCCAAAAGACGAACTTTCACAAGACTTTTCCGTATGAAATCTATGCACGACCGTCTAAAAGACTTAAAGTTCTTCTCTGTTTTTAGTATGTTCGTACTTTGGTGTGTCTGTTTTTGTTGCTCAAGATCTTTATTAGTCGAATAGTAGTGTAAAGAACGAAAGTCAGAACCTTTGATCATCTATTACCTTAGTGTCAATGACTGATCTCTTTTCTACCCTGAGAAAGGATTCTTAAGAGATGGTCCGTTTCATAGTATAGTCGTGTTTCCTTAACTAATATCCAACACGTCCCACCCCTCACACGGAAGACTCCCCCGGCGACACTTTTGTAAGGTCGGTGAGTGTGGCTTGTTGAGTTAGTTCGTTCCTAGGTACCCTCCCCTTCTGTCACTTCACTCAATTGTCGTTCTCGTGTAAAACATTATAAATAAAATTTTGGGATTACCTGTCACTATTACATTTAATATTGTGTCAACAAGTATTCCTAAGAGCTTTGTCTTCTTCCCTATAAAACTATTCTCGGACCCGGGTTTGTGAAAGTCGAGCGGGGTCCTTGTTCTTCTTCTCATCCCTCTGCCTAAGAAGAGGTCCACCCCACCCCACGACTCCTGTGACTCTTCAGGTTCCACCCTCGACACTACAGAGTCAAGGTCTGGGGAGTACAACCTCACCCTAGAAACCCTCGAGACAAAGAAGAGGTCCACCCCACCCCACGACTCCTGTGACTCTTCAGGTTCCACCCTCGACACTACAGAGTCAAGGTCTGGGGAGTACAACCTCACCCCAGAAACCCTCGAGACAAAGAGAGAACAATCTTCCGAAGGACGACCCAAAAAGGTCCCTCACCGGTACCCCCTTCGAACTGCCCCCCACTCCACCCCCGACACCAGTCATACCAGGATCGTCATGGGGGCGGGACCGTCACTGGAGGTAGTCGGGGGTCAGAGAGGGTCTTGGTCGAGTGACAAGAGAGGGCTTCCACACTTGTTGTCGTCCCGTGTAGGGACGTTTGTCCTTTTCCCATTGTTCTCTTATAATGACGATGCAAACGGTTCTGGAAACTTTTGTCTACCTTCCCCCTTTAAGGATCTTTTCGTGTTGGTTAGTTTTGACTATGTTTTTGTCTTCTCAAACTGACCAAGACCCTCGGTTACTTAGACAATAAGCTTTGGAGGGGAGTTTCCTTTGGGGTCTAGACCCACGGAAGTGATCACTTAAGATGACTTGAAATTTTGTCTTTATTATACTTGCTATTATGAAGGTCTTTTCTTTTGCCCCTGATAAGGGTAACACAAAATACTTCTTTCGTATTTGAATTGTATTTTTAGACTGTACCTGTAAAACTTTTTAGTCCTACTTTCGGGTAAGAGGGAGTATTTATTTATTAGTTTTGGGGACTTAATTTTTCTGTGTTTTAGTGTTCTAAGTTGTACTCTTGAGTTTAGGTCCATTAAGTCATATGATTGTCTTATTTCCTCTAGAGAGTATACCAGTAGAGTTTTCTGTCGTTCTTTAGTATTCTCTTTTCAGTTATGGATAAGTACTAAATTTTTTTTTGGTTTGTGTTTGGAATCGTCAGAACTTTATCTTTGAATTTGTCAGTGATGTTTGTCAGACGTAGTCTGTAGTGTGAAATAACACTTTAAATTTCACAGAGGAGACTCCACTCTTTATTTCTTTGGAAGATAGGTATTGGTACAGACAAGTAGTAATATAAACTCCAGTGTCGGTCACGTTATTTTTTTCTTTCTTTTTTAAACTTCTAACCTTTCTTCGTTTTAACAGAAAGGAGAGTGGTTTACAATACTAAGATAACAACAACAAGTCAACGAGCCAACACAGGTTGAGAAGCTGGGGTACCTGACGTCGTTCGGTTCGGAGAGACAGGAAGCGATAGAACACCTCAAACGAGTTTGAGTTCAGGTGACTCACTACTACGGTAGGTTTGTAGAGTAGGACAACGGAGAAAGAGGAGTACTGGAGTTAGAAAGGGTCGTAGTCCCAGAAAAGGTCACTTAGTCGAGAAACGTAGTCCATCGGTTTCATAACCTCGAAGTCGAAGTCGTAGTCAGGAAGGTTACTTATAAGTCCCAACTAAAGGAAATCCTAACTGACCAAAGTGGAGGAAACAACCGTTTCACCAGAGACGAAAAATTATGTGACAGATCCAAATAGGATCCAAAAGAAGGTTCCTTGTTCGTAGAGAATTAAAGCACCGACGTGAATTAGGTTCTAAACACAGGTATTGCAATAATATGAATCGGTGTTTTCTGTTTACATATACTTTAAACTAGGTCCAACATGTGCCTATAGTAAAAAGATTTCCTATGGGACTGAGTATAAGAGGTTAAAGAAGTTAAGCTAATGGTTCGACTCTTTCGGTATGAAAGAATTAACATTAAATATACGTTTTGTATTTTAAAGGCAGGAGAGACAGGAGGTACGTCAGTCGGGACGGGGATGGGTGGAGAAAACGAAACATACAACAAATACCACTAAGTGTTACCAAAGACTGTTACCATCGAGTAAATGGAGAAATTTTAATAAAGTTACAATAATTAAAATTAAAGAAAATTTTGGATAAAAGTAAATCTGTACGAAAGAATTAAATCCTTACGAGTCTCAAGTAGACTTTTTTGATTCTGAGATTTCAGTTTCTGGTCAAAATCAACCTTGGTAGGGACTCTTTGTACTTCGTACAGGTACGTACTCGGTTTTTTGTTTATAATTATACACAAGTCTTGTGTATTATGTTGAGACTTTTTGACTTTATCGACGACGACGATTCAGCGAAGTCAACACAGGCTGAGACACGCTAGGGTGTCTGCCGTCGGGTGGTCCGAGGGGCAGGGACCCTAAGAGGTCCGTTCTTGTGACCTCACCCAACGGTAAAGGAAGAGGTTACGTACTTTCACTTTTCACTTTCACTCCAGCGAGTCAGCACAGGCTGAGAAACGCTGGGGTACCTGACCTCGGATGGTCCGAGGAGACAGGTACCCTAAAAGGTCCGTTCTCATGACCTCACCCTACGGTAACGGAAGAGGCTTTATTGACGTGTACTTATGTTTAATTTTTACTCCCTGTTATTATTGTAATTTTTACCTGAGACGGAAGAAAAATCTCCGATGGGACCCCCGTCTCTTCCTTTCTCAGTCACGGTTCCCGAGGACAGGGACCTCGTCCCCCCACCTCCCCCGTTCTCCTGTGTAGGGGACCCCTCCCCTGGTCCTCCCAACTCCTCTGAGAACCTCACTTGGACTTGCCCACTTCATCCTCGTTCTCCCGAGATTTGTCTTCGTGGGGGTGGGGGTTGGGGCGGGGACTCCGACGAATGTGACAAGACGAGGAAGGGGTCTCTTGGATCCTTATCCGGGCGACCCAGTACTCGAGTCGAGGTCTTGGTGTGACCCCTAGGAGTCGTCTGTTGGTACACATGGTATTCCTCGGTCAGGTCAGAAAATATTGACACCGTAAACCTTTCCTTACAACACGTTGACCGAATCTCTTACTTACTCTACACTTCATTTATTTGTATGTTTGTCCCTTGTAAGGTTCTGTCTTACAAGGTCTTGTCTCTTCCGATGTTTGACGAGTCTAAGGTTTTGGAAGAAAGAACACCCTTTGTGGGGATAAACGTGGTCGAGGGAAAAGGGTAAAAGACACTTTCCGTAACTTTTCCAACCGTCCTTTTTTTACCCTTCATTAATAAAAACCGTCCTATCCCAATATTTATGCGGGTAAAACTTCGATACCACTCTCTAGAAGTAATTGAGGAGTAGGTAAACTTTTACATTGTACTTCATCAGACGGACAAGTACCTGAATTTGAAATAGTTGAAGGGCATCTTATATAAGGATGAACAGAAGCCACATTTACTTGACACATCCAGACAACTTTGTGATCCTTTTTTTTTTTATTATTATTATTCCCTGAAGAGACCTCCAGGTTGTCAATTCTGAGACGAAGGTGACGTCGCCCACTCCCAAGCTAGGGACCAACCCCTTGATTCTAGGGTGTACGGTTTTTATTTTAATCCTGGACGACGAGGGACTCGGTCCTAGTGAGATGAATTTTTTCAGACACTTGCACCTGAAAGGTAGAGTTTAAGATTCCACTTTAATGTTTACTTTACGAGTAGTACTTCTTAAATTATTAAGAAAAAACATAACCACTAGTTTACGTAAAGAACCAGTATTTTACCGAAAGAAGTCAAAAGTCTTTTTATCAACAAAAACAGAAAGGTGACAAGAATAACTTCTTCTTCGGAGATCGTTAGGGACTTACTATGGTCTATAGACGTCACACTCTTACTTCTGCTGTATTACTCGTTTGCAGTTTTTACCTTTTTGGGTCCGTTTGTCCGGGTCCAAATGTCAAATTTGTGGTGTGTGTTTCAATTCGTTTCTAAGGTCCCGAAGTTTTCAGGAAGGTGTCCCTAGGGGTCCCACGACCTCAAGTTGACTGTGGATACGGTGGTGACTCAGGTCCCGTTGTGGGCCTCGGCTTGAGTCTGTATTTTGAAATATATGTCAACAATTGTGAAACACGTAAATGATGATTCTTAAACAGACAGTTAGACAATGAGACAGTTAATATCATTTCAATATCCTTTCGTCCCTTTGTTTCACGAGACTAATAGACTCTAAAAACAACGACTTTTAGAATCTCTGTATTCCAAAAAGACCGAATAGTTTATCTTTTATGACTTGTCCTAGATTTGAAATAAACCACTTAGTTCTGGAAAATCACGAGGTTCCTTCAGGGATTTCTTCTCGTGACGAAAAGAACTTAAAACGATTTGTTTTAACGTAAATTTTAAAAATATCGTTAACAAATAAGAAAATCTCCATTCATGACGTTTCTTTTTTAGGAGATTCATCGGGTATCAGAACGGTGATTTTTTGGGAAGATTTCAAAATTTTCTTTTTATACCCATCGTACCAATCTCTTGAGTCTGAAGTGTCTTTTTATGATTTACTTTTCCGTTCCAGAGGACATAATAGACATAAGATTAGGGCGAGAGATTTTGAAGGTAGTACTTGTGACAGAAAACTGAGGAAGGTATTTTGTAACTGTTAATACACAGATGTATATAAGTAGATATGTCTATACAAAATTTACCTGTCCTTTCCCCAAACGACCTAAGACGGGATGTGCAACGAAGAAGAGTATTATTAGAACCATTAACAAGTATGTTTTTGTATCTCAAAATTGAGTAGAAGGATTATCGTCGTCGTCCTGGAAATTCGAGTCGAGAAAGTAGGTCACTAAGGGGTGGTTACACTACGGTGTGAAGTATAGGTGATTAGGTAGGAAGGTGGGTTGTTAGGTAGGTAGGTCATTAGGTAGGAAGGTGGGTAGGTAGGTAGGTAGGTTGTTAAGTGGAAGGTAGGTAGGTTTTCAGGTAGGTAGGTTGTTAGGTAGTTAGGTAAGTAGGTAGGTGGGTTGGTAGGTAAGTAGGTAGGTAGGTCTACTGTTGACCAAACCGTTACACTACTAGTGACCCTGGGTCCTCTCACAGTCCTGACGGTCCGTCATACCGTCCCTGAGACACTCGACGACAGTGTTAGACCCGGTCACTACGAAGTCCCTTCTTTAACCATGGACCGGATCCCGTTCACCACCCCATGTCCGACAACACCCTCCGGGTCCCAAGTCCCTCGTATTCGTAAGTCACGTTATCCTTTGATCTTCACCCCATTGGTCCTTTTGAAGATCCTGATATCGTTAGGAACCACTAACTTCTACCCCTGTCTTGTGTGTTCCGAGAGGTTTAGACCCCAGAATCCCGTCTTCGGACGAGTGAACTTATACTTTCCTTTGTCACTAGGACATACCGACCTTCTACCTTTTATGGTTCTATCGACTTCTTCCTCCATAGAATAAAGTGACCTTTTCGATTTATATTATTCACATCTTATGGTACACTGTTACAGAGGAAAGATTAATTGAGAGGTTTAAGTCGTGTAAAGTCTTTTCTATCTTAAAAGGAAGACTAGTGTGTCTCACTCAAAACTTACGAACAGACTATAAAAAAGGGTTCTCGTTCAATATAGTTTCCTGGACTCTGACTGTCCTTTTTTTACCGTTTATGATAAAAAATAAAAATTCAGGTAAACGACTCTTGGGTTGATAAATTTCGTCATCAAGAGAGATCGAAAGACATTGATTTACTCTTGTAATTTACATAGAGTAGGGATTTAGTGTGTCCCGTGGGATAGGAAAGAAAAGATGTTTTTTATATCTTACTAATGGACTACTCTGTTTTGCTTTTAAACTTGTCGGTGGAACATTTTTAATTAGGATACACCAAAAGTCGATTGTACATTTTATGACTTCAACTTATTTTATTTTGAACTTATTTTATGAGTTTATAAATTTATTAGACCTGTCCCTGAAGGGACCGCCAGGTCACCAATTCTAAGGTACGAGGTTACGTCCCCAACACTTAAACTTGGGACCAGTCCCTCGATAATTATTCTAGGGTGTACGGAGTGTCGGTTCTTTAGTTTTGTATTTTATCCTTGTTATAACATTGTTTAGGTTATTTCTGAAATTTTTACCTTGTGTAGGTTTTTTTGAATTTATTTATTAGAGTTGTATGGTTAGTAGTGAGGGTGATGGTAGGTAGTCTTTATAGTGAACCGTTGGATCTCCCGACCCTCCACCCACCCTCCAAGTTCTCCCTCCCCTGTATATAAATGGATACCGAGTAAGTATGACTACATACCGTCTTTGGTAATGTTATAACATTTCATTAATAGACGGTCAATTTTTATTTCCTTTATAGTGAACCGTTACTTTCTAACTATAATTATTCGACCCACCAGACGTCCAGTCTGTAAATCTGTGTCTAAGAAGGGTGACTAAAATATTAGGTCTTAACGTACTTTATATTTGTGTCGTTTTTCTGTATCTTCCCTCTCTACTACAAATCCCTTTTTTGTTGAACGAACAACGATGTCTTACTTAACACAGGACGGGTTTAAGAACACAACTTCTTGTTCATTCTTGGGAATGACACTGACGCGGATCTCTGTCCCGAAAGTCCTCCATTGACTCAAGTCTGTTCAGTGTCCCCCTCCGGAATTGGAACATCTTAACCACCGGATGACGTCTACCACTAATGTCGGTACTTTAATTTTCTGCGAATGAGGAACCTTCCTTTCAATACTGGTTGGATCTATCGTATAACTTTTCGCCTCTGTAATGAAACGATTGTTTCCAGGCAGATCAGTTCCGATACCAAAAAGGTCATCAGTACATACCTACACTCTCAACCTGACACTTCTTTCGACTCGTGACTTCTTGACTACGAAAACTTGACACCACAACCTCTTCTGAGAACTCTCAGGGAACCTGACATTCTTCTAGGTCGGTCAGGTAAAACTTCCTCTAGTCGGGACCCTAAAGAAACCTTCCTTACTACGATTTCGACTTTGAGGTCATAAAACCGGTGGAGTACGCTTCTTAACTGAGTAACCTTTTCTGAGACTACGACCCTCCCTAACCCCCGTCCACCTCTTCCCCTGCTGTCTCCTACTCTACCGACCTACCGTAGTGGCTGAGCTACCTGCACTCAAACTCACTTGAGGCCCTCAACCACTACCTGTCCCTCCGGACCGCACGACGTTAAGTACCCCAGCGTTTCTCAGCCTGTGCTGACTCACTGACTTGACTTGACTGTCCTCCCTTTTCGTTCTCTCGTGTCGGGGGAGTGTACGTGGTTCCTGTCCGGCACACCGGTGAGCCGACCTTCCGTCGACAGACGTTCGGTTCTTGGCTCGAGAGTGACCTTGCGTTGTCCTTGAAACTCTTTTAGACTCAGACGACATTCGGGGTGGGGACGGGAGAGACACGACAAGACAATACCAGCGGGGTCGACGGCTGTTGTAGGCGATTCCTCGAAAATACAAAAGACAAAATCTTCTCTTTGTTATATAACCCAATTTACAGTTGATTACTCGTTGTTTCAAAAGTACATAAAGACAGTAAAAAAAGACCCTCTCCTTGTCAACATATGATTCATTTACGGAAAGGGGTTCTAAGGACAGAGGTCTAGTGAAGAAAATATGTGATACTGGAGTTGTTAATGGGGGCTTGTCTTTAGACCTGGACAAATCTCTTCTGAGAGTTCTCAGAACCTGACGTTCTTTTAGTTTAGTCAGTTAGGATTTCCTTTAGTCAGGACTTATAAGTAACCTTCTTGACTACGACTTCGACTTTGAGGTTATGAAACCGATGGACTATACTTCTGAGCTGAGTAACCTTTTCTGGGACAACGACCCTTTCTAACTTCCGTCCTCCTCTTCCCCTGCTGTCTTCTACTCTACCAACCTACTGTAGTGATTGAGTTACCTGTACTTAAACTCGTTCGAGACCCTTAACTACTACCTCTCCATTCGGACCACACGACATCAGGTACCCCAACGTCTCAGTCTGTGTTGACTCGTTGACTTGACTTAACTGACTTGACTACACAAAACTGTGGAAAAGATTCAAGTAAGGACCACTTCCGGCCAGTGTCCGTTTCGTCTCTCCAGAAGTGTAGAGTCGGAATCCTCGAACCACTGTAGTGGGACCCGTTCCGTTACAGGAGTTTGTCGTGTTGGGTCCCCGGGGGTGGTCGACCGATTGAGTCACCCAGTGGGGAAAAGAGAGACTGGGGGAAAGGAGCAGTCATTGTGTCCCAGTCTCGAAAGGACCCCAGTCATCCTTCCACTCGTTGTGTCTGTACTTCGTGGACCACCCCCCGCCACCCACGTGTCAAGGACCGTGTCTCATCCTTCGTTAAAGACGTTTCTGGGTGACACAATGTCGTCGTCTTTTACGTTACCCTCTCTTCAGGACCTAAACTCGACCAACATTCTTACCAGGGGTGTCACTAAGACATTTCTTACAGAAGTCGAGAACACAGGGTCGCGGACGAGTATACAACACCCCGACAGTAATAGTGGTGGTGCCATGAAACAGGGGTACCGGGTTCCAGGGGAGAGCGGGAAGGAGTGTCTCCGTCGCAGTCCGTCTTTCGTATCCGAGATCTGGTCCTGAGAGACCCAAGTTTGGAGACACGAGTCAGGTGAGTGGTTAGGCACCACAAATCATCCTTACGGACAGTGTGTCCTATTACACTCCTCAACTTTTGTCTCCGGAAGTCGGCAGTCGTTTGGACCGTGTTACTACAAGGTACCTACCGGTGGACCGAAGACGTCCACTGGGTCCACGGTCCTTTTGTGGGGAGGGGGTCCAGACGGGGCACCCTGTATCCGGGTGTTCAGGGAGGGAACCGAGGAGTACTTTGGATGTCCCGTCTGTAGAGTTCTCCAGTTTAGTTTTTTCTTTCTATCTCTGTGTCGTAAGACAGACTTGACTCTCCCCTAGCCCCTGTCTCCTGTTAATCCTCCAAGACTTCCGAGGACTGGGGAAGGGAGGGAGTGGAAGGTACCACCGGTACTCTGCTTCTGTCCCGCCGTCGTAGGACTCTCAAGAGGGCTGTGACACTCAGTGAGCTACCTTTTCTGAAACCTTATCTCTGAGTATAGGACGTTTGGTACTCGAGGTGTCTCTGGCTCCCCGGTCCTACCTCCGGACCGGTCACGAGTGTCCCACCTGGACGGGTCGAACCGGTTCCTGTCATATAACCCAAACCCCTCCGTTTGTGCTGGGGTCCCTGAAACACTCCCGTAGGACCCGAACGACCTTAGGGGTGGGCGAGGACCCCCATCTCTCGTCCGACCACCTCCTGGTGCTGACCAGTCGTGTGCCCTCGGGTCTTGGTGTGCGGTCTCGTAGTGGTACCTCACGACCGTCCCCGTGGACGTTGTCAGTGCCGGGACGGTATCGCGTCCATTTGTGTCTCCTGGTCTTTTTGACGTTCTCTCGGACTGATGGTCGGTCTTTTGTTTCTGGTCCTTTACCCTCGAGGACGTCGTGGCGTACCTTGGGGTCTCGGGTCAGTCTCGTAGTCAGGTTGGGGTCCTGTTGACCTCGACTAGGCCCCCCGTGTACTAGTGTCCTCTGTCTCAGTCTCGACTACTTAGTTAAGGTCCCACTCTTATCTGGACGTGACGGTACGTCGATTATTTATCGAACCTTTCACTCCTTGCCTCGTCTGTCCTCACTTTTAGTGTCGCTACCGGAGTCCCCATTTCACACTCTAATCATGTCTTTGGTACACGTCCCTCTTTCTACCCCCTACTTACTATCGTCCCAGACCCCCACACCCGTCGAAAGGGAGAAGTGAGATCTTTGTTCTCACAGAAGAGTCTTTCTTCGTGACTAAAGTTCAACTCTTGATTGACACTAGAGAGCAGTCACGACGAAGACGATTAAAGTGTATTTTTATTGACAAGTTTTGTATGCGACACAGTAAAGAGGTATCAAGGACGGAAATGATCATATCCGTAGTTCCCTAAAGACTTAAATATCGGTGGGTTGTCTTTTCTTACTGACAAAGACCTACCATGTTGAGACGAATGACGAAAACGATAACAGTAAAAGACACAACGGTCCAAATAATCTTGACAACAATCAACAACAAATCATCGATTTAGTATAGGCTGAGAAACACTGAGGTACCTGACGTCGAACGGTCCGAGGAGATAGGTACCCTAAGAGGTCTATTCTTCTGACCTCACCTAACGGTAAAGAAGGAGGTCCCCTAGAAGGACTGGGTCCCTAGATTGGGAGCAGAGGACGTAACCATCTACCCAAGAAATGGTGACTCGGTGGTCCCTTCGGATTTCTCCAATTTAGAAGGAATAAACATTTCGTACACTAATATAATTGTATACTCATTTCGGTGTTCAGGAACACGTTTTGTTCGGGGGGGGGACGGGGGTGTTTTGTCCTTCTTTGGAATCCATTTTTTTTTTTTTTGTTTTTGGTGTCCAACATTTTATTCATGTGTTTCAGTTATTACAAGTAGGTGTGGTTTCTGTTGTTGACCTTATACATTGACTTCTGGTATAAATGTTTTCGTTCTATCCGTTTATCCGTGACAGTGACCTTTGAACTTTTCTTTACAGATTTCCGACATATTTGTTTTGGCACTTTACGAGTACTTCTTCTTCAAACTTATTCTCCCTTCTATACGGTACAAGGGCGTGTTCTTCTAAGTTGTAGTGTTTCTACAGTCAAGAGGGTTTCAATTAGATAGATATTTAAATTATAGTGTCGTTGAATTTTTTAGTGTAGTAACAAAGGATCTTCGGTCCGTTTAACTAATGTGTCAGGTAAGCCGTCTTGTTGATTCGGTCTTAACGATTACTTTGTTACTCCTTCCGAGTGGGATGTCGTCTTGTTACTCCTTCCTATTGGGATGACCTATGACATCACAAATATTTCGGAGATAATAGTTTCGAAACTGATCTACCTGGAAACAACCGGCATTACAGAGACGCAAAATTGTACCACAGATCTAACCAGTATGGAAAAGAAGGTTCCTATTTCACAGAAAATTAAAGTTCCGACGTCAGTGGTAGACGTCACTAAAACCTCCGGGGGTTTTATTTCAGACAGTGATAAAGGTAACAAAGAGGTAGATAAACGGTACTTCACTACCCTGGTCTACGGTACTAGAATCAAAAGACTTACAACTCAAAATTCGGTTGAAAAAGTGAGAGGACAAAGTGAAAATAGTTCTCCGAGAAATCAAGAAGAAGTGAAAGACGGTTGAAACGGTTGTTACCAGACAGATCAGTTTCGATACCAAAAAGGTCATCAGTATATACCTACACTCTCAACCTGATATTTCTTTGGGTTACGAAACCGGTTGACTACACTTCTTGACTGAGTGACCTTTTCTGGGACTACGACCCTTTCTGACTTCCGTGTTCCTCTTTCCCTGTTGTCTCCTACTCTACCAATATACCGTAATGGTTGAACTACCCGTACTCAAACTCGTTCGAGGCCCTCAACCACTACCTGTCCCTTCGGACCGCACGACGTCAGGTACCCCAGCGTTTCTCAGTCTGTACTAACTCTCTGACTTGACTTGACTAATAGTTTCGACACGTCACTACGACCCACTTGACTGACTGGTCCCCTTCCCTTAGATTTATAAGTCTCTCTCTGGCAAACAGTCGATGGTAAATTTTAGTGACGTCCTTTGTTAGACGGACTTACGTCTTCTGGTCCCAAGTTAGGGACCCAACCCTTCTAGGGAACCTCCTCCGTACCGTTGGGTGAGGTCATAAGAGCGGACCTCTTAGGGTACCTGTCTCTTCGGACTACCCGATGTCAGGTACCCCAGCGTTTCTCAACCTACACTGATTTGTCGTCGTTGTTGTTTGACTATATTGACCTATCGGTGTACCTTACCAATTCTATAAATAGTCAAACGTGTTTAATATCGTTCTAATTAAGGTTTATCACCTTTATATTCTCTCTCTCTCTCTAAGAAGGAGATACTAGATGTCTACCTCTTTGTCAGGACAATAAGTATGACGTCTCGTTATCCCTTTCCAACTACGTACATTGATATATTGTATTTTTAGGGATGTACAGTTTTTGTGTGTGGTCTTTATTTTTTCTATTTACTACGTAATCCTCCTCCCACATTGAACATAGTGTCTGGTCTCTCATGGTCGGAAGACACATTCCTCCTGATGCGTCGAGACTCTTCCTGGCCTTCACAGAGACATGTCCCGGAGTCTGGTTGGGGCCCTACGTGGACTTCAATGTTCGACTCCCGGTCCTGTCACGTACATCGTGTGTACGTGTGTACGTTACTCACGCATACGCGTACTGACGTACGTACGACTCGACGAAGTCAGTACAGACTGAGACACGCTGGGATACCTGATATCGAGCAGTCCGAGGAGGCAGGTACCCTAAGAGGTCCGTTCGTGCGACCTCACCCAACGGTACGGGAGGAGGTTCCCTAGAAGGGTTGGGTCCCTGACTTGGGCGAAGAGAATACAGAGGACGTAACCGTCCACCCATAAAATGGTGATCGCGGTGGTCCCTTCTGACCTGTCATGTGTTTGTGGAAATAATAAAATTTTACTTTTGTATCAGTTTTGGATTCTTACCGACGAGACCCCCATCCCCATTCCCACCGTCACACACCCACCCTCCAACTAAGCTCTGTGTCTTTACTGTTGTCCTACTGTTAAACTCTGTGTCCTACTGTTGATCTGAGAAGGTTTTTAGGAACAACATGTCTAAACTGAAACATTATCCTTTGCAAGATATAGTAACACTTTGCTTTAAGCTGAATATTTTATTTAGAGATTTTTTAGTTTTGTTTTACCTCGTTTGATTATATGACCCAAACACCGAATTTACGTCTCTCACCAAAATTTCGTTGACACTTTACTCATTAAAGTGAAATAGAGAGATCACCATTTGTGGGACTCCCCATTAGTTCCCTACACACCCGGGATGTCGGGTAGACCAGGTCGTTCTTTTCTATTCTCTCTCTGTCTCTCTCTAAATTCACTGTATTATCGGTATATGTTTTTCTCTCTCCCTGTGTCTGTCTATGTGAATCTCTTTATCCTTGCAATATAGCAACTACTATTTCGCGTGGTGACCAGAAATAATGCACACTGTAACTGTA
The DNA here is from genome assembly GCA_006410555.1 of Capra ibex. Taxonomy (NCBI): domain Eukaryota; kingdom Metazoa; phylum Chordata; class Mammalia; order Artiodactyla; family Bovidae; genus Capra; species Capra ibex. Next base: position 24,194,286 of record SJYO01014747.1, read on the forward strand.
CACTGATATATTAAAAGTCTTTCCTTAGTAAAAGAAAGTCTTGTATGAAGTCACAAAACTTACTTTGTGATACGACGAGTCCTAACGAACTTATTAAGTCCCCTCTTTACCACCCCCCTGAACCCTTTCTGCTTACCGGTCCTCCACGACTTTGACTCACTACCCACACGTTTACAAACTACGTAATATAAGAAATGACCACGTATACAGACACGTCTTAATAGGTGTTAATTTTTAATTTTTTTTGTACTTTCTGCATCCAAGTCTAGAGTCGAACCGATGAATCAGTGCAACGGTCAAAAAATGTTATCGGATACAAAACCCTTGGAGTCAAGGAAGTTAAAATTCTCTTCTGGGAATTTACTTCAGTCTTCTGTTTAATTGTTACATTGGTTCCGGTCAGAACCTCTTCTTGACTTTTTTCCGATCAATAAAAAATATAAAGATACTTGTATTTTGTTTATTTATATATTCATATTAAGACGGTTTAGTGATTTTTATAAGACAACAAATCAGTGATTCAACACAGACTGAGAAAACGCTGGGGTATCTGACATCGGATGGTCCAAGGAGACAGGTACCCTAAAGGGTCCTTTCTTATGACCTCACCCAACGGTAAAGGAGGAAGTCCCCTAGAAGGATTGGGTCCCTAGTTTGAACGTAGAGGACACAGAGAACGTGACCGTCCGTCTATTAAAATGGTGACACGGTGGTCTCTTCGGGGGTTTATAAAATGATTTGTGTTTTAGTTTCATTCTAACATTTCCTACGAAAGTTCCCCTTTATTCCTTAATTCGTAAACCAAACTATTAATGTTGTATATGTCAGGTACCTTAAGAGATCCGGTCTTATGACCTCACCCATCGGAAAGGGAGGAGGTCCCCTAACTGGGTCCCTATCTTGGGTCCAGAACTTGGGTCCAGAAGGCGTAACGTCCACCTAAGAATTGGTGGACTCGATGTTCCCACCGAAGGACCCAGTCCTTCTAGGAGACCTTTTCCCTATCCGATGGGTGAGGTCATAAGAACCCGAAGGGAACACCGAGTCGACCATTTCTTAGGCGAGTTAAGGTCTTTTTATTTGCTGGGTTAGTTTTTTACCCGGTTTCTTGATTTATCTGTAAAGAGGTTTCTTCTGTATGCCTACCGATTGTTTGTGTACTTTTCTACGAGTTGTAGTGAGTAATAATCTCTTTACGTTTAGTTTTGGTGTTACTCCATGGTGAAGTGTGGTCAGTCTTACCGACGCTAGGTTTTTAGACGTTCGTTATTTACGACCTCTCCCACACCTCTTTTCCCTTGGGAGGATGTGACAACCACCCTTACGTTTGATCATGTCGGTGATACCTCTTGTCACACCTCTAAGGAATTTTTTAACGTTTATCTTGATGGAATACTGGGTCGTTAGGGTGACGACCCGTATGTGTGGCTCCTTTGGTCTTAACTTTCTCTGTGTACATGGGGTTACAAGTAGCGTCGTGACAAATATTATCGGTCCTGTACCTTTGTTGGATCTACAGGTAGTCGTCTACTTACCTATTCTTTCGACACCATGTATATGTGTTACCTCATAATGAGTCGGCAATTTTTCTTAAGTAAACTTAGTCAAGACTACTCTACCTACTTTGACCTCGGTTAATATGTCTCACTTCATTCGGTCTTTCTTTTTGTGGTTATGTCATATGATTGTGTATATATACCTTAAATCCTTCTACCGTTACTGCTGGGACATACGTTCTGTCCTTTTTTCTGTGTCTACACATATTACCTGAAAACCTGAGTCTCCCTCTCCCTCTCCCACCCTACTAAACCCTCTTACCCTTAAGATTGTACATATGATAGTACATTCTTAACTTAGCGGTCAGGTACAGACTGCGTCCCACGTCGTACGAACCCCGACCACGTACCCCTACTGGGTCTCTCTACAACACCCCTCCCTCCACCCTCCCCCCAAGTACAAACCCTTGCGTACATTCTTAATTTCTAAAATTTTAAATTTTTTATTTTTTGTTTTAATTTTTTTTTTTTTTTCTTAGGCGGACGTTATACCCTCTTGACCCAAGCTAGGGACCCAACCCTTCTAGGAGACCTCTTCCCTTTCCGATGGGTGAGGTCATAAGACCGGACCTCTTAAGGTACCTGACATATCAGGTATCCCAACGTTTCTCAGTCTGTGTTGACTGTCTGAAATTAAAAAACTATTAATGTGTTTTGTCGTTACGATCTGACCCTGATTTGACTACGGGTTAACATCGGGAGTTAATGACGGTTTTGTTTTATGGTCACAGTTACGTCGTTAAGACTCATTATAGGTGTCTCGATACATATAGATAATGGTATTCATTATTATTTAAACACCCTGGTGTCTACGATGTGATTCAGACTACACGGATTTTGAAACTACTGTATCAGATGAGATAACAAAGGAATTTTTTTGTTTTTGTGTCAATAGTCTAATCCAATTAATATTTCGATGTCTGTTTTGTAAGAAGGAAAATTTTATGGGTCAATTTATCTTATTAAATGTTACTTCTTTATAAAATTACTTTTGTCAGTCCCTGTCTGGAGTTTCGTAATTCCTTGATCTAGACATGTGAGGACCCTGAATACTAGATTCTGAGTTAGTTTAAATTTGAGTAGTGAATACGTTTTACTTTGTGTTTGGAGGGTAATTTTAATAGTATTGACGACCGAACAATTTTACGAGTTCACGTAATCTGTATGATCTCCTTTTAAGTAATAACAAAGCGAGGTTATTGCAAAGAGAACATTGGGTCTTTTGTACCTCAAACTGGTATTTCGTTACCATCTCATACGCACACGATTCAACGAAGTCAGTACAGACTAAGAAAACCCTGGGGTAGCCGACATCGGGTGGTCCGAGGAGACAGGTACCCTAAGAGGTCCGTTCTTATGACCTCACCCAACGGTAAAGGAGGAGGTGCCCTAGAAGGACTGGGTCCCTAGTTTGACACAGAGAATTCCAGAGGATGTAACCGTTCGCCAAAGAAATGACGATCACAGTGGGCCCTTCGGGTTCTTTCCGATGTATAAGTACGTTTTGAAGGAGAGGACGAACTCTCCGTTGGTGAGTCTCTCCGTCTCCCACGGTGTGTCGCTTCAGGTCTTGTCGGTGTGGACACTGACCGTGCCGTACCTCTGTTTCTCCTACGGTCGAACTGGGTGTCTTTTCTGGGCTCCAACTCCAGATCACTCATTTCCCCTGGTCCGGGCCACAGGAAGGTTCTACGACACAACCCGTACGGAAAGAGTGGCACCCTCCCACTCATTGAAACTTTCGTGTCACTTGAGGGGAGGGTCGACGGAAGACAACTTTTACCCGAGAGAGGTCCATATGGTTTGCGGATGGATTCGGACCGAAAGGTCAATCGTGTGCTGAAGACTAACGTCCCCATTTCACAGTAGCAAAGGTCTGTCGACAAGTACGCAACTACTGTTCAAGAGGTGGTGTGTGCTCCTCATTACTACAGACGGGTACCCGACCGAGTCACGCTGTCATCTCTTGGGTGTTTCTAGTCCACCTTTGGTTACAGACGCTACCTACGAGGGAAGAGGTGTACGTAGATGACAAGGGAGGTGTTTTGACTATGGTGCTCTCTGGTTGCACGATTCTGTATGCACTTTAATTTTGGATTTGATAATGGCACACACACACACACAAACACACCCACACACAGTCAACGAGTCAGTGCAGACTGAGAGACGCTGGGGTCTGACATCGGGTGGTCTGCATAGACGGACACCTTAAGAGGTCCGTTCCTATGACCTCACCTAACGGTAAGGGAAGAGGTTGATATTGGTATGTGGTGGATTTTTATGAATAAAATAAACAAATTTCACTAACTTTTATTAATAAGGAGTGAAGATGTGGGTACGAAAAGGAGTTAGACTCCCTCTTAGAACGTCCTTCCTCGTCCTACATTCGTCGAAAACCGTTCTCGTTCGAAGGGTGTTCTCCGAGGACACAGAGGACTGGCTTAAAGTTGGTCAAGGGTGACACGAGATGAGTAGAGTCCGGGTTCGTGTGGAAAGTGTAGAAGAAAATTTAAATAAATTCAAAAATTTTAACCTCATATTAACAAAATGTTCCAACATAACCAAAGACGACATGTTTTTCACTTAGTCGGTATTAAGTATACGGGGGAGGGAGAACTCGGAGGGTGGGTGGGGTGGGGTGAGGAGATCCAGTAGTGTCTCGTGGTGCGACTCGAGGGTCACGATGTGTCGTCGAAGGACGATCGATAGACAAAATGTGCTCACGGACATTCAGTTAGGATTAAAGGGTTAAACAAGGTGGGAGAGGGAGGGAGGTGACACAGGTGTTTAGACAAGAGATGCAGACACAGAGACAAGGGCGGGGAAAGTGTAGAAAACTAGTGTGGTTTGAAAAAACGGGTTGAGCAACCAAGAAAGGTGTCTAGTTTCTCCATCTTTACTTCTTAGTCGCTAATAGGCTAATGGTCTAGAGGAGGGGTCGAAGGGGAAGTCGTTAGAACACTTGTTTGACACACTTGTTCCATGTCGATTTCTTTCTAGTCCTCCTCACCGGTCGGACGTACGTCACCCCCTACCGTTCCTGAGACTGGGGAGTAGAGTCACTTTACTTTGACGAGTCTAAATGTACTTCTTTCCTTCTTGTGACTTCCTCTACATTCCCCTTCACTTCAGCGGGTCAGCACAGTCTGAGACGCTGGGGTACCTGACATCGGGCGGTCCGAGGAGGTAGGTACCCTAAAAGATCCGTTCTCATGACCTCACCCAACGGTAAAGGAAGAGGTATAAAAATGAATAAATAGGACATTTACATTCCCCTTCATTAAAAAAAAAAGTGAAAAACATACAAATTAAGTAGTTCTCGCATTGAGAGAGAAATTTATTATCACTGTTTCACAACCCACTAATATCAAATACCTATTTATATTACTAACTGTCGTCACAGTGTTCCCTCCCTTCCTCCTGTAACCGTTTCACAATATTCCGTGGACGTGATCCACACTTAGTCTTATCCCAATAAACTTCCACTTACATCTAGTCAAATTTTACATATAACCTTTGAGATCCCGTTGGTGACTTTTTGAACATGCTCTCCATATTAAGAATACGATTTTGTCCTTTATTTTACCTTAGTACAAGTCAATTGGTCTTTTCCCTCCTTTTCTATATCCTTTTTTTCCTATTTATTTATTTTTATCTTTTTACAATGTTTGTACCATCTATACCTAGTACAATCAATCTATACGTAGATTGACATAGTTAGGTTGATATAGTTACGACGACGATTCAGTGAAGTCAGCACAGACTGAGACACACTGGGGTATCTGCCGTCGGGTGGTCCGAGGGGGTAGGGTTAGTCAAGTCAAGTCAAGTCAAGTCAGCGAGTCAGTACAGGCTGAGACACTAAGGTACTTAGCGTCGTGCGGTCCGGAGGGTCAGGTAGTGGTAGAGGGCCTCAAGTGAGTTTTAGTACAGGTAACTCAGCCACTACGGTAGGTCGGTAGAGTAGGAGACAGCAGGGGAAGAGGAGGACGGGGGTTAGGGAGGGTGATAGTCTTAGAAAAGGTTACTCAGTTGAGAAGCGAACTCCACCGGTTTTATAACCCTAAAGCCGAAATCGTAGTAAGGAAGGTTTCTTGTGGGTCCCGACTAGAGGACTGGAGTCTGCACCCCATCGAGGAGAACCGACGCGGGCAGGGTTATTAGTGTCAATTTACTCTGACTGGGTGTGTAGGGATAATTTTCTGTCTCTGACAATCTCACCTATGTTTTTGTCTCAGTTGATCTACACCAGATGTTTTTTTAGGTGAGAAAATAAAAAAATTAATAAATTGAATAAAATTAACCTCCTATTAATGAAATATTATAACACTACCAAAAACGGTATGTAGCTGTACTTAGTCGGTACACGTTTCACAGGGGAGTAGGACTTGGGAGGAGTGGTGTAGGGAGACCCATCAGAGTCTCGTGACCGAAACTCACGAGACGAAGTACTCAGTTTGAACGTGACCACTAGATAAAATGTATACCATTATACGTACAAAGTTACGATAAGAGAGTTTAGTAAGGTGGGAGTGGAAGAGGGTATATCAGGTTTCGAGACAAGAAATGGAGACACAGAGAAAACGACGGAACGTATATCCTAGCAACAATGACAGAAAGATTTAAGGTATATATACACAATTATATGACATAACCACAAAGTGAAAGACTGAATGAAGTTGGACATATTATCCGAGGTCAAAGTAGGTGGAGTAATCTTGACTGAGTTTACGTAAGAAAAAAATATCGACTCATTATAAGGTAACATATATACATGGTGTTGAAGGAAAAGGTAAGTAGACGGTTACCTGTAGATCCAACGAAGGTACAGGATCGATATCATTTGTCACGACGTCACTTGTGACCCCATGTACACAGAGAAAGTCAAGACCAAAGGAGCCACATATACGGGTCGTTACCCTAACGGTTCATACCGTCGAGATAAAGGTCAAAAAATTCCTTAAAGGTGTGACAAGAGGTGTCACCGATATGGTCAAACGTAAGGGTGGTTATCACATTCTCCCAAGGGAAAAGAAGTGTGGGAGAGATCGTGAATAGCAAACATCTGAAAAACTACCGTCGGTAAGACTGGTCACACTCTACTATGGGGTAACACCAAAACTAAACGTAAAAAGATTATTACTCACTACAAGTCGTAGAAAAGTACACAAATAATCGGTAGACATACTTTGGGTGAAATTTACATTTCTGAGTCCATCTAATTTTCTTTACCCTACCTCTTTCAATGCAGTATACCATTAATTCTCTTTTGACCTCCTAGTTCTTATTAAAGTCTGTTTCCCCTGAAGTCCTTTTCCTTTTAATAGTCCCTTTTTGTCCCCGTAATGAATTACTACACGTCCAGTTAGGAGGTTCTTCTGTCGTGTCAGAAATAAACACAAGTCGTTGTCTCCCAGTCTTATTTGCTCTGTTTTAGACTCTCTTAACTCTCCTTTTTATCTGTTTGGGCGATAATGTTAACTTCTGAAGTTGTGGGAGAAAGTGAATGCCCGTTCAGTCCGGTCGTCTTTTAGTCCTTCCTACCTTGACTTGACTTATCGTGTTAGTTAGTTAGACTGGATTAACTAGATGTCTACTAAAGTAGATTTTCCCGTGTTGGGTCCAAGAAGAGTTCGACTGTACCTTGTGGGTGGTTCTGTCCGGTGTGAGACCCCATTTGTTGTGTAGACCTGTTTAAATTTCCCCGCTGTTAGTATGTCTCATACTAGAACCTAGTGTCACCTTAATTTACTTTTTAGTTATTGTCTCTTCGTCGACCTTCTACGAGTGTATAAGTATATAGATTTTTGTGTTAAGATTTACAGTATACCGAATTTAACTTTAATTTTATATAAAACTTGATTTACTTTTACTTTTGTGTCGAACAGTTTTAAACAGTTGTCGTCGATTTCGTCAAAATTGCCTATTAAATATCACAATTTACGTGAGTCGTCTTTTCTTCTTTCTGGATTTTTAGTCATTAGATTCACACGTGAAATCCTTTGACCTCTTTCTCCTCGTTAAAACCGGATTTCGGTTGTCTTCCTTTCTTTATTTTCGACCCCGTCTTTAGTTACTTTAACTTTTATCCTTTTGTCACCTGTGAACTTCTACTATAACAATTCTCTTCCTTTTTTCTGTTCGGTATCTTATTTTCTTTAATAAACAGTTTGTGCATAGAATATTCCCTGAACATAGACTTTACATACTCCTTTAAATTTTGGGTTGTTATTGTTTTGTTTTTCTGGGCTGAAGTTTTGACTCGTTTTTAAGGTTTGTTTGGATAATATTTTCTTCTATATACCTACCTTTCATTCGTATACTTTATTAGGAGTTGTAGTGACCAGTAATCCCTTAACGTTTAATTTTGTTCTTATTCTATCGTCTCTTATGGAAAATTGTTACCAGTTTTAGGTTTGGGTTGTGACGTTCAACGACGTCTGGTTGTCCTTGAAGTGTACAATGACCACCCCTACGTTTTGGTATATCGGTGAACCCTTCTCGCAAATCTTCAAAGAATGTTTTGATCCATCAGAATGGTATACTAGGTCGTTGGTATGAAGGTCCTTAGATGGGTTGACTAAACTTTTATAGACGCGTACTTACAAATTTCGTCCAAATAAGTATTAACGATTTTTAACTTCGTTGGTTCTTATAGGTAGTCATCCACTTGTCTATGTGTCCGACCCTGTGTCGATGTGTTACGTTATAATAAACCGTCCTTTTACTTGCTAGGTCGGTGTTTTCTATACTTACTCAGAATGTACGTATAACGATTCACTCTCTTCGGACTTTTTTACTTATGATATATGACACTAGAGTTGTAAACAGAGGGGGCTTAAGTATACAACTCTAGGACTGGGAGTTTACACTCCTATGATCACCCACCTCGGAAACCCTCCCTGAATTTTATACTTCCACTTCGGGGGTACTCATCCCAGTCGGAGTACTTTTTCCTCCAACCCTGTGTTCTTCAGACGCAGGACCCGACTCTGAAGTAGGTTAGTACGACCTAGGTCCTAGAGTCTGAAGGTCGAAGGGTTTACACTCTTTATTTAAAGACAACAAATATTCGGTGGACCACACGACATAAAACACTGTCGTCGGACTTGTCTGATTCTGTGACTAAGGTTAATGTGCTGTAAGGCCTTTTCTGTCTTGAAGTCGTTGTCACTTTCCTACTCATTAACGACCCTCAAACGTCCCTCGTCCCTCCCAATTCACCCAATTATTGGTGCTCCTTACAAAATCTCATCACCTTGGTGAGAGTCCTACGATGTTACCACCTGTGTACTGTGATGTGTAAACAATATGAGACGACTCGTCATCCCGTGTTTTTCACCCGGAATTGTATACGTTTTAAAATTCAAAAATCCTTTATTCTCCTAAGGTCTTACGTTACGTCTTGCCCCGGTTTTGTTGGACAAAATATTTTTATCCTTTGGTGGAGTGACTTTCCCCACCCCCTCTTCCCTCGATACGACTCATTGGGACCTTTCCTCTTTGACGGACAGTACAATTGAGATCGACTGTCCCAACGAAGGTCGTCCATACCAGGACTTTCGTTGTCCCCAGGACCGTGGTTGTTAAGTCATTTGCCTACCACCCACCACTCTTGGGTCACCGAGTGACGACCCCACCCTGGAGCGGGGAGAGAGTGGACCGGAAACTTTTCACGGAATGACTTTGAGAAACCCCTCAAACTCTAATTCCAGGACGTTATTTGGGAAGAGGCGAGGTTTGAGGTTGTGAAGGTAAACCGGAGTGACACACTGCAGCCCGTGTGATCGAGCACAAGTCATTGTAAGACAGTCGACTCTCCTGGTTCTTCGTTTCTGAGACTGTTTAGAGTACGGGACTAAAACCAAAGATTATGGTAAGAGGTTAGTCGTCTTGGTCCCGAGGAGCCTTTTCAACGACTAAGATCCTGACCCCGTTCTTGCATATTCTACTCGGACCCCCTTGAAGGGACCACTAGATCACCAATTCTGAAACAGAAGGCCACGTCCCCTATATCCAAGTTAGGAACCAACCCTTCGACACTATGCTGTACGGAGTCCCGTCGGTTCTTTTGGTTTTGTGTTTTGTCCTCACTATAACGTTGTTTTTAAGTTATTTCAGAATTTTTTTTTTTCACTCAGACCTCGTGAAACATCACTGTGTATATACTTTCAGTGTGTGTGTTTTTATTGGAATGTCCCTACACCCAAACTGTTCCTTGTATCTCGGTTGACCCTGTTAAAATCGGTGTCCTAGTCTATCACGACCAGGAATTGGGTTTCATATTCTGTTTACAGGCACTCAAGTATGTCTATATTCACTTACTAACGAGTAAACCCGTTTTGATAATTGTTAATTTCGTTTTACATGGAATTATTTTGAATGTGGTTATAGTCGATTATATTCTTCAGTCTCTTTCGGTGACCTAAAGTGTAGGGTAGGAGTTTCTGTATTGATTTTTGTTCTTTAAAGTTTTCCTTCTACCTTGTTTTACTACTGTAGTACTGAAGTTACATTAAGATGTCGGTATTAGAATGTACATTTATTTCTTAGACTTTACCTTTTAGACACCTATGGAGATCTAGTTGGTTGTGATCCACTAAATACGACTATTAGTGTCCATCCAAGATCACCATCAGTTGTGACAAAAATTTATCTCCCCTCCCTTTCCTTATTTACAAGTAAACCGATTTGTCGAAACTCTACCAAAAGGGACTTCTCTCCTCTTACTCAACCCACCAAAGAGTTCGGGAAAGTCGGACACCACGACACTATTTATGTGTTTGCGGCACTCGTCTCCCGACGGTCCCGGTCTGGTGTGTGTCGTTGCGACACGAAAGACGGTAGAAATCTTTTGGTTCGACAATGTAAAAAGATTTTTGTATCAAAGGTTTTACGAAAGATGAACCACATGTCCCCTGTTCCGTCCTAAGAGACGATCTTATACCCCAACAACAATAACAAAATCAGCGAATCAGTATTGTCTAGGGGTACTTGACATCGGGTGGTCCGAGGAGACAGGAACCCTAAAGAGGTCGTTCTTATGACCTCACCCAACGGTAAAGGAGGAGGTCCCCTAGAAGGCTGGGTCCCTAGCTTGGACTCAGAGGACGTTACCGTCCGTCCAAGAAATGGTGACTCGGTTGACCCTTCAGGTCTTTTACCCCTCTTGTAGGTTTTTACATGGACAGTCCTTTGACGGGGTTTCTTCGTCACTCTCGGACTACTCTGGCCCTCCCCCAGCCCGTCTCCCCGTCCCACTACTCTACTTTACGTCCAGTCACACCGGGGGGTCTTGACTTCTCGGACCCTGTCACCAGTGTCCTGCCAGACAAAAGTCTTGCCTTACTCTTACCTGTGGTCCTTTCGGTGGTCTTTGTCCTTCAGTTTCGAGACTCGACTCTCGTCACCCAGGTGCGTCCCCGGGTGCTCCTGGGAATCTTCTCCAAGGACGTTTGTCTCGGGACCCGGAGCCACGTCACACCGGTCGTCACGTCTCCGTAGGACGGGGACCGGACTCTGTTCCGTCCACCCCCACCAGACGACTGGGGTCCATCTGAAGGCCCAGCCCCCACCCCCACCCCACCCCTAACCCGTCGGACGTCCGTGGTCCTAGAGTGGAGCGAGGGGATCGTCTGAACGGAGACAAAGGACTAAACATACTGAAAAATCACTATTGTAAAAGGGATGTCGAAACAGACAAGGGAGGAGACAGAGAAAAATTTTTGAAAATAACCGCGTATCAACTAAATGTCACAACACAATCAAAGTTCACATGTCGTTTCACTTAGTCGATTTGTATATAGGTAAGAAAAGTCTAAGAAAAGGGTACATCCGATAATGTCTGATGACGCGATATGTCATCCAGGAATAATCAATAGATAAAATATACATAATCACACAAAACAGTTTATTTAACGGGTAAAAGAGAACAAGGGGTACTTTTTTACTCGTTTAGACAATCAAAAATCTCCAATAGAATACGATATCCAACTTAACACAGTGGGATACTGAGAGTCCACCTGTGGGATTCGGGGCGTGGAGACTTACACTGGAACAAACCTTCATCCCAGAAACGTCTACTCCAACGGACCCTCCTCCTGCCCGGGATACGACTATACTGGAATTCCCTTCCCCTTTGAACCTGTGTCTCTACCTGCACGTGTGTCTCTCTCCCGGTGCTCTTCTCCCTTTGTGTCTAACCCCGCACCCAGGTGTCCGGGTCCTTGCGGTCTCTACGGCCGTTTCGGGGTCTTAGACCCCTCTCCGGACCTGGTCAAAAAAGGGAGTCCTGACAACCTCCCTTAGTTCTGAGGACTGTGGAACTATAGCCTGAAGATCGGAGGTCTTGGCACTCCGAGATTTAAAGACGATGAATTCGGGAGGTCAAAGCCCGAAACAATCCCCCCGGGGTGAGCCGTTCGACTATGTCGGACGTTCCAATGGAAATCTAAAGGCACCCTGTACTGTTGGGCTTGTGTTCACCTCGTCCGGAACCTCCGGGACTAGTGACAGTGTGAAGTTCCACGGACACGTCGTGAGTGCTGGGGGAGGGTCCAGAGGACGGTCCCGGGTGTACCGCCCCGACTGCTCGGGAGTCGACGTTTGCCGGGGGACGTCTGTGACGAAGAGAGAGTTCGACCTTTCTTAAGATGTGGTCGAAGGAAAGAGTATCATTAGTTGTGACTTTCCGTCCGAAAACAGTAGTCTCCTACGATTCCCGACAATTGTGCCAGACACGATAATACAAGTCGTGGACTTGTTTTATAATTTATAATTTTATCTCGAAATACAACTTAAAACTAGCTCAAATAATCCTATGAAAGTACAACTGTAGAACATGATTTCATCCCCGCCACAAAAGACTCTGACTCTTCACCTCCGAGTGGGGAGAGGAGGGTGTCTCCGGTCGGAGACACTGGACTACTAGTTTGGTCCTGGATCAATTGAATTTTCGAAAACGTGTCGTCTCCTTTGCTCTTTGTTTGTTTTTCTGTTGGGTGCCTTACCCTCTTTTATAAACGTTTGATTCACTGCTAATTAGAGGTTTTATATGTTTGTCGAGGACGTCGAGTTATATTTTTTTTTTTTAGTTGTTGGGTTAGTTTTTACCCGTCTTCTATATTATGTGAAAAGAGGTTCCTTCTGTATGGCTACCGGTTTTCCGTGTACTTTACTACGAGTTGTAACGAATAAAGATCTCTTTATGTTTTGATGTCACTCTATAGTCAAGTATGGCCAGTCTTACCGGTAGTAGTTTTTTAGATGGTTCCTATTTACGATCCTCCAATACCGCTCTTCCCTTGGGAGGATGTGACAATCACCTTTATGTTTGACAACGTCAGTAATACCTTTATATCATACCTCCGAAGAGTTTTCTGATTTGGACGTAACGTCCACCTAAAAAATGACGACTCGGTGGTCCCTTCGGGAAACCTGCACACGGGACACGAAACGGTTATTGGTCGTGGTTAGTAAAAGTTCACTTGTTGTCTCGGTGGTGACTATACAAAATTGTAATTTCCATTTACTACCTCCCTGAAGGGAACACCAGGTCCCCAATTCTAAAACATGAAAGTTACGTCCCTCACCCGTCCAAGTTATGGACCGACCCCTTGATTCTAGGGTGTACGATGTCCCGTACCGGTTTTTGTAAATTTTTCATTTACTACCTTACGATTGTCATCGGACTCAGGTGCACGGGAACCTCCCTGGAACGAGTGTTCGTCCGACGTGCCAGTCGAACCCGGAGAGTGGCTCGGTTACAGTAAAGGCAAAGGTATCTCTGTAGGTCGTCGACCAGAGACCGTCCTGCAATGAGTCTCAGTCCAAACGGTCTACGATTTGCGACACTCTTCTTACAGACCTACCTCGGTTGGAGCACGGTCGGATCGACGTGGGGGTCCTCAAGGGTACAGGGGGGTTGTCTGATCTTTGACTCCGCGTCTGTCTCGTCGTTACAGGAACTCTCAGAACCACCAGTCGCCCCCACCCACCCCCACGACACTGATCTGTCGGGCGTCGAACACACGTGTGTGTCCCGTAACACTGAGATTGTCCACACAACTGAAGGTCATTTAGTAAGTCGGGGAAACTTATAGTAAGAGGAGTAGACGGTTCACACCCACTCTTGTCGGGAAGAGGACGTCCTTGGGGGACTCGACAGTCTGCGGGTACACCTTTCGTAGGACGCCACGGACACGTCTCTCCACGACGACCTGGCCCTTACGACTGTCGATGGGGCCACGGTGTCTCTACGGGCGGTGACGTCGTCCCATGTCCGTTGTACCGTGGTTTCGAGGACCGGGTCCCGCCAAAAGTCTCTGACCTCTCGGTACGGGTCGGAGAGACCTATAATCCTCACGTCTCTTCCGACCAGACCCCACCCTAACCCGAATCTCACCCTTTGTCTGGACCTTTGGACCGACTGTGTCTGACTCGTCCACCTCACGTGGTCGGGGGTCGAACCCCGGCTCTCGTTTTTGTGTCCCGGGTCTCTGTCTCCTCCGTTCACCGAAGACGTCCTTTGACCATGGGTTCAGTAATCGCTAGGGACTCCGGGTCCACTAAATCGGACGTGGGGTTGATGAGTTGAGTACGGGAAATAAAATAAAGTGAAATTAAATAAAATAAGTTCATATCAACTGAATGTTTCAACACAATCGAAGACTACATGTCGTTTCACTAAATCAATGTGTGTGTATATGTGAGAAAGTATAAGAAAAGGTAATACCAAATAGGGTCCTATAACTTGAATCAAGGGACACGATATGTCATCCTGGAACATTAAAATATATTATCAAACGTAGACGATTAGGATTTGAGGGTCGGGTAGGAAGGAGGTGAGAGGAGGGAGAATCGTTGGTGTTCAGACAAGAGACGTAGACACTCAGACAAACAAAGGTCCATTCAAGTAAACTTGAGTACAGGAAATTTATGGACGAGTGAAGGACACGTCTCGTTGTTCTCGTGTACCGAAACGAAAAGTATTTTTTGAACACGGGTGGAGAAATTGACGTCATATAAAATTTTTATGGTAAAGGGTTTGTTTTGTCAACATTGTCCGTCTCAGTTACAAATTTTGACTCTACCATCTTACTTACTGACCAAGACTCGCGTGTCTAAAAGTCGGCTATTCGACCCGAGGTGGAATGTGTCGACCCTGGTACCCTCGTGGACCGTGTCTCCAGAAATGTAGTAACAAAGCTCCGGGAACTCCACGACGTTGAAGTCGTCCTTACCCGACTACGGATTAAGTGGCCGAGGTAGAGCTGAGGTAGGGATGCCTTCGGAGTCATTGACCCCGACATAGACTAAATAATGTTGCTGAGTACCCGTAGACCGTGATCCACTTCGAGGGTGCATCTACCTTCCCCGACCACGACGACTCTAGACCCTCTGTCCGGAAGGCTCTCCAATAGTCATACTCCAATCCCCTCTTTTCATGTCCCTTTTGACCCTCGGTTCTTATCCGAGACTACAGAGCCCCGTCCCCCCTACCCCACCTTCCTCATTTGCCTGAAGTGTCCTGTACTACCCTCTTAAAGAGACTCTTGTCCCGACGGGTCCCTGGTTGACCGCCGACGTTGCACCCTCACTGGAGTCCCCACTGCCACGGGAAGAACACGGTATACAGGACTATTATAAAGTTAGTAATCCAGACTTGATTTATGTCTAAATTAAATGGTTTCTTACAAAATTACTGTTACCGTCGTCGCGGGTCGGTGTAAGGTTAAGTACGTTTTGAAGTTCTATTTACTGTAGAAAACTGAACGTCTCTTTCTGTAGATTAATCCTTCTAAAAAGTCTATATTTCTTGACAGTGACAGTCCTACATGACAGTAGTTTTATTTCAGTCCGTAAGTGTGTTCCTTTGTAATCGAAAATTTGTTACCCGACGTATGTTACTCCAGGACCTAGGGGACTTCTACCTTATTCCGTCGATTCCACAGCACACACTGCCTGAATCAGGAAGGACGGGAATACAGTAACCGGTACCGGTGGACAAACGGAAACAAAATAATAATAATAAAACCGGTACGGTTCACCGTGCACCCTAGAATCAAGAGGTTGGTCCTTAGTTTGGTCCTGGGGACGTAACTCTCATGTCTCAGAATTGGTTACCTGGTGGTCCCCTCAGGCTTAGGGAAACGGAAATAAAATAATAATAATAAACAGACGTGCCGTACTCCCTAGAATCAAGGGACTGGTCCCTGGTTTGGGTACGGGAGAGGGACGTCACCTCACGTCTCAGGATTAGTGACCCACTGGTCCCTTCAGAGGTAGGGAAACGTAAATCTACATCGACACTCTACTTATAAAAACGGTATTTTCCAATAAAAAATAAAGTAAAATAACACACGACCAAAAGGTCGACCCGTGTGTAGATTTGCTGTTGAATATAATCTTATTCTATAAATTCTTAGAGAAAACTACAAATTGTCAAAGAGAATTCCCAGTGTAATTCTAAAAATTAACTCTTTCAATAATTCTTCCTTCGACAGTCCGTTGTATTGGTACCAGTGGTCTTCTTCTATCATTTTATCGGTATTAAGACGTTGGGACGGGTCTTACTCCCATTTTAGTGGGATATACGTTTTGTTATGTGTATGATCTAAAACACCATCACACTTCTTTGTGGAGTACTTCAGACAAGCCTCCCAGTGCCTTATCCAGACATCCAAGACACCCTACTTATCCTCAATAGGTTCTCCTGACTATGATGCTTTCGTAATGACCTGTTCCAATTGTACGCAGTGTGTACCTTGGACCTGTACCTTGTGGTGTGGCTCCCACGACGTCCAACCAGTCCCCACACAAACGACTATTTGAACCACAAAAGGAATTTGTTCCCGCTCCGAGTCCTCCAGTAATTCGTTCCGCCGTTTCCCTGTTCTAGGTATCACTACCCGTCTGACAAACCTTCCTACGATGTGACGAAAGACCAGTTTACACAAACGTAGCAGTGACCCTTTCGAGTCAGTCTAGTGTGAACGGATTTGATTGGAGTTCAAGTGTTCAGGGACCTTTTTGTAATTCGTTTTGTAATTTCCGTCAGGAATCTTTCAAGGTCTTTACCAGTCCTCCGGGTTACCCGACCACGTGTCCCGTAACAACCTAGTTCAGTCGTCGAACCCGTTTCGTAGCGTCCGGTTCCCGTCCTCGACCTGAAGATCGTTGTTTCACTACTCTTTGGTAGTTTCCAGAGTCTTCTATCCTTGAGTAAAAATAAGTATTTCTTCGTGTGACCAGTCCGTAGGTTGGAGTGTCCTTCCAAATCGTTCATCTTTTCCGAAGGGAAAGGAGATCTAGTCCCCAGGGGGTGGAGACCCTAGATTACGGACTACTAGACTCCACCTCGACTACATTACCATTGTCTTTATTTCACGTGTCATTCACATTACGTGAATTTAGTAGGACTTTGGTAGGAGGGATGGTTCAGACACTTTTTTGACAGAAGGTCCTTTAGCCTGGGACCACGGGTTTTGCAACCCCCGGGGACCAGATATAGTACGTCCTTGGGGTCTGGGCTGGGGACCGGTCCTGGGAGGACATCCTGTGGTCCAAGAACTGACACCACCGACGCATGTGATCATCTACCACCGTCTCCTACGACCGACTTCGTCCTCGCGTCTACCCTCCCACGTCTACTGAGATTTCTGATTTATTGTTGCATCCAATTAGGTAAGAAACGGGATCCTCAGGATCAAGACCCCGACTACGACGTCTACTACAAGAAAAAAAGACACTTAAGACGGGTACAGGTAAAAAGAAAACGTATCCAGAGCAGGAAAAGAATAGTTACAGATACTTCGTAACACTAGACTCTATCTAGATAAACACTAGATTCTGTCTTTATAAAAAGGGTCAAACTATAAGACGGAAAGTTACACGAACGAAAAATTTTAATAAATAAATCGACGTGTTTTCGAAAAAGGAAAATACAATAGTGTAATTTTTTCAAAAATATCGAAGTGTCTTATGGTAAACTCAACCACCTTTACTTACACCGGGTCTAAATCTTTCTAGAGATTTACCCGAAAGGACCGTCGAGTTTGTCATTTCTTAGATGGATGTTACGTCCTCTGGACCCAAGCTATGGACCCACCCCTTCCTACTACGGGACTTTTTCTCTTACCGATGAGTGAGGTCATAAGAACGGACCTCTTAGGGTACCTGTTTCCTCAGACCTCTTGATGTCAGATACCCCAACGTTCTCAGCCTGTACTGACTCACTGGTTATGAAAGTGTGTCAAAAGGTTTACATAACAATTCACCTTTTCCGTTTCCCCATTTATCGTACGATGAAAAACACATTCTTTCTTCTCTTTTACCCTTAGACACATGAATAAACGAAGATAAAAGTATTTCTCTGACACTACCACTTAAAATACACAGTTTCACCGATCCGTTGTCACGAGTTAAAAAACCGGTTCGTAGTCAGTTCTACTACGACACTTCCATAATAAATCTACATTAATTGTCATTTCAGTCACCTGAGACTTATTTCGTCTTTTGGGAGGTTTTACACCCGTCCGGTGTAGATTAGACTGTGATTTCGACTTTGAGATTATGAGACCGGTGTACTACGTTTCTCGACTGAGTGACCTTTTCTGGGACTACGACCCTTTCTAACTCCCGTCCTCCTCTTCCCCTACTGTCTCCTACTCTACCCATCTATGGTAGTGACTGATTTACCTGTACTCAAACTCGTTTAAGGTCCTCTATCACTTCAAGTCTCCGTCTCCTCTGACCACACGACGTCAGGTACCCCATCCTATGTTGGATCGCTGACCTGTTGTTGTGTAGATTAGTCCCAATGAAAATGCGATCAGATGTGACTTTGGGTAAAACAAACATTGAATACTGAAGACTAATCTTAATATGAATAAACAGAGAGACTAGGACGGATTATCTGATATTCGACGAACTACTACTCTAGACTGAATCCAGTAGAAACTTGGGTTCGTTCTTTATTGTAGCTGGAAGGTTTCCGACCCTCTCGTTGTATATAGATGGTTCTTCATCGACGGTTAGTCCGAAGGGTCCATCGAGTCACCATTTCTTAGGTAAAGGGTTCGTCTTCTGCACATAAACTAGGGACCCACGTCTTCTAGGGAACTTCATCCTTCACCGTTGAACGAGGACATAAGAACGGACCTCTTAGGGTACCTACCTCCTCGGACCGTCCGATATCAGGTCCCCCAGTGTTTCTAAACGTGTACTGAATCGTTGATTTGTCGTCGACATCGACGGTTAGTCATCTAATTCCATCCAATGCCCTGTACTTGTCTTTATCTTCTTAAACGTAACCCCCAGTCTGATCATCTTTCAGTCCATACTTTAGGTCTTTTAGTCTTACTCTACCATAATTGTCTCCCTAGGGTCTCAGTCCCTCGTCTCGGTTCTAGAACCCGGACCCCTCCTTCTTACACGACCCTCACCCCCACTGTGGTTCAGGATTTACAAAGGATCTTGTCGAGTCCCGTCTCTCGTCGATCTTTTGTGGTTTCAAGGGCCTACTCGGAGAAAGGTTAAGAGATTTTGTGTACTCTGGCTGTAGTGGAGACCCGAAGACACGGAGACGGGGAGTCGTACGAAGTACGGACCCTAATAAACAATCGACCACAGGGACAAAAGACAGACCGGAGGGGTCGACAGGGAGGGTCACACTCGACTAGAGAGAACAGGTAGGGACGTCTAATTGTGGACCCAGAACGGGTCTCCGTAGAGGTCACTTTTGTGGCCAAACGTCTTACTTACTTTGCACCAGGTAAAGTGTTTGAGGACGTGCGAATGGGACTGATTGTAGAGTAGGATATGTTTTTGGGCGAACGATCACTATAACTTAAAGCCTCACCTCTTATTGAGTTAATATATATTTAGATTTCTGTTCTATCTTTTTACGGAGGACATTCAACTTGCCATATTTATTTTCACATTAGTAGTCAAAAAAAAAGGAAAGGTAAATTAACAGTTGACTGTCAAGACTGGTTGATGAAGTTGTAATCGTTTGTCCTAGTAAGTCGTGGAATCTGTCGTGGGGAGTACTCGGACCTCTTGTCGGACCCCGACTCCAGGGTGACGTCCCAGACGAAGAGGTCCTGAGTGGGACCAGTCATGTTGAGGGAGACGGGACGTTTTGGACGGGGATGGTCCTTTACGGTCTTCTCACACGTGGAAGAGTGTACCGTGTGTATTTTTGTTTTAGAATGGTATGGGGACATAATTTCATTTTATCCTTCTAAGCCAAAATATGGGTCTGCTAACGTTTCTGTTTTGTACTTAGTCGGACACTTTAGGTCTAATTGTATGGATAACTTATGTGTCTCGTCAAATTAGCCCTTTCAATGTGTGAGATACCGTACGTTTAACCGTGGGTAGTACTTATGTACTTATGACCGTAAAATATAAAGTACGTGCCCTGAATAAATGTGTCGTGAGACCGTTTTCCTTGCATTTGATTGTTATGTTTGCTATTGTGTTGAACCTTTGTAGGGTTCGACGGTATATGTCCTTCTTCCGTCACAAAATTGAAGGGACTCATACTTTTTGAATGTCACTATTGTTAATTGAGTGTCGTTCCGTTCTCCCCTCCTTTATCGTGTGGTTACGTCTTATTTAATTATAGTTGACAAAAGAGAACAGACGTCTGTGACTTCTGGTAGAGTAGAGACTGGTCTCTGTAAAGACAAATTTCAAAGGGGTGTTCACCTTTATGTTTGTGATGGTTGGTTCAACATCTAATAAATAATAAAGTATGTTGAGAAGTTTAATTCTTGGTTCAATTGTATGAGTAAAATGTTTTAGTTCACACTTCTATATAACAGAGATCAACTCCCTAATTCTTTAACTCTGATCTCATATCATAAAATACAATACATTGGTTGGTCGTCTTTCTTTTCTATCGTAGATAGTCTCTCTTTCAGTTTATAATTACTTGTTTTTCCCATTTAGTTCTTCACTATTATATCTGTATATATTCCACTGTACCTGTGTGAGTGATCTTTTTAATTTTAGTTTAATAGTTGTAAAGTTTCCCGTCACCGTCAACTCCGTCTCTTCCTCGTTCTTTACACTGGAGGGACGATCGAGAAGCCCTGGTCTACGAGGTCGGAAAAAGGATGACCCCTAAGGGAACACCGAGACGACCGTTTCTTAGGTAGACCTTGCACCCGAAGGGACCACCGAGTCTGTCATTTCTCAGACGGACACCACGTCCCTTGGTCCCAAACTAGGGACCCAGTCCTTCTAGGGGACCTCTTCCTTTACCGTTGGGTGAGGTCATAAGAACGGACCCTTTAGGGTACCAACCTCCTCGGATCGTCCGATGTCAGGTACCCCAGTACTCCTCAACCTGTGCTGACTCACTGAAGTGAAAGTGAAAAAAGTGAGAAGGATGCCGTGACAAACGGAGAAGAGATAATTGGACAGGATAAACCTTTTAAGACGGGTGAGTGAAAAAGGACTGTAGGTAGAAGTGGGGTAATCACTGAGTGGAAGATGGAAATACCATAAAAGGACTTCGTGTCTTGAGAAAGCCGAAATTGTCAAAGGAAGTACCACATAGAAAAGGAATACGAAAAGTAGAACCAAATGACACATTTAACCAGAAAATGAGTGTACCTTAAATTAAAGTACAGAACACGTTCCGTCTTCTTTGGTTGATATGAAGTCAATACTACGTAAAATTGTATTTAAGGATGTTAAACGATATCAAAAAAAACGGTAGATACGAATAATCACTTTGACCAAATATTAAAAAAAAGAGATGTAAGGAACAGATCAAATCGATAATGTGATTTGGTCTAATTATTTTAGTGAACTGATCAAAGGGGGAGAAGAAGATAATGACAAAGAATTTCCAAACTATTGTTAGTGGACATAGATTGGGACCGTAGACAGTCCCTTGTCCCTCCATGACTTAGAGTTAAGTTCAGAAATTACCGATAATGAAGTAAACCCAAAATATAAAGATAAGATAAAGTTGAATGTAACAAAAACTGAGAGAAAATACTTTTAATCGGTAAAGTAGATTCAAGAGTTTATATGACCGTATTCCAGTGATTATTAGTATATTACAGATACAATGACAATGTAAAAAAGGGGAAACTACGAGTACAAAGAAGAGAAAAATAGAGAAAATATTTTATTGTATCTAAACACATGAATGTTGCGAAAAGTTTCTTAAAAAACCCAAAAGTCGACTGAGATCATAAAGAAGTTATAGTTATAGTTATGAAAAGAAAATTAGAATTTAATAAGAAAAACACTGGAATACGTAATATACAATTACTTGTTTATGTTTGTCTTTTAAATTTTGTTTCGGGTTTAAATCATCTTCCTTCTTTAATATGTCTAGACTCTTCGTTGTCAATCTTGACCTGTACCTTGTCGTCTGACCAAGGTTTATCCTTTTCCTCATGCAGTTCCGACATATAACAGTAGGACGAATAAATTGAATGTACGTCTCATGTAGAACTCTTTACGACCCGACCTTCTTCGTGTTCGACCTTAGTTCTAACGACCCTCTTTATAGTTATTGGAACGTCTACTGTGGTGGGAATACCGTCTTTCACTTCTCCTTGATTTTTCGGAGAACTACTTTCACTTTCCTCTCACTTTTTTACCCGAATTTCGAGTAGTAAGTCTTTTGATTCTAGTACCGTAGACCAGGGTAGTGAAGTACCGTTTATCTACCCCTTTGTCACAGTTTGAAATAAAAAACCCCGAGGTTTTAGAGACGTCTACCACTAACGTCGGTACTTTGATTTTCTGTGAATGAGGCACCTTCCTTTCAATACTGGTTGGATCTGTCGTATAATTTTTCGTCTCTATAATGAAACGGTTGTTTCCACTTAACGTCGTGAGGTCCGAAGGAACAGGTAGTGGTTGAGGGCCTCAAGTGAGTTTGAGTATAGGTAGCTCAGTCCTACGGTAGGTCGGAAGAGTAGGAGACAGCAGGGGAAGAGGAGGACGGGAGTTAGGGAGGGTCGTAGTCTCAGGAAAGGTCACTCAGTCGAGAAGCGTACTCCACCGGTTTCATGACCTCAGAGTCGAAATCGTAGTCAGATACCAAAAAGGACACCAGTACATACCTACACTCTCAACCTGACACTTCTTTCGACTCGCGGTTTCTTAACTACGACAACCTGACACCATGACCTCTTCTGAGAACTCTCAGGGAACCTGACGTTCCTCTAGGTTGGTCAGGCAGGATTTCCTCTGGTCAGGGCCCACAAGTGACCTTCCTGACTACCACTCCGACTTTGAGGTCATGAAACCGATGGAGTACACTTCTCAACTGAGTAACCTTTTCTGAGACTACGACCCTCCCTTACCCCCGTCCTCCTGTTCCCCTGTTGTCTCCTACTCTACCGACCTACCGTAGTGGCTGAGCTACCTATACGCAAACTCACTTGAGACCCTCAACCACTACCTGTCCCTCCGGACCGCACGACACTAAGTACCCCGACGTTTCTCAACCTGTTCTGACTCGCTGACTTGACTCATCTTTATTTACTTTAACTCTGATTTTTCTGATGTCTCTTCTAGCTACCTTGGTTCTCGACCAAGAAACTTCTCTAGTTGTTTTAACTATTTGGAAATCGACTGAGTGGTTCTGTTTTCTGTCCTTAAATTTAGACAAAGACCACAAGCATGTCAAACTTTTGGCTTGATACTTTTCTTTTTTTGTTTGGATCTTAAAGGGGTGGGAGGTTTTTCAAACGTTATGAATCACTGTAAGTCATTCTCTATTTCCTTAAGTAGGCTTAAATTAAATAAATTGGTTGTACCCTTAGAAATGACACTGAGTGTACGACTGGACCCGTACCTCCTCCACAGTCCATTTTCAAATTTCACTGTCAATGTACTGGTTGTACTTGTTATCGTTATTTGACATCAAAGAAGTAATGAATAATACAAGGTCCATGACGAGATTCATAAAGTCTACTTTAAATAAGAAGTTTACCAGGGTGTTCCTTCTTTCCTTCCATAATGATAGTATTAGGGGTAAAATGTCGACCTTAGGGACGCTTACCTCTACCATTGTCGATCGTGCACCGTCCACATATTACGTGTGTGAATAATTGTCGGTACTCGTGTAGTTCATCTCTCAAGATCATAGAAAGTGTCCTCGGCATAACACAAAGATTGTCAACGGTTTCGTCTAGTCGATGACACTAATGAATGTACCGAAAAAAGGGACGAAATGCTATAGTGTGAAATTTGCAGGAGACCGAACGTCTTACGGCTTAAGGAGGAAGGAACACCAGAAACGACCGACGGAAAAAGAACACCAGACAGGAGACAGTGGGCAGGCTACACATAACAGTCGAGTAAGTAGTAGACTGTCTAAATGATTCAGTGGGTAGTCGAGTGGTAAATGCTCGGACAGGAGTCCGCGAGAAGGAGGTGTAGGGCCGACGGTGAGTGGGACTACACGGACGGCGGACAGAGACAGACGGTCGGTTTGGCCCTGACAAGGACTCTCGACGCTCCTAGAGTAAACAGTCTATTAAAAGAAGGAAAAAGGAACAATTAAACGGAAACTAATAAAGACTCTAAAAGAAGAAGAACAAGGGGACCCTGTTGGTAAAATAAGTGAACAAAGAATAGTGTACTATGTTAGGTCGGTAACAGTAAACCTTCGAAAGACCTAAAATAATGATTTTTATGTATTCGTAACCTTAAGATAGAAAACTAAGATACTCTGATTTGGGTCCGTCCAAAACGGGGTACGTCTCACTGAGTCTTACACGTACTTCTACTGTGAATTAAATCGTGTATGAGTTATGTCCGAGGGGTCCACCGAGTCACCATTTCTTGCCCGGACGGTGACGTCCTCTAAGTCCAGACTAGGGACGAGACCCTTCTAGGGTGTACCGGGTCTCGTTGATGACTCGGACACGAGTCTCGGACGATTGGTGTTGATGACTTTGGACACGTGGGATCTCTGACACGAGACTTTGTTCTCTTCGGTGATGTTACTCTTCGGACGTGTGGTGGTGATCTCTCATTGGGGGTGAGACACGTCGATCTTTTTTCAGACGGATCGTTGTATCCGGGTCATGTCGGCTTTTACTTATTTATTTGTTTTGACAAATCTTTTAGTCCGGATCCTTCAAGATCTTGTTTACCCTTTGTGACGACTTGTAGTTATTATCATGTTTATGAAGCCATTTTGGTAAACTACACTAAGGTACTTTTACTTTTATGTAGGAGACTGGTCACGAAGGTACAGGTCCGGGCATGTGGTCGTCTTGGGAACGGGTGTATATACTCCTCTAACCATAATTTTGTAAGTGTCGTCGAGGTCAGTATTATCGTTTGTTAATGCAGTTACGGATGAACAGGTGATTTCCTCTTGTCCGTTTATGTGACACTGTACAATATATAATTGTACTATCTTATGACATAGTAATTAATAGTTTTATTAAGTAGATCTCGACGTGTACGTTTGTATCTACTGGAATATTGGCGTACTGACTTCGTTTCGTTCAGTATCTACTTATGTCTAACACTAAGGTGGATACATTTCAAGGATCCACCACGATCACCATTTCTTGGACTGACGGTTATGTCCAATCTGCATTCTCTAAACGTAAACTAGGGACCCAACCTTTCTAGGGGGCCTCCTCCTTTATCATTGGTAAGGTCATAAAAACGGACCTCTTAGGGTACGTGTCTCCTCGGACGGACCGTCCGACGTCAGGTATTGTAGTGTCTCAACCTGTGCTGATTTACCTTCCTTACTACGATTTCGACTTTGAGGTCAGGAAACCGGTGGAGTACACTTCTCAATTGAGTGACCTTTTCTGAGACTACGACCCTCCCTACCCCCCGTCCTCCTCTTCCCCTACTGTCTCCTACTCTACCGACCTACCGTAGCGACTGAGCTACCTGTACTCAGACTCACTTGAGGCCCTCTACCACTACCTGTCCCTCCGGACCGCACGACGCTAAGTACCCCAGCGTTTCTCAGCCTGTGCTGACTCACTGACTTGACTTGACTTGACTTTCACTGAGTCACGTGTACGTTTCAAGTTTTGGTTTATCGTTATTATATGATAAATCCTTATACGTGTATATCCCGTCTTCTTACTACTTACACCCCTCGGGATGAGACTTCTCTTCGTCCTCTACTTTACGTCCTCCGGGGTCGGGCCCGTTGAGTCGACGAAATACAAGTGATGTCAATGCAGAGTGTCGAGGGGAGTGTAAGGTAACGCACACAGCATTGAAGTACAATTAATGTAAATTATGTAAAATAAATAATTATTTAGTTACAATTATGAATTATTTATAGGGTGGTAAATTTACCTTTTTATAAAATTTACGTTGACGGTCATCTTATTTTTTTTTTCCACAGATGGAAAATTTATAAACGTATTTCATTTGGTGTGACTTTCGTCATAAAAATCTTTTTTGTGTTGTATTTTCAGTCCTCATGGTCGTTTGTAAATTTTTGTCTTTCTAGTTTTCTTATTGTTTATTAAGTGTTTATTTATTCTCTAAAGTGTTATTTATCAATGGGAGTAAATCCGTCTGACTAAACATACTCAGTATGGATTTTTTTTTACAGTGTCTCTTTGATTTCATTTTTACTTCCCTTTCTATAGTCCATTTAAACTAGTTTTCCTTTTATTGAAACCACGAAGTTAAAATCTACTTCGTCTTAAGTTTTTTGTAATTTGACCCTGTTCTGGTCAAATATAATCGTCTACGACACTAGGTGTTTATTGCTTGTGATCATGTAAATTCCCATATTTTAGGTTTATCTCAATCTTCACTACCTTTATTCTTCGACTGTTCTGTCTCGGCATCACCTCCCATAAGTACGTCTAGTACTTCGTTTTCCGACAAACATGTGTTTCTGCTACACTCGGACTGTCACCGACCCACTCCCCACACCCCTCCGTCTCGAGCCCCACAAAAAGTCAGCACAGGGACGTAAAAAGTCAAACGATGCCGTGTCGCCCCCTGTTTTTCGTGATGACTCTGGACACAAACCACTACTACGGTGTGTATATTCTGTCCATCTGTTAAAGAAGGATTTCAGTTAGAGGTTCATCAGTTACGTTGACTAAAAAATTTTGAAGACAATCAGTAATCTATTATGACGGATATGCCACGATAAACTTTAGTTATCTTTAGGTAAAAAGATTGGTTAACAACTTGGTGTATTTCACTTCTCGTTTTGTTAATTTAAACTTTGGAGATTCAGAAGAAGAGTAAGGGTTAGTCTTAGAGATATAGAATTATGTTTAACTTTGGATGTCGTTAAACTAAGTTGTGTGTATTTTTAGTCCCATTTTATATCCACAAGATTATAATGGTAGTGAATGACATTGGTGTATTTTAATAAGTCCATAGTCTCTATTTCAGGTACTCATTATAAGGAGTAATTTTCTCCGACCTGTAAACTTTCTTTTAGACTATTGATTATCGGATACGTATTGTTAAAAACTTTCGACCCATTCACCTCTATAAAGGAGTCTTAACGTATAATTTAAGTGAAAGTTAATTACACCAAGTCGTAAAAGAAGAATACTAAACATACGAACCATTATGAAAATTTTAATTGACACGGAGGTTGTCTGTATGGTGTATGAAGAGTCGGCGGCATTAAAAAGATTGTGACATAGAAATATTGTCATTAACGGAAGAAAGACTTTCTTATACGCAAACCTTACATCACTGTGAAGTAAATAATGAAAAGAATATAATGTCGATGGAGTCGTATAATCTAAAAAAAAGGGGGAATTGCTGAAAAAAGATAATCCTCTGGTACTTCTGGGGGCCCCGTCTTATTCAGGTAATCCCTCCTCCGTGAACTCTCCGCCGTCCTTAAAGATTGTACCTGTAGTCTGTCAAGAACAGTTCTTCTGTAGAATAGTTCTATAGTGTCCGATAGAAGGTAAAGGACACTTGATGTCTACGAAAAAATTTTTATTAAAAATTTTAAATGAATAAATCAACAAACACCGACACGACCGAGAAGTGACGACACGTGCCGAAAAGAGACCGACGTCACGGGCCCGAAGAGTAACGCCACCGAAGAGAACAACGTCTCATGTCCGAGATCCATTCGTCCGAAGTCGTCAACACCCCGAATCCACGGGGCACCGTACACCCTAAAAGGATCTCGTCCCTAGCTTGGGTACAGGGGACATGACGTTCCACCTAAGAATGGGTGACCTGGTGTTCACTTCCAGGATCTTAGATTTGAGAAACTTCCGTTCTGGTAGTGGAACACGAAGAAACACAGACTGAGGAACGTGTGAGGGGTACCGAACGTACTCCTTAAAATGACGTTGGTGTCCGAGACTCGGAGTAGTGACCTACAAAGACACTGGAGGATACCCGACTGGTGTAAAGAATACACAGGGTCTGTCTGTGATATTCCTTGGTCGATGTTCAGTCTTAGTCGGGTTCCACTGTGAATATTTCCAGTAGAGGACTTCCAGTGGTACTTTCTGTACTGGTTCTGAGGTGTCACCCTGTTTGAGAAGACCTTTGTAGAAGTTTGACACGACCAGGTTTTCGACCGGATGATTCACAGAATGGTAATAGTCCTGTAACTGACACCAGACTCCGAGGTCGATGGATGTTGAGGGGAGTTCTGTATAAGTGGTGACCTACACCCAATGTGAAGTGTAGTGAAGTGAAGTCAGCGAGTTAGGACAGACTGAGAAACGCTGGGGTACTTAGCGTCGTGTGGTCTGGAGTGACAGGTAGTGGTTGAGGGCCTCAAGTGAGTTTGGGTACAGGTGGTTCAGCTACTACGGTAGGTTGGTAGAGTAAGAGACAGTAGGGGAAGAGGAGGACGGGAGTTAGAAAGGGTCGTAGTCTCAGAAAATTTTACTCAGTCGAGAAGTGTAGTCCACCTGTTTCGTAACCTCAAAGTCGAAGTTGTAGTCAGGAAGGTTACTTGTGGGTCCTGACTAGAGGAAATCCTACCTGACCAACCTCAAGGAACGTCAGGTTCCCTGAGAGTTCCCAGAAGAGGTTGTGTTGTGAAGTTTTCGTAGTTAAGAAATCGCGAGTCGAAAGAAATATCAGATTGAGAGTGTAGGTATGTACTGATGACCTTTTTGGTATCGGAACTGATCTACCTGGAAACAACTGTTTCATTACAACGACGAAAAATTATACGACAGATCCAACCAGTATTGAAAGGAAGGTTCCTCATTTACGGAAAATTAAAGTACCGACGTTAGTGGTGGACGTCACTAAAACCTCGTGTTTTTTTATTTCAAACTGTGACAAAGGGGTAGATAAACGGTACTTCACTACCCTGGTCTACGGTGCTAGAATCAAAAGACTTACAACTCGAAATTCAGTTGAAAAAGTGAGAGGAGAAAGTGAAAGTAGTTCTTCGAGAAATCAAGAAATAAAAGAAGGTATTTCCACCACGGTAGACGTATGGACTCCAATAACTATAAAGAGGGTTGTTAGAACTAAGGTCGAACACGAAGGAGGTCGGGTCGCAAAGAGAACTACATGAGACATAAATTCAATTTATTCGTCCCATTGTTATATGTCGGAACTGCATGAGGAAAAGGATCAACCTTGGTCAGACAACAAGGTACAGGTCAAGATTGACAACGAAGGACTGGACGTATATCCAAAGAGTTCTCCGTCCAGTCCACCAGAACACAAGGGTAGAGAAAGTCTTAAAAGGTGTTAAATAACACTAGGTGTGTCAGTTTCCGAAACCGTATCAGTTATTCCGTCTTTATCTGCAAAAAGACCTTGAGAGAACGAAAAAGGTAATAGGTTACCTACAACCGTTAAACTAGAGACCAAGGAGACGGAACGGATTTTGATAGAACTTGTAGACCTTCAAGTACCAAATGTATAACGACTTCGGACCGAACCTCTTAAAACTCGTAGTGAAATGATCGTACACTCTACTCACGTTAACACACCATCAAACTCGTAAGAAACCGTAACGGAAAGAAACCCTAACCTTACTTATGACTGGAAAAGGTCAGGACACCAGTGACGACTCAAAAGGTTTAAACGACCGTATAACTCACGTCGTGAAAGTGTCGTAGTAGAAAATCCTAAACTTTATCGAGTTGGCTATAAGGTAATAGAGGTGATCGAAACAAACAGCACTACGAAGGATTCCGGGTGAACTGAAGTGTAAGGTCCTACAGATCGAGATCCACTCACTAGTGTGTTAGCACTAATAGATCCTGCACTTCTAGGTCAATGTGCACTTCTACCCAATGTTACCTCTTCCTTTACTGTTGGATAATGTCATCAGAACGGACCTCTTAGGGTACCTGCCTCCTCGGACCGCCCGATGTCAGGTACCCTAGCGTTTCTCAGCCTGTGTAGACTTCACTGACTTTGATGTACATCGAATGTTCCTTTGGTGGGTTCGGTATGCAAAACACACACGCACACACACATACACACACACACAAGAATCAACGATCCAGCACAGACTGAGAAACGCTGGAGCACGCGGTCCGAGAAGACAGGTTCCCTAAAGGGTCCGTTCTTATAACCTCACCAAACGGTAAAGGAGGAGGTCCCCTAGAAGGGTTGGGTCCCTAGTTTGGACGTAGAGGACGTAACGTCCGTCTAAGAAATAGACGACTCGGTAACACCTTCGGGGGTCGGTGTATATCTCTATGTGTCTTTCCCAGATCCTGAAGGGGGTTCCGTCCGTACCCTTGGGGACGTCTACCTTGGACGGGGGGTGTTACAGGACTCGAGGGGGTTTACCGGGTACAGGGTTCTCGGGAAGGTTGTTTGGACGACGATAGACTAGAGACGGGATAACCCTCTTTCATTGTAAGGGTACTGATCATTCTCAAGTGAGAAAGACTCTTCTAAGAGTTGTCACTAAACCTCCATTCTCTGTCCCTTTTCAGATAATATCAACAAAGGTCCATGTCAAACTTTACTACGTAAATTAAGTAATACGTAGGTTCGTACGTTCATGGAATAATCCATAGAGACAGATGGAACAAAGATTAGAAGGATAGGTTCGAGTGACAGAGAAAGTCTTTCATTCGAAATAAGTCAAGTCAAGTCAAGTCACCGAGCCAGCACAGGCTGAGAAACGCTGGGGTACTTAGCGTCGTGCGGTCCGGACGTTTTCGTCATAACTCATAAGTCCTGACTAAAGGAAATCCTAACTGACCAACCTGGAGGAACGTCAGGTTACCTGAGAGTTCTCAGAAAAGGTTGTGGTGTCTGGGTAGTGAAGTACCGTTTATTTACCCCTTTGGTACTTTTGTGACTCTCTGAAATGAAAGAATCCGAACCTTATAATTTTTCGTCTCTGTAATGAAACGACTGTTTCCAGGTAGATCAGTTTCGATATACCAATAAGGTCATCAGTACATACCTACACTCTCAATCTGGTATTCTTTCGACTGGTGACTTCTTAATTACGAAAACTTGACACCACAACCTCTTCTGAGAACCAGAGTACTAGAGTTGAATTCTCAAGGAACCTGAGATTCCTTTAGTTTGGTCAGTAGGATTTCCTTTAGTCAGGACTTATAAGTGACCTTCTTGACTACGATTTCGACTTTGAGGTTATGAAACCGGTGGACTACGTTTCTTGACTGAGTAACCTTTTCTGGGACTACGACCCTTTCTAACTTCCGTCCTCCTCTTCCCATGTTGTCACCCACTCTACCAACCTACCGGAGTGAATGAACTACCTGTACTCAAACTCGTTCGAGACCCTCAACCACTACCTGTCCCTTCGGACCACACGACATCAAGTACCTCAGCGTTTTTCAACCTGTGTTAACTCACTTGACTTGACTTCTTCACTAAATTTGTTTACAGTACAAAATTATTTTTACTAAAAAACGTTACTGGTAAAGATTAAAGTGAACCGGAACTCATCAAAGTAATATGATATTAAATTAATCAAGTAAAGTCAGAGTCGAAAGATCAATCTGAATAGAAGGGGACTAATTTAAATTATGGTAGTTATTTAAATTTCCGTTCACACGATCAGATAAAAGTATTTGTTCTACGCCCGAAATCTAAGAAGTCGACGAAATAATCGTCTCATTCTATGACGGAGTATTTATATCCATATGGGATGAAGGAGAACAGGAGTCGTGGTTGTTTACTTCCGAAGTAGAAATTACACTAACCCGTTTTATGTAAGAGGACTGACATAAGTTTTCCAGTACTAGAACTGACACTCTTTCGGGGTTTCACCTAAATATCGCTTAAAAGACTTATTTACTACTGAGGTTTGTGTAAATATAATTTGTGCAATTGGAAATTGAGTAGATGTAAAAATTTATCGTATAATTTCAATATAAACACGAGTTAAGTTACCCGAACTTTCTTTCGGGATGTCCGAAGGATATTTAAGTATAATTTCCAATTTCACTAAGTATATATAAAAAAAGAGTGTTTTATACCGGTTTGTATGTCTAGACGTCACTCGGGTCCTGACTTAAAGACTACCTGTGTCGTCCTTTATGACAAGGATCATATTTTTAACTTTCTATGAAATTTTTTCTTCAATTGTATAAAATTCGAAAGGAAGTGACCTTTACTAGTGGTATCGTTACTTCTCTCTCTCTCTTTGGGAGTACGGCCGACTTCGAGTAAGTAGTAGGTGAAGGTTAAGGAGCCATAAACGTACAAAGCTCTGTTCGGCACCCCGGTGTCGTCACAGGCTCCTTAGTCCGAGTGTCTCGAGGACCTCCGAGATGGAGAACCTGACTTGTGATTGATCATTATGTGTAAGGATGACCCCGACTTTGTTAAATCGTTATTTCGATTTAGTAATAGCCTCATCTGATTTTTCGATCTAAGGAGTTGGTGACATTGTATTTGTCATGATTTGTGTAGTCAGATCTATACCGTGAGTATAAGGATGTCTAATCAAAAGTTTTATGCAGATTAAATGAAAATTCTTGACATGATTTCACATTAAACAATGAATATTTTTGTTTAAGATTTTTACAAAAATTGGGCACCAATAATCGAAGAGTTATCATAATCAATAATGTTCTTGATCACCAGTCCAATTATGATGGGTGAGTTCGAGAAAAAAATAATTCATATATCGTAAGGGGAGAATAGACTTTCTTTATGTAGAGTTCTGGAGTCCATCTGTGGATTATACCGTCTATCATGGTTTAGGATATATATTGTGATAGGGACGTACCCACGATTAAGTGAAGTCAGTACAGGTCGAGAAACACTAGGGTACCTGACATCGGGAGATCCGAGGAGACAGGTACCCTAAGAGGTCCGTTCTGATGACCTCACCCAACGGTACGGGAGGAGGTCCCCTAGAAGGACTAGATCCCTAGCTTGGACGGACGTGACGTCCTCCTAAGAAATGGTGACTCGGTGCTCCCGTCGGGTATATGGTGATATGTGAATACTATTTCGAATGAAATTTTCAGTTCGTACCATTCTCCAATTGTCATTATTGATTATTATTTTACCTTATTAATATAATTACATGATATTATTTTAAATACACTTACACCAGAGAGAACTTACAGAATGACAGGTTTAAATTACGAAAAAGGAAGAATCGATTCGTGAGTAGTACGTGACACCGGCATTGAAAACGTCAAACTCCACACTATCGTTTTCATCGTACTTAAAGAGAAAGGAAGAAATGTTAAAGTGTCTATCTTATACTAGACAAGAATGACGCCTAGAACCGTTTAAACCGTCTACGAAAAAGAAAGGAATTCTTCAGATCGTGAAAATGGAAAAGTGAATTTTCTTCGCTAAATACCGAAGAGAGACCTCATAGGTTGATAACCGTAGTGATGAGAACTCGAAACCCTGGTAGTAATTCATTTTACCAGTGGCAAGGTCCCAGTGACCTTGTGTCGTGGTTATATGGTACTGTCAGGTATACTATTGGGTCTGTCGACGTCTCACTACCTGCCCGCTCTGACCGACCTGTTTGCCTGCTAAGCGTAGGGTTCCCGTTCCGACCCCTAAAGTAGTGATATCAGTCTTGTCGAACTTTAACCTTTGAAGACTTAACAAAGAAAGATCTTAGATTATAAAAACTGACGTCAACTCCTACCCATTAACTTTGGTACATTTCACCCTGTCACCTACCCCCACTCTACCCCCCCCCGGGAGGATATTAAGGGCACTAATATACACTTTGACAAAAGTCGTAACTATATATTCGTTAGTGTTGTGTATAGTGACTTAGAGACTTTTTTACTCGATTAGTCTCGATATATTAGACTTAGCATTAACCGCAGATCGTGTTACTCTTTGGAAAATACCAAACTACATTCCTTCTGTTAATAGAGTTAGTATCCTCTGTGAGTAGTGTAACTTTTTTTGCTTACACCTTTTTTCGGTACACTTGTGTGTGTGTGATGACCACTTCACGGACACTCCGAAGTCGTAAACCTTTTCCGAGGATCTTCTACGTTACCGTCTTTCAGTGTTTTCTTTACTACCGTCTTTCAGTGTTGTAGAAGGAGAGGGGTGTATTGTCCGTGGTCGACCCTTCCCGCCTGAGGAAGGGTGGAGTAGTCGGTCGGACGACGGGGACGGGTCGGAAAAGGGGTCTGTCTTCGGGGGATGGGCGGCGTCGTGTAGTCAATGAGGTCACCGACCGACCTCCCGTCTTCTTTCCCATTCGTCTAATAATGGAAACACCATTGCCTACCTTTGATCCAACAACCACTGACCGTGTGACGTTACATGTACCTTCATGTTTATATTTCGAGTGTACTTTGAATATCTACGATATTTGGTTACAGTGGAACTATTTTCATTTAGAATTTTTTTACTTATTAAATTTAGTTCTGAAGTCCTAAAAACTCGCCTCTGAGATCCGTTCCGTGAATGGAAAGATTCAGAAGGAAAAAAAGACCTTCTACCCCTATTTAAGTTATAGCATGAGTGTCCCTGTGACACACCTGTTCGAGCCCATAGGGAGGGTACGTCCCGAATCGTGCATCCTTTACGGACCATGCACCAGGGACAATCGTCATAAAATTCCTACCCGGGATGTACAACACCTCGTGGTACGCCCCGAACCTAAGTCTGCGAACCTCCTCCCCTTGGGGGTGTAGGACCCCCCGTCCTCCCGAAGGTCTCCCGTCGTTGCTCACTCGGGATCACTCACCGGCCCGTCTCCGGTCTCCCCAGACCCTCCTTCACAATAAACCCCCGGTTGTGTGTCCTTCGGGTCTCCCAGGTCCACAGCCCCACTCCGACCCGTCCCCCTTCCCGATTCTAGTGCAGTCACGAGTACCAAGTCTCTCACTCAAAAAAACGATTATTTAACTCTCTAAAGTAGCGGGACCAGTTGTCTATATACTCACAAGAATATGGTCTCTGTCATGCGAGAGGTGGTTCTGAGGCGGGAGGGAGGTACTGAGTCCACGGAGACCCTCCCTGGACAGGTCCCTCCCTGGTAGAAAAGGTCGAAGGAGGGGTCGGTCTACGGGGGACCCGAGATACTGTTCGGAGGGGAGGGGACGGTGTGGGGGTACCACACGGTACGTTCGTACTCACAGGGAAAACCCGGTTCCTTCAATTCTTCGTGTACTAAGAGGCGGTAGGAGAGGGCAAGTGACTTTACGTCCTCTGAGGTATCCAGACCTCTCACATCCCGGGGACCGTCTTCGTTCATCCCAGAGACTTAGTGACACACCCTCCTTGTTGGACGACGAACCCTCCGGGGAGACCTGTCCTCGTCCTCCGTCTACACGTACCGTAATTCTGTGACTTTCAGACCCCAGACACTGTCGTCAACCATGGTGTGATTAGGTTAGGGAATATAGGAACTCAACCACTTCGTCAGTTTGATCCCCGCAGAAGGAAGGAGGAGTCGATGGACCTCTCGTCGATCTGGGTGTTCCGACGCCTCGGTCGTAGACCTTCCAAGTCGACACCGACGAGGGTGATCCCGGCGGGAGGACCCTACTTCGGGGGTCTGGGTGGGATAACGACGACTGATCGGGGGTCCTGTATGGGGTCGGTAGACGTGTTCCTCAGGACTGGTGAGTCCTCGGGGGTCGTGTACGTAGGAAGTGTCACTCTACGGGTCAGGATACTCTTCGAGACAGGGGTCCACCCCGACCCCGCCCGCACTCCCACCACTACCCCACCCTACCCGGAAGGAGGGTAGGGGGTGCGGGTGGACTTCCTCCAGTCGAAAGGAGACAAGTCTCCAGTCCGCCTCCCAAATGAGAAGTATGTTATCCCTGACCAGTCTTCCCGACCCATCCGACAGGGAAACAGGGACTTCCCCTGGGTGTCGTGCCGAGAGACTGGGTCACAGACGACGGTGGAGGGAAACGTGTTTTCGTAATCGTAGAGTTATATGTCCGACTCTGACTGAACTTTTATTAGGTCGTTGTCCGGACCTTTTTTGTCCTGGTCAGTCCCAGTTACGACAACTCTACCTGACCCCATGTGTCCCAGGGAATATATCAGAGAGATGAACCCGTGTATAGACTTTTACAGCTTTATGTTTAGATTTCCTTTAAAGAGTTATAAGACATCCTCTCCTCCGGGGATTTTCCTTTCGTGGGGAGGGAGGGTTACGGAAAAGTCCTACACTAATTACCAAGGAGAGTTCCTCCTCCTCCACAAATGTTTCTGTTCTAAACACCCGAAAAAAAGATAAAGGTAATTATAAATCATGTACAGTAATAGAGGTTCAGATTAGTGAATTTCTTCTCTAAAATTTATTAACTAATGATGTTTTCTCCTCCTGCAGAAAAAGTACTAGGTAGTTTTCGGCCTTTTGGAGAAACGAATCAGGACTACACCTGTGTATTTATGTAATTACATGTACGACTCTTCGTGTGTGTGTGTCTAGTTATCTGTGTTTAAACGAGACCCATGAAAAGGCTCCCTTTTTGGTAGTAGGAACAGGGTGGAGGCCACATCGTGCGGGGGAGGGGTCGTGTTCCGGGTCGGGGGAACTCTGTCCCGAGGTCCCCGTGGAAAGAAGGAAGAAAGAAAGTTTCTTTGTGGTTACGTTTATTTATAGTGGTACGTCTCAAAGTGTTAGTGGTTCTGTACGTCTTTCCATTGTAAAGACCTTGAGCCTACTCAATGTAGACCGGTACACTAGTGTGGATACACACGCTCGTACAAATGGGTAAATCTCTGTTGTGGACACAGGTGTGAGAAATTTTACGGGTACAACCACTGTACAGGAGGTTCTCCCGTGTTGAGTCTGTTTGTTCTTCTCCTGTCGGGTACTCACTCGTGGACGTCTCCGCCCTCCGACCGACCTCCCTCCGGCTACGGAACTCTCGTGAGTACCGAGGTCCCGGTGTGCTCTGTTCCAAGGTGAATGGTGCTCCCTGTCCCCGGCGAAGGTCCTCTGCTGCGGCTACTCCGGACTGTCGTCGTGGACCTTCTCTCTCGTCCGGTACTCCTTGACGGTCCTGAACAGACCTCGTGTCGCGCCCGCCTCGCCAGTGCCACCTCCCAAGCAGGGAGGATGTCAGTGCGGACTCCGGTGGCGAGTCCCGAACTCCACTGGCCGAGTGTCCCTACAGCTCTCGTCTGTCCGAAAGACTAACTCGGAGGGGTCGGAAGAGGGGTTCAGGACTCTCTGTACACGGCACACTAAGTCGTAATGTGTCTCGTGGTCTGTGTGACGAAACCCCTGCCACCACTACAGGGGTGAGAGACCAGTGGACGGTGGACGTACCTTCGGGCTTTCGGGTGAGACGGGAGGGAGTGGACCCGGGGACGGGGACGTCCCCGGAGGAGAAGTGAGGGCGAGTGGCTCCTCTGAGGGTGTGAAGAGGGGGACCGAGACTCGACGGACGGGGACCGGGGCGGGTAAGAGACCGGGGAATTGGGTGGTTCGTACACGGGGGTCGTGTAGGGGGCGTCGGGGGGCAGGTGGGTCCGAGGGGATACAGACGACGGAGAGTCCTCTTGGTAGGAGCCGAGGACCGAGTGGAAAGAGGACCCGACGGGGGGGTCGAGGGACGAGAGGTGTAAGGGTCAGAGGAATACAAGTCCTTTCCGGTGGTCCAGTGCCTCTGTGTCGAAGAAGAGTGGGTGACGTTAGACGGAAGTCCCTCCAGTGGTTTGCCCTGTCTATCCGGTAGGGAGGAACTGAAAGGTACCTCCCGGACCCGGTCCGAACTCCCCGGTCCGACGTGAACGGGGGATCTTAAGGTTTTCCTGACTCGGGGGTCCGAACCTCCTCTTGTACGTTGACTTACCTGGGTGTTCCAGGGTAACAACTGTCTCGGGTCAAGTAGGGACCGTGGAGCCGTGTCTCGTCTTGGTTCAGAGTACAGGTCATCGGAGGTCGGTAGGTGGTGCTCGGTACGACCGGAGTCTGCAGGTCGTTGTGGGTCTGGTCGCCAGAGTGTACTTTTTGTAATTTGGAATTGGTGTGTGTCTATTCCTACTTGATTTCTCGAAGTGCACGCGACGAGGGTTCGGACAGTATAGACGGAGGAGAGGCGTCGCGTGTGCGGTGAAGGTGTGTGTCGGCTACAACGTTTGTAATGGCTGTCGACACAAGGGTGGAGGCTTGGAGGAGTGAGGTACTAAGGGGTCGGGGGAAGTAGTGTCTTGACGACCGATGACAAGGGGTCCGAGAGGGTCCGGCCCAGAGGTTGTGCGGAGAGGTACGTGTAGACTTCGGCGAGTGAAGGGAAGAGTGGGGTGTAAGGTGGAGAGTCTTGGACGAGACCACGGGTTACGCAGGAGGAGGTACCTGTGTGCTGAGGGGGTCCAGTACAAGGCTACCATTCGACCGTAAGGAGGATTCCTGTACGACGACTCTGAGTGACAGTGAGGCACGGGCTCTCACGTCTGGGACTGGAGAACAGAGGTGGAGGTTGGAAGAAGACCTCCCAGGTGCAAAGACGGTTGGGGTGGTAGGAGTAGACTCGGTACCACGCAAATCCTGGGCGACAGGACTCCGACCCAGACGAGAAGGAGAGTTGTGGAGAGGGGAGACGGACGCGACCGAGAGTCCTAAGTGGATGGACCTACCCCCGTGGGGCGGTGAATCGATGGAGACGGGGGGTGAGTGACCTCGGAACGATCTACAGAGGTGGTCCAGTAGTGGAAGGACCGCCTGGTCTATTAGGGTATATCAGGTCAGGGGCTAAGGGGTATTAGTGACGGGTTTCCCTGAGAGGAGAGGACAGGACAGGTAACACCCGTGGTTTCAGTGTCGTAAAGAGTTTCCCTTTGGGACACCCGATAGAGGGGAGGTGTGAGTCGTGAGGGGAGAACAACGACCGGGAGACGGAGTCGGGGTGGGGAAAGAGAAGGGAGACTGCTGCAGGTTCGAGACCCCCGGACCGAGACTGGGGTGGTAAGGGGGGTCCTACCCTGGAGGTCTCACGGGAGACAGACAGGAAGTGCTGCTGTGACCGACACGGGTCTGTCTCGGACCTCCCTCCGACTTGTAAGAGGCTGGTAGAGGGTCTTATACAGGTGAATTCGAGACGGAAGAGGAAGGGTAAGATTATCTGCTTTAGAGTGGGTAGGAGACTCTGTCTCGGGTTATAGAGGAGTGGGTCCTTCCCGGGTCCTTAAGTTCACTTAGATCCCAGGGGCGACTTGAGAGGTTGGTGGGTTCTGGAGAGTTCTGGAGAGACTATACGCTTCTGTCTTGAGGAAGTAGAAGATTCCACTTCGACGGTTTTGATAGTTTAGAGATGTCACTGGTCGGGTGAATGTTGTTCCTACAGTGGTGGAAGGTTTCTCGTTCCCAAAGATTTGTGTTTCCTTTAATTATCGTGAATAGAATCCGGTGTCATTTTTAAGAGTCGAAAAGGATAGAAGTAGTACTTCAGTAAATAAGTAAATAAACCGACACGGTCCAGTACCGACGTCGTTTGCCCCAGAAACAACGTCGTACGTTTGAGAATCGACACCGTACGCCCAAAATCAAAGGATTAGTCCCTAGTTTGAACCCGGGGGACGTAGACTTCGTGACTCAGAATCTGTGACCTGGTGGTCTTAAGGGACAGCACTTCAATAGTAAGAGTGTTTATATGAGTTTATTAAAATGAAGGTCGTTTGTACCTGTTAAACCGAATGACTCATATTAAATGTAAAGACTTACAATAATTATTGATATTAATCAATAATTATTGATATTAATCCTTACCTAGGTTCGGGGATATGTTTCCGTTTCTTATTTTGTTGGTGTGTGTCACTCCGTCCGCCTACGACTGAAACACATTACGACAGGGGAACTCACATTCATTCCACACGATAGGGGACTGGGAGGGGTGCCTCTCGTAGGACTGTATTACAACGGGACCATTGTGGGACTGACGTCGGAACACCCTGGGACCGGTCCACTAGGACGATTCGGTACAGGTCTGAGGACTGGGATCTCTAGACACTCTACTATTTACCCACAGTACAATTCGACACTTCAAACGTCATTAAACGAGACGTCTTCTTTTACTTAACAATAACTGACTTACAGACACAGAGGGGTTTGCGTATGACAGTTCAGGATTAGGTGTTCCACGACCATGGACCGCCATCCTGGAAGTCCTCCACTAACCCCAATCTGACCCCGGAGTACTACCGTGTCGTCCTAATATGCTTCTCTTCCTTTCCTAGAGAGAGGTGGACGTGTATGACACCTTTCCGGTGTACTCCGTGCCTCTTCACTTGACAGATGTTCGGTCCTTCTGCCGGACGGGAGGTGTCTTGGACTGGTGTCGTCATAGGACTAGTGACTGAAGGGTTGAGGTGTTGATACCCTTTTATGTAAAGACAAATCAACTGGGTCAGATACTATAAAAATTAAATAAAAAACAAAATACAACCTCGTATCGACTAAAACCTCTCCTTTACCGTTAGGTGTTGTCATAATAACGGACCCTTTAGGGTACCTGACTCCTCGGACCACCCTATGTCGGTTACCCCAGTGTTTGTCAACCTGTGTTGACTTCGCTGACTTTGTTACTTTGTATCAACTAAATGTTATAATACAATCAAAGTCCATATGTTGTTTCACTGAATTAATATGTCTATGTGTATGGACCCCAAGGGATCACCGAGTCTCTCATTTCTTGGAAGGACGGTTATGTCCGTCTACATTTTCTACACCCAAGTTAGGGACCCAGTCCCTCTATGGGATCTCTTCCCTTTCCGTTGTGTGAGGTCATAAGAACGGACCTCTTAGGGTTCCTGTCTCCTTGGACCACTCGACGTCAGGTACTCCAGCGTTTCTGAGTCTGTGTTGATTCGCTGATTGTGTGTGTGTGTATAGGTAAGAAAAAGTCTTTAAAAAGGATATATCTAGTAATGTCTTATAACTCATCTCAAAGGACACAAAATGGTCATCCAGGAACAGCTAATGGACAAAATATATCTCATCACATATGTATAATTAGGGTTTGAGAATGAAATAGGGAGGTCGTTGTGGGGGGTCGGGGTTGAAAAGGAGAAACCATTGTTTTTCAAACCAAAACGATTGACATCGACACAAAGACGACACATTTATTCAATTAAACGTAATAAAAATTAAGATGTATATACACTCTAGTACTGTAACTAGAAACAGACTGAATGAAGTGATTCATACTGTTAAAGGTCCAGTTAGGTATAACGACGTTTTCCGTAATAAAGATATAAAACAATGAGGTCGGGCTCGAATGATTATATAATTGTGTAGGTTACTTGTACCCAAAATCGTTTGCGACCCTCTACCACTTCTTGTCGCTTCGGACCTCACGACGTCAGGTACCCCAACGTTTTCACTCTGTCCTGACTCACTACCCTGTTGTTATTGTTGTTTGTGTAGGTCCCATCCTACGACAAAAAAGGGATTTGTAGGGGAGAGGAAGACACAGACGAGGGTCCTCCTCACCTACAGAGACGAGAGACTATGTCTTTGTGGCCGTGGTGGAGATTGTTCCCGCCCCTCCCCCCTGTAACCTCACCCCTCCTCTGAAAGGTTCTCGTCTACGATCGGAGGGGGAGGGTCTCTTACGGACAAGGGTAGGGGTACCGTTGCCCCCTCCCCCCTCCCTCTCCCCCTCCCTTTGTATAGAGACGACCAGAATCGGACTTGATGACAAACGAGTCAGGGTCATTGTCCGTCCTACTACGAGACGGTAGAGTCATCAAAGCGTCCAAATGAAGTAGGGTGAGGACACTCCTTGTCATAGGACGTAGATCGACCGGACTTTGGTGGTGTGGAGGACATTGCGGACAGAGTAAATTTAACGTCAGACGTTAATAATCGTCAGACGTCAAAAGTTGTTGTGACTTCTCCCAGTCTCTTCTCCTTGTCTGTCAACTCATCGACTCTTTCGTTTCGACTCCTCTGATCCTCTCCGTACTTCGACGAGTCTTTTTTCCCAATTAAGAGGGTCGTGGACGCTCCACGACACTCCTGCCTACGGTTGACCGAGATAAGAGGTGAAGGAGTGGGTCGTATTCTCTCCGCTCTCTATTTTAATCTTTCTTGAAAGACGACAACTCTCATTACTCCTCCCTCTACTCTGGTACTCTTCCTTTCCGTAGAAGTCTCATTTCCGGAGGGCAAACTGACCACGACGGGGCCCTGTGCTTCGGTCCTTATTTACTCCGGAAATATAGAACAGACCTTCTGATTTTTCAAGGAAACGACGGATTTTAGTCCTTGAAGGAGGTCTAGAAGGTTATCCCAAGTCTCCGTTTACCATTACGCTGTAAAGTCCATCACTTCGTTCAGGAAGGTCTTACGTCTGGACTCTCGGTTAATTTGATAAAGTGTTTTGTATACCGACCGTCGGGTTGTCGATGTTCACTATGTCTAAATGGTCATTTTTCGGTAGTAAGTATACAGATCTCTTTCTGGACAACAACGTTATTCCCATGTCTATCATAAGACTCGACGGGTTCGTACCCACGAGTCAACGATTCAGCACAGACTGAGAAACGCTAGGGTGTCTGACATCGGGCGGTCCGAGGAGACAGGTACCCTAAGAGGTCCGTTCTTATGACCTCACCAACGGTAAAGGTGGAGGTCTCCCTAGGACTGGGTCCCTAGCTTGGGTACAGAGAATGTATGGGACGTGACCGTCAACCCAAGAAATGGTCACTCAGTGGTTTCTTCGTTTCGACAGTCAGCTACTGTTTCAATGGGGCACATTCATTTTTTCACAGCGTAGTATATTTATAATATTTATTGAGTGCTCAGTTTTCTTTTAGTCTCGACTCTATGTGTGGTGTACAAGACGGGGTTACACACAGAGGATCTACGTTTAGTCGAGGAGACACACACACACACACACACACACACGTGCGTGCGCACACGTACGTGCACGTCCGTGTCAGGATAGACTGAGAGACGCTGAGGTACCTGACATCGAGTGGTCCGAGGAGACAGGTACCCTAAAGGGTCCGTTTTTGTGACCGCACCTATTCGGCAAGGGAAGAGGTCCCCTAGAAGGACTGGTTCCCTACTTTGGGAACAGAGAACGTAGAGGACGTATCCGTCCGTCCAAGACATGGTGAACTTGGTGGAGTCCCATGGTTTAAGTACACAGAGCGGAGGCGAGTATTCTACGTCGCCACGATAAATGAGACTTTAATCCCATCAATGATCTGGATCATGATCTAAAAGTATACACTACTCAATCGTTTACTTGTGTATATAATGATACTGTGAAGAATTTTATTAAATTTTCATAAAAATTTATTATGAAACATTAGGATACATAAAATAAAGTACGTAAAACTTGGGAGTAAGACTCTTCCTGAGGTTTCCGAAGGTCTCTGACGAGACGGTTGTCAATCCTTGGGATTTAAATATTCAGATAAATCACGTCTAGAAAATCACCGTTTAGGAGAAACAAATAGACATCTAAAGAATGAACTGGAGTATGAACCTTTTATCAAAACGGTCTATGTGTTGGGATCGACCTGTCAAAGAAGAGACTTCTCAAACTTCTGCAATGAGCTAAAAAACCGAAGACAACAACGGTAGTTCCTCAACCGACGACAGTGTGACGACAAGGAACTCTCCACGATGACGAGAGTGACTTCTAAAAATTTCGACAGAGGGACGGGAACCCCCAGGACTTCAAAAACGTACACACACCAAAAACAAAATATTAGGAGAAACTCTACATGATACAAGACTTCCACGGAGGGTCCACCGCGACCACCGTTTCTTGAGCGGACGGTTACGTCCTCTGTGTTCTCGGCACCCAAGATAGGGACCCAACCCTTCTAGGGGACCTCCTCCCCTACCGTTTGTTGAGGTCATAAGAACGGACCTCTTAAGGTTCCTGTCTCCTCGGACCACCCAATGTCAGGTACCCCAGTGTTTCTTAGTCTGTACTGACTTCACTGACTCGTACGTACGTGTACGAAGACTTAGACATGTATATACAAAAAGTAATCAAACCTCTAAAAATCGGTTGTAGAGAAGTTTATAGTAGAGATGTAAGAGAGACAGTCCCTGAGACTGTCGGTGTGGGACTAGAAAGGATGAAGTAGGAGGTTAGGGAATCAAGAAGAAAGTGGAGAAGGTGTGGTTACGACGAGT
The DNA here is from genome assembly GCA_006410555.1 of Capra ibex. Classification (NCBI taxonomy): domain Eukaryota; kingdom Metazoa; phylum Chordata; class Mammalia; order Artiodactyla; family Bovidae; genus Capra; species Capra ibex. The sequence goes on from SJYO01014747.1 coordinate 24,238,350, forward strand.
CATAAGGTAAGACTTATCAAAAAAGTCCAATAAAAGGTTTACTTATTGAACGGACGACGGGTCGACAATTTGTACACGTAGCTTTTACCGTGTCTGGATTTGGGTTGGTCCTCGGAGGTCGAGTTTCACCCCCGGGGCCAGCTGGACGTTGTGGAATTTTTCTTTTCTTTGATCCACTTACGGTTGGTACTTGAAGACCCACGAAGAAATACATCGTAGTAGTACCGTTCTCGGTTTCTTGTATAGACACCAAAGTCAAGTCAAGTAAAGTCAAGTCAACGAGTCAGTACAGGTTGAGAAACGCTGTGGTACCTGACGTCGTACGGTCCGGAGGGACAGGTAGTGGTTGAGGGTCTCAAATGAGTCTGAGTACAAGTAACTCAACCACTACAGTAGGTTGGTAGAGTAGGAGACAGCAGGGGAAGAGGAGGACGGAAGTTAGAAAGGGTCGTAGTCCCAGAAAAGTTTACTCAGTCAAGAAGTGTAGTCCATTGGTTTCTAAACCTCAAAGTCGAAGTCGTAGTCAGGAAGGACTTGACTTACTTGTAGGTCCTGACTAAAGGAAATCCTATCTGACCAACCTAGAGGAACGTCAGGTTCCCTGAGAGTTCTCAGAAGAGGTTGTGGTGTCAAGTTTTCGTAGTTAAGAAGTCGTGAGTCGAAAGAAATATCAGGTTAAGAGTGTAGGTATGTACTGATGAACTCTTTGGTATCGAAACTAATCTGCCTGGAAACAACCGTTTCATTACGAAGACGAAAAGTTATACGACGAATCTAACCAGTATTGAAAAGAAGGTTCCTCATTCGTAGAAAATTAAGGTACCGACATCAGTGGTAGACGTCACTGAAAACCTCGGGGGGTTTTATTTCAGAGAGTAACAAAGGTAACGAATGGGGAGATAAACGGTACTTCACTACCCTGGCCTACGGTACTAGAATCAAAAGACTTACAACGCGAAATTCGGTAGTAAAAGTGAGAGGAGAAAATGAAAGTAGTTCCCCGCGAAATAAAGAAGAACGAAAGACGGTTTTCCCACCACAGTAGACGTATAGACTCCAATAACTATAAAGAGGGTCTTTTGAACTAAGATCGAACACGAAGTAGGTCGGGTCGTAAAGAGTACTATATGAGACGTATCTTCAATTTATTCGTCCCACTGTTATATGTCGGAACTGTATGAGGAAAGGACTAAACCTTGGTCAGACAACAAGGTACAGGTCAAGATTGACAACGAAGGACTGGACGTATGTCTAAAGAGTCCTCCGTCCAGTCAACCAGACCATAAGGGTAGAAAAATTCTTAAAAGGTGTCAACCAACACTAGGTGTCAGTTTCCGAAACCGTATCAGTTATTTCGTCTTCATCTACAAAAAGACGTTGAGAGAACGAACAGGTTACTAGGTCGTCTACAACCGTTAAACTAGAGACCAAGGAAACGGAAAAGATTTAGGTCGAACTTGTAGACCTTCAAGTACCAAGTACATGACAACTTTAGACCGAACCTCTTAAAACTCGTAATGAAACGATCACACACTCTGCTCACGTTAACACGTCATCAAACTCGTAAGAAACCGTAACGGAAAGAAACTCTAACCTTATTTTTGACTGGAAAAGGTAAAGACACCAGTGACGACTCAAAAGGTTTAAACGACCGTATAACTGACGTCGTGAAAGTGTCGTAGTAGAAGGTCCTAAACTTTATCGAGTTGACCTTAAGGTAGTAGAGGTGATCGAAATAAGTATCACTACGAAAGATTCCGGGTGAACTGAAGTTTAAGGTCCTACGGACCGAGATCCACTTACTAGTGTGGTAGTACTAATAGACCCAACACTTCTAGAAAAAACATATCAAGGAGACACATAAGAACGGTGGAGAAGAATTATCGAAGACGAAGACAATCCAGGTCTGGTAAAGACAGTAAAGACACCAAATTCTTCTTATATATTAACCTCTGGTTAATGTGTACCCTTACTATAAAATATTATACGAGTCATTTGTTTCCCGAAGAGTGAAGTGTTTCTCTAGTCAATATAATTATTCTTTTTCCTTGGTGAGTTGACCTTTTCTACCGTTTCCTAAGACTTATCCTTTAAGTGTAAAAATTACTTGTTATTTGTATATTTACCTGCGAATTCGGATGGGACTAAAAAAGTCTCGTTCGGTTTTCTATTTGTAAAAATAGTCAGTCTGACGGTTACTAAAAACCACTTCAAACTAACTTGGGTCACCACGGTTCCTGTCTCACCCCCCACCCCCTCTCAAGGAGAACTTGTAATACCTACAACCATATTAAACTACATCGGAGGGAGCCCCGTTAAAGTATTTTGAAAGTTTGTCTTTCACGTGTATGAGTACGAGTCACTACCCTTAAATCGGGTACCTACACGACGGTCTCTGTATGGTACAACAAGTGACGTCTTTGGACATTGGTCACCCAATTATATTTCCCGATCAAGTTATTTCGAACTATAAATGTATATTGCACTTATGTGTGTAATACTGTAAACTCCATCGAGGCACGCACGACAACGCTCTACGACAGTCTCTATTTATTGGCTGTTCTGTGTCGGGCTACCCATCTCTTGTTTAGGGTAAACACATTTGTCTTTCATCACCCACGACTATGTATGTCTTTGTTAAGATACCTTCCTTTCTGTTCTTTGGATTACTACTCTTTGACCTAACCCCCTCTCCTCCTTCCTACGACCGAAAATTCACACATTGACGACCACTGTTACTAAAATTAGATACGTACTTAATACAGTCCTTATAAAATTCGATACGTATGTCAACCCGAAGGGACCACCGAGTATATCATTTCTTAGACGGTCGTTACACCCTCTGGGTCCAAGTTGGGGACCCAGTCCTTCTAGGGGACCTCCTCCTTTACCGTTGGGTGAGGTCATATGAACGGACCTCTTAGGGTACCTGTCTCCTCGGACCGCCCGAGTTAACTCGCTGAAAGTGAGTGAGTGAGTGAGTAGGCACGTCAAACTCGGACATTAAGGAAAAGATTCTTAAGGTCCATGATTGACTTCATAATAAAAAGTAAGACTTTTACCCTTGGTTAGACTCAAAAGCCGTTCTCCCGTGACGAACAGGAAGTCCATGAAGGGTTCACAACGGCAATTCAGAGCAATACCTTCTTGTAAATCACGGTGAGTAATTTCAAGTGTCGTGTATTTACTTTTTCTTCTTTTCCTTTTCGTCCGATGTGTTACCGACCCTCCTCCCCTACTCAAAGGGAAGATAATTCATTTATTTATGTGTACGGTTGTACGTTTCTGTCTCTTCGGTCGTGGTTTAGGGTTCTGTGGAGACTAATAGAGGACTCCCTAAGATTGAAGGAGGTGCATGGGAGGTGCAATAAAGTTTTGGTACAAAATATGTCTTGTGTCTTTTGTGAAATAACTTTGAGTCCGATTGGTACCGACGAAGACGGAAGAACCCCGTCACCACCTCCCGACCCCATGTGGGTACATTCACCCTCTATTGGGGACGGAGCGGGAGAAGGGGGCCAGCCTGTTCACCCATCCCGGTTTCAGGTCGTGAATGTGCCAACCCGGGAAACTAATGTTCTATACAGTTCCAGAGACGCCAGAATACCGACTCGCTTCCCCCGTCCTTTAGTCCTGCGGTCGTGACACACCCTCACGTTGCGTCTGAGTGTCCACACACACATCTCGTCCTTCAGGACCAGAGGGGTTGCTCCTCGGTAGGTCCACCGGTACCCGTCAAGGTACACCCGACTGGGAGACACTACTTCTTACTACTCTTAAATTCTGTATTTACGTTGAAGGTTACGTACGACCTGGGAGGACTAGGGAACAAAGAGAGTCGGGTTCACCCTTTCTTTTGTGGTTCACCCGTCAATGTAGCGGATCAGACCGTTTCTCATAAAATACTTAGTAGTTTGGGACTACGACCCTTTCTAACTCCCGTCCTTCTCTTTCTCCACTGTCCCCACTCTACCAATCTACCGTAGTGGTTGAGTTACCTGTACTCAAACTTGTTTGAGGTCCTCTACCACTTCCTGTCCCTTCGGACCACACGACGTCGGGTGTCCCAACATTTCTCAGCCTGTGCTGAATCCCTGACTTCTTGTCATTTTACTTGGTAAATGTTTAGTGCAACTAAGAGAAGAAAATCTTGTCTAATAGGAGAAACGTGTTGTTATTTTTGTTACATAAACAACTATGTCTTGTAATTAAGGTAATTTTAGCGTAATGTACATTACTTTTCGATAGTCTCATATTAATACGTTCGCTTAAGTGTCTAAGTGTAGTTGAAAACTTAGGTGACCTTAATGTTATCCTGTGCTCGGACAGACCGTCTATTTAACGAGGAGACAAAGGTCTACTAATACTTATTTCCGGTGACACGATGACAATATTTGGTGTGGACGATAAACACGTTTGAGGTATTGGGTCATGACACGGAAGTTCCACGGAACCGGACCCAAGAGGGTCCCGCTCTCCGACACGAGAGTTTAGGAAGAGTCAGTTGGGGTGGGGCTCGTACGAGGGAAGATCCTTGAGGACGGAGACGTCGGTCACCTGATCTGGGACGTCCTGGAGACTTAAGGACCTGTGAGCGTTAACGGGGAGTGTCGCGGGAGACGACGGGTCTGGACAGGTGACGCCCCGGGCGTCCGCCGGGAGGAACCCTTGAGGGTGTAGACCAGTCGTCACCTGAACCCTAGCGGTTCAAGTCCCTTAGGGGAAGGTGGAGTAACAGGGTGGGGACCGAAAGGTCTTGTGAGAGAACGGATCCGACGGGGGTGATATGGGGATGTCGGTGGGAAATTGTCCTCGAGGGAATAGGGGAGGGGGTTCGAGGGATCGGGGAGGGGTGAGGGGTTGTGTGGTAGAAAGGACGTTATTGAGTGAGAGTGAAAGAGAAACGTAAGTTTTGGGAAGAGGACCGGAGAGAGGGAACACCCAGAGGACCTTTCACGACCTTTTTCTGTAGTAAGTTTTCCCGTGTACATGGGGGTCACAAGTGACGTGGTGATAAATGTTAACGGTCCTGTACCTTCGTTGGATCTACAGGTAGTTGTCTCCTTATCTATCTCTTCTACACTATGTATATATGTCGTCTTATAATGAGCCGGTATTTTTCTTACTTTAACCCGGTAAATTTCTACGCACCTACCTGGATCTATGTCAGTTTGTCTCACTTCAATTCAGTCTTTCTCTTTTTGTTTACAGTATATAACTGTGTATATATGCCTCGACTCTCTCTTTACCATGACTACTTGGATAGACGTGTCTACATTTCTACATCTCTTGGCTGTACACCTGTCTCACCATTCCAATGTCACCCTACTCGACTCTCTCGTCGTGACTGTATTTATGTGACAGTACACTTTTGTCTCTCGACCACCCTTCGACGACATATTGGGTCCCTCGAGTCGAGTCGCAAGACACTGCCTGGATGTCTCCACCCTACCCAACCCGTCCCCCCATCCAGTTCTCCCTCCACTATATATATATATATATATATATATACATATACGTATCGACTAAGGGTAACAACACGTCGTGTTTGATTGTATTGTAACATTTCGTTGATATGAGGTTATTTTTTTTTTGTTTTTTCGAGATGGTTTCTTTGATAAGGTGTGACTTTATTCTGACAGTCTGACAAAATTCAAAGGTCCGGATGTACGTCAATAGACTCATTTCTTTTCTTTAAAGGTACACCCGTTATATATATTCATCACATAGTCAAGTTAAGTCAAGTCAAGTCAGCGAGTCAGCACAGACTGAGAAACACTGGGGTACTTAACGTCGTGCGGTCCCGAGGGACAGGTAGTGGTTGAGGGCCTCAAGTGAGTCTGAGTGCAGGTAGTTCAGTCACTACGGTAGGTCGGTAGAGTAGGAGACATCAGGGGAAAAGGAGAACGGGGGTTAGGGAGGGTCGTAGTCCCAGAAAAGGTTACTCAGTTTAGAAACGTACTCCACCGGTTTCATGACCTCAAAGTCGAAATCGCAGTAAGGAAGGTTTCTTTAGGGTCCCGACTAGAGGAAGTCTTACCTGACCAACCTAGAGGAACGTCAGGTTCCCTGAGAGTTCTCAGAAGAGGTTGTGGTGTCAAGTTTTCGTAGTTAAGAAGCCGCGAGTCGGAAGAAGTGTCAGGTTGAGAGTGTAGGTATGTACTGGTGTCCTTTTTGGTATCGGAACTGATCTACTTGAAAACAACCGTTTCATTACAGAGACGAAAACTTATACGATAGATCCAACCAGTATTGAAAGGAAGGTTCCTCATTCGCAGAAAATTAAAGTACCGACGTCATATATAATAGAATGTTTATATTGAGTACTGATAAAAGGTATATTTAGTAGAGTTTAGTTCTAGACTAAAAGAGATTGTCGAGATCAGATTTTTCTTCTCAATACTTGTCCTCATTTTTTCTGTGTACGTAAGTGACAAAGAAATTAACATAAAAGACGTTTTGAGACGACAAGATAAAAATTATAAACTAATGTCGTAGTTGTCTCGATATAAGGTGTTTTCGTTAATACAAAACGAGTCGTTTTTTAGTCTTCTCTTATTATATACCGTATGATTGTTGTCGTTCTTATCTTCGTTAAATCTTGTAAAACCTTATTACTAACCCCATTAAAAAGTCCTAAATGTCGTTTGTATCAAATTGTTGTATGATGGGTACCTCAGATGGCGTTACAAATTCAATACACGATATGTTTGGTTTTACGTGTCCTTCGGGCCATAAAATATTTTTTTTTTTTTTTATTGCCGTGACCTTTGTAGATTTGAAAATAGAGTGTGAAGGATGAGTAGTCGAGAGAGACACATCTTTTTCGTCGTAAATTGAATTTCACGAAAGGAAAAAAAACTCCAGATTTCCAGATAGTTCATCACTTCACCTTAACATGTAGATTGTGTCCCTTCCGTTTGTCCACCATTGGGGGACGGGGTATTGGCCTCTCTGGTGTGACTAGATTCTACCGTCACGAGGGTCGTCTGCTGCGGTGAAGTCCTAGGACCGGCTGTGTCAGAAGGTCCACGGTACTGAGTCTTAAGCGCAACCGTCCAGTGTAGAGTGGATGGACTTCCATGAGTTGTTTGTCCGTCCCCGTCAACCCCCACGGGGATTTCCGTCAGTACGAACGTCTCCAGAAGGTGCAGGTCCGTCGTACCTCTCCAGTCATCACGTAGTCACAAGAGTAGTTCTTGTCGGACTTCCCGAAGGGACCACCAGGTCACCATTTCTTAGACGGACGGTTACGTCCCCCGTACCCAAGGTAGGGACAAGGCCCTTGATTCTAGGGTGTACGACGTCTCGTTGATTCGGGCACACGGTGTTTACGACTCGGACGTGAGGTCTCGATTACGAGGTGTTCTCTTTACTGGTGTGAAGTCGATCTCTCGTCGGGGACGAGTGGTGTTGATCTCTTGTGGGTACGTGTCGTTGGTTCTGGGTCGTGTCGGTCTATTTCAAATTTTCTTTTTTTGTTTTGCACTTTTCGATCTGCTTGATACCTTTAGTTGAGGAACTTCGTCGAAGTTCGTTACTTTAAGCCTCTACGGTGTCATTCCTCTCTGGGAGGGACGACTTCCCTAAGGTCGGAGGTGTCGAAGAAATTAGGATGTCTGTGTTCGTCCTCAGGACCGTACTGACCTTCTCTGGACCCCAGGTTCGTCCCCCAACCGAAAGGGGAGACCAGTACAAAGTTTAAGGCTCCCGTTTTCTGTATTTAGAATTGGTTTCTCGATGACTTTCGTGTCACTTCTGTTTCTAAACATTAGACCTTTGGGGTCTCCCGACACTTCTTGTGTCTTCTGAGAACAGACCTTCGGGATTTTCCAGCCACGAGTCTTGTTCTACGTCAAATGCACCTGCCGTCTGGTCGAGACTGCGTCGTCTCGGACCTACCAACTTCCACCACCGGTGGTCCATTCCTTCAGTCGGTTAGTTGAAGTTTTGTCAATGGTACGGGTTCTTTTGTCTCTTTTTCTACTCGGATTATTTACTCTCCTTCTGAAAGTGGTCCATTAAGGTCAGCAATTTTGACCTTGATTTTTTTTTTTTTTTGTTGTCATAGATTTTAGTCATTGAATTGTCTTCCCAAACTGTCTTTTAATCTGTGTTGTCCTTCTACCCTGATCAGTTGATCTTCTGTCCAGCTAATTTTCTGTGGGTTTGATTTTGTCTTTTGTCTCAGACCTTACTTATACGTGTACGACGATATAAAATTTACCTATTGGTTGTTCCTGAATGACATATCGTGTCCCTTGAGACAAGTTACAGTACACTGTCGGACCTACCCTCCCCGAAAACCCCTTCTTACCTATGTACATGTACGTGCCGACTCAGTGAAGTGCCAGGTGGACTTTGATAGTGTTGTGAATTAGTCGATATGGGGCTATATTTTAATATTCAATTTTCTTGTCATAATATCTCCTTCATCTTGTATTGTTTTCCGGATTGTAAACACTAAGTCCGGGGTCTTTCTCTTTTGTTCTTATCCCACCTTCTTTCTTACCGACTCTTAAAAGGTCTTATTTGTTTTATAGTTTAGTCGGTTCGACCGAATGATGTCTCTGTCTAATGTATTTTCTCTTTTAGAATTTTCGTCATTTCCCACCTAAAACTGTGTGTGTGTAATAGAAGTTTCTTCATTGTTTTTCTGACTTTCAGTTAAAGATTGTCTTTACTATCTTTGGTGGAAATTTCAAGTCTATTTTTTTATTGACGGTTACCTTTGGTGGAAATTTCAAGTCTTTTTTTTTTTTATTGACGGTTGTATCTTAAGATATTGGTTCTTTTGTAGGAAGTTTTCTACTTCTACTTTAATTCTGAAGCAGATTGTTAGGTTGTCTTAAACAGTGATCGTTTGGACGTGGTCCTTTTTCTTTTCCTTTAACTGGGACTCCCTTCGGTCTATGTGTCCTTCCTTATTTCTGGTTACTTTCCCCACTTACTTATGACTGACGTCGGTTTAGAACCTCCGAGACTTTTACTGTCCACCATGACTGGTCAATCAGGATTTCCTTTAGTTGGGACGTATAAGTCACCTTCCTGGCTACGACTTCGCGGTTAAGAGACCGGTGGACTACGTTTCTCGACTGATTGACCCTTTTTCTGAGACTACGACCCTTTCTAACTCCCGTCCTCCTCTTCCCCTACTATCTCCTACTCTACCAACCTACCGTAGTGGTTGAGTTCCCTGTCCTCAAACTCGTTTGACGTCCTCTACCCCTTCCTGACGTCTCTACCATACCATGTCAGGTACCCCAGTGTTTCTCAGTCTGTACTGACTCACTAACTTGTTGTTGTTGTTATATGTGTATTATATATCGTGTCCTTTCCTTTGTCAAGTTGACACTTATTGACCCGGAAGAGGTTTATACTGGAACCTGAGAGAAAAATTAAGTTTAGGTATAAATTGTGACACGCATTACCAAAGACGTGACGTGTGAGATACGTCCCTTACGACCGTGTCCTTTAATGTCACCCTTGAGTCTTTCTCTATCCTATCTCACGAAAAAATTTTGACTTTTGGAAAGAGACTGATATATGAGCACAACGACTTAAATGTATTGTACTTTTTAATATGTCTCCTCTTTTATTTTAAGTGGGTATGATGGTGTAGGTCTCTTTGGTTGTTGTTAGAAATTCGCATAAATGGAACGAAAAAGGATAAGTGTTTCAAGTAAAATAAAATCAAATTATTTCTGAAACGAGTCTCATGTGTCAAAAAGTAAATCTTTATATGACACCTGTAGATACCTGTGCTTGGGAGATTATTATCTCACAGAGTAAGAAGATTAAAATGACATGTAAGATAAAGATGGTAGTTTTGGGTGACCTGTTCTAGATAGTTGAAAAAATAATTCCGCATAAACTCAATGTTATAATACAATTAAAGTCCATATGTTGTGTCACTAAGTGTTGAAAATCTCCAATACGAAGTAAATGTCAATGAATTTTATGACCGATATGGGGACTCGAGATGTCACATTGGAAATCGTACAAATACGGAGAAAAGGGACCACTGAGTCCGTCATTTCTTAGACGGAGTCACGTCCTCTGAGTCCAAGCTAGGAACCCAGTCCTTCTAGGGGACCTCTTCCCTTACCGTTAGGTGAAATCATAAGAACGTACCTCTTAGGGTGCCTGTCTCCTCGGACCGTCCGATATCAGCTACCCCAGTGTTTCTGAGCCTGTGCTGACTCACTGATCGTTAAAACGTTAAAACCAGTTCAAAAGACAAACAACAAAGGAAAAGGATGAATAGACTTTTAGTGTGTAGATAAACGATAAGTTTAAAATTTTATGGATATACTTTTGTATATGGATCGTCCACATATAGTCACCGTGTATATGTGTGTTCGAGATCCGTTCTCCGTTCTAAAAGATGAGATAGTTTGGAGGGTCTAAAATAATTTGTTGGTGTTGATAAGTTTGAATTAAGACATGAAATTAACGAATGACGACTCAATAAAAATGGTTACGAAGGGAACTGAATAGAAAGTGACTATTGAAAAAAAGTAAACCGAATACGTGTAGTTCATTAAAGAAGAAAATCTACACCGTCTCTGAAACTTAGATAACATAAAGACTGTTATTGATATTAAACGGGTAAATACTTTACTCGAACCTTTAAAATGTATATCTTTCGGATCTCGGTGGATCGAATTTTTAGAATAAGGGAGACGTACACACGATTAAGTGAAGTCAGTACAGACTGAAACGTCGGGGTACCTGGCATTGGGCGGTCCGAGGAGACAGGTACCCTAAGAGGTCCGTTCTTATGACCTCACTCAACGGTACAGGAGGAGGTGAATAAGGGGGATTTTGTATAATTACAACAACGTAGTGAAGAATCGTGATCCAAAAACTCCCAAAAAAAGGATAATAAATAAATAAATACAAATAACTTAATTCAACTAAATGTTACAAAACAATTAATGGTGACAGAACCAGAACTTCCAATCTAAGATCCTAGTTACACAAAAAAAGAATGGAATACGAATAGAAACTAAAAAAAAAAAATTAACGACTCTAAGTCTTTTTTAGTCTTGACCTTGTGGATGGGAGACGGGTGGGTTACAAACTGTAGATGAGAGGTACGGGGAGTCCAGAAAGGAGGGTTGAGGGGTAGAAATCGGGTTTCCCGGGAGGTGTCAGAGTGAGAGAGTAGGTCCAGACGAATGTCCTTGGTACAGTCCAGGACAGCTGTCTAAGACGTAAAATGAGAGAAGACACGAGACAAAGACGAGAGTCTCGAGTCACTCCGGTCCTCAGTCTCGATCATACTCGAAAGAAAGGTACAGAGACAAAGAGACACACGGGATTGGGATCTCCAATCGTGTGCTGTACTGAAACTGTGATTGTTCGTGAGGCTCTACGGGACGTAGACTCGTGGTTCGTCAGTCACACTGCGGTCCTCCTCTCCGGTGCGGACCCTGTATCGTCGTCTCTTCTCGAACTCCAGCCCTGGTTGGGGTCGCGAGGCTGAGTACGACGGAACTCTCACTCGGCCCGTCCCTCCGGCTTCTTTGGACTCCTGTGTACCGAGGGTTTTCCCTCCGTCCCACCTGGGAGTGTACGTCACTCCGAAGTAAAGAACAATAAACTGGGACACACTAAGTAAACCAACAAGTGACGTCGTGATAAATGTTATCGATCCTGTATTTTCGTTGGATCTACAGGTTGTTGTTCACTTACCTATTTCTTCACCTTGTGTGTGTGTTACCTTATAATGAGTCGGTATTTTTCCTTGTGTAAACTCAGTCAAGATTACTCCACCTACCTGGATCTCGGAAATATGTCTCACTTCATCAGTCTTTCTCTTTTGGTTTATATATAATTACGTATATATACCTCAGATCTTTCTAACCATGACTACTTAGATAAATATCCCGTCGTTATCTCTACATCCCCGAAGGGTCCACCACGATCATTATTTCTTAGTGGGACGTTACGTCCTCTGTATTGTCTGCACCCAAGCTAGGGACCCGACCCTTCTAGGAGACCTCCTCCCGTACCGTTAGGTGAGGTCATGAGAACGGACCTCTAAGAGTGTCTGTCTCCTCGGACCGTCCGGTGTCAGGTACCCCAGCGTTTCTCGTTCTGTGTTGACTTCACTGAATCGTACGTACGTGGCCTCTACGTCTGTATCTCTTCTCTGAACGCCTATGTGTCGCCCTTCCTTTCTCACACTTTTTTAACTCTCTCATCGGGACTTTGTATATGCAATGGCATACATTTTATGTCTCGGTCCCCCTTAAACGACACACTGTGTCCCTCAAGTTTGGCCACGAGACCCTGTTGGTCTCCCCACTCTATCCCACCCTCCACCCTCCCTCCAAGTTCTCCCTTCCTCCCCTGAATACATATGGATTCCGACTAAGTACAACTGCAAACCGTCTTTGGTTGTGTTATAACATTTCGTTAATAGGAGATTAATTTTTATTTAAGTTTTTTCCTTCCTTTGGGTTGAAAAGACGACATAATAAGTTTTACAGAGATACAGACATTTATGAGACGTATGCAATTGACACCAAGAAGATTGCAAAGGTAAGAAAGGTCCGGATTTAGGAAAAGGGTGTCGATGAAAGTTTATTTACACTCGGTTCTTGATCCGGTGGTTATGGAACCGGTGAATTACACTTGCGACTGAGTAACTTTTTCTGGAACTACGACCCTTTCTGACTTCCCTTTTCCTCTTCTCTCGTCATCTCCTATTCTACCAACCTATCGTAGTAGTTAAGTTACCTGTACTTGGACCCGTTTGAGGTCTTCTGCCACTCCCTGTCCCTCCGGACCGTGCAACGTCAGGTACCTCAGTGTTTCTCAGTCTGTACCGATTCATTGACTTGTTGTTGTTTCCTGAAGTGGATGTGGTGTTAAGGACTCTTAGGGTCCCACCCCCCGACCCCTGCCTTTCCACCTGGTGGACTCTAGGTCGGAAGTCCACCAGATTAACCCCCAAGGACTCCGCCCGGGGTCAACTAGTCAAAGAGGCCGACGACATTGGACAATGGTGGTTGAATCTCCGACTTTCGGGTGTTCGCGTAGTGACGTGTCAGGACCTCCGCATTTCTGGTTTTACCCCGTCACCCCGACGCACACATGGCTTCCAACCAGGTCGGAGTCTCCAACGGGAGGGACTAGGGACGAGGGTGGGAGTGAGAGGAGGAGACGGAGAAGACGGGGGAGAAAGCGGAGACTCCTGGAACACTACTCTGACGGGGTTGAGGGGCTATTAGGTCCTTTTAGAGGGGTAAAGATTTAGGTGTTGAATGAGGGCAGACTTCTCGGAGAAAACGACTCAGTCCAATTGTGTAGGCACCCAAGATCCGTGGCTCCGTGTCTGTAGCGCCCCCGTCCCCGCAGTACGACGGGTGTGTGGGACCTTAGACGTCCGAATTGCTCTTGGTCGTCTTGTGTACCACTCTTCTTGGTCTGATCCCAGATGGAGTAGTGCCCTCGGTCAAGAAGTCCTGAGAGACTCGGGAGAAGTACCTTTTTCCCTTTTTGGTACTACTCGTTTGACTAGTATTATGTTCTTCTTAAACGAGTCTGAACAAGTTACCAAACACTTAGGTACCTGATATCGGGTGGTCCGAAGAGACAGGTACCCTAAGAGGCCGTTCTTATGACCTCACACAACGGTAAAGGAAGAGGTCCCATAGAAAGGCTGGGTCCCTAGTTTGAGTTCAGAGGACGTAACCGTCCACCTAAGAAATGGTGACTCGGTAATCCCTTTGGGTGTTCGTCTTATGAGGGTCCGATAAATAATTCTATTTTATGACGTCATACGTGGATTGATTGAATGAATATTCTTAAGTGAATATTCACTTTATAGTTTACTCTTTTTTCTTTGCAAATTCTCAGTCACCTCAATTTAATATTAGTTTCGTTTTTGGACCCGACACTATAAAGGTCCCAGTGATCTTCAGGAAAGGTGTTCCTTTGGTTTCCGGAATGTGTAAGGAAGAGTCTCGAAAGTGTGATCCGAAAACTTGTCGACCTGAGAGCATGTGAGTCTTTTATATTAAAGACTTTCGAAGTGAAAAGGTAAAAAGAATTCGAAAGAGTGGCTTTCATTTTTTCATTTTAAAGACTTGACAAGTTCATACAATAATCCTTTGTCTTAAAAATTTGTCGGTCCCAAGTCAGGTACGGGCATGAGGTTTACACAGTGATAAATAATATTTATCGTGGGTCTTAACTGTCTAAAATATTGCACCCTCAAAGGACCTGACAGTAAGTAGTCGACTACATTTTCAATCACATTACTTTTACAGTTCTTTGTCGTAGTGTAAATCTTTGGTACTTTGTGTTTTTACCTCGACAGTCAGTAGGACTTGTGAACGGCTTATTTTTCAAAATTTATCTCAGTACCCAGTAGTCTTGGTGTGTGGTGTTGTAGGCGACGTGTCTCTACGTGGTCCTAACACCTTTCTTGGGTTCTAAACAGTCCACCGGTCAGTGTGACCGAGTGTAGTGTGAACGAGAGTTGCCTGTGTGAGTCCAGAGAAAAGTGCAATCGACGGTTTTAGGGTCAAAGGAGAGGAAGCACGAACGAGACACCTCCAGACGCAAAACATAGACACGTAGGATGCAATTTAGACCCTAAAATATAAACGCAAATCACAAATAAACGAGTCAGCACAGGTTGAGAAACGTTGGGGTACCTAACAACGGACGGTCCGAGAAGACAGGTACCCTAAGAGGTCCGTTCTCATGACCTCACCCAACGGTAAAAAGAAGAGGTCTCCTGGAAGGGGTAGGTCCCTAACTTGGGTCCAGAGGGTGTGACGTCCGTCTAAAAAAAATGGTAGACTCGGTGGTCTGAGATAAAGGGTAAATTGAGGAATTTTTACAGTAGAAGTAACCAAAGTCGGGAAAGAGGGAAGACATGGTTAAGACTGTTCTCGACCACCCTCCCTGTAGTTCGTCAAACACCAACTGTGACTGTCTGTCTGTCGTTACTAGATTTTGACATGAAGGACTCTTCAGTCGGTTCCTTGATCGATTTCCTACGGTTGTCCTGAGTCACTATAGGTGCGGGATGGTCCGACTCCCGTGGAGGTACAAACCCCGATTCTCCACTCCCTTCCTCCGGTCACTTTTCTCCGTATTACTCCCCAGTGGGTTTGGTCGACCCGACAGACTTACCCCGGTCTTAGGGGTGGAAGGGTCTGAGAGTTAACTGTATATATTTGATAAAAACGATTGTAATAAAACGATTCGTTGTCATTTGAGTAGTCAAACTGATATTAGAATATTGGGAACCGTAACGTCGGACTCCTTTTGGTCATTTATTTAATTTTTCATTTTATTTAGAATATTCGGATAAAAGTGTGTGTGTTTTTTAATATGACGTTACAAATATTCCCGTTCCTCATCCTTCACCTTCGTTTCTAGTTAGGTAAGAGGAGAGTGAGGTCCGGATTCTTAGGAGTGAACGCTAAGAAGTTCAATTACTTTACTTGTGTCTGGTGAGACTACTCCTCCAGACCTTATTACCTTAGCGCCACACAAACGTAAAAGAAAGTCACACTTGTCCGATCAGACTATCAATCTCACTGGTACTGTTTAACGTCCTCTAAAGTAGGAAACAACGTGTCTTTACCGAGGGACCGACATTATTCGGCATAGTAGCGGTTCGCGTGGATCGAAGTTCACTCCTCGTCTCTCCTGACACAATTTATGCTTTAATCACTGTACAAAAGAGTCACGGAGTTGGGATTAAGATTTAATTTCTGAGGACAGTTGAGCTTTATTGAGGACTTGTAAGTAAGGATAAATATTGACTTTAACCTTAAAAAAAACGGTAATCCTATTTTGGGTGAAGGTCGGGACCCGAGACCGGGAGGGGTGGTGAGGGGGACGGGAACCGACAGGTCAGGGACTCATCCGGTAACCACGGCCCGAGAGGATACCCAAGGACAAGACAAAGAGTCGACGAATGGACAGGACGGACCCTACGAGACGGGGCCCCAGAGGAACGAGGTGGGAGCAGAGAAACGGTGGGACCAGAGGTGAATTAGGAGTGGAGGAGGTCTTTCAGAAGGGATTCCTTGACGAGGTCACTGTAGCAGGAATGCAGACGTGAAGGAGTATGGACCCACTCCTCCAGAGGTAGACTGGACGAGGGCATGTTGGCATTTGAGGTGATGTCGGTCCTGAGACTCGGGGACCGTGTGTGTCATCCGGAACCACGGTCGCCGACTGATTCCGACGTCTCCAGTGGTGTCGTACGGGGTGGAGGTATTTACCCGACCGTTCCCGTGTCGTCGAAGTGGATGTCCCCAGACCCCCCTGGACGAGGTGGGGTCGGAGCAGAAGGGAGGAGAGGACGTGGGCGTCGTGGTCGGTGCCAGGGGGTCTGGGACTCTAGGAACGACGACCCTCTTCGTGGGGTCGGTCACCCACGCCGTAGTCAGTGAGGTGACGACCACGCCGTTACTGGAGGACGGAGGACGGGAGGTGGGTGTGATATTTGTTCAGAGTCAGCGAAGGGTCGAGGGGTCCGGTCCGGGGGGACCCAACACCGTGGAACACGCACCGTTGGTGACCCTGGGGAGTCGTGACCACCGACACAGAGGGGGTTGTCGTAGGTCCACCTCTAGAGGGATAGGGTCACTTGACCCGGAAACCCACGTGCAGATGACGTCACTCACTGGTCTTAGATCGTATAATTAAGAACAGAGTTTTTCTAGTGTCGACGGGGAAAGGAAGACTACAAGTAAACGAAAACTCGGTTACTAGTTTCTAGAAACGGACATCTCTACGATTTACGGACACTGTTACATAGGTACTAAGAGAGAACACACACACAATCAGCGAATCAGTATAGACTAAGAAACGTCGGGGTACCTGACATCGGGTGGTCCGAGGAGACAGGAACCCTAAGAAGTCCGTTCTTATGACCTCACTCAACGGTAAGGGAAGAGGTCCTCTAGAAGGGATGGGTCCCCAACTTGGACCCAGAGGGGGTAACGTCCGTCTAAGAAATGGTAGACTCGTTTATCCCTTCAGGTAAAGACAGACGAGTACAAGTGAGTGTCTAGGTGTCTCCGGTCAAATAAATTACCCATATTTAGAAGAAAGGGTAGTGTATCAATTATTGTGTAAGAGGGTTAATCCTCTTCTAGTAAGGGTCTTCCAAGGAAAAGACTGCTACACCGAGGACTACTTTAGCTCTCTCCCAAAGGGGCATTGTCCGAATCTTCCGTCGGGGTGTCAGGTAGGGATCTTCTTTCTTCGGAGAGACAAAAGAAAGAGAAGATGACGAACAGGAGGTCCCTTCTGGGGACTCTGTGTGTTCCTTCAGAAGGCGTCCTTTTAGACCCCTGGGGGGATACGTCTTCCGGACCCCCTTCCGTACCGTTGGGTGAGGTCATAAGAACGGACCTTTTAGGGTTCCTGTCTCCTCTGATCACCCGATATCAGGTGTCCCAGTGTTTCTCAACCTGTGTTGACTCGTACGTACGTACGTGTGTGTTAGACCTATTTAAAGGTTCCGAGATACCACTCGTTTACTTAGGTCAGAGTTTTCGTATGTACGACAAACTCAGGTAAATGAACTGACACTTTCTGTTTTGATGTCACTACTTCTCGTCTAGTCACCACCGGTCGTAGGTCCCCGACCCCCTCCGAGCAGAGACGTCCCGCTCGTGCTCCCACGAAAGACCCCACTACCTTCCTCAGACATAAGGTCGTGTACATTTTACGTTCTCACAATTGTAAGTATCTTGACATTCGGACTCTTCAGTTAAAATGACATATGATTAAATTCTTAATTTTGATGAAATCTTCAGTTTCTATAAAGAAGTCCCTTTTTATTTCTAGTGACTTGTGTTAGAAATTTTTTGTCTCTCAAATACCTTAGATTCGGTCCTCCGTATTAGGTGATCACGACATAAAAGTTCGGTCGTTTAGGCACTCGAGTCTCCGGCCATCGGGGAGACGGGGGTGGCTTCCAAGGTCCCACCCTCACTTGACCGGTTGACGTTGAGGAACTTCTCTCTTCTTATGACTTTTAAAGTTCCCTTCTGTGGGGTCGTGGAGTTTTGGGGTGTCTACGTCGGTCTAGGTCTAAACCCATGTAGAAAGACCGTGAGTATCCTTGTACGTGTCCACCTTGTGTAGTAGGGTTCTGTCACGTCGGACCTACCACGACCCCCGGTCAAAAGTCACGACGAATGGGTTGAAAATACGAACGGTTATAGTAGAAAAACAAAAAGAAGAAAAACCGACTATTTTTAATAGGTTCGGAAGTTTCGTAGAAACATCCTATTAAAAATCTTTAAGAGGCAACCAAGACTAGTTCGACGGAATTCCCTCCTCTCCTTTCCGTCTGTATTGGATTTTCTACTACGACAATTTCACAACGTGAGTTGTACGGTCGTTTAAACCTGTCGAGTCGTTACCGAGGTCCTGACCTTTTCAAAAGTAAGGTTAGGATTTCTTCCGTTACGGTTTCTTACAAGTTTGATGGTATGTTAACGTCAGTAAAGTGTACGATGATTCATTCCATTACGAGTTTTAGGAAGATCGATCCGAAGTTGTCATGTACTTGGTTTTTTAAGGTCTACATATTCGACCTAAATCTTTTCCGTCTCCTTGGTCTGTAGTTTTACAGTCGTAGACGACCTAGTGTCTTTTTCGTTCCCTTAAGGTTTTTTTAGATGAAAACGAAGTAACTGATGTGATTGTGGAAACTAACACACCTAGTGTTGTTTGACACCCTTTAAGAAGTTCTCTACCCTTATGGTCTGGTGGAATGAACGGAGGACTCTTTGAACATACGTCCAGTTCTTCCTTGTCAATCTTTGTCTGTATCTTGTTTCCTGACCAAGTTTTAACCCTTTCCTCATACGGTTCCGATATACAACAGTGGGACGAATAAATTGCAGATACATCTCATATGGTACACTTTACGGTCCGACCTACTCCGTCTTCGACCTTAGTTCTGACGGTCCTCTTTATAGTTATTGGAGTCTATACGTCTACTGTGATAGGAATACCGTCTTTCACTTCTTCTTGATTTGTCGGAGAACTACTTACACTTTCTCCTCTCACTTTTTCGACCGAATTTTGAGTTGTAAGTTTTTTACTTCTAGTACCGTAGGTCAGGGTAGTGAAGTACCGTTTATCTACCCCTTTTTTTACTTTCCTCACCGTCTAAAAGAAACCGAAGTCTTAGTGACGTCTGCCACTGACATCGGTACTTTAATTTTCTACGAACGAGGAACCTTCTTTTGGATACTATTTGGATCTGTTACATAATTTTTGTCTGAAGTGAAACGACTGTTTCCAGGTATATGAGTTTCGATACCAAAAAAGTCTTCAGTACATGTCTACACTCTCAACTTGATAATTCTTTCGGCTCACGACTTCTTAACTACGAAAACGTAACACCACGACCTCTTCTGAAAACTCTCAATGGAACCTGTCGTTCCTCTAGTTCGGATAGTTAGGATTTCCTTTAGTTGGGACTTATAAGTAACCTTCCGACTACGACTTCGACTTCGAGGTTAGGAAACCGGTGGACTACGTTTCTCGACTAAGTGACCTTTTCTGGGACTACGACCCCTTCTAACTCCCGTCCTCCTCTTCTCCCGTTGTCTCTTACTCTACCAACCTACCGTAGTGACTGAGTTACCTGTACTCAAACTCGTTTGAGGTCCTCTATCACTTTCTGTCCCTTCGGACCACACGACGTCAGGTAGCCCAGTGTTTCCCTGTCTGTGTTGAATCACTGACTTGTTGTTTTATAATTAATTAACAGGGTTTGACTTCGGGACCTTCTACAGGGACCGAACAGGACATTGAAGGATAGTAGAAGTTAGGTATGTTCTCCGGTCACCCCTCAGTCGAGTGACTTTCTGGACCCCAGGGAAAGTCAAGTACTACTCAAGAGTCGTAGACTGTGGATACCCCCTGATAGTGCGAAAGAAAGGACTCGTGTATTCAGTTTCCGGGTCTAAATTCTTTCTTTGGTATTGACGTCACAAAAACGTCGAGTACCATTTCATATTTTTAATTTACACAATTTTAATGATTTTCTTTGACTAATAGACCTAAGATTCTCCTCTACTCATTGGTCAAGATTTGTGTTTTTTATTCATTGATTTACAACTTCCTATAGGATGTTTCAGAAATAGTCCACCGGACAAAATTCTCATCGACTCGTGAAATGTATTGCACGGTCGAGATTAAAGAAAATAATAAGTGTTAAGACTTCGATGTAAATCTTACACCCATTAATTATTTTAGTAGGAAAGGTGAGCGAGGACTAATAGAGAGTAGTCCCAGGGCAAACGTGAGGAGAACGACTGACATTAGTAAATAAACTTGGTCACAGAGTCACCAAGTAGTCGAGAAGTAATCACGGACATCCCATCTATTTTACACGAACCTAAAGGTTTTATTTACGTTTAGTGTAACCATAACCGTCGCTTTTGCACTTAAGGGTCTTATAAAAAAGTTAATTCTGTCGAGGGGTGTTCTAGAACCACCGCGAACACCATTTCTTGAGTGGACGGTTACAGTGTCTGTGTCCTCTGTCCCCAAACTAGGGACCCAGCCGTTCTAGGGGACTTCTTCCCTTACCGTTGGGTGAGGTCACAAGTACGGACTTCTTAGGGTACCCATCTCCTCGGACCA
The DNA here is from genome assembly GCA_006410555.1 of Capra ibex. Taxonomy (NCBI): domain Eukaryota; kingdom Metazoa; phylum Chordata; class Mammalia; order Artiodactyla; family Bovidae; genus Capra; species Capra ibex. The sequence continues at coordinate 24,259,008 of SJYO01014747.1, forward strand.
CCCGATATCAGGTACTCCAACATGTCAGCCTGTACTGACTTCACTGAATTGTACGTATGTGGGGTTCTGAAACCTAGAACTCACTTTTTTCACCACGGGAGGATTCACTGATTTTTGAGTAGAGGTAGGTCGGGACTTATAGTTACGATTTTTGGGAGGGATACCGGTTCCGGTAACCCGTAGTAAACTCGGAGACGGAGCCGTAAGTCCTTGCACGCCTAATGAATTCGTTCCAGTTCCCCATTTTCTGTTGTTCTTAAGTCATGTTTTAACTTTTCGGTTTCTCAGAAGATCGGTCGTTCATTTTTTGTGTCGATACCTCCGGGGCGGGACCTTTCAGTTTCAGTTTTCAAGATTCTCGTCTCGACCTATGGTACCTGGACCTGGTTTGGGACTAGACCCGGACTCGTCGGGACATCTGGACGGGTAGGGTAGGGTTCGACTTGAACCACAAAAGTAGAAATTCTCCCCTATTTCGGGGGTCTCACACCTTCCCCCTACGGCTACAACGTCACCTCTTTGGTCCGTCCGTGATGGAACTGGTCCGCTAGTTCCAATTATAGTGGTCACTACAGTCCACAACTACCGTAGTATTCTCCGTTGCTCTCCTACGGAGACTCCATAAAAGGGGAGACGAGTATTAGGGTAGGGCTATTATTCGTTTGTAGTCTGTTTGGGTGTACCTCCCTTGTAGATGTTTTGTGGAATGACCATGGGAAGTTTTTATAGTTCCAGTACTCTTCGTTCCCTTCTGACTCCTTGACGGGGTCTAATATCCACAGATTTCTCTCTACTACTAATAGACTGAGTACACAGACCCTGACCTGGGACTTTGTTTCTTCCAGTAGCACCCTTTTGACCGCCTGAGATTTACTTCAGACATCTACTCAACTATTGGTATAATTGAAAATGAAAAGTTGTTGTGTAGTACCAATACACTCTACGATACAATCTTGACCCCCGTCGACCCACTGCACGTATCCTTGAGACGGGGCTGAGCACTTGTTAAGAGGAATCTCGTCGTTTCCATGTCAGTTGGAACCTCAAACCAAGACGTAACCTATTTTTCGTGTGTAGTGAAAGGTTTTTTACTCCGACCAATCAAAGGTCTGAAGATTTTAGATAAATATCTGTCCGTGTTCTCAGACTTTATGATAAGTCTCGTTTCCGGGTCCACTGTCGTCGCCCCTCCATCTCTCTGTCCACTACCTCCGACCTAAAGGAGGGAGTGGGTGTTCGAGGCCACGGCTCTGTCGTGTAGTGCAATCTCTTCAAATTTGTGCACTAAATTTCGGTATCTTATTAGTGCTCTTCTTTATTTTTACTGTCCGTTGTCTTTGGTACTCCAGTCTCGTCCCCCGCACATCCCTGTCACCTTCCGGTGTGTAGGGACACCAGTGGTCTATGTCCTTGTCCATCACTTTCAGTCTCACTGATCTTTTTGTGTCCAGTTCTTAGTAAAATGTGAGTAGAGCAACTCCTTGTAGAAACTTCAGACTGTTAGGAGTACCGATCTCTCTCGTACCTAAAACATTCTAGTTCTCCATCTTCCTACCTCCTCCCTCCGTCCCTCTCTCCGACGTTTTGTCGCTAACGAGACCCTTGGTCGACTCGTAATGGATATCGTAGTAGGTAGATGTGGGGAATACGGGTCTCAGGTCGAGAACCCAAATATGAGGTCTTTTTTCAAACCTTGTACACGTGGTCCTTTGGTCGCACTCTTACAAGAGTTGACAAACATTGTCGTTGTTGGACGTTTGTCAAGTCTACAGGTAGGCACTCCTCGTCGGCTTATTTGGTACACTACAAAGTACCGTGTTAGTTTTGTGCATTCCGTGTCAGTTTTGGACATTGATACCACGAGGTGTGTGGTCCTTCCTTGAAATTGTTTTAATGATAAGTCACCTTCGGATCACACGAAGTCAGGTACCCCAACGTTTCTCAACCTGTCCTGACTCACTGAGTTGTTGTTGTTGTTAAGTTACCTTCCCCAATGGGATCACCGAGTCACAATTTCTTCGACGGACGGTTACGTCCACTGCTCACAAACTAGGGACCCAGTCCTTCTCTTTAGGGTACCTGTCTTCTCGGACCGTCCGATATCATATCAGGTGTCCCAGCGTTTTCTTAACCTGTGCTGAATGCTCTTCCTTTACCGTTGGGTGAGGGTAAGAACGGACCTCTTAGGGTACCTACCTCCTCGACCACCCGATGTCAGGTGCACAGTGTTTCTCAGCCTGTGCTGACTCGCTGAAGTGAAAAGTGAAAGTGAAATCGTTCATTTGTTCAAATCACCCTTTTCCAATCAGGGTCTTCTACTTTCTGTCTCCCGATGAGAGAAAAATTTTCCATTTTTACTGTCTCATTTTCGTCTAAAAAGTCCTGTATACCTATGTTACTCTGAGATATTTGTCCCTACACTCCCTTGTTCCATTCTAAGTTCTCCACCCAATTGAACTCACCCTCTTCGTCCCCCGGTCCAATTTGCATCCGATAACACTTCCGGGTGACACTAACGTCTCCACCCAAAATATAGAATACAAAGATTTTTATTATTGATTATATTACTACAACCAGTACGTGTCTTACCACTCCCTCACACACTTATTTTCCTAATCCCAACGTGGATAAAACACACGAAGTTCAGGTGAAATAAAAATTTTCGTTATATAGTTTTTCTCATCACATTCGTATGCTAAATATAAGTACGTCCGTTGTTCGTTTTCTTGATTTGTTACTGGGACTCTTGGTCTTCTTCCGGACTCCGACGTTCTTGTTCCCGTCTTTGACTGAAAAGTACAATACAAGAAGTCACAAATCCTCCAGTGGGACGACATTTGGACTCTGGTATTCGCACCCCGTATCGGTCTACGATTTCCGCCGTTCGTCTCTTCTCCTCCTCAGACCCAGGGGTCGCCCTGGTACTCTACCCTCTCCCATCTTAGTCGGAAAAGAAAACCAAGTATAACAAAGTGCAGACAGGAGTAAAAGATACCGACAACACTCTTTAATGACGTTTCAGTCGTCGACTTTCGATGTGCTTACACAGTAGAATTTCGATGTGCTTACACAGTAGAGTGTTAAGACACCCAGTCTCCGATCTGCCCCCCGAGTCCTCCGATCTGAGTTCCACGATCAACTCGACGTTGGAAAGAGCCCCGAGACCCTCGATGGGTAAAGGAACGGAAAAGATCGAAGGAGGGTGTGAGGAACCGAGTGTCGGGGAAGGAAGTAGGTGTTTCGGTCTACACACTAGAGAGAGGCTGGGGAGTGACGTCGGTGTAGAGGAAGGTTGAGAGGAGAAGACAGAGGGAGAAGGTGAATCTTCCTGGGACCCCAGTCGGTCTGTTAGACTCTGTTAGAGAGAAGAGTTCCCGTCGACTAGTCTTTGAAATTGAGGTAAGTGTAGGGGAAACGGAGTATTGGATTTTCTAAGGGTCCTATTCTGTACCTATAAAAACCACCCCTCATCAATGATAAGATGGTTTGTGCTTAAGAATATTATTCGTATTTGAGGAAAACATTAACCTTTGTATTCAGTTTCGTATAAATTAATAAAAAATAAGTAAAAATTTAAAAAATCACTTTTGTATGTCGTAAACAGAAAGAGAGACTGAATAAAGTGATTCATATTATGAGACGACCGGGTAGGTACAACAATGTTTACCGTTTTGAGGTAAGAAAAATACCGACTCATTATAAGGTATCACGTATATACAGGGTGTAGAAGAAATAGGTAAGGAGACAGTTATCTGTGAATCCCACGAATGTACAGGACCGATAACACTTATCACGATGTCACTTGTGACCCCACATACATAGAAAACTTTTTACCAAAAGAGGTCTATATGTGGGTCCTCATTCTGACGTCCTAGTATACCATGAAGACAAAAATCAGAAAATTCTTTGGAGGTATGACAAGAGGTATTACCAATGTGGTTAAATGTGAGGGTGGTTGTCACGTGCTCCCAAGGGCAAAGAGGTATAAGAGTGGTTGTGAACAATAAAGATCAGAAAAACTGTTACCGGTAAGACAGTCCACACTCCACTATAGAGTAACGACCCTGGTACTAGGTTGTTAAATCTTTTTATATTACGTTGGAAACTTCGTGTGTCTTAGTTCATACGGTAGTTTCTAAAGGTACATCCCTTTTTTCGACAAGACACCGACCTGTTCCACTTTAGTACAGATTCGTGGACACGATGGGTCGTTTGCATAGATGGGAGTGGTTTGTATGTCGAAGTGCCAGACCGTCCGACTCCAAGAGAACGATGGTGGACTAAGGGTAAGACAAGTTCTATATAGGTCCAAGAATTTCTAGCAAAGTTAAAGAAATTTTTTTTTTACTCTGATTACGTTGAAGGTTAATAAATCAAAAAGGGAAAGTATTTATATTTACGTTTCAGGAAAGGAACAGAAAGAAAGCGACTCAATATCAACTAGATGTTATAATAATAACAAAGTCCACATGTTTTTATCCCTTACGAAGTATTTGAAAACATAGTAGAAACGTATGCTCGGTACGATTATTAGAGTCATAAGAAAGTTAAAACCACGCACGTACGAACGAGTCAGTACAGGCTGAGAAACACTGGGGTACCTGACGTCGGGTTGTCCGAGAAGACAGGTACTCTCAACAGTCCGTTCTTATGACCTCACCCAACGGTGAAGGAGGAGACCCCTTTAGAGGGGCCGGGTCCCTAGTTTGGGTCTAGAGGACGTAACCATCCGCTCAAGAAATGGTAACGTGGTAGACCCTTCGGGTCAAAACCACGTCCTCGATGACTTCACTAGTGTTGTACGAAAGTAAAGATTAAATTCGGTGGTCCACACGAAGATCTTCCGGACCGGGTGTACACCCAGTAGAAAGACAGGACTGTGTTCGGAAGGTATTGTGTCGTCACTCTCCTTTGTTATAGGAAGTACTTGTACCCCCGAACCTCACTTCTGTGTGTCACCTGTAAGTCCTCGGGAACACCGTGGGCTGTCAGAAAGTCGGGACTACGTCCCTACAATGGTTGTACCTTAAGCGAGGATGTCCTTGGGACGCCACCCATGGGTCCGAGACTCGTCCTGTGGAGACCACCTTTCAGCCAGGTCCAGTGTTTTAGGTAAGACAAGACATGGGATTTACAGTCCATGAGTAAGGAGGTCACGGGACCGTAACTCGCAACTGTGACTGGTTAGACTAGAATGTGCACTACGGGTGTCCATCAGTCTCCTTGGTAGTTACCTGCTGTTACAAGTGGAGTTCTTACTTTTCTTGTCCCAAAATGGAAAGGTTCAGACATTGCTTTGTCAAGTGGACATTCGAGGACTTTTACGAAAGGGTACTATTTACCACACAACGGAGACCTTTTGACTTTTACTCTGTCGAACTGGTCCATCTAGACTAAATTAGAGTGAAAGAGGCAGATGATGAGTTCCATCGAGCGGAACAAACTTTAATCCAAACCCTTTTGATTCCACTTTTGTAGAAACTTTTGTCTTTTATGTGTTTATGTTAGACCCAAAAAGACTCTACTACTGAATCCCTGTGAATTGAGGTTCTTGTGGTTGGGGAACAGGGGGGTCCCGGGGGATCCCAGGGGTGTCTGGGGTGGAAGGGACGACCAGTCATTTCCCCTCAGACCGGAACTCCTCGGATACCGTCGTCTGGGAGACACGGCGGGGACTTACATACGTGGACCATAAACTGGGACTCCTAACGGTCTAGGTTGTTCTGGACGACCTTTAAACCACCCTGAGAGGAAACAATTTTTGTTTGTACCAAGTCCGAAGGGACCACCAAGTCACCTATTCTTAGGTTGACGGTCACGTTTCCTGTTACCAAACTAGGGACCAAGCCCTCTTAGGGTGTACGGAACCCCGTTGATTCGGGTTCACAGTGTTGATGACTCAGGGGTGCGGGATCTCGGAGACGTTGTTTTCTTCGGTGACGTTTCTCTTCGGGCCCGTGGTGTTGATCTCTCATCGAGGGTGAACGGAGTTGATCTCTTTTCGGGTACACGTCGTTACTTCTGGGTCACGTGGTTTTTATTTTTATTCATTCATTTTTTTAAAATTTGTTTGTCCGTTTTTTTGTTTTGTTTTGTTTTGTTTTTGTACCGAGTCAGTCCTTTAACGAGTTTTCTCTCTTCTCTCCTACAACGTCAGTGACTTCCTACTCGACCTATTCTTGTTCTTGGTCCGTAATTCCGTGGTAATCACTTCCTATCCTTTCGGACCGTACGACGGTAGGTACCCCAGGGTCTCATCCTGTGTTGAGTCGTTGACTTGTTGGTGGTGGTGGGGGTGGGGGGCCTCTATTGGTGACGAACACAAGACTCGTCAAAGGTAAGTCCGAGAAAGGGGGGACGTATGGATGTAACACGTTTTGACCTTAAGATGACATCGTCCTGAGAACGATACGAACAAATTGTATTGTACTTATAAAGGAATGTGGTGACTTATAAGAAACTTTTATGCGATAATTACCCGTATATTAAAATTTTACCGATGATATTGGTAGGACGTCGGTACGTTCCTTGTCGTCGGTACTTTAATTTTCTGCGAACGAGGAAGTTTCCTTTCGCAACCGTTTGGATCTGTCGTATAATTTTTCGTCTCTGTAGTGAAACGGTTGTTTCTACGTGTATCAGTTTCGATAACAAAAAGGTCATCAGTACATACCTTCACTCTCGACCTGGTATTTCTTCCTACTCGTGGTTTCTTAACTACGAAAGCTTGACACCACGATCTCCTCTGAGAACTCTCAAGGGACCTGTCGTTCCTCTAGTTTGGTCAGTTAGGATTTCCTTTAGTTGGGACTTATAAGTAACCTTCTTGACTATGACTTCAACTTCGAGGTTATGAAACCGGTGGACTACACTTCTCGATTGAGTAACCTTCTGGGACGGACTACGACCCTTTCTAACTCCCGTCCTCTTCCCCCTACTGTCCTACTCTACCAGTGACTGAGTTACCTGTACTGAAACTCGTTTGAGGTCCCCTGTCACTTCTTGGCCCTTCGGACCGTACGAGGTCAGGTACCCCAGTGTTTCTCAGTCTGTCCTTAATCACTGACTTGTTGTTGTTTTGGTAGACGATGACGATCTCTAAGTCCAACAAAGGTTAAAGGTTGATTCTTTTTATTTCGGTGTCACTCGTCGGAGTGTGTGTGTAAAATGACTATAGGAACTAAAATCATGTTTGAGGAGTTTTCTCCTACTGAACTGGTTTCCCATATTTACAAACATAAGGTATTCTATTGTCGGTAGTTATAAAGGAGGTCACCCATACTGTCGTAAACAGGAGCATACACAAATGGGTGTGACTCCTATTTATAAACTTTCTGGAAAGTGGTCAACCCACCTTTTCTTCCCCTTTTTCTCTCCCACCTCCTCCTTCTTCTCTTGACAAAGTTAAACGTAAAGAGACTAATGAGTACCCCAAGTCGGGAAAGACAAACAAACGGAAAGGATAAAGAAGTTACTGGACGGCTGATCGTAGACGACGTCTGCAAAAGGTAGGCTACCATTACAAAAGGATAACTAAATGCCGACGAAAATCATATTATTCCTACCTAACCGTCCATCTGTCACAATACAGGACTGAACGGTTAAGACTACTACCACAACCTGCGTGTGTCCCACGATTACGTAAACACCAGTCGACACAGTTGAGGGGAAGGTGCCGTTCGTCTCAAGGTACCGGGAAGTCGGACCGTAGACTGAGGTCGAGGAGGTGAACGGTGGACCCCCTGGGAGAGAAACGGAATTAAAGGAACTATCTTTTGTTTTCTATTACTCTCATGTACATCACGTACTCCAGTCACACACCCTTTGTTAGACCCACGACCGGGAGTTACTGGCCTGAGGACCAGGACGGGTCCCTCGTGACCCTCAGATGGGAGTCGGAGGTGCACTCTAACCTTGGGTCAGGGGTGTCGTCGTGGTACTTTACTACTTCGGGGTCGACTATAGAAGTGACGTCGGGACTCTCTGGGACCGGTCTCCTGGACCCGTTCAACACGGTTCTAAGACTGGGTGTCTTTGACCCTGTATGTTCGTAACCAACAAAAGTCGATAATCCAGATCCCGACTAAACAATGTGTCGTCCTCTATTGATTATATATTATGAACCCTTCACGAGTCTTCTCACGGTTATCGTCTAACGTTTTGACCAGATGACGAACCGGTGAGGAGGGTACTTTTCTGCCTCAGGAACAGGTGAGGACTTCGACGAACTGACACCGAACGAAACTGGTTGCTTCGTCTTCGTGTCCACTACCTCTCTGGACTGTCCGTGGACGTATGCCCAGGAACGGGAGAATGATGGGAGTGTCCGGGGGTGGTGGGACGGTTCCTTGGGTAGATACCCGACTCTAGTGTACCGGGTCACTGGGGACTACACGGGGTCGAATGTTGACCGGTGGTGAACTGTACGTACTCCGGGAAAAATGACGTCTGGGGACTCACCCGGGCAAATGTCTTGGCGGACCGGTGCGGGTACGGGTCGTGTATAAGGGTTGGGTTGAGTACCTGACTTGTTTCCTCAGGTACCCTGTGAATGGTTGATTGGTTAGGTACCCTTTGAATGGCACCACATACTACGAGTCACTTCTGGACTGAATGGGAGTCGTCACAAGGGAAGACTTTTACGTCGTGGAACAAAAGTGTATGATCTTAGATCTCCCAACCCTCTATGAGCAGTGAAGATAAACATAAAGTCGTTTGGAACTTGGTTATGACGTACTCAAGACAAAATCAAACCCGGTCCGTGTCACCTTTTCTTGGACGGACGTCCTCTACGTCCTCTGAGTCCAAACTAGGAATCTGACCCTTCTAGGGGACCTTCTCTTTTACCGTTGAGTGAGGTCATAAGAACGGACTCTCTAGGGTACCTGTCTCCTCGGACCACCCGATGTCAGAAACCCCAGTGTTTTTCATATGGTGACTCGTGTGTGCGTGGTACTATATACGAGAAGAGGACCCGTATACTCCTGTTTCAGAGTGATTAGACTGACATGTCTTTTAGTTCCTTCAGTGTCGTTTCCACAGTCTCTTCTTGTCACTATGCTTGGATCCTGGCCTCCATCTCTGTCAGTGGCAATGAACTCCCCCCTGGGGTTCCGATGACAGGAGACTTTAGTTGTGATTTGGTAGGGTCAGGGAGATAGTCAGTAGTTTGGGGTGTTAGAGAGACACATGTTGGGGTCCGTGACTCCAAAAGGTCGGAGTGATCCATGAAGAGTGGCAATGACAGTCTATCTTAGTCGAGAACCCAAAAGTAACCAAGTCATAAAATTAGTTCGATCTTCAGAATGGAGTAGTACACTCCTAATAGTGTTACTGGTTCACGGTACCCGCGGCCGGTACCGTTGGTTCCTGAATGGTAGGGATGTCTTACCGTAAGTCTGTCCACTACACTGTACCCGTCTCACCGTTCCGGTCCCCGTCACGTCGACCCCAGGATGTCTATGGACCGAAACACGTCACTCGCGGGGTGGGGATACGTCGTTCTGTCCACCGGGTCCTTCTCCTGTCCCGGTATGAGACAGGAGACCGGTATGGGGGGCATGAGACACGACCCCTCGGGTTTGAGACTCGTCACAGAAGGCAATTATGTTAATCGTTAGGTCAGGGACTGACTTCTTTAGTCAAGGGGAATAACCGTGTTTACGGTAGTTTCCGTGCAATTATACACTGGCCGGAAGTATTCAATTTTTTACTAGATGAAAGATTACGATTCATATTTATGGATTTCTGTCACCAAAGTGTGATCGGTAAGTTAAGGTCTTTGTTCTTGCATAGGCACACAGTCAATGTTAAGAATTGAACAGTGTAGATTGATCTCAGTTCAGTAATTGTATAAACTCTTTAAATCGTTAATGTTTATCTGACAGTCCGAAGAACATTCGATTGTTGAGAATTGTGAGTCACCTTTTGATGTCCACGGTCGACTGGTGGTCGTCTCCGTGCTTGTAGATCCAGTGGTCGGGGAGCGAGGGTTAATTATTCGTGAACCACCATTTGTTTTGGCTCTCCAATCAGAAGAATCCTCGGGATTTGACTGTTCTTCATTTCGATCGGTCGAAAAGTCAATAGAAGAGTAGAGAAAGATCGAAGGTAAATTACCTTTTGAACAGTTCAATGTTGAAATACAGGGAACGAGATGTCGTGAATAAAAGATGTTTACCCTAAAAGAGTTCTGTTATTGATATGACTGTTGTGATCCGACTAACGTTCTTTACACAAAAACGGTTAAAAGTACTTACAACCTGTACGGACTGTGATAGGATAAAACATTTAAATGACGGAACAAACACACTAGAAACTCTATTTACATAACAGTGTCTTCTGGGGCTGATGGGAAAGAAAGGGAAGTAAAATATTTACGGTTGAAATAAATTGAGACGACAGTGAATTCAAAGAATCGGTGTACATTATCAACTCTGACAAACATTCAGTTCCGAATATGGTTATGGGGTTTTTAGTCTTTTGTACTCAACCAAGAGGTTTGTAAAAACTATCAGGTTTTTCATATGGTTATAAAATGGGATTTACCTGATTGATAAGTTAACAATTCCAAAAAGAAAGATTAACATCATTTTATGTATATTGTTTTTTCCTTGGTAGAATTGGTAAAAGAATCCATTGCCAAGTCCCACAATTCAGGTAAGTGTGATATTAGAGCTTCTAGAAAAAATTTTAATTAATTAAGTAAATAAAAACCAACACGACCCAGAAACAATGACACGTCCGAAAAGAGACACCACTCACCCCCGGTGAGGGATCATTACCACGGGCCCGAAGAGTAACACCACCAAAGAGAACGACACCTCGTGTCCGAGATCTCGTGTCCAAGTCATCGACCTGTGTCCAAATCAACAAGACTACGTACACCCTAACAGGTCCTGGTCCCTGTTTTGAGTACAGGGAACGTAATCGTCCACTTAAGAATTGGTGACCTGGTGGTCCCTTCAGGGAGGTCTCGACAAAAGTAGTACGTTTTGACTTTCAAACAGGGGTAATTTCTGGTTCAAGGGTGGGGAGAGGAGGGGACCGGGGACTGTGGATGATAAGATGAAAGACAGAGACTTAAACCGAGGAGATCCGTAAAGCACATTCACCTTATCATGTCATAAACAGGTAAAACTAACCACATAAAGTCCGTTGTATCACAAGAGTCCCAAGTAGGTCCAACATTTTACACAGTCTTCAAGGAAGGAAAAATTTCCACTTTTATCATAAGGTACAAAGCACTCTGTTTCAAAACAAATAAGTAAGTAGACGACTACCTGTGAACCCAATACAAGAGGAAAACAACAACACTTATTGTGACGATACTTGTACCAATACGTTTATTTATAGACTCAGAAGCGAAAGACAACAAAACACAGATATAAGTCTTACCCTTAACGACCTAGTATACCATTAGTACATTATAAAATTCCGAGGTGGTACGACAAAACAGAAGGGTCCACCGCGATCACCATTTCTTAGACGGACGTTACGTCTTCTGTAATCTCTACTCCCAAACTAGGGGTTCAGCCCTTCTAGGACACCTTTTCCTTTACTTTTGGGTGAGGTCAAAAGAACGGACCCTTTAGGGTACCTGTCTCCTCAGACCTCCCAACGTCAGGTACTCCAGCGTTTCTCAACCTGTGCTAACTCGTCCGTACAGGTACATGGGTCACCTGTTACTTAGACTCTTGTTCTATTCTAATGAATATTTTTACTTCTTTACCATTGACAGACACTATGTTGTTAGGGTCAAGACCCATATGAGGGTTTCTTCCCTTTCGTCGTTGAACTTTTGTATGAACTTGTGGGTGCAGATGTTCTCGTAAAATAAGTGTTGTCGACTTCCCACCTTTATTGGGTTCACAGGTAGTTGTCTACTTGCCTATTTGTTTCGTACCAGGTGTGTGTGTGTGTTACCTTATAAAAAGTCAGAGTTTCTCCTTCCTTTACGACTACACAGTTTCGTACCTACTTGGTGTCCTGTGGTACGACACACCTTGTGTGACTGGTGTGTTCTGAATGCCTGTACTGTCCCATCCCCCAATTCTTCCTCTCCCACCCTACTTACCCATCTCACCGTACCTTTGTATATGTGATTGTATACATTTTGTATCGGTCACCCTTAAACGATATACTGAGTCCCTTGAGTTTGGCAACGATACACTGTTGGATCTCTCCACCCTCCGCCCTCCCTCCGACTTCTCCCTTTCCTGTATATATACGGACACCGACTAGGTATAACTACATACCGTCTTTGGTTGTGTTATGACATTAATTGAAAGTTAATTTTTTATTTATTAAATTTTTTATTGGGTGTCACACACTAGGGTGAAACAACTCCAGGGTCTCGGTAGTTTAAGTATTTCAGGTCACCACCAAGGGACCCCGACCCCCTCCCCTCCTACCCCTCACTCATAAATATCACCCACAACTCACAATCAAGACGTTCTACTCTTTCTGAACCTTTCCATTACCGACGTGTCGTTACACTTACAGTAAAAAAAAATTCAACATAACTTTTTACTTTCACTTTCAGCGAGTCAACACAGGTTAAGAAACGCTGAAGTACCTGATGTGTCAGATACCTTAAGAGGTCCGGTCTTATGACCTCACCCATCGGGAAGGGAAGAGGTCACCTAGAAGGGTTGGGTCCTTAGCTTGGACCCAAGTTAGACGTAACTTCCACCTAAGAAATGGTTAACTCGATACTCCCAAAATAACTTCATATCAACTAAATGTTTCAACACAATTAAAGACGATATGTCGTTTCACTAAGTTAATATGTATATATCAGACAAAGTATAAGAAAAGGTAATACCAAATGGTGTACCAAGGTACACGATATGTCATCCTGGTACAACAAATAGGTAGGATATCTATTTTCAAACGTAGACGATTAGGATTTGAGGGTTCGGTAGGGAGGAGGTGGAGGGGTGGGGTGGACCGTTGTTCAGACAAGAGACACAGACAAAGACAAGGCATCTATCCAACACAGTATAAAATAAAACACACAAAAAATAAAATAAAAATTAACCTCCTATTAATGAAAGGTTATAACACTACCAAAGACGGTAGGTAGTCGTACTTAGTCGGTATCCATACGTATCCAGGAGAGGGAGAATTTGGAGTGTAAAATCTAAGGTGTATATTCACTATAGCATACATAGAAAGAGACTGGATGAAGTGAACGTACTAGTAGAGATGTAGGTAGTTTGTTACACTTACATGAATTACGGTGACTCGACATATGTGAATTTTTACCAATTCTACCACTCAACTCAAAGTACAATACCGATAAAGTGGTGTTATCTTTTATTATTGTTTACAGGAAGGGGGGGGTATTTTGACCTTATTTTCGTCTACTCCTTCTCTGGGAACCCGAGGGACCCCGACCCCACACGTTCGGGTCCCGTCCTCCCCGTCGACAAAAGTAATAGTCGGACAGTCACGACAGACTGAACTTGAGACAACACGTGATCTACCTAAAAAATTATAATTAAAATCTTGTATTACCCCTCGTCGTCTCTACTTTTCTTTTCGTTTAACTCCTTCGGCACACGGTTATTCGACCCACAGTTAGTACCTGTCTGCTCTCCCCTAATAGGTCGTCTTCCGAGTCCGTACGAGTCCTTACCTCACAGTCCTGTTTGGGAAGAACGAAAGGGAAAATTATTCCAGTACTCGACCCCCTAGTCTCCTTACGATTTCTCTGTTCCCGGAAACGAAGTCGTTCTACAATCACACGCCGGTCTCATCGGGGGTGACGCACCAACCCCCAGGACCTGGGTTCGGGACTGGACCTCTCTTCTGCCCAAGCCCTGTTCTATGTGTTCCTAATACTGTAGTCGGACGCTGGAGTGAGGTTCCACTTTAGTAGAGTTGACAGGCCTTACGATTTAAAATTTCATTCGTCTACTTGAGTAGTCACAATGTTTACGAGACGTAAAACTATGGTTGTAAGTATTTACGGTACTCCTCGTCTGGTCTCTGTTTCCTTCCTTCCCCCCACTGAGACCCACCGGTGGCCGGAGAGACTTTCGTCACTCGATACACCCACCCTCGGCGGGTCCGGTGTCACCCTTACCAGTGACCGGTTGTTGGGCGGGACGGTTCAGGTCTTCCCGTTCTAGAGGTCTTTGGTGGTCTACTTTTGACCCGTTGTTCCGAGACTTACACGTTCATCTTGTTTTCGGTGTGTTCCTTGCCCTACGTCTTGACCCAAGAGGTGAACTTCCTGAGACTACACTTTTCTTCTTATTCCCTAAAGGGGTCGAGAAGTACTTCTCGACCCTTTCCTCCTAGTGACACGTTTTAGTCTGAACCGAGACCAGACTGTTGTCTCTAGGGGTATCAACCGAGATCCTGTGGTCCATTGAGGGTTCAGTCTTTATGGTACCTGTCGTGGGACGTAAGACGTCTCCCCACTAAATTGACTTGACATTTGTGGATTATAAGGTGTTGTTATTCTTGTCTTCAACGGTACTCTTTCTTACTGACTGTAAATAAACCAAATTTGGTGTCGGTCCGTTAGGAGTGATGTGAAAGTAGCGTACGAGTGAGCCATTAAGGAACAATAGACTTCAAATACTAAATAATATTTATAATAGTTGTTTGGTTTTTTTTTTTACTCCTATGAACCAATATGTAGTACTCAAGAAGTCCTCCTGTCCCCTGCCTTTCCCGTCCTACTTGACTCTCCCATCGTGACTTTGTATGTGTGATGGTACACATTTGGACAACTTATACATTTCTAAAAGAATATATTGCGATCAAGTCCTGAGGTCGTTGACACTCCGATACGGGGTTTTCACATTTATAGTTAAAAATTTTTTTAAAGACCCTGAAAGGACCACCAGGTCACCGATCCTGAGACTCGAGGGTCACGTCCCCCAGACCCAAGTCAGGGACCAACCCCTCGACCTAGGGTACGGTGTTGCTTTCTCAAGTGTACGGCGTTGATTCTGGGTCACGTCGGTTTACTTATTTATGAAAAATTTTTTAAATAAAACCTAATTTCAGTATGGAGAGTGTCCTGGACGTGTTTCCGGTAGCGTCGTTGGGACGAACCGGTTTACGACTCTTTATAGAAGAGGGTTCCTAGTTCGGTCCTACTCTGATTGTGTCTTAAGTCCCCCACAGGTACCACTGGGGGGTAGGGTAGGACTGTCAGAGGAAGGGGTTTTAAGACTGTGGACGATGTTGTACCTGTTTGGAACTCCTGTAGTACGATTCACTTTATTCGGTCAGTGTCTTCCCGTTTATGACGCACTGAGGAGAAGACACTCCAGGGACACACACGCACGAACGGACGAACGCACGAGTCATCGAGTTAGTACAGGGTAACATCGGACGGTCCGAGGAGACAGGTACCCTAAAGGGTCCGTTTTTATGATCTCACCTGACGGTAAAGGAGGAGGTCCCATAGAAGGGCTGGGTCCCTAGTATGGTCCAGAAGACGTGACCGTCCACCTGAGGTGGTGACTCGGTGGACCCTTCTTCAGTTAAAGGATTTCCGTCTTTCCTTACCACAGTCCTGCAGGAACCACCAGGCCGCCAATCCTGAGGTACAAAGGTTACGTCTCCCACACCCAAGTTAGGGATCTGTCCCTTGATTCTAGGTTGTACGGTGAGCTACGTTGGTTCTTAAAAAATTTTTCTTTTCCTTTTGATCTACCACCCACGGTCCCCGACTCCGTCCCCGCTCATCCCTCAATCATAAAGTGTCCCTGTCTCGACATCAAAACGTTCTACTTTTCTCCCTTTCTGTCTACCATCACTCCAAACGTCTCGTTAGACTTACATGAATTACGGTGACTTGGCATGTGACTTTTTACCAATGCTTCCATCTAAAAAGAATACACATAAAACGACGACAACAAGGCAGCGAGTCAGCACAGGTTGAGAAACGTTGGGGTACCCGACGTCGTGCGGTCCAAAGGGACAGGAAGTGATAGAGGGTCTCAAACAAGTTCAAGTAAAGATAACTTAAACACTACGGTAGATTGGTACACATACACATAAAATTGTTTTAATTTTTAATTTTTTTTTAGAAGGTCAGGGTTTCCGACGGAAGGTAAGTTTAGAGGGTCTTCCTTTGGTCGTCCCAGGGGAGGTCCCTGGGGTCGACGTCCGTCCTCAAGAGGACCTTTTTAACGAGGGAAACATAAAGAGAGGTGTGAACTTAACAGAAATGGTAGTACCCTTGTAGAATGAAAGGAAAAGGTTTTAGTCGCGGGAACTCATGAGTTTTTCTTATCACTTTTTGTGACTAAAAGATGTTAGTTCGTCGTCCCCCAACCATCGTCCATACAAGTTATGTCTAAACTTTTGACATCTTACCTAAAGAAGTGCAGTGGTTCTCTCCGATTCTGTTCTCGTTTGTTAACTACGGCTTAATTTATTGAATTGTTTGTGTGGTGTCTTTTAGTGTTGTACGGGTATTTATTGACCATCTCTTCTCGTTTCGACTGACTCCTCCTTCCCCTCCGACGTTGGTGATACAACCGACGCAAAGACAATGGCTTAAGCGGTACTCGTGTCACCAGGACCCGGTCCTTCAGGACAAGGGGTCTATGTGTAAAGGACACTCGTCCCGTCAGAACAGGAGTCCCGAGTGGGGTCCCGTTTGAAATGGAGTTGACTGACGGAGGATGAGAGTGTGTAGGGACGTCCGATTCGGTCCCCCCATTTAAAAACAGTGACCCCGGGGGTCAGGTCGGGTCGGGTGGGGGTTCCTACCGACTATGACGGTCCGTTAGTACAATTTCGGGTCTATGTAGAGGAAGAGTTAGGAAGGTCTTTGACGGTCTTCGGTCCTATGTGACTACCCGTGGTCTTCTGGTTCATTGCCTCAGTGGACACGTCAGGGTCTTCGATGGCCGGTCGGTGTCACTGTATCTTCCCCGAGACGGAAGGTCCACAGTCTCTACTCTAGTAGGGAGTTTCTACGACTCGTTAAGGAAGGAGCCTTAAAATGACACTTGACAGGGTTCAATTGATAAATAATATTCTTCTACCGTCTCATCCTCGTGTACACGAGTAGAAGAGGACGCTCTTGAGGTTTTGATGTTGAATGACGACTTATTGGTAACTGTCCTCTTCCAACCTAGGACGGTTTTTTCTATAACTTGTAGGTTCCCCTTTCCTCTTCGGGGTCATTCTACCATCCTCCCAGTTTTAAAGTAAATCTGAGTTTGGGGTATGGGCGGTCTCTACGACCCTCCCGAGTTTGTTTTGGAACACACGTGTTCCTGTGTCTCTGGGGTGTCTTTGACTCGGTCTGGACATAAACTCAGAGGACGTCTCCATACTCAGTCGTCACCGGACGACGTCCCAGTCCCTGAGACCTACGTCGATGGACCAGTGTGTCCGACACCGTATTCGGGAGAACCTCCAGTGTAAATTGGAGTGACATCTCGACGAATCGTCTGCTGGGTGTTTGACGTCTTGTTAATATGGTTTCTTTAAGAGTGTAACAATTATTTCAAGATCCTGGGTGTTGTCTAAAGGTTTGGACCCCTAGACCTTTTCCCTGACTCTTCAGGGTCTCTTAAACTGAAACATCCGGTCACCCTAACTAATGTTTTGAATGTGTCCTGACCCCTTTGTCTGAGGACCTCCCGTGTTTGTTTTGGGATACACGTAGTCTTGGGTTTCCTCGTCACTGGGGTTTTCTCTAACTGAGTCTGACCGGACACTCACAGGTGTTCAGAGACCACCTCCGTATCCAGCCGTCACCAGACGACGTCCCAGCCCCCGTGACTCACGGCGTCACGTACGGGCTTTGGAAGACTTCCTCAAGCGGTAATAGAAGCGATGGAGGTGGTATCAAACCAGAGTCCAGTTTGTTGTTCCTCTCTTGTGTCGGGGTAGGTAGTTGTCTTTTAACCTAATTTCTAAATGACTCGTACCGGGGTGGGTAGTCTTGTTCTGGATCAAAAGGGGTGTCAGTCAGAGTGGGTAGTCCTTCGAAGGTATTCGGAGAATGGGTAGTTTCCCGTCTGTCTTATTTTTGGTGTTAGTGTCTTTTGATTAGTTTAACTGGTGTCGGAACAGATTGAGTTACTTTGATACTCGGTACGACACATCCCGGTAGGTTCTACTTCTCTGGTACCATATCTCAAAACTGTTATGTACTAGGTGACTTCTTCTCTTACCCTTTGGTGAAGTCATAAGAACGGAACTCTTGGTACTAGTCATACTTTTCCGTCTTTCTATACTGTGACTTTCTATTTGAACGGTCCACCCATCCACGGGTTATACGATGACCTCTTCTCACCTCTATATCGAGGTCTTTCTTACTTCTCTGTCTCAGTTTCAATTTTGATCCGGGTCAACACCTATACTGACCACTACCTTCATTTCAGACTATAATACTTCTCGTTATAACGTATCCTTGGACCTTACAATCCAGGTACTTAGTTCCGTTTAATCTTCACCAGTTTGTCCTCTACCGTTCTCACTTGTAGTTGTAAAATCATTAGTCACTTGATTTTACCTGACCTTACCCACTTAAATTGAGTCTACTGGTAATATAGATGATGACACCCGTTCTTAGCGAATCTTATTTATCTCATCGTGAGTGTCAGTTGTTTGTCAGACTTTACGTGATGAACCCACGTTAGAGTTTTTACTAGAGACAACAAAGGTTCCGTTTAGTAAGTTATAGTGTCATTAGGTTCAGATACAGGGTCGGTCCTTATAACTTTTACGACTTTGACTTACCAAGATACTTCTAGATGTTCCGGAAGATCTTGATTGTGGGTTTTTTCTTCAGGAAAAGTAGTATCCCCTGATCTTACGTTTTCATCCTTCAGTTCTCTATGGACCTCATTGTCCGTCCAAACCGGAACCTTATGTTCTACTTCGACCCGTGTCGGATTGTCAAAACGTTTTTCTTGTGTGACAAGTATCGTTTTGGGAGAAGGTTGTTGTGTTCTCTTCTGAGATGTTTACCTGCAGTGGTCTACCAGTTATGGCTTTAGTCTGACTATTATAAGAAACGTCGGTGTCTACCTCTTCGAGATATACCAGTCGTTTTGGTTCTGGTCCTCGAGTGACACCGAGTCTAGTACTTGAGGAATAACGGTTTAAGTGTGAAGTTAACTTCTTTCATCCCTTTTGGTGATCCGGTAAGTCCATACTACTTTTAGTTTAGGGAATGTTAATATGTCTCCTTTACTGTTTATCTAAGTCTCCTAATACAGACTATCTGTATCACGGATGTCTTGATACCTTCCTCCAAACACTGTAACATGTCCTCCGTCACTAGTTTTGGTAGGGTTTCTTTTTTATTTACGTTTTTCCGTTTTACCAACAAACTCCTCCGGCATGTTTATCGACTCTTTTCTTCTCTTCCTTTCCGTTTCCTCTTTTCCTTTCTATGTGGGTAAAAGTACGTCTCAAGGTTTCTTATCGTTCCTCTCTATTCTTTCGGAAGGAGTCACTAGTCACGTTTCTTTATCTCCTTTTGTTGTCTTACCCTTTCTGATCTCTAGAGAAGTTCTTTTAATCTCTATGGTTCCCTTGTAAAGTACGTTTCTACCCGAGCTATTTCCTGGCTTTACCATACCTGGATTGTCTTCGTATTCTATAATTCTTCTCCACCGTTCTTATGTGTCTTCTTGATATGTTTTCTCTAGAATTACTAGGTCTATTGGTGCTATCACACTAGTGAGTGGATGTCGGTCTGTAGGACCTTACACTTCAGTTCACCCGAAATCCTTCGTAGTGATGCTTGTTTCGATCGCCTCCACTACCTTAAAGTCAACTCGATAAAGTTTAGGATTTTCTACTACGACACTTTCACGACGTGAGTTATACGGTCGTTTAAACCTTCTGAGTCGTCCCCGGTGTCCTGACCTTTTCCAGTCAAAAGTAAGGTTAGGGTTCCTTTCCGTTGCGGTTTCTTCCAAGTTTGATGACGTGTTAACGTGTGTAGAGTGTACGATCGTTTCATTACGAGTTTTAAGAGGTTCGGTCCGAAGTTATCATGTACTTGGCTCTTGAAGGTCTACAAGTTCGACCTAAATCTTTTCTGTCTCCTTTGTCTCTACTTTAACGGTTATAGGTGACCTAGTAGTTTTTTCGTTCTCTCAAGGTCTTTTTTAGATGAAGACGAAATAGCTAATACGGTTTCCGAAACTGACACATCTAGTGTTGTTTGACACCCTTTAATAAGTTCTCTACCCTTATGGTCTGGTGGAATGGTCGGAGGACTCTTTAGACATACGTCCAGTTCTTCGTTGTCAATCTTGGTCTGTACCTTGTTATTTGACCCTTTTCTCATGTAGTTCCGACATATAACATTGGGAGGAATAAATTGAATGTACGTCTCATGTATTACGCTTTACGACCCGACCTACTTCGTGTTCGACCTTAGTTCTAACGGTCCTCTTTATGGTTATTGGAGTCTATGTGTCTACTGTGGTGGGAATCCCGTCTTTCGTTTCTTCTTTATTTCTCAGAGGACTACTTTCACTTTCTCCTCTCACTTTTTCAACCGAATTTCGAGTTGTAAGTCTTTTGCTTCTAGTACCTTAAGTCAGGGTAATGAAGTACCCTTTATCTACCCCTTTGTTATCTTTCTTAGTGTCTGAAAGAAAAGTACCCTAGGTTTTAGTGACGTCTACCACTGACGTCGGTACTTTAATGCTGTGACCGAGGAACCTTCTTTTCGATACTGATAGGATTCAAGTCAAGTCAAGTCAAGTCAGCGAGTCAGCACAGGCTGAGAAACGCTGGGGTACTTTGCGTCGTGCGGTCCGGAGGGACAGGTAGTGGTTGAGGACCTCAAGTGAGTCTGAGTACAGGTAGCTCAGTCACTACGGTAGGTCGGTAGAGTAGGAGACAGCAGGGGTAGAGGAGGACGGGGGTTAGGGAGGGTCGTAGTCTCAGAAAAGGTTACTCAGTTGTGAAGTGTACTCCACCGGTTTCATGACCTCAAAGTGGAAATCGTAGTCAGGAAGGTTTCTTTAGGGTCCCGACTAGAGGAAGTCTTACCTGACCAACCTAGAGGAACGTCAGGTTCCCTGAGAGTTCTCAGAAGAGGTTGTGGTGTCAAGTTTTCGTAGTTAAGAAGCCGCGAGTCGAAAGAAGTGTCAGGTTGAGAGTGTAGGTGTGTACTGGTGACCTTTTTGGTATCGGAACTGATCTGCCTGGAAACAACCGTTTCATTGCAGAGACGAAAAGTTATACGATAGAGCTCATCAGTATTGTTTTCTACTATGACAGTTTCACGACTTGAATTATACGGTCGTTTAAACCTTTTGAGTCGTTACCTGTGTCCTGACCTTTTCCAGTCAAAAGTAAGGTTAGGGTTTCTTTCCGTTACGGTTTCTTACGAGTTTAATGACGTATTAACATGAGTAGAGTGTACGATCATTTCATTACGAGTTTAAAGAGGTTTGGTCCGAAGTCGTTATACACTTGGCACTTGAAGGACTACAAGTTCGACCAAAAACTTTGCCGTCTCCCTGGTCTCTAGTTTAACGGTTGTAGGTAGCCTAGTACCTTTTTCGTTCTCTCAAGGTCTTTTTGTAGATAAAGACGAAATAACTGATACGGTTTCGGAAACTGACACACCTAGTGTTATTTGACACCTTTTAAGACTTTCTTTACCCTTATGGTCTGGTGGACTGGACGGAGGACTCTTTAGACATCCGTCCAGTCCTTCGTTGTCAATCTTGACCTGCACCTTGTTGTCTGACCAAGGTTCATCCTTTTCCTTATGTAGTTCCGACATATAACAGTGGGACGAATAAATTGAAGATACGTCTCATGTAGTACTCTTTGTGACCCGACCTTCTTGGTATTCGACCTTAGTTCTAACGGCCCTCTTTATAGTTATTGGAGTCTATACGTCTACTGTGGTGAGTACCGTCTTTCACTTCTCCTTGATTTTTCGAAGAACTACTTTCACTTTCTCCTCTCACTTTTTCAACCGAATTTCGAGTTGTAAGTCTTTTGTTTCTAGTACCGTAGACCAGGGTAGTGAAGTACCTTTTATCTACCTCTTTGTCACAGTCTGAAATAAAAGAACCCGAGGTTTTAGTGACGTCTACCACTGACGTCGGTACTGTAATTTTCTGCGAATGAGGAACCTTCCTTTCGATACTAGTTGGATCTATCATATAAGTTTTCGTCTCTGTAATGGGACGGCTGATTCCAGGCAGATCAGTTCCGATACCAAAAAGGTCATCAGTACACACCTACACTCTCAACCTGACACTTCTTCCGACCCGTGGCTTGTTAACTACGAAAACTTGACACCACAACCTCTTCTGAGAACTCTCAGGGAACCTGACGTTCCTCTAGGTTGGTCAGGTAAGACTTCCTCCAGTTGGGACCCTAAAGAAACCTTCCTGACTACGATTTCGACTTTGAGGTCATGAAACCGGTGGAGTACGTTTCTCAACTGAGTAACCTTTTCTGAGACTACGACCCTCCCGAACCGCCGTTCTCCTTTTCCCCTGCTGGTTCCGACTCTACCGACCTACCGTAGTGCCTGAGTTGCCTGCACTCAAACTCACTTGAGGCCCTCAACCACTACCTGTCCCTCCGGACCGCACGACGCTAAGTACCCCAGCGTTTCTCAACCTGTGCTGACTCGTTGACTTGACTTGACTTTTCGAAAAAGAAAATTTTAGTCTTTGTTCTATACCCATAATACGAGTGGTGAGGTTTATTTCTGTCATTCTTTCAGACTCAATCTCATTAGACTGTACTTTTATCCTATATCTTTCCGTAGGTTTTCTCTCTCCTTCTTCATGTTAAAATAAAAGTCTTTTATACTAGAATATATACTGAGGGGTGGTTTGTCGGTTTTATATATTTTATAAACCATGAAAGGTTTTATATATTTTTGACCTGGTCGAGTTATTAAAAAATTTTTTCCTTAGGACGAATTTTTTTTTTTTTCTTTTGATGTCAGGTGGTAGTAACTACTTGTATTTACGTTTTTAGGAGTTGTTTTAAGATCGTCAGTCGTAGGTTGTTGTGTAATTTTTCTAGTATGTGGTACTGGTTCACCCGAAATAGGGTCCCTACGTTCTAAAGAAGTTATAGGTGTTTAGTTAGTTACATTATGTGGTGTAATCGTTTAACTTTTTATTTTCGGTATACTAATAGAGTTATCTACGTCTCTTTCGGAAACTGTTTTAAGTTGTGGGTAAATACTATTTTTGAGAGGTCTTTCGTCCTTATCTTCCTTGTATGGAGTTGTATTATTTTTGTTATATACTGTTTGGGTGTCGTTTGTAATAGCAGTTACCACTTTTTAACTTTCGTAAAAGGGATTTCAGTCCTTGTTCTGTTCACGCGGGTGAAAGTGGTGATGATAAGTTGTATCAAGACCTTCAAAACCGGTGTCGTTAGTCTCGTCTTTTTCTTTATTTTCCTTAGGTTTAACCTTTTCTTCTTCATTTTGAGAGTGACAAACGTCTACTGTACTAGGATATGAATCTTTTGGGATTTCTGAGGTGGTCTTTTAATGATCTCGACTAGTTACTTATATCATTTCAACGTCCTATATTTTAGTTGGGTGTCTTTAGGGAACGTAAGGATACGTGATTATTACTCTTTCATCTTTTTCTTTAATTCCTTTGTTAAGGTAAGTGGTAACGTTGCTTTTCTTATTTTATGAATCCTTATATAGATGGATTTCTTTGATTTCTGGATATATGTCTTTTCGTGTTTTAAGACCACTTTCTTTAGTTTCTCCCGTGATTATCTACCTCTTTATATGGTACAAGTACCTAGTCTTCTTAGTTATATCACTTACAACTCGAAATTCGGTTGAAAAAGTGAGAGGAGAAAATGAAAGTAGTTCTCCGAAAAATCAAGGAGAAGTGAAAGACGGTATTCCCACCACAGTGGACGTATAGACTCCAATAACTATAAAGAGGGTCGTCAGAACTAAGGTCGAACACCAAGAAGGTCGGGTCACAAAGAGTACTACATGAGACGTATATTCAATTTTTCGTCCCACTGTTATATGTCGGAACTGTATGAGGAAAAGGAGAAACCTTGGTCAGACAACAAGGTACAGGTCAAGATTGACAACGAAGGACTGAACGTATATTCGAAAGAGTCCTCCGTACAGTCCACCAGACCATAAGGGTAGAGAAAGTCTTAAAAGGTGTCAAATAACACTAGGTGTGTCAGTTTCCGAAACCATAACAGTTATTTCGTCTTTGTCTACAAAAAGAATATGGTTTTTTAAGGTCAGTTAGGTTAAAATTTTTACCCGTCTCATAGACTTATCCGTAAAAAGATTTCCTTTATGTCTACTGATTTTTCTATGTACTTTTCTACGAGTTCTAGCAATTAGTAGTCCCTTTACGTTTAGTTTTGATGGCACTCTATAGTGGAGTGTGGACAGTCTTTCCGACAGTAGTTTATCTGTTCTCTACTGTTCATGACCGTATATGTACCTCTTTTACTTTGACAACCACCCTTATATTTAACCACGTCTGTCAGACCTTTAGTCATACCTCCAAGGAGTTTTATAATTTTTATCTTAATTGTATACTACGCCGTTGAGGTGAAAACCCATATATAGGTTTGTTTTTGTGATTGAACTTTTCTATATATACGTCGGGGAACAAGTGACGTCGTAATACATGTTATCGGTTCTGAACCTTTGTTAGATTCACAGATAGGTACCTACTTACCTATTTCTTTTGTGTGTGTGTATATATATATATTATATATTGTGTGTATGTGTGTCACTTACAATAAGTTATCAGTTAAGTTAATAAGTCATAACAAGTACAAATTTTTCTTACTTTAGAACGGTAAACAATGTTGTACCTATCTGTAACTTCCATAATACGATTCACTTTGTTCAGTCTGTCTCTTTCTATTGACGATATACTAGAATATACACCTTAATTTTTGTATGTTTGTTTGTTGTTCTGTTCAAATATATATGTCTCTTGTCTGACCACCGACTGTCTCTACCCACAACTCCTTCAAACCACTTTACTCACTACTGTCTATGTTGAACGTCAATATGTTATTTACAGGACCCTGACATTACATGTCGTACCCCTGCTGTCAATCTTTATGACACAACACATAAACTTTGATCGATTCTCTCATCTAACAATTTCAAGAGTAGTGTTCTTTTTTTGTCACTGATACATACAACTACCTACAATTGATCTGAACCCCACTTGTGACATGAAGGGTTGGTTATGTTTATAGCTTAATAATACAACAAGGGGGGTTTGGTTATGTTACAATGTGCAGTTAATGTGGTGTTATTTTTATTAATTAGAAATCTTTTGTTGTCTCTCCAGAAGGGACCAGCGAGTTACGATTTCTTAGTCTGACGGTTACGTCCTCTACGTTCAACTTAGGGACCAGACCCTTCTAGGGTGTACGACGCCTTGTTGCTTCGGGTATCATCACCTTCACAATCAACGTGTCAACATAGGTTGAGAAACACTGCGGTACCTGACATCGGGCGGTCCGAGGAGACAGGTACCTTAAGAGGTCCGTTCTTATGATCTCACCCAACAGTAAGAGAAGAGGTCCCCTAAAAGGGTTGAGTCCCGAGTCCTCAACGTCGAGGACCCGAACTCGGGTACGAGATCTCGGACCCTCGGTGTTGATTACTCAGGCACACGGGATGTCGGACTCGAACCGTTGTTCTCTTCGGTGACGTTACTCTTCGGGTTCGTGGTGTTGATCTTCATCGGTGGCGAACGGTGTTGGACTGTGTTCGGACGTTTTGTTGCTTCTGGGTCGTGTCGGTTTTTATTTAATTTTAATAAAAAATTTTTTTGTCTGTCCGTCCCACCCCACCCCAGGTGTCCGTACCAGACCACCGGACGCAGTGGACATGTTACGACTGTTACTGGGTCGAGACTCCTGGTCTACCCCTACCTGCGTCGAGGACCCGGTCACGTCCGAGTGTCGTCCACGTCCTGGGACATTCGAGACACAAACGGCGCTAGTGGTGGCTCAACTCGTCTTTTCGGTGTGTGGTCCGAGAAGGAAGGCATGTCCAACCCGAGAAACTACTGGCACGACGACCTTCTGCGGGGGGAACCGAGGACACTGTTGGAGGACGTCGGGGTCTGTCCCTGTGAGAGTCGAGACGCCTGTCGTCAGTTGAGACTTGGTTCCGTGGGTCGTTTTGTTCTAGGCCATCGTTCTCTCTGCGGTACCCTCGTCTCTCTTCCCTGGGCGTAAGGGGTCTTCCCTGTACTCCGGTAGTATCCTGTCCTCAGGACTCTGTGTTCTACAGTGATACCTACGGCCAGGACCACAGGCGAGGGGACCAGTGGGCAAGTTGGACCTGTCCGTACAGAGGGCAGAGGTCCCTTTGGTCGGGGTCGCCTTTCTGCTGACCAGGTACCGCTGTCCGTAGACTAAAGTGAAGAGTCACTACGGGACGGTTCCCCCCACCCCTCAGCCCCCACCTTAGACATAGGACAGGTGTAATTATAGATAGGTACTCGATTATCAGATAATTCCTTATGAGTGTCTGTTCTATTAGTATAGACCCCTTACACTGTCTACTCGTTTACTTTTGTTTACATTTGAATGTTTTACAGTTGCCCGTTGTCATACTTTAGGTCTCTGTATTTCGTGTGTATCTTCAAAGTCCGTCAAAATGTGACAAGTTCTACGTTGAAATCGAGACATTAAAAACATTGACTTTGACCGTTAAGAAAAATAGAAGTCTTATTACTTTGACCACTAAATGTATTATCCACACTGGTAAACTTTTTCTCATAACACATGAAATAATATACGAACGTTTCAACATTTCGACTGGCGGGTGGTATTCTGTTTTTCAGTTACGAGTGTAGACAAGACCCCTCCCCTTACCAATCGACTGGGGAAGAATAAAAGTCTTCCGTAAGACCGACTTTATAGTCGTCTTTTCCAGTGCTGTTATCATTTATCCAGTCTGTAACCGGTGTAAGAGACTCTCGTGTAGGTTCGTTCACCACCACACACTCTCGAGTAAAGAACCGTGGAAGTGGTCGGCTCAAAATGGTAGGAAATTCAGAAAAAAAATTAAACTTTCATTTTTATGTAGTTATGATTATATTGTGAGCGTCGGATATAAATAATTGACGAGTAGTACTAGGTGAGTGACGTAATTTTCTTTTAAGACGTATTTAAAAGAGTAAATTGGGAGTGTTGTCAAGTCTTAGTCAGTCCTTAATAATACGGATAACATACCGATTCTTTTGGTTCTAAACCTGTAAATTTCGGTGTACACTACGGGGTTTAGTGTATGACTTCTAATGGTCCCTACTGTACTTGAACTATAGATTAAAGGTTCAGGTTCGACGGACTTATTGTCTTCACAGTAGAACAGTAGTTAAAGAGACCAATTTATGATCACTCCGAAAAATTTTTAGTCCTTAGTTTAGTGTGGAGAATACAAATGACCGGTAAACATAAACAAGAAAAATTTTTGACGAGTGGGTAATGGACAAAAAGAAAAGACTAAAAGAGTTGACCTTATAAGTGAAAAAAGATAAGTAAACAATTTGAGTTGTGAATGATTTATGAAATTTTGTAAAGGATGGTTTCCATTACAAAAGGGGGTTCGAAAGAGATAAATCAAAAGAAGTTCACGGTCATTATGTAAAATTATTGATCGACGTGTGTAGAGGGGAGTAACAACAAGAAAACATTTTTTAAAGGAACTTACGTCAAAAGACAAAGAAGGAACTTATGATCAGGTAAACCCCAAAACGAAGAATTCTTTTACACTACCATAGAAAAGTATCTTTTTGTCGATAAAGTCATTCTAAAAGTTTATGTAATTTCCACGTGTTTGTGAAGAATCCAAATTTACGAATAGAGACGTAGCGGATGGAAGAACAAGTCATTGTAAAAGAGACGAAAAGACGAAACCCCCTTCTAATAAGAATAGTGTACTAAAAAAAAATAGAATAACTAGAAAAGGTTCTTACCAATCTAAATAAGTAGTTTAAAAAGTATAAGTTAAAATAGAAATAAGAGAGGAAGATAAAAATAGACCTACACCGAATAACAAAAAAAAAGGGGGGTGTCCAAATGTTCTGACCGTACAAGTTAAGTAAATTTTTAAAAAGAGCCCTGAAAGGACCACCAAACCACCGACCCTGAGACGGGAGGATTACGTCCCCCTGGTCCATACTAGTGACTAATCGTTTGATCTAGGGTGTACGGTGTCGATTTCTAGGACGTACGGTATTGTTCTGGGTTGTGTTGGTTTATTTGATTAAATTTTTTAAAAGAAAAATGGATTGTTACTATCGTGACTTCGATATTTAACAGGACACTCGTGTATATCAATTAACTCATGACGACAACAATAAAGGTAAAAATATTAAAAGTGAGTGATAAACCACAAATAATAAAGACACGTAAAAGTATGAATATGACGTTTACTTCCAAAGGACTTTATTACCAAAACAAAACATATGAAATGTGTTTACAATAGTTCGATAATTTAAAGATTATTTTTTTTTCAAACCTAAAACTAGGTTCCCAATAAACCAGATCACCGACAAAAATAAATAAATAAAAACAAACAAACGGAAAAATTTTTACTTCAAATGGATACGGAAATAAGATCGAAATGTCTTACCACCAGTATCTTCGTATTAAAGATGTAAAATCTTATTCGACTACAAAAGGAACTCTTACATTAGTTACGAAATTTAGCAAGTAATCATGAATTCACCTATAAAGGACTACACTACTTATAACCATATATGAATAATTGTACAGGAAAATATAATAATTTAATAAAGTATAGAAATAAGTCAAACGGAATTGGGAACCTAGTTTTAGGTTTGAAAATTTTTTATCGAACTAATGTAAATACATTTCATATGTTTTGTTTTGGTAGTAAAATCCTTTGGAAGTAAACGTCATATTCATATTTTTACGTGTCTTTATTATTTGTGGTTTATCACTCACTTTTTAATATTTTTACCTTTATTGTTATCGTTACAAGATGATTGATTTCTTTACTCATTGAAACTCTACTTTTGACACTGAAACAGTTAAAGAGTGTCGAAAATAAACTACACAAAACTCCAACATAAAAATCATTTCCTAGTTCTGTGAAAATAGAAGTGAAGTCGTAAAAGAAAACAAAGGTATTTTAATGAGTAAGAAAAACTAGGGGAGACGGAACTAAATTATACCGAAAAGTCGACCTGGACAGAAAATGTAGAGACAGGAAGTAAAAATCGTAGAACCATGGAAACAAAATCCCCGAAGGTTCCACCGAGTCCCATTTCTTAGACGGATGGTCACGTCCTCTGTGATCTCTGTTCCTAAGCTAGGGACCCAACCCTTCTACGGGACCTCTTCTTTTACCCGTTGGGCGAGATCATAAGAACGGACCTTTTAGGGTACCTGTCTCCTCGGACCACCCGATGTCAGGTACCACAACGTCTCTCAGCCTGTTCCGACTTCACTGATTCGTGTGTTTGTACGTGATGTATATTTTCATTTGTGTGTCTAGTATCCACTCGTACATTTTTTCCAAATGGAAAATCTTCTTTAGTAATCTTAAAGAGATATATCATAGTCCTATACCTTCGCTTTCAGCGAGTCAGTGTAGGCTGAGACGTTGGGGTACTTGATATGTCAGGTACCTTAAGAGGTTCGAATGACCTTACCCATCGGAAAGGGAATAGACCCTTTATAGGGGTTGGGTCCCTAGTATGGGTCCAGAGGGCGCAACGTCCTCATAAGAAATGGACGACTCGGTGTTCCCTTCGGGTTCTTATGACCTCAACCATCGGATAGGGAAGAGGTCCTCTAGAAGGACTGGGTCCTTAGATTGGTCACAGAGGACGTAACGTCCGTCTAAGAAATGGTTGACTCGATTTTATAAAGAATTTATTCTGTTTTTAGTATATTCCTTTACAAATACATAAATTGATGTAGTTTTAAATTTGGAGAATGCCGTTCACTGTCGGATCTCAGATCCTCTTCTATAAATATTATAATGAAATTTTCATAGGTCTTGTCCCTGAAGGGACCACCAGGTCACCAATTCTGAGACACGAAAGTGTCGTCCCCGTATCCAAGTTAGGGACCAGTCCCTTGAATCCAGAGTGTACGGTGTGTCACGTCGGTTTTTTATTGTTTTTTCCAAAAAAATTTTTTCATAGGTCTGATATATCTCTAGGATGTTTGACCATCTTTTTTCGTTTGGGGTGTTGTCCTTTTAATTGTTCTCTGTGTTTATCCATTAAATTACTTCTTCTTTAGGGTGTCGTTTATTGTATTTTTATTTACATTTGAGTAATTTAAGTCCTTTATCTTCACTTTTGTTACTAATTATGGGACTCCGTATAAATGATCCTTCGATTACTTCACATTCGTAGTTCTGGGGGAGTAAGTACACCCGAAAAATGTTCCATGACCGAAGAGTACCATAAGTGTGTCAGTATGTAAAAACGTTTAAAATATTTTAATTTTACGAGTACCTGAAAAACCTTAGATTATTTCTCCTTCGACTTTACCAAACCCCGTGTAACTATACTAAACAGTAGTACAACCACATTAATCCAAGGACGATGGGAAGGGTCATCTTGACCATTTGCCACTAGGGAGACGACGGGGTACGGTCGTGTGGGTGTGTCACCCTACGTCGGACCCCTGACCTCCAAGACATGACATGTTGTACGGTGTGACCCTGTAGGGACCACCAGGTCACCAATTCTTAGGTGGAAGGTTACGTCCCCTGTACCCAAACTAGGGAACAACTCCTTAATTCTAGGGTATACGGTACTCCGTTGATTCGGACTCACGGTGTTGATGACTCGGATCACCGTGGTTACCTCTCTTCGGATGTGCGACGTTGAGTCTTGATTACACCGGTATTTTATATCAAATTTTCTATGTATATTTTTTTACGGTGTGTCGTGGATGATGGTCTTCCCGTTTCTTCGTGGAATTCTAATTTGAGACATGTCCTTTTGAACTTTACGGGATGTTAAAATGGTAGGTACGTACTTTCTTCGAAGTACCTACAAAGATTTGAGATATCTTTAGGATTTACACCACTTTATTTGAAAAGACTGCGACTTCGAGGTTGTGAAACTGGTGGACTACACTTCTCGGTTAAGTGACCTTTTCTGAGACTACGACTCTTTCTAACTCCTATCCTCCTCTTCACCTACTGTCTCCTGCTCTACCGACCTACTGTAGTAGCTGAGTTACCTGTACTTAAACTCGTTTGAGATCCTCTACCACTTTCTGCCCTTTCGGACCACACGACTTCAGGTACTCCAGCGTTTCTTAGCCTGTACTGAACCACTGATTTGTCTTTGTTGTTTAAAAAAGATCTAATAACCCCCCTTTTTAGAATTTCCTTACTACAGTCGTTCTTTTTTTGATTCCTCTACGTTTTAAGATGGAGAGTTGTTTTTGTTCCGTTTTGACGTTTTTGACAGTAATAGTTGAAAAATCCTTGAGACGTTTGATAGTTTCCGAATATCGTTGTACCCTTCACAAATGAGTTTCTTTTTTTAGATTTAGAGTCATCCTTGTCACTCGAAACACATCATAAAAATGATGTCAGGGTAGGGGGTGAGGAGTCACCGTCGGAACTTTTATTGTCGGGTGTCAGTGTCATAGTCTCCCTCGTCTTACCCGACGAAAGTGTTTCTTTACAGTAATAAAGAAAATTAGGTAGACCACGGAGGGACCTTCTGGTCTAGTTTTCCGAATAAAAATAAAATAGACTGATCCTCAAGAGGGTCACGATTTCAAGGATGGGTCCCTATAAACGACGTTTGTAAAGGTCCGTTTACAAAATAAGTGATAACGGACCCCATTATGTGTTGTCAGACCCGGTTGTTATGGGATTAGTCTTTCGATTCCTACTTTCCGACTCCTTGGTTTCCTCGAGACTTTTCAAGTGTTCATAAGGATCTTTGGATTTTCAAGTACGTGTACATCTCGACGAGGGTTCGAGTTTTTTCTGAGTTCTTCCGAGATTCGACAGTGGAGACCGACTGGGACTCGAGATGTGTTCAGTGGACCTACTAAAACTTGTCCGGGACTGTCCGTGTGACAGTTAGGATTTCCTTTAGTTGGGACTTATAAGTAACCTTCCTGATTACAACTTCGACTTCCAGGTTATGAAACCGGTGGACTACGTCTCAGTTGAGTAACCTTTTCTGGAACTACGACCCTTTCTGACTTCCGTCCTCCTCTTCCCCCGTTGTCTGTTACTCTCCCAACCTACCGTAGTGGTTGTGTTACCTGTACTCTAAACTCATTTGAGGTCATCTGTCACCTCTTGTCCCTTCGGACCACACGACGTCAGGTACCCCAGTGTTTCACAGTCTGTGTTGAATCACTGACTTGTTGTTGTACGTGTGTCTCGGGGGCCGTTTCTGTCCCTGTAAAACACCCGACGTTAGTGCATTCCTTTGTAGTAATCGTCCGGTGACTCGAGAGTCTTGTCTCTCACATCGTCGTGTGTGTCGTTTCTTATGTTTCAAGTGTTTTAATCGAGTCTTTTCACTGGTCGTTTCTTGTTGAGGTTTCTCGTTGTTGTTTCGGTCCTCCCTTCCCTCTTGTACCAAAGGTCTCAATACTGTATTATTATTATACGTTTTACGGGTGAAAAGTTACTTTTTTTTTTTTTCCGTGCGTTTCTTTGTCCTTCTATGTTGGGTTATGTCCTTCTTTTTCGTTAGTTTTCTTTGGTAGAGACTCCTTCGTGTTTGTAACCTGGATGACCTGTTTCTGAAACTTATTCGAAAATCCACAATTTCTGATTTCCTTTGGTACTGATTTCTTGGTGTCCTTTCGTTCTCTTACAGAGTGGTTTATCTCTTATGTTATTTCTCTGTCTTTAATTTCTTCTTTTTATTATATTCAAGACTTTGATTTTTCATATGATTGATTTTACTTTTTAAGAGAAATCCCCGAGTTTTCGTCTAAAATCGTCTTTCTCCTTTTTTATTCAGTTGGACTTCCAAAATTCTGACATCAGACCCTGAAGGGACCACCAGGTCACCAATCCTGAGATTCGAAGGTGACGTCACCCATGGTCAAGTTAGGGACCAGTCTCTTGATCCTAGTGTGTACGGTGTACCGCACCTGTTTTTCATTTTTTTTTTTTTTTTTTTCCTAACGAGTCAGATTCTTTGTTATTCGTTTTTTTACTTGTCCCGGAGTCTCTGGACGTTCCACGGTGGTGGTACGAGGTGTATGTGTGAACTGCCTAGAGTCTTCGTGTCCGCTCTCTTCTCCGTGTCTCTTATAAACTGCTTTATTACTTACTTATTCCACATCTAGTAGTCTTGACTAGTCAGTTATCAGTTCGTGTGTGTACTCCGATCACAGGTCGTCAAAATGAGACAAAGGACTATTGGGGCTCTCCGTCCTACCGGACTAGAGGCGTAGTACCCTCCCCCTCTCATCTCCAGTCTGCACGTCTCCTGTCTTCCTCCCCCGGGATAGGGGTGTGATAGTGGGGGCGGGGTGACGAAGGCCAGGGGTAGTAGAGGTTGGAGTCCCCGTGATTGTCTGAAGTCGTGTGTACGTTATTGTTCGGGGAATAAGGCCGTGTAAATTCTACGGTTGTTGATGTCCTACAGGGTCCTTTTCTTCATCCTACGACTGTTTACAGCTACATGGTAGGTGACCCTTCTGGGTCGGTCCCAGTCCTTCGTGACTTTACACTTTTATGCGTGTAGGACCCGAGTCTTGTGGAGTACGTGTCATTTAAGAGTTGTCACCGATAAACTCTCGTTACCTTAATCCCGTCCCAAAAACAAAAACAAAAGAACCGGGTAGACATAAAAGATTTAAAGGATGTCACTTAATGTAATGACCATACTAGGTACCCCAGCGTTTCTCAGCCTGTGCTGACTCGCTGAAGTGAAGTTCTAATCTTTTGTACTGTTTGTCCTTTCCTTTTTTTATTTATTCGGTTGGTCTAAATGGGACTTTGATTACTTCAAATTCAAGACCCGGTAGGATATCAGGGCCCGAGGTAGGTTCAGGGTAGTCCCACCGTGGTCGAACAGACATAGATACCAAAGTAAGACGTGTACGAACTCCGAGGTATTTCGGCACTAGACAGAATCTTGGTTGTTTATGTCTTATTGAATTGTGTAGACTGACGAAGCTTTTGTCTCTCTCCCGAAGGAACCATCGAGTCACCATTTCTTAGGTGAACGGTTACGTCCACTGTGTCCAAGCTAGGGACCTGGTTCGTCTGGGGTGCACGGGGTCCCGTTGATTCGAACACACGGTATTGATGGCTTAGACACGAAATCTCGGGCCCTCGGTGTTGATGGTCCGGGTGCACGATGTTGATGACTTCCGACTCACAGGGTCACGGGTACAAGACTTTGTTCTCTTCAGTAGCGGTACTCTTCGGGTGTGTGACGTTGATGTCTCATCAGGAGTGACAGACGTTGATCTCTTTTCGGACGTGTCGTTGTTTTTGGATCGTGTCGGTTTTTAGATTTATTTATCTATTGTGTTTTTCTCTTTCTCCTTTAAAAGTTAAGTCCACTCTTGTTTTTATCCATTAGTTTGGACGTGAGGGGGAGACGGGCAACATTAGTAGTGGAGACGACGACGTCTGACTTGACACAGGGAAGGGAAGGTACAAGTGTTCGACTTCGGGAGTCGGGACTACACTACACTACAAACCTCCACCTCGGAACCTTCTACTAAAACTCTACTCCAACTCTCCCACCCCGGGGGTCCTACCAGAATAACGTTCACGGGAATAGCGTTCTTCTTCTCTCAAGTAAGAGGTGGTGTACTCGGGACTCTTTCCTCCGTCGACGGGTGTTCGGTCCTTTGCTCGGGAGGGTCCTCGACTAAGGTACCCGTAGAACCTGTAGGTCGGAGGGTGTGACACTCTTTATTTGTAGAAACTAATTTGGTGGGTCGGACACCACAAGACAGGACTGTCGGGGTCGACAGAGTCTATGGGACAGGGGGAGTCTTACGGGTCTGGACTAATATGTGTGTGGGTCTCCAGTGGACAGTGAGAAGTTCGGTGACGTGTGACGACCTCAAAAATGTGTTTACCTCTCGACGGTTGTAAAATATTTAAGATAAGTGGGTTCTTAAGAGAAAAGAGACCCCAGACAGTTCAAGAAATTTTTCAGTCGGAGAAAAGTAGACGTCACTCTAAAAGAAAAATTTAGGGAGAAATTTGTGAAGGAAGACACACTACCGAATCGGAATGCGTGACTTGTAATTTCTTTTCGACCAAAGGTAAGTGACCAAACAAAATCTATATGAGAGGGACTGGAAACTTTTACCGTTTTCTCCCTGAAGAGACCACCAGGTCACCAATTCTGAGGTTCGAAGGTGACGTTCCCCACGTCCAAACTAGGGACCAATCCCTTGACTCCGAGGTATACACCACGTCGTACCGGTCTTTTTTTCCTTTCTTTCTTGGACCCGAGTGGACGAAACTTACAGGTTCGTCATTTCCCTGGTTCATTATTCGGACCAATCTTATGGGCCGGGGTTCTTGGGATGGTGGTATACGTTGTCTTGGATCGTTCAAGTGGTCTGTTCACTTCACTGGGATCAGGACCAAATATCAAACACCCTTAAACTTATATTAAACATAGGACGATAACACACTTTTGACATATTTAGAATAAATACAACTTAACCAAGTACCACGAAAAGTTCGTCCAGATGATATAGGAAGATGAAAAGACATATAAGTAAGATAATTAAAAACTCTGCAACTATAACTTTGAGGTTGATTTTCAGAATTAAATAAATAAATTTTTTATTAACATTATATATCACCTTGATGTACATGTTTCAATTTATAAAAAGTTCAGAGGACGTTTACACAATGGTATGAAAGTATTAAATTTGTTCTTTGTCCATTACGGCGATTTCGAATTTCGTGAGAAACTTTTCTTTATCCTTTTAGGATTTTAAGGTGGATCAGACGTTTGGTACATAGACGTAAGAGTAGTTTCTTCTTCGTTTGTCTAACCCCCTAAAAAGGGAGGTGTTTTCGGTCCGGAGGAGATGGGGTAGGTGCCTCCTTCCCCTGTGCGTGACCTACACTAGGTGTATGGGGCTCTATGGTGACCCCTCTATCCACTGTGTCGAGTTCCGGACCTCCTCACTTGTCCTCTCAGGGAGACATCGTTCTGAGATTTTAATAAGTACGTCTTTACCACTCATAAACGAGTGTTTTTGTTCGATCCTCGTGGAGGAGACATGACACGGACAGACAGACGTAGGGTGTTTTCGTAGGACTGGGTTTGGGTTGGGAGTCAAATTGTCTGTTGTAGGTGGTCGTCCTCGTAGAGGTTCAGGTGGAGAACCAGAGAGTTCGGACCTCCGTAGACTCTAAACCCCGTGTAAACACATTAGTTGTGTATGAGCACTTCACGGCCTAACCACCGGTCGTGACAAGGTCTGGTAGTCACCTGTTTTGGTGACCGTTAGAGTGGACGCCGCGATTGTACGACCTGCCCTCCCGACGACCCCGACGGTCCCACGTGGTATACGTAACTTCATACTCTACTGTCACTTTATGACGTCCTTCATCCCCGTGTCTCCTCTTCCGTTTGGAATGATCGGGACGGGGTGTTTGCGTTTCTAGATGGATCCTCTTTTGTTCGACGTCCCTCCCCTCTGTCGTTATGATTTGTGGTTTGTGTCGGACATTCGGTTTTACTGAGTTTGAAGAGTTGTTGAGACACTGTGTCTATGACAGTGATGAAGGTAGACTGGTTCCTCCGTTTATTCAGGGGCACTCCGAAATGACAGACGGTTGTAGTTCGTCGTCTCGACCCTGAACTTGGGTCCGACAGACCTACGTGCACAATTATGGGTACGATGTGACAAGAGACTTTAAGTCACCCTCAGATAAGTAGAGGAGACCGTTGTCCATAAGTTCTCTGTGGTGGTTTAGGTTTAAAGATCGAATTTTTATCTTACTGAGCCATTTGTTCCAAGATAACATATCGTGACCCTTGGTATGACTTATAGGATATTATTTGGTGACACCTTTTCTTATACTTTTTCTTGTACATATATATATATAAAAAAATATATATGCACACATATTGACTCAGTGAAACTTCGTCTTTAATTGTATTGTGACATTTAGTTGATATGAAGTTATTTTATTTTATTTTGTAATTTGACTATGTCGTAAATTTTTAAATTTATATTTTCTTTTATTTTAAACTTTCTTACTAAGATTAGTGAGTTTTTTAAAAGTATTGGAAAAGATGACTTGACATTTCGTATAAGTATAAGATGAAGGACTACTTTCTCTCGTTTTACTTTAAATATGAAATTATAAATAGGAATTTCATTTTACATGGTACATTTTGAGAGATATGTGTGGGGAAGATGAATATGGGTACTTCTCTCTCGGCGGACTCGTGACAAGGGGTCCGCAGTAGTCACCCGAACAACAACGTTCGCCGTAAAACATACACACAAAAAAAAGAAAATAAAAGAAGGTGGAAAGACATACCGAATTTACAAACTATTACCCATAAATAGTAAAAAGTGTTGTTTTAGTAAGACTTATTTTACGGGTGGATTACTATGAAACTTTTCTGGTTCACTTTTGTGGGTAGTTACACGGAGGACATCTTTGTGTTCCTTTTCTTTCTCGTATTCCTGGAATTCTCCTTCTTGTAAGGAGATTTTTATTAGTGTCCCAGTCCTTCCAGAAAGAGTCTGTCCGTAATACGTACCCACGTAATGTCCGTCTGTCGTGGGACACTCGGGTCCCGAGGACGTTCCTCTGTCGTCCGATACGAGCGTTCCCCGGCCTACTTTCTCGTCCGTCCGGTACCTCTGTTTTTACATTCAAGTTCTCTTTTCAGGTGTGTCTTCCTCATGTCTAGTCTTGAATGTGGGACGTTTTAGTTTGGACCAATCTCCCCTTTCGAAGTTTTTAAGAGGGTCCTGCGTTTTTGTTTTTCTTGTGACGAACTGTTCCAGAGGACATCACTCTGTTTTCTCCTCTCCAGTGTCTTATTCCTTGTTTTACACAGCTATTTTCCACAAAGTATTGCTCGACGATAAAAGGCTTTTTTTTTTTTTTTCCTGACACCATGTTTTCGTCTGTTAATAAAATACCTTCTTTCAGAGAGAGGTTGGTCGTACATAATCTCTATGACGGACTTTACGAGAGATGTGACATGTTTCCCTGTTTAAAACAGAGTGGTACAGTCCTTTTGTGTAGACATGTAAATGAACCTCGTAGTGTAAAGAATCTTAGATTTTATTTTCTGTGATCAGAGTGTGTGTGTGTATTTGTGTTTTCTCTATTCTTCCAGGGAAATTCGATTTGTCCTCGAGTTCATATTGGATTCCTAACAGTTATTTGTATTAAGGTAGTGTACTTGTTTTTACTCATCGAAATTTTCTTTATTACCACTACAATCGTTCTACCACCTTACCAAAAGATGGTAGTGGGGGGTCTCTTGTGTCTCACACTGGTAGGTACGTACTTACTGTCATGGAAACACCCTCAGGTCCTCAGGTCGTCTCCTGGTTGTGTCGTGACTTCGTTTTTATGGTTCTCGTCCCCGTGACTTATCGCATTCTCCTTGTCAAAGTTGGACGGCACAAAGTTAAATGTGTTCCGTCGTGACACGCCACGGTTACTTCGGTCGGGTCGGGTGGTACAGAAGTCTTCTCTTTCGTCTCCAACTCCCCTACGGATCGAAGGGGTCGACACGTCCTGTGACGGGTTCTTCAGGTGACGAGAGAACAAGATGGGTCTTGTACCTCAAGTAGACGAGAATCGTGGAGGGGACCGAAACGTCCTGACTCTCTACCGTCTATTAGAAGTCTTGAGGGACGGTTTGTCCTTGTGTTTCACACCTCGTCCGTGTGGACATGTTTTTCAGACTCCTTCGGAGTCTAAAAGATCGACCTGGTTGACTATTTCGATAAAGAGGGGGTTTCGGTCAGTCATTTCTGGTCTCCTTGTTCTATTCCCACGGGTGAGAATGGTGAAGATAAGTTGTATCAAGAGCTTCAGGATCGGTGTCGTTGGTCTGTTTTTTTTTTCTTTGTTTTCCGTAGGTTTGGTCTTTCCTTCTTCGTTTTGACAGAGACAAATATCTACTATACTAGAATGTTTTTTTTAAGATATTTTTTAAGATTTCTAAAGTGAATTTTTTGACAATGTTGATTATTTGTTTAAGTCATTTCGACGTCCTATGTTTTAGTTATATGTTTTAAGACAAAACAAAGACATGTGAAATGTCACTCAATGGATTTTCTCTTTAATTCTTTTGTTAGAGTAAATTTTATCGTAGTGTTTTATTTGTATATATTATGAATCCCCATTTAAATTGGTTCTTCCACACGACGACGACGACGATTCAGCGCAGTCAGCACAGGTTGAGACACGCTCGGGTATCCGAGGAGACAGGGACCCTAAGAGGTCCGTTCTTATGGACACGCTACTTTTGATATTCTGTGACTACTTTCTTTGACTTCTTCCTTGTACATTTAATTTTCTATAGCGTATCAAGTACCTAACTTTTTTAGTTATAACAATTTTGCTGGTTTGTTGGGTTTCACTACATGTTTAAATTACGTTAGGGACAGTTAAAGGGTTACCGTAAAAGGTGTTTTTATCTTTGTCGTTAGGATTTTAAACATACCTTACTGTTTTCTGGGGTTTGTCGGTTTCGTTAGGACTCTTACTTCTATTTTACCCCCGTAGTGTGAAAGATTAAGTTTGAGATAATTTTCCTGTTATTAGTTTTGTCATGCCGTAACCGTATTTTTTGTCCGTGTGCTTAGCTACCTTGTCTTATGTCAGGTCTTTGTTTATGTGTGTATATACCAGTTGATTAGAGTCTGTTCCTACGGTTCTTGTGTTTTGGCCTTTCTATGTCAGACAAGGTTTTTACCACGACCCTTT
Source organism: Capra ibex (assembly GCA_006410555.1). Taxonomy (NCBI): domain Eukaryota; kingdom Metazoa; phylum Chordata; class Mammalia; order Artiodactyla; family Bovidae; genus Capra; species Capra ibex. The sequence goes on from SJYO01014747.1 coordinate 24,298,921, forward strand.
TGACCTATGGGTGTAAGTTTTCTTACTTAGAGCTGGGAAAAGATATGGTGAGTACCTTTAATTGAACTTTATTTGACTTCTGAATTTACATTCTGGACTTTGGTTCTTTTAGGATCTTCTTTTACATTCCTTTTTCGAAAGACTCTAACCAGAATCGTTACTAAAAAAAACCCTTTACTGTTTTTTCGTGACCTTTGTTTTCGTTATTATTTGTTCACTCTGATGTAATTTGATTTTTCGAGGATATATCGTTTTATTTGTTAATTGTTTTACTTTTTCGTTAGATGTTTTACCCTCTTTTGTAAACGTTTGGTACATGGTCTATTCCCTAATTATAGATTTATATGTTTCTTGAGTTGAGTTATCGTTTTGTTGTTTTATTAGGTTTAATATTGACCCGTTTTCTGACTGATCTGTAAAAGGGTTTCTTCTGTATTTTTACCGGTTGTTCATGTACTTTTCTACGAATTGTAGTGAGTGTCTGTTGCTTTAAGTTTCGGTTTGGTGTTACTCTACAGTGGAATGCGAGCAATTTTGTCAATAGTACTTTTTCTCTTCAAGTCAAGTCGGCGAGTCAGTACAGGTTGAGAAACGCTGGGGTACTTGACGTCGTACGGTCCGGAGGGACAGGTAGTGGTTGAGGGCCTCAAGTGTGTTTGAGTACACGTAGCTCAGCCACTACGGTAGGTCTGCAGAGTAGGAGACAGCAGGGGAAGAGGAGGACGGAGGTCAGGGAGGGTCGTTTGTCAATAGTACTTTTTCTCTTCTCTATTGTTCATAATCACTCCTACGTCTCTTTTTCTCTTGGGAACCACGTGACGACTACCCTTACATTTGACCGTGTTCGGTAGTATCCTTTCTGACACCTCCGGTGAGTTTCTTAATTTTTATGTTGAAGGTATACTAGGTTGTAAGGGTGAAGACCCATAAATAGACTTCCTTTACTTTAGTCATAGAACTTCTCTATAAGCATAAGAATGTAAGTATGTCGTAATGAGTGTTGTCGGTGTTGTACCTTTGTTGGATATCAGGTAGATATCTTCTTATTTCTTTTACCTTTTTGTTCGAACTCTTTGTGACGAAGGGTACTTGGAGAAGGAGTCGTGGGACCTGACACCGGAGAACCCCCAAGGGATGATGAGGACTCTCCGGAGGTGGGAGAGTCCAAGTAACGACTTTGATGTTCTCTGTTCTGAGTTACTCTTACTGGAACGTGTTTCATTGACTCTGGAGAGACCGGTCGGGACGTCTCTGAAGTTGTGGATAAGTGACCTGTGTGTAGATGATTTAAGTCGGATACAGGATCCACGAGAAGATCGACTTCTTCTGTCTACGGTCCTGAGGACGGGAGTCCCTCGTCTGTAGGGACACTTCCCCATAGGAAAAAATCTCAATTTTAGAAATAAATTTTAAAAAATTCAAACTAAAAGTAAAGATAAGTCGAGTTCTTTGAAAGAAGAGAAAAAACGACGGTCCGTACACCCTAGAATTAAGAGGTCGGTTCCTAGTTTGTGTACGGGGTTCGTCACCTTCGTGTCTCAGAATTGGTGACCTGGTGGTCCCTCCAGGGTTCCCATAAGAATTATGACCCACTAGTCACCATAACAAAGTGTCGGAGACTCTAAGGTGAGGTATTTTTAGGGTAGTTCTACGTGTTTCATAGAGATTTAGGAAGTTTTATTATTCGATGTTAGGACCCTGAAGGGACCACCAGGTTCTCAATTCTGAGGTTCGAAGGTGGTGTCCCCCGAACCCAAGCTAGAGACCAGTGCCTCGATTCTAGGGTATACGACACGTCATGTCGAGTGGTTGGGGAGTTTTTTCTTCTTCGATGTCAGAGTTACAATTCTCAACTGGTTCTTCTTTTTTCTTTCTGCTCAACCGTCTCGTCCGTGTGAGGGAGGATTTGAGTATTTCCCTACGAGTAGGAGGACCTAGGGGTGAGGGTCGTCTTTGGGTCGGAGGTAGTGGTTCGCTCTCAGCATGTAAAGACGGTCAGTGCTGGTAGACCATGTTACCGGAACACGGTGACGTTTCTGTTGCTCGGTCAAAGTTTACCATTTCCGCGGGTTTTTATTTCTACATTTTGGTCTCGGGGACTTAGCTCGGTTTACTATGAAGGGGTCGTTTGTAGAAGACTACTGTTTAGTTCATGTCTCCAGAGTAATTGTTTCTTGGCATTAAGGTCTATTGCCCTCTTAATCACGGTGTTACTTTCGGATGTACGGTTTCGACAAAGTACTGAGTGACTTAATATCCAGAGATGTAACTTTTTAATGTAAGAACACAAAGTTTGTCTGTTTTTTTCTCTTTAAAGATTTGGGTAGTTATCCTCTTACCAATGCATTTACTACAAATATTTTGTCTCATTAGACGTCGGTAATGTTTATTGACCTATCCCTGAAGGGATCACCCAGTCACCAATTCTTAGGAGGAACCTGTGGTCAGTCTAGGGATCAGTCCCTTGATCCTAGGGTTCACGATGTCTCGTTCATTCAACCACGTGGTGTTGATTCCCCAGGTACTCGTTGTTACTTTCTAAGGTGTACGACGTTGATTTTGGGCTACGTCAGTTTATTTTAAATTTTTATTGACCCATGTGTGAGCGACGACGACGACGACGACGACGACGACGACGACGACGCAGTGAAGTCAACACAGGCTGAGACACGTTAAGGTAGTTTTCGTCGTGTTGTCCGAGGGGGCAGGGACCCTAAGAGGTCCGTTCTTGTGACCTCACCCAACGGTAACGGAAGAGGTGTGTGAGTGATGATGTATATTTTATCCGTTGTTCCTGGATGACATATCGTGTTCCTTGGGGTGAGTTACGAGACATTACCGGTTTACCCTTTTATTCGATTTTTTCTCCCCTATATGCATATACTTATTGACTAAGTGAAACAACATGTTGTCTTTCATTGTGTTCTGACATTTAATTGATATAATGTTATTTTTTTAATTTTGACCCATTTTGATATAATGTCGACTGGGAACTTGTTGAACCCCTTATTCTCTGTGACTGGAAAGTACTTTCAGAAGTATGTTGAAATGTCAGTCGGGAGTATGGACGTCCACACTTAGGAGTCTAAGTCCGTTGGTACGTAGGTCATCACGACATAATGACTTTTCTTAGGTGTGTCGAGAGTAGACGCAGTAAGTTCCCAGTCGACACATAGTGAATTCCCTACACATAACAGAATAGACGGATTTCGGAATAAGAAGAGTTTTTAAGAGGAAGTAGGAAACACTAAGATAGACCTTGAACGTTAGTATGGTAATGGTACTGATTAGGGTCCTATCTCAGTGCTGTACCCTTTTTTTAGATAATCTCAGGAGTGATCCTAAAAGGGCGGTCCTTTTGTTCAGAGAACGTGCAGGTCACTACCCTGATACTCGTGTGCTCGAATATTCTCGAAGGTCACCGTCTTCAGGTGCATTTCCATCCCACACACGCACACACACATGTGTACGACAGGTCATATTTGTACCCTTCGATGTACGTGTGTCAATTATTGTCCCACTCTTCGTTTCCGTCTCTTTTACGATGGCGAAAGGCTTTAAGTTTTCTTTAAAATCCTAATGGTCACTATAAAAAGAAAGAGAAATTATACAAAACTTACTTTCCTTTCCGTGGTGTCACATAGTGACTGTTCTAGGGTCCGACGTAAGGTATTGAGGTGAATCCTCAGTCAATGAACCTTGACCTTTAATAAAAGGGTTTCTTTGGGACGATGTTTGTCGACTCCAATCCAGGGTTCGCTTTGGGTATTTACGAATAAATTTGGTGGTAAATGAGGCCCCTTTGATGTAAAAAAATTTCAGAAAAGACGCACGGTCTGTAACAGATGGTTTTTTTCAATTGAGTACATAAAGAATTTTGTTGGTGCTTACCCAAAATGAAGGATTTTACTCGTCGACCCTTCGGACTCTATTTCTGGTGGTTCTCAAGGTCCGCCCCAAGGTACTACCGAGTCACCATTTCTTAGACAGACGGTTACGTGTTCTGCGTCTAAACTAGGGACCCAACCCTTCTAGGGGACCTCTTCCCTTTCCGATGGGTGAGGTCATAAGGACGGACCTCTTAAGGTACCTGTCTCCTTGGAACTCCCGCAGGTGCCCCAGGGTCTCAGTCTGTGATGAATCACTGTTGTCTTTGTTGTCTCGAGGTCTACTATGCAGAAGTGAACCGAAAAGGGTAGTGGTATTGAGTGGATGTTGGCACTGCGAGGGGACCCCCTCAGTGGTCTCCTCTGGTCCGAGGGGTACACATAGGATCTAGGACCCAGAGTCGTCTAGAGGGGCAACGGGAGGAGAGATGACAGACATGTTTACGTGTGGTAGGGATTTGGAGTAGGACGAAGGGGAAGGTCCGTCGGAGGCGAGGGAGGTGGGACAGAGGGGGAGGTCATGCGGAGGTGAAGGAGAAAGGGACTGAGAGAGAATGGTGTGGGGGAAGTGTAGGATTGGAAGGGAGGGTGGTAGGTCGAAGACGGGGTCGACGAGGTACGTCAGTCATGAAAGGAACGGTTTGGGTCTCCTACGGTCCACCAGGAATGCACAGGACCGCAGAGACGGTACACCCGAGACGACAGTGTGGAGAGGTCCGGGGACCTGTGAGGAGAGGAGAAGAAGAGGGTGAGGACCATGGTGAGAGGATAGAGGACAAGACTGAAGAGAGGATCAAAGGGAATCCTGTGGTGACTAAGGGTCTCGAGACAGGAGTCGGTGCTCAAGAGTAACTTTCCAACAACGACTCGGCACTTTCTACGGTCCTAAGAACCGGAGGTCTCCTCTCCTTAAGTTAGGCCCGACCATTCTTATGTGTCTTCTTGACATGTTTTTTCTAGAAGTGTTGGATCTATTAGTGCTACCACACTAGTGAGTGGATCTCGGTCTGTAGGACCTTATACTTCAGTTCACCCGGAATCTTTCCTAGTGGTGCTTGTTTCGATCACCTCCACTATCTTAAGGTCACCTCTATAAAGTTTAGGACTTTCTACTACGACACTTTCACGACGTGAGTTATACGGTCGTTTAAACCTTTTGAGTGGTCCCCGGTGTCCTGACCTTTTCCAGTCAAAAGTAAGGTTAGGGTTTCTTTCCGTTACGGTTTCTTACGAGTTTGATGGTGTGTTAACGTGAGTAGAGTGTGTGATCATCTCGTTACGAGTTTTAAGAGGTCCGGGTCCGAAGTCGTTATGCACTTGGCACTTGAAGGTCTACAACTTCGACCAAAATCTTTTACGTCTCCTTGGTCTCTAGTTTAACGGTTGTAGGCGACCTAGTACCTTTTTCGTTCTCTCAAGGTCTTTTTGTAGATAAAGACGAAATAAGTGATACAGTTTCGGAAACTGACACACCTAGTGTTATTTAACACCTTTTAAGACTTTCTCTACCCTTATGGTCTGGTGGACTGGACGGAGAACTCTTTGGATATACGTCCAGTCCTTCGTTGTCAATCTTGACCTGTACCTTGTTGTCTGTCCAAGGTTTATCCTTTTCCTCATACAGTTCCGACATATAACAGTGGGACGAATAAATTAAATATACGTCTCACGTAGTACTCTTTGCGACCCGACCTTCTGCGTGTTCGACCTTAGTTCTAACGGCCCTCTTTATAGTTATTGGAGTCTATACGTCTACTGTGGTGGGAATACTGTCTTTCCCTTCTTCTTGATTTTTCGGAGAACTACTTTCACTTTCTCCTCTCGCTTTTTCAACCGAATTTCGAGTTGCAAGTCTTTTGCTTCTAGTACCGTAAACCAGGGTAGTGAAGTACCCTTTATCTTCCTCTTTGTCACAGTCTTGAAAAAACCTCCCCCGAGGTTTTAGTGACGTCTACCACTAACGTCGGTACTTTAATTTTCTGCGATTGAAGAACCTTCCTTTCAATACTGGTTGGATCTATCGTATGACTTTTCGTCTCTGTAATGAAACGGTTTTTTCCAGGCAGATCAGTTCCGATACCAAAAAGGTCATCAGTATATACCTACACTCTCAACCTGACACTTCTTTCGACTCACGACTTCTTAACTACGAAAACTTGACACCACAATCTCTTCTGAGAACTCTCAGAGAACGTCACGTCCCTCTAGGTTGGTCAGGTAAGATTTCCTCTAGTCGGGACCCACAAGAAACCTTCCTTACTACGACTTCGACTTTGAGGTCATGAAACCGGTGGACTACGCTTCTCGACTGAGTAACCTTTTCTGAGACTACGACCCTCCCTAACCTCCGTCCTCCTTTTTGCCTGATGTCTCCTACTCTACCGACCTACCGTAGTGACTGAGCTACCTGCGCTCAAACTCACTTGAGGTCCTCGACCACTACCGGTCCCTCCGGATCACACGACACTAAGTACCCCAACGTTTCTCAACCTGTGCTGACTCATTGACTTGACTTGACTTGACACTTTCGATAGTTAGTCTATTCTTTCTGTGGAGTTCCGACTCCCTCAAAGTGGTCCGGGGAGAGGGTGTTAAACGTAAAAACTCTATCCTACCGTGTTCCACACAACACGAGGTCGGTATTTTGTTAACAATACTTATGGCCAAACAACTCGATAATGGTCGGATTCCAAACTCTTTTCTTTTTTTAAATCAGAATCCACCCTGGTAAAACTTGTTTCCGTTTAAGGTTTCGTTTATGTATCAAAGTAATTGTACCGAATTCTTTTTGTAAAGGTATTCTTTTTGCGTAACCAAAAAGAGTTTACGAGTTCCAAACTCTTTTCAATTCAAGTCCACCTTGGTCCACAGCGGTACCGTTGTGTCTTAAAATTCTCTTTGGAGGAAAATTAAAACATATCTCTTCCTTTTTTTAGACTGTAAATATCAAACAAAGGAGGACGGTGAGTTACCTCTCTATTTGTTGTTTACAGACTGTGAACGTCGGATAAGGAAGACAAACCTCTGGGGACTGGAAAGACGGACAATGGGAGAGTAGTAGTACATGCGAAAAGAACCCTTTGACGTAGATGAAGGTCTTGACCTCGGACGTCGTGGATCTGTTTCTAGGGGTCTGTAAATAGATCCCTGGACAGTTCTTTGTCAGTAGTCCTACTCCTTAGTCTATGGAGTCGGGATTCCTGTGGTGTGACTTGAGTTCTAAAGAAGAGTCCGAAGGGACTACCGAGTCACCATTTCTTAGACGGACGGTTACGTCCTCTGTGTCCAAGCTAAGGACCGACCCATCCTAGGATGTATAACTCCTCTTTTATTCGGACACGTGGTGTTGAGGACTCGGACACGAGATCTCTGGTCCTCGGTATTGATGACTCGGGTACGCCACGTTGAAGACTTCGGACGTACGGGATCTGGGATACGAGGTGTTACTCTCTCTTCAGGAACGTGGCACTGTTCTTTCATCGGGACGAAAGACGTTGATCTATTTCGGGTGAGTGTCGTTGTTTCTGGGTCGTGTCGGATTTATTTATTTAGTAAAGAATTTTCAAGGGAGGAGATGGACGGAGGACCGAGACTACGACTAGGTACAATCCTTCCGGTGTACAGTAGTCGTAGTGACGGAAGTCGGGACGTTCACGAGAGTACGTGTGAGAGGTACTTATGGTCACCTGTCCGTCCTGTCCGCACCACAAAACTACTCCATGCCCTAAACAAAACTAGCCCTTACCAATCTGGATGTCTGTGTCTTACGGAGAGTACTCCCTCCTCGAAAAGTGAGTCAAAAGATCTTTGTCCTCCGTGTCGTCCGATACGTCCCGGGGCTCCCCTTCGTGGTCCCAGTCAGTTCTCCGTCCCCTTCCCCTTTACTCCGGTGACAACACCAAGGGTATCCTTTCTTATCCGTACCTCTCCGTCCCAATCGTCCTAATCCGAACCACCCAAAGTTATTAACCTCTCCCCCATCTCCGACAGGGGTCTACAAACCATGGACCGGGACCCCCACCTGTTTCGTCCACCTGTCCGTCTCTCACAGGTTTCACACTTTCGGGACGTCCCCTCTCCCACCCCTAAAAGTCACACCTGTCCGACCAGACCTAAACGTTCCGAGGGAACGTCCCCCAGTGGACGATAGATATCCCTGAGGGATCAGGATCCTCCCCGTCAGAGAGGTTCCACCTGTTCTGGTGTTTTACAGTTTCGTAGTTTATATCTTTTAATTTTCTGTATTAATTATATGTGGCTTTGGAACCAATGTCTCTTATCACATTTCTCTCCCAGTAACTACACTGGTTTAAGTTCATCCAATTATTTAAGATGTAATCTCGAATGTGTCGTAAATGTATGTAATCGAGGAAAATAAAAAAAAAATAACTTCAGATTAACTAAAATTAAAGACGACATGTTGTTCCACTGAGTTAATATGTGTACATATGCTCTTTGTGACCTGACCTTCTTTGTGTTCGACCTTAGTTCTAACGACCCTCTTTATAGTTATTGGAGTCTATACGTCTATTGTGGTGGGAATACCGTCTTTCACTTCTCCTTGATTTTTCGGAGAACTACTTTCACTTTCTCCTCTCGCTTTTTCAACCGAATTTCGAGTTGTAAGTCTTTTGCTTCTAGTACCGTAGGCCAGGGTAGTGAAGTACCGGTTATCTACCCCTTTGTTACCTTTGTCATTCTTTGAAATAAAACCCCCCGAGGTTTTAGTGACGTCTACCACTGACGTCGGTACTGTAATTTTCTGCGAATGAGGAACCTTCTTTTCAATACTGGTTGGATCTATCGTATAAGTTTTCGTCTCTGTAATGAAACGGCTGATTCCAGGCAGATCAGTTCCGATACCAAAAAAGACACCAGTACATACCTACACTCTCAACCTGATACTTCTTCCGACTCACGGCTTCTTAACTACGCAAACTTGACACCACAACCTCTTCTGAGAACTCTCAGGGAACCTGACGTTCCTCTAGGTTGGTCAGGTAAGACTTCCTCTAGTCGGGACCCTAAAGAAACCTTCCTTACTACGATTTCGACTTCGAGGTCATGAGACCGATGAAGTACACTTCTCAACTGAGTAACAATTTCTGAGACTACGACCCTCCCTAACCCCCGTCCCCCTCTTCCCCTACTGTCTCCTACTCTACCGACCTACCGTAGTGACTGAGCTACCTGCACTCAGAGTCACTTGAGGTCCTCAGCCACTACCTGTCCCTCCGGACCGAACGACGCTAAGTACCCCAACGTTTCTCAGCCTGTGCTGACTCACTGACTTGACTTGACTTGACTATGTAAGAAAAATTATAAGAAAAGGTAATACTAAAGAGGGTCCTCTGACTTATATCAAGGGACACGATATGTCATCCTGGAACAACAAATAGGTAGGATATCTGTTTTCAAACATAGACGATTAGGGTTTGAGGGTCAGGTAGGGAGGGGTGGGGGACGTTGAAGTCGTTGGTGTTCAGACAAGAGACATGACACTCAGGTAAAGACAAGACGTGTATCCAGACAAGAGACATGACACTCAGGTAAAGACAAGACGTGTATCCAGTAAACACAGTGTAAAATCTCAGATGTATATTCACTATACTATAAACAGAAAGAGACTGAATGAAGTGAGTCATACTAATAGAGGTCCAGATAGGTACCACGATATTTACCGTGGTAAAACAAGAAAAAATGCCGATTATAAGGTTACATATATCCGTGGTGTAGAAGAAATAGGTAAGTAGATAACTACCTGTAAATTCTACGAAGGTACAGAACCAATAACATTTATCACTACGTCACTTGTAACTTTACGTACATAGAAAAGTTTAATCTCAAAAGAGGTCTATATGTGGGTCCTCATTCTAACATCCTAGTATACCATCGAGAGAAAAATCAAAAAATTCCTTAGAGGTATGACAAGAGGCACCACTGACGTGGTCAAATGTAAGGGTGGTTGTCACATCCTCCCAGGGGAAGAGGTCGTCGTCCGTCAAAATGGGTGGGCACGTTCTTTGTATAAAATTTACGGAGTATAGAAAAAATGGTCTTGAGGAGTGTCTGTAAGGTCTGAAGTTTTGACTGGTACTTTTACATTTCATTAAGTCTTAAAGTGTAATTTTCGTAAATTTTAAACCTTTCAACCGTCCCCATCCTATTGTCGGTAGATGGTGGTACTGCTTTCAAACCCTCCAGTCCGTCGAAAGACCGAGTCTCGAACTCTTTGAACTTTCTCTTTTTCGTCCTGACTGACCCCTTCTTGGTTTGTGCCCTCTTCCTTCCCGGTTCCCTAATTTTCGGACGGACTTTGGAAGGTAAAAATTACAAATAGGATATAATACCTCTCGTCGAAACTTAAATAAAGGGATGTGACACTGGATGTCTTGTATAAAATAAGTCTTTTGTAGTAACCATTTGTTTTTCGAGTTCTACGCTAGAAACAAATGTTTTTGACCGTTTGTATAAAATTTATATAAGAAGTTCTTATTTTACGTCAATATGTTCGTCATTTCTCACAAAGATTGCACACCATAAGTGTCGACTCTGCGTACTACTTTTTTTAGGTGAACCAAATCCGTAGAGAAATCTTAGTATCCGTCTTTTGTACTGATATGGAACGGTGACCTTCTGTGTGTTTCGTCATGGAGGGTATGTGAACATTATCGAGGTCATGGTCGACAAGATCTTTGAATGCACTCTTCGACGTTAGTGTCTGTCTGAACCAACGATTACGCGGTTTCTCGTTGGAGAAGGTGGGATTTCGATTTCAAAGAGCTCCTGGTTACTCGACTCGTTTAATTCACTCGAGTTGATCACGAATCGGACTCAAAGGTGAAAATGTTGAAAGACACTACGACGCACCAGTCAGTAGGGAACCATAGTTGTTCCCCAACCAAGGTCCTTGGTGTATATATATGGTTCAGGGAGTATATTTTATCGTGTCATAAACGTGTCTTGGGTGTAGGTATGAGGGTGTGTGAAAACAAATTTGAACTACTTAACTTGAAAAAAAAATTAACTTCATACCGACTAAATGTTACAACGTAATTAAAGACAAGATGTCGTTTCACTAAGTGAATATGTATATGTATAAGAAAGAGTGTAAGAAGAGGTAGTGTCAAATAGTGTCCTATAACCTATATCAAGGGACACGATATGTCATCCTGGAACAACAAATAGGTAGGATATTTATTATCAATCGTAGACGAGTAGGATTTGAGGGTCAGGAAGAGTGACGAGGAGGAGTAACCGTTGGTGTTCAGACGAGAGATACTGACACTTAGACAAAGACAAAGTGTCTATTCACAGGTAGGTACAACGACGTTTACGGTAATAAAGTAAGCAAAAATACCGACTCATTAAAAGGTCACTTATATTCGTGGCGTAGAAGAAATAGGTAATGAGACAACTACCTGTGAAGCCAACAAAGGTACAGAACCGATGACACTTATCACGACGATACTTGTGTCTCCACGTACATAGAAAAACTTGATATCAAAATAGACCTATATCCGGGTCCTTAGAGGGTATGTGAAGTTTAGTAGAGGTATTTCACTTTAGTAGAGGTAATTATAGATTATACTACATTTATAATACATTTATCGACGGTCTCGTACCCTTTAAGTTCAAACGAGAGACCTTGAAAGACTCCCGAAAAAGGGACTTATAAAAGTTAGACACCAACCAACTTGGACACTTGTGTCGTGGGTGTCTGTGTGTCCCGACTGACATGATCATTTATGTCTAAATATAACAAAATTGTTTTTTCCTCTTTGACCTTAAATAGGGTTGATCTAAAGTTTTGGATGTTTTAGGTTTTAGAAGGGTTCTTAAATTTTGTTAAGAGTTTAACTGTACGAATAGTTTATAGATTTAACCATAAAGTTTCTTTTACTTCTTTTCTATAATTTGTCTTCCGGTCCCTAATGTCGGTTCTAGGACTTGATAGGGGACTTTGACCCACTGTATAAGTGGTGGGTTTCTGTCGTCTGGGAGGGTGTGACGAGAGCCGAGACAGTCTCGTTCTCCTCTACTCGGACTATCGTACATAAAATACGTGACATCCCCGAAGGGACCACCGAGTCACCATTTCTTGAACGGACGTTACGTCCTCTGTGTCCAAGATATGGACCCAGTCCTTCTAGGAGACTTTCGTCCGTACCGTTGGGTGAGGTCATAAGAACGGACCTCTTAGGGTGATTATCTCCTCGGACCGTCTGATGTCAGGTGCCCCAGTGTTTCTCAGCATGATTGAGCCTGATTGTGACACGTGACATCTGTCTGATAAAGTCACTTAAGAGGAACTAGAACCCAAAAGGTGTCCTGTCCGAGGAGTGACGGGGAGTCGTTCCCGTCTTTGACTCCGACCTTGAGCGGGTGTCGACAGGTCCGTCCTCCACGACCTGTCCAGGTCACTCCGGAGTTAGGAGAAGGACCCGTGGTACAGGTAGACGAGGGTTTAGGTGTCGTGTAGGTTGAAGTTGAGGTCTTCTTAAGGTTGGTTGAACGTAAAAGGAGATTAGTATTATTCATACGTAAAACAAATATCATTCGAAATTTATATAGTCTGTACCACTGGGATGTCTTCCTGAGACCCGAAGTCGAAATCTACTTGAACACTGGTCATCCCTCCCTCTTCGTTTTCGATGTCTTCACTGGTCCTCTTTTGACGGTCTGGTCTGAGTCCCTGTTCGTTATGACGGAAGTAATAAAGGTTCACTTTATGAAGAATCCGATATGGACAACTAGACCACTCTTTAAGTTAAAGAGATACATCATATTCTTGGGGTCTCACCCCTGAAGGGACCACTAAGTCACCAATTCTGTGGTACGAGGGTTGCGTCCCCGTGTCTACCTAAGTTACGGACCAGTCCCTTGATTTTGAGACGTGTGACGGACCGTGACAGTTTTTTTTTTTTTTTTTGGTGTTCTTAGAGTCCCACCCACTCCAACACTTCAGGTCTTTTTACACCTCTTTCCAGGTGATACCGGTAATAATTCGAAGAATATCAGGTCTGGATTTACCAGGTAGGGTTTCCGTGACTAGTCCCGTTCCCAAGACAGAAGTCTGTGACTGGTAGGAGTGATACCTTAAGAGGGAGGAGGTTATCGGTCATTCTGTGGGGTCCAATTTTTTTTCAAACCGTAAGGAGGGGTTCTCGTTCCCTTGAAGAGTGAATTCGTCTGGTTCTGAGTTCCGAGAGGAACTCCCCTTTCTCTTCCCTTTCAGGTGAGGCCGAAGTCCTTACTCGACCCTCGTCTGCACCACCCGTGGTCGTTTCTCTCGTCCAGATGTAAACCCAGACAAAGTGACTATTCAACGAAGTCAACACGAGACAGTCCCGAGTTCCTAAGCTCAAGATCTTTCATACACAGTCCGACTTGACATGTGACGACGGGTTTGACCTGAGAGTCAACACGGACTGAGAAACGTTGGAGTATCTGACATCGGGTGGTCCAAGGAGACAGGTGTCCTAAAGGGTCTGTTCTTATGATCTCGCCCAACGGTAAAGGAGGAGGTCCCCTAGAAGGGGTGAGTCCCTGACTTGGGAATAGATGTCACCAAGGACGTAACCGTCCGCCCAAGAAGTGGGGACTCGGTGGACCCTTCAGGGTATAACCTGAGATATACTAGGTATTTTTCCCACTGAAGAAATCAAGTTTCGATCACCTCCACTACCTTAAGGTCAACTCGATCAAGTTTAGGATTTTCTACTACGATACTTTCACGACGTGAGTTATACGGTCGTTTAAACCTTTTGAGTCGTCACCGGTGTCCTGACCTTTTCCAGTGAAAAGTAAGGTTAAAGTTTCTTTCCGTTACGGTTTCTTACAAGTTTGATGGTGTGTTAATATGAGTAGAGTGTGTGATCGTTTCATTACGAGTTTTAAGAGGTTCGGTCCGAAGTTGTTATGCACTTGATTCTTGAAAGTCTACAAGTTCGACCTAAATCTTTTCCGTCTCCTTTGTCTCTAATTTGACGGTTGTAGACAACTTAGTAGTTTTTTCGTTGTCTCAAGGTCTTTTTGTAGATGAAGACGAAATAATTGATACGGTTTCGGAAACTGACACATCTAGTGTTGTTTGACACCCTTCAAAAAGTTCTCTACCCTTATGGTCTGGTGGAATGGTCGGAGGACTCTTTAGACATACGTCCAGTTCTTCGTTGTCAATCTTGGTTTGTACCTTGTTGTTTGACCAAGGTTTAACCCTTTCCTCATACAGTTCCGACACATAACAGTGGGACGAATAAATTGAATGTACGTCTCATGTAGTACACTTTACGACCCGACCTACTTCGTGTTCGACCTTAGTTCTGACGGTCCTCTTTATGGTTATTGGAGTCTATGCGTCTACTGTGGTTGGAATACCGTCTGTCGTTTCTTGATTTCTCGGAGAACTACTTTCACTTTCTTCTCTCACTTTTTCAACCGAATTTTGAGTTGTAAGTTTTTTACTTCTAGTACCGTAGGTCGGGGTAGTGAAGTACCGGTTATCTTTCCCCTTGTTACCTTTGTCACTGTCTGAAATTAAGACCCCCTGAGGTTTTAGTAACGTCTACCACTGACATCGGTACTTTAATTTTCTGCGAACGAGGAACCTTCTTTTCGATACTGGTTGTATCTGTCGTATAATTTTTTGTCTCTACAATGGAACGGTTGTTTCCAGGTAGATCAGTTTCGATACCAAAAAGGTGATCAGTACATACCTACACTCTCAACCTGATATTTCTTTCGACTCACGGTGTCTTAACTACGAAAACTTGATACCACAACCTCTTCTGAGTACTCTCAGGGAACCTACCGTTCCTCTAGTTTGGATAGTTAGGATTTCCTTTGTCAGGACTTATAAGTAGTCTTCCTGACTACGATTTCGACTTTGAGGTTATGAAACCGGTGGACTACGCTTCTTGACTGAGTAACCTTTTCTGGGACTACGACCCTTTCTGATTTTCGTCCTCCTCTTCCCCGGCTGTCCCCTACTCTACCAACCTACCGTAGTGGTTGAACACGTTCGAGACCCTCAACCATTACCTGTCCTTTCGGACCACTCGACGTCAGGTACCCCAGCGTTTCTCAGTCTGTACTGACTCACTGACTTGACTTGAATGTAAGTTGGGTTTTGATGTGGTGGTGTCCTCCGGGACCCACCTTTGTTTCCCTGGTAGAGAGAGAGAGAAAAAGTTGTTCCTTGTGTACCCTACAAACTTGGTCGGGTCGAGACTGGATTAGGAGGAGAGTGTTAAGACTTATAGTTTTTGACTGAAAGAGTACACCCAGAAACTCTACTACCTGTCCGGGTATTAAATTTTCCCAAGACACCGTTGTAGTCCAATCTGAACTATTTACACCGAATTTAAGGGACGACCAGGTGATCAATCCTGAGATACGAAGGTGACGTCTCCGGTGACCAAGGTGGGGACCACCCCCCCCCCCTAGTCCTAGGGTGTTCTACGACCCACTCCGTTTTTTATTCAAGATATTTACAGCGAGAACTGAGAGGTTTGGGCATTTGCTTTGTAACTCGTCGGTCCTATAATGCTACTACCAAAACATGAATCGAGAAAATAAATATAGGGAAGAACAAGACTTTTTATACAGTCCCCAAATAAAGTGGTACTTCTTTCCCAACGAAATCGTTGTCATGTCTTCATGTCCTATTTCTTTTTATGAAGAGTTTACAGATATTTACTGGGCCTAATCCTAAGAGTCAAACTTTTTATGGATTAGGGAAAGTCGTGACTTCACGACTCTAGTATTCCTCTTTAGGTTTCAAGAAAATTCCCGACTCTCGACTAAATAAAAATCCCTCCTCTACTCAATTTGGAGACCAGTAGAGTCAGGTAGTCTTCGCTGGGATGTTTCTTACCCCATTCGTACCCCACAGTGTCTCCCATTCGAATTTTCATCACCCCAGACTCAACACCAATGATGTGAGACCGATCTTTGTTTCAACAGTGACAAGGTCTGTTTTTCTCTTTTTATTCCCGTCAAGAGTCGTGTTCTTTTCCGTGGTTATTGATAGACATCCTCCGAAGGGTCCACTGTTGTCACCATTTCTTG
This sequence comes from Capra ibex, assembly GCA_006410555.1. Lineage (NCBI taxonomy): Eukaryota > Metazoa > Chordata > Mammalia > Artiodactyla > Bovidae > Capra > Capra ibex. The sequence continues at coordinate 24,314,880 of SJYO01014747.1, forward strand.
GACGGCCGGTTACGTCCTGTGTATTCTCTGAGCCCAAACTAGGGACCGAACCCTTCTAGGGGACCTCCTTCTTTCCCGTCAGGTCAGGTCATGAGAACGGATCCTTTAGAGTACCTGTCTCCTCGGACCACCCGATATCAGGTACCCCAGTCTTTCTCAGCTTGTGTTAATTCACTCACTTGTCGTCGTTGTATTCCGTTCTACATTGTGATGTTTAACGTGTACACTAGAGGGAATTATCGCACTAGGTTTTTCACGATTTCGATGGACCCTAAGGTACATCTATTACAACAAGTCACCGAGTCGACGCAGGTTTAGAAACGCTGGGGTACCTGACGTCGTGTGGTCCGAAGGGGCAGGAAGTGGTAGAGGATCTCACACGAGTCTAGGTACATCTACTATAGTGACGTCAAACATCCGTAAAAAAGATTTGTGTTCATGTTTCTTTGAGAGAGATTTTATTTACTTTTCATCTATCGTGCACTCCGGGTGTCGAAACTTTTCAATACGCCCTTATAAGATCTGTGACGACCCGACCTTTATCTTAGACAGACTCCTATACTCCTTTTCCAAGAATTTTTGGGTTTCGGGTCTGTCCTTAGGTCGACCGTAGAGGTCCTGTCTTAGTCTCGACGAGAGGGAGGCAGACCGAGAACCGGACTACTAGTGTTTGGAGGTCCGTGAGTCGCTGGACCCGACTGGTCTTTTCCGTCGTGGACGACTGTTCCTGACTGGGTGACTGTCCCTGGGTGACCTGGGTACCGTCGTCCCGTGGGTGTCGCTACGTCTCGACACAGGTACCCCTGACTCCGAGTAAAGGAGACAAGTGCCCGAACATGGTATTTGGGGTAGACGGAACCCTGTGCATACCAGGTCCCCTGTTCAGTGGACGGACCCCGAGACAGAGTCCTTGGAGATGAGGTCACTCTTTCTGTCTGTTTACGGACCATTTTAGCTTGTAGTCTACTATGTTCTCTACTTGTCTTCCACTTCGGTCCTCTCGTCCAGGCCTACACCCTCTTCTCTCCTACTCTTGTCCATTTCCCAGTCCCTCTCGGGGGAGACTTTTACTGGCTTCCCACCCCGGACCTCGTACTCGTCCTCAATCCTCTTGGCTCTCAGGTGGACCTCTCTTCAGGATCTTTTACTCCCACCTTCCATAAGATCTGTCCCTAGGTCCATGTTCACAGGACATTACCCCCGTCGCCGGCACACCTCTCCTCTCCGGTACACTACCCGTGTGCCTCGACAGTAATTGAGTTGGGCAGTCAGACGTCTCTGACTACTCCAGGTCCCCCGGAGTGTCCGGTCCCTTCCTCGTCGGTCAAAGAGGTCCTTCCCGTCCTTTACTTTCGTCCCCCGCAGTGACACCCCCGGTGTGGTAGTCTTGGTGGTGTGGACGTGTTTTCGTTTTGGTCCGAAGACCGTTATCTGGTGGAACCGTGTAAAGGACTTACTTACTTACCTATAAATTTGTATTGAAATTTATGAAAGTAAAATATATAAATAAAATAATTTTATAAAAATAAACCTTATTAAAGTAAGATATATGAATTTAGACTTGTTGACTAGGTACTACCCGGGAAATTAAAATATTTTATGTTATTATGACATCTTGTTTCTTACCCTTGTAAGGGGTTCGGTCTATTTGTCTATAATCTCACTCCTATAACCGTGCAGGTCATAGTTGACCGTGTGTCTTGTTTTATTAAGTACCAATCAAATTTAAGTTTAAGGATCTCCGTCTTTCATCTTATCACAGACGGTCCCCGACCTCCCCCCCCCCCNCCCCCCCCCCCCCACCAATTCCTCAACAAATTATCTATACCCCGAGGTCAAGACATTCTACTTTTTCCAAGACCTCCAACCAAATGTTGTTACGTTTACATTAATTGTGATGACTTGACATGTGAATTTCTAATTCTACCATTTAAAATTTAATGTACAACACCATAACAACAAATCAGCGGTTCAACATAGACTGAGAAACGTTGAGGTACCTGACGTTGTGCGGTCGGAAGGGACAGGAGGTGATAGAGGACCGTAGACGAGTTTAAGTGCAGGTGACTTAACCACTATGGTAGGTTGGTAGAGTAGGAGACAGTAGGGGGAGAGAAGGACGGAAGTTAGAAAGGGTCGTAGTCCCAGAAATTACTCAGTCGAGAATCGTAGTCCACCGGTTTCATAACCTCTAAGTCGAAACGGTGTGCAGTTCACATAAAATAATGTTACATTTAAACTTTTTAAAAAAAGTTTAGTTTTTTTAGTATCAAAAACGATCCGTCCTGACCGATGTTCAGTCGTCTTCTTCTGACGTGTATTAATGAGCATTGAGACGTCCGTTCGTCGTCTCTGGGACCGACCTCACTCCAGACGGAACCCCGTCCTCCCCGTGTCGAGACTTATATCCTAAGGGACATAAGACCTAAGGGAATCCAGATTGTGAATGTAAAATCAGTCAGGACTACAATTCCACGGAGTAGGTTAGTTGCAATTTATTGAGACGTTGGACGGTTCGTCTACACATCTGGTTCTTTCGCAACGTCGACCAAGACGTACGTATTTGCAATGGTCCGTCCTTCACATGACCAAGGGTCACTGTGCCAAGATTCAGTCACCGTGGTGCACCAACTTGTGTTCGAATTTCAACTTATGGATTGACCGGGAAGTCTAAAGAGGTTTTTATGAAGTGACACTATATATTAATTTTGATTTATAATAACTCACTTGTCTTCCAACGGAAACTATGTCAATTCGACGAGTTAACTTTATTCGTTGTTGACGGTGTAGAAAACCCATCTAATATTTTACAAACTTCAATCCTGTCCGACTACTGTGACTGACTACGTGACCCTGTAAAGAGGTAGGTTCCAGGTCGACTGAATGACTTCGTCGACAAGTTAAAGGTGTCTATGTGTTGCGTCAGTGTCTTCTTCACTTTAAGTCTCTAATTGGTTTCTCCCTTACGTCCGTAGGTCGTTAAAAGTTATACGGAACTTTAATGTGACAGTTAGGATTTTGCCGTGTTCTCCAGTTTTTGTTCTCGTACCTTAGATTTTTCATAAGACTATTTCAGAGGACGGTTGTGTTGGTGGTTTCCAGTTTTATTTATTGTCTTTTTTAATATACTTACTCTTCTCTCATATTCTGAGTTTAAAACACTATGACTTCTTCTTTTGTAATACTTCACACCCCTATTTACGTCGATGGTAACCTATCTATAAAATACTTTCGATGTAAATATTGTCACAAAGTAAAAAGGTTTTTCTACGGTGAATTATCGGTTACCAGAAATATTATCTTCCATACAGTGACCAAAACAACAACAAGAACTTAGCGATTCCGCACAGACTGACGTTGGGGTACCTGATGTCGTGCGGTCCGAAGGGACAGGAAGTGATAGAGGACCTCAAACGAGGTTGAGTCCAGGTAACTCAGTCACTACGATGGATGGATTGGTAGAGTAGGAGACGACGGGAGAAGAGGAAGACGGAAGTTAGAAAGGGTCGTTGTCCCAGAAAAGGTTACTCAGTCGAGAACCGTAGTCCGCCGGTTTCCTAACCTCCAAGTTTAAGTCGTAGTCAGGAAGGTTACTCATAAACCCCCAACTAAAGGAACTCCTACCTGTCCTAACTAGGGGGACGAGAGGTTCCCTGAGAGTTCTCAGAAGAGGTCCTGGTGTTAAGCTTTCGTGACCAAAATGTGATACCATTGAATGTTCAGTGAAAACGGTGTTACTTCCTGTCAATCAATGACTTCCGGTGGGACAGGGAGTGAAAAATATATATATATAAAAATTATTTAAACCTAAAATAACTGGAAAAAATAACGGCTGTAGTCCGTCGTACGTAATAGAATCAAGGGACTGGTCCTTAGCTTGGAATTGATGACCTGGTGGTCCCTACAGGGAATGAAAAATAATAATTGTACTACATTTCAGAAGACTACTTCCATGTTATGTCTAAAAAATTTTTAGTGAGTTTATACCCGTGACATTCAAGTTGGAGGTCATGATGATGATTTATTGTTTGTTCACTTTTGTCGAAGATTATAACTAGGATTCGTCTAGGATTTCACAACAAATTGTACAAATTCTAACCATAGTGACTGGTACGAGTGGGTTCCTCTTTTTACACTACTTAGATCCTTTTGTGACTGTCATGGATTTAAGATGTAGTGAAACAACAATAAGTCAACGATTCTGGACAGAGTGAGAGACACTGGGGTACCTGACATCGGGTGGTCCAAGGAGACAGGTACCTCAAAGGGTCAGTTCTTATGATCTCACCCAACGGTAAAGGAAGAGGTCCCCTAGGAGGGCTGGGTCCTTAACTTGGGTCCAGAGGACGTGACCGTCCGTCCAAGAAATAGTAACTGGGTGGTCCCTTCGGGGACGTATTTTCAAGGATATTTTTCGTGTTCTACGAAATCTCTATCCTGTTAAAAATATCATGAGTAGACTCCTTCTGTCTTGTTTAGTCTTTATTGGTAGGGAGTCAAGGAGGATTACAACTGGTTCCTTCTTTTTACTTCCTTTCGGTTGTGTATTAATTTTGTTTCAACTGTCAGTTACTTTTTCAGACTCGGTTTCTACTCTCTCTCCGACTTTTGAAGGAAACCCGTGAATGAAGTACTATGAGTGAGTAGATGACGTTTTCGTTCAGAGTAGTTATTAAATCGAGTGAATCTTTCTTAGAAAGGGTAAAAAAATAGACCTACAGTACAATGTACTATAAACCTTCAGACTGTCAATGGGTTCGTTTATTTTTATGATTACGAGATTTACGATTCTATTGGTAATTGTTATGTACACCTAACTTCAAAAGAAAGAAAAATTTAAATGAAAAATAACTTCCTATTAACGAAATGTCTTAAAACAACAAAAGACAGTTCAGAGTTGTACTTAGTCGGTATCATCACTCATCACTTCAACGAGTCAACACAGGCTGAGAAACGCTGGGGTACCTGACATCCGAGGACAGGTACCCTAAAAGGTCCGTTATCAGGACCTCACCTAACGGTAAAGGAAGAGGTCCACTAGAAGGGTTGGGTCCCGAGCTTGGGTCCAGAGGGCGTAACACCTGTCTGCGAAATGGCAGACTCGGTGGTCCCTTCAGGCTTAGTCGGTATCCATATGTATATAGGGGAGGGAAAACTTGGAGGGAGGGTAGAGGGAGGGGTAGGGTAGAGAGATCCAACTATGTCTCCGGGACAAACTCAAAGGACTCGGTATGTCGTTTAAGGACGACCGATAGATAAAATGTATACCATTACATTCAAAGGTACAATGAGAAAGGTATGTAGAGTGGGAGAGGAGGGGAGAGGGGTACAGGTATTCAGATAAGAGATACAGACAAAGAGGTGACGACGGGACATTTATTTAAGAAGTCTTGGTAAAAAGGTCTAAGACACATACATGTAATCTTATACTATAAATAGAGAAAGACTGAGTGAAGTGAGACATATTATCCAAGATCCAAGTAGGTGGAGTAGTCTTGACTGAGTTTACGTAAGGAAAAATACCGACTCATTATAAGGTAACACATATACATGGTGTTGAAGAAATAGGTAAGTAGACAGCTACCCGAAGATCCAACGAAGGTACAAGAGCGATAACATTTATCACGACGTTACTTGTTACCCTATGTACACAGAAAAAGTTGGGACCAAAGGAGTCCCATATACGGATCCTCACCCTGACGATCCAGTATACCACCAAAATAAGGATTAAAAATTTCCTTAGAGGCATAGTAGAAGATATCACTGATATAGTTAAATATAAGGGTGGTTGTCACGTTCTCACAAGGGAAAAGAAGTGTAGGAGAGGTCGTAAATAACAAACATCTCAAAAACTACTGCCGGTAAGACTGACCACACTCCACTATCGAGTAACACCAAAACTAAACGTTAAGAGATTACTCGCTACAACTCGTAGAAAAGTACACAAACAATCGGTAGACATACCGAAAAGACCTCTTTACAGACAAATCCAGAAAAAGGGTGACAAACTAACCCAACAAACAAAAGGACCATAACTCAACGTACTTGACGAACATATAAAACCTTTAATTAGGAGACAGTCAACAAAGTAAACGATAATAAAAGAGGGTAAGGTTCCTAACGGAAAAGTGGAACGAATATCAAAGGAAACGACGTGTTTTGGAAAATTCAAATTAGTCCGGGGTGAACAAATGAAAACAAAAATAAAGGTAATCAGATCCTCCTAGAACGAAACTAAATACAGTAGTTCACAAGACGGATACAAAAGGAGATTCTCAAAATATCAAAGACCAAAATGTAAATCAAGAAATTAGGTAAAACTCAAATAGAACACATACCACAATCCTTCACAAGATTAAAGTAAGAAAGTGTACATCGACAGGTCAAAAGGGTCGTGGTAAATAACTTCTCCGACAGAAACGGGGTAACATATAAGAACCGAGGAAACAGTTCTTATTCTATGGGTATCCACGTACCCAAATAAAGTCCCGAAAGAGAGAACAAGGTAACCAGACATAAACAAAAACACGGTCATGGTATGACAGAACTGCTGACATCGAAACATCATATTAGACTTCAGTCGTTCCAACTAAGGAGGTCGAGGTAAGAAGAAAGAGTTCTAACGAAACCGATGAACCCCAGAAAACACAAAGGTATATTTGATACTTTAAAAAACAAGATTAAGACACTTTTTACGGTGACCATTAAACTATCCCTAGAGTAACTTAGACATCTGATACAAACCTTCATATCAGTAAAAGTGTTATAACTAAGAAGGATGGGTCCTTACACCTGTAGAGAGGTAGACAAGTACAGTAGAAACTAAAGAAAGTAGTCACAAAATATTAAAAGACACATGTCAAGAAAACAGAGGAATCCATTCAAAAAGGATCTATAAATTAAGAAAAACAACGTTACCGCTTACTATAACTGAGGAATTAAAGGGAAAGACTAAAAAGTAACAATCATATATCTTTGTGTTCACTAAAGACCCATAACTAAAACATAGGACGTTGAAACGATTTAACTGACTAATCGAGGTCATTAAAAGACTGTGATAGAAATCTCAAAAGATACATGTTATAGTACAGTAGACGTTTGTCACTCTCGAAATGAAGAAGAAAAGGTTAGATCCTGAAGGAACCACCGAGTCTGTCATTTCGTAGACGGACGTTACGCCCTCTGGACCCAAGTTAGGGACCCAGCCCTTCCAGAGGACCTCTTCCTTTACCGTTGGGTGAGGTCATAAGAACGGACCTTTTAGGGTACCTGGCTCCTCGTACCATCCGGTATCAGTCAGGTACCCCAACGTTTCTCGACCTGTACTGACTCGTTTAAGTGAAAGTGAAAAGGTTAGACATAAGGAAAATAAAGAGAAAGAAGAGACTTACGACATCGATCCTAAAGGTCTTGATACGACTTATTGTCACCACTTCCACCTGTGGAAACAGAACAAGGACTAGAATCCCCCTTACGAAAATGGAAGAGTGGTAACTCTTATTACAAAAGAGATCCGAATAGTATATACCAGAAATGATACAACTCCATCCAAGGAAGATACGGGTAAAAAACTTCTCAAAATTAGTACTTACCCACGACTTAAAACAGTTTCCGAAAAAGACGTAGATAACTCTAATAGTATGTCAAAAATAGAAAGTTAAACAATTATACCATATAGTGTAACTAAACGTATATAACTTCTTAGGAACGTAAGGACCTTATTTGGGTTGAATTAGTAACACATACTCGAAAAACTACACAACGACTTGAAACGATTTTAAGACGACTCCTAAAAACGTAGATATAAGTAGTTACTATAACCGGATATCAAAAGATAAAAAACACAACAGAAACAGACCAAAACCATAGTCCCACTACCACCGGAGTATCTTACTCAAACCTTCGTGAGGGAGGAGACGTTAAAAAACTTTCAAAATCTTCCTATCCGTAATCGAGAAGAACTTTACAAACTGTCTTACGAGAACACTTCGGTAGATCCGGACCCGAAAAAAACCTCCCCTCTGAAAACTAGTGTCGAAGTTAAGGTCACGAATATTAACCCAACAAGTATTAAAGACAAAGAAGGACCAAGTCATATCCTTCTAACTTGAAAAGATTCTTGGACAGGTAAAGAAGGTCCAATCGGTAAAATAACGGTATATCAACAAGTATTATCAGAGAATATTAGGAAACATAAAGACGTAACAGACAACTTTTGAAAGGAAAAAGTAAAGATTAAAATAACTAAACTAAGAAGAGAGAAAAAAAGAACTACTCAGACCGATTTTCAAACAGTTAAAACACATAGAAGAGTTTCTTAGTCAAAAATCAAAATAATTAGAAAGGATAACAAAGAAAAGAAAGAAAAAATAAATAAAGAAGGGTCTAGAAATACTAAAGAAAGGAAGATGATTAAAACCCAAAAAAGACAAAAAGAAAAAGGTTAAGAAAATCCGCATTTCAATCCAAAGGATAAGTTACAAAATGACAAAGAACTTCATCCTAACATAACGATATTTGAAGGGAGAATCTTGACGAGAACGACGTAGGGTATCCAAAACTCAACAAAAAAGTAACAGTAAATAAAGATCTTTATAAAAATAGAGGGAAAATTAAAGAAGTCATTGGATAACCAATAAATCTTTGTAAAACAAATTAGAGGTACACAAACACAAAGAATATCAAAAAAAAGAACATTAATTATAGATCAGAGTATCGTAACACCAGTCTCTTCTACGAACTATACTAAAGTTAAAAGAATTTAAATGACTCCAAACTAAACACTGGGTTCTACACCAGATAGGACCTCTTACAAGGTACACGTGAACTCTTCTTCCACATAAGAAGACGTAAACCTACCTTACAGGACTCTTATAGTTACTCTAGGTAGAGTAGACGACATAGTAAATTCTGAACTCAAAGGAATAATTAAAAGACAAAACTACTAGACAGGTAACCGCATTCACCCCACAATTGCAGAGGATGATAATGACAGTTAAAGAGGAAAATACAGACAATCACAAACAGAATACATGACTCCACGAGGATATAAATCCACGTAGTCAGTCAAGTCAAGTCAGCGAGTCAGCACAGGCTGAGAAACGCTGGGGTACTTAGCGTCGTGGGGTCCGGAGGGACAGGCAGTGGTAGAGGGCCTCAAGTGAGTCTGAGTGCAGGTAATTAAGTCACTACGGTAGGTCGGTAGAGTAGGAGACAGTAGGGGAAGAGGAGGACGGGGGTTAGGGAGGGTCGTAGTCTCAAAAATTGTTACTCAGTTGAGAAGCGTACTCCTCCGGTTTCATGACCTCGAAGTCGAAATCGTAGTAAGGAAGGTTTCTTTAGGGTCCCAACTAGAGGAAGTGTTACCTGACCAACCTAGAGGAACGTCAGGTTCCCTGAGAGTTCTCAGAAGAGGTTGTGGTGTCAAGTTTTCGTGGTTAAGAAACCGTGAGTCGGGAGAAGTGTCAGGTTGAGAGTGTAGGTATGTACTGGTGTCCTTTTTGGTATCGGAACTGATCTGCCTGGAATCAGCCGTTTCATTACAGAGACGAAAACTTGTATGATAGATCCAACCAGTATTGAAAAGAAGGTTCCTCATTCACAGAAAATTAAAGTACCGACGTCAGTGGTAGACGTCACTAAAACCTCGGGGGGGTTTTTATTTCAGACTGTGACAAAGATGATAAAGAGGTAGATAAAGGGTACTTCACTACCCTGGGTACTTCTAGTACCCTACGGTGCTAGAAGCATAAGACTTACAACTCGAAATTCGGTTGAAAAACCGAGAGGAGAAAGTGAAAGTAGTTCTCCGAAAAATCAAGGAGAAGTGAAAGACGGTATTCCCACCACAGTGGACGTATAGACTCCAATAACTATAAAGAGGGCCGTTAGAACTAAGGTCGAACACAAAGAAGGTCGGGTCACAAAGAGTACTACATGAGACGTATCTTCAATTTATTCGTCCCACTGTTATATGTCGGAACTGTATGAGGAAAAGGATAAACCTTGGACAGACAACAAGGTACAGGTCAAGATTGACAACGAAGGACTGGACGTATGTCTAAAGAGTTCTCCGTCCAATCCACCAGACCATAAGGGTAGAGAAAGTCTTAAAAGGTGTCAAATAACACTAGGTGTGTCAGTTTCCGAAACCGTATCAGTTATTTCGTCTTTATCTATAAAAAGACCTTGACAGAACGAAAAAGGTACTCGGTCGTCTACAACCGTTAAACTAGAGACCAAGGAGACGGAAAAGATTTAGGTCGAACTTGTAGACCTTTAAGTGCCAAGTGTATAACGACTTCGGACCGAACCTCTTAAAACGCGTAATGAAATGATCGTACACTCTACTCACGTTAACACACCATCAAACTCGTAATAAACCGTAACGGAAAGAAACCCTAACCTTACTTTTGACTGGAAAAGGTCAGGACACCGGGGACCACTCAAAAGGTTTAAACGACCGTATGACTCACGTCGTGAAAGTGTCGTAGTAGAAGGTCCTAAACTTTATCGAGTTGTCCTTAAGATAGTGGAGGTGATCGAAACAAGCATCACTACGAAAGATTCCGGGTGAACTGAAGTGTAAGGTTCTACAGATCGAGATCTAATCACTAGTGTAGTAGTACTAATAGACCCAGCATTTATAGAAAAAACATGTCAAGAAGACACGTAAGAACGGTAGAGAATTATAGAAGACGAAGACAATCCAGGTCTGGTAAAGACAGGAAATAACTCGGGTAGAAACGTACTTTACAAGGGAACCATAGAGATTAAAAGAACTTCTTTAGAGATCAGAAAGGGAAAGACAACAAAAGGAGATAAAGAAACGTAACTAGTGACTTCTTCCGAAAGAATAGAGAAGAACGATAAGAAACCTTGAGACGTAAGTATACGAATATAGAAAGGAAAAGAGGAAACGAAAAGCGGAGAGAAGAAAAGTGTCGATAAACATTCCGGAGGGGTCTGTCGGTAAAACGAAAAAACGTAAAGAAAAGGTACCCCTACCAGAACTAGGGACAGAGGACATGTTACAGTGCTTGGAGTAAGGTATCAAGGAGTCCGTGAGATAGATAGTCTAGGTCCGGGAATTTAGATAAAGAGTGAAGGTCTACGTATCTATGAATGTTAACAATACTGAAGGAGAACCTAACTAGGAAACTAGTAATACATCACAGGAAGGAATAGAGAACATTAGAAGAAATAAAATTCCAGATAAAACAGACTATACTCCTAAGGATGAGGTCGAAAGGAAACGAAGGGTAAACGTACCTTGTATAAAAAGACAGGAGGGTGAGTCAGATGTATACAGAACTCCAGATTTCACCCAAAGAACATCTGTCGTATATATACCCAGAACAAAAACATAGGTAAGTCGGTCAGACGTGGAAAACGAACCTCGTAAATTAGGTATGTGTAAATTTCATCAATAACTATATATGCAAGGATAACGGTAAAAGAATTAACAAACCCCAACTAAAACATCTAGAAAAAAAAAGAGAACATAAAAAATTGATATATTCAGGCAAATTGTAAACAACATTTCGACCAAACCAACATGACTTAAGAGATTTGAAAACGAACAAACTTTTCGAAAAATAAAGAGGTAGTAAAAGTTACTCTAGGAACGGTCCATGTCATTAGAACCAACATCTAAAAAGGGAAAGTCATGAAATTTATATAGGACGGTAAGGAAAGACCGGACGTCTCAAAGACGACTTTCTACTCGACAATTGGTATACCCCAAAGGGAACATACAATGAATAACGAAGAGGGAACAACGAAGATTATAAGAAAGAAACACAAATCAGAAACAATCAAACTAATCATACACAGAACCGCACAAAGAGGAACCCAAATAGGACATACCGTGAGACACGGAGAACCTAAATTAGCTGACAAAGGAAAAGGTACGACACCTTTAAAAGTTGATATTAGAGAAGTCTTCAAAAGAGTATGGGAAAGAAAAAGAGAAGAAGAAGACCTAGGGATAATAAGATTACAACCACACAAACTATAACAGGGTCCCCAGAGACTTTGATAGGAGTCAAGAAAAGTAAGAAAAATGACATAAGACGAGAAGTCTTCAATAAAGGTGGTAAAATAGTAGGTCGACTGACTAAGTACGAAGACGAAGTCTATAAGACGATAACTAAGGAAGATCTCATAAAAATTAAAGTCATTAACACAACAAACACAGACGTTCAAATAAGAAATTAAGAAGATCCAGAAACAATTAACTAAAAACGTAAAAGAGGTAAAACGAAAGTTCCAAACACTAGTAGAAATGATAGTAATAAGACTTAATAAATAAATAAATAAGGAGAAGTAAATAAACCTGAAGACACAAAGATTAAACAGAGAAGTGAACACATCATAAAGAGACGGAAAAGTAATAATAAAAAAAATTGAATAACACAAACTCCAGAGGAAAAGGGTCCGAAGTTCCAACTTAAGAAAAAAGGAAAAGTAAAGACGGGAGATTCAAACCAGGTCGACAAACACATTCGAAGAATATCCCACTCTAAACACGACTCAAAAACAAATAAACAAAAAGAAGACTACCCGTTCAGACTCACTCCACATTAGGACAGACGACTACTAACCCAAACATAAAAACAAAACAAACAACAACCTACTCTGTAGGACGTATCCCTCGACAACCACCAACCCAAAACGGCCCAGAACATAATGTCACCAAAGGAAACACACTCAAGAGTGATAAACTAAGGGGATCCCAATCAAGAGACCATCAGATCCCAGAACCTCAGTCACGAGGGTGAGGTTTCCGAGTCTCGAACTAGAGACCAGTCCTTGCTTATAAGATGTTCACCAAACAATACCGTAATTCACTCTAATTTTGTTTATAGGTTCTTGCTCTTTGGTTTCTACTTGGGGTCTGTTTACCGTCAATGTTTTAGTCCGTTTATTATTAATTTTATTACCTTATGTGTGTGTATATATATATGTGAGTACTCGTTTCAGTTTTGTCAGGTTGTTTTTATTTCATGTTTTCTAACTGGGACACTTGTTTCCTTTAGTTTTTAATATAAATGGTCAATTCTTCTTTTGATTGATTTCATGTTTGACCTTTTTTTTTTTTTTTGTTTTTTGTTCATTCCACGGCTCACCCCTTATTTCGTTACTTTTGTTTCGATTGTTTATACAACTCTCCTTTCCTTTCTTTCTTTTCTTTCTTTCTTATCTATACGTTTCAATTTATCTCCATCTACTTTTTCTAAATATATATAATTTCTAATTGACGTTCCCCTTTTCTTGTCATCCTTTCCGTTTATTTCTTTATTTACATCTTTTTATATTATCCATATTTTGTAATTTTCAATTTTAACATTTTTTCTCTTTTCTAAAAAATTTTTCCTTCCTTTTTTTTTTCTCCTCTCATTTTCCTTTCGAGGTGTCTCGACGTTTTCGGGTTGTATCTACGTCTCTAAATAGTATTGTGATTTTTCACAATGACTTATATGTGTATATATGTATGTGGGTATTCGTTTTAGTTTTGTGAGGTTGGTTTTTTTTCCTGTTATCGAACTGGACCGTTTGTTTCCTTTGGATTTTAATATAGATGGTCTTATTTTGATTGATTTCGTTTTTGACCTTTTGTTTCGACTCCGTTCCACGGTTGACCCCTTATTTCGTTACTTTTGTTTCGATTGTTTATACAACTCTCCTTTCCTTTCTTTCTTTTCTTTCTATCTTATCGATACGTTTCGATTTGTCTCCATCCAATTCTTCTAAATATATGTGACTTCTAATTGACGTTCCCCTTTTCTTGTCATCCTTTCCGTTTGTTCCTTATTTATATCTTTTTTATATTATCCAAATTCTTTTAATTTTAATATTTTATCTCTTTTCCCTTTTTTTTTTCCTTCTTCTTTCTCTTTTCCTTTTGAGGTGTCTTGACGTTTCCGGGTTTCATCTCCGTCTCCAAATATTGTTGTTCTTTTTCACACTGACTTATATATGTATATGTGGGTATTCGTTTTAGTTTTTATTTCAGGTTGTTTTTATTTCACATTGTCTGACTGGACCACTTGTTTTCCTTGGTTTTTAATACAGATGGTCTTGTTTTCATTGATTTCGTATTTGACCTTTTGTTTTGATTTCGTTCCACGGTTCACCCTATATTTCGTTACTTCTGTTTTAATTGTTTATACGTCTGCCCTTCGTTTTTCGTTTCCTCTTTTCCTTTCTATATGGGTAAACTTACGTCTCAAGGTTCGTTCCTCTCTATTCTTTCGGAAGGAGTCGCTAGTTACGTTTCTTTATCTCCTTTTGTTATCTTACCCTTTCTGATCTCTAGAGAAGTTCTTTTGATCTCTATGGTTCCCTTATAAAGTACGTTTTTACTGGAGCTATTTCCTGTCTTTACCATCCCTGGATTGTCTTCGTCTTCTATAATTCTTCTCCACCGTTCTTATCTGTCTGCTTGACATATTTTTTCTCGAAGTGTTGGTTGTATTAGTGCTGCCACACTAGTGAGTAGATCTCGGTCTGTAGGACCTTACACTTCAGTTCACCCGGAATCTTTCGTAGTGATGCTTGTTTCGATCACCTCCACTACCTTAAGGTCACCTCGATAAAGTTTAGGACTTTCTACTGCGACACTTTCACGACGTGAGTCATACGGTCGTTTAAACCTTTTGAGTGGTCCCCGGTGTCCTGACCTTTTCCAGTCAAAAGTAAGGTTAGGGTTTCTTTCCGTTACGGTTTCTTACGAGTTTGATGGTGTGTTAACGTTAGTAGAGTGTGCGATCATTTCATTACGAGTTTTAAGAGGTTCGGTCCGAAGTCGTTATGCACTTGACATTTGAAGGTCTACAAGTTCGCCCTAAATCTTTTCTGTCTCCTTGGTCTCTAGTTTGACGGTTGTAGACGACCGAGTACCTTTTTCGTTCTCTCAAGGTCTTTTTGTAGATAAAAGTGGAATAACTGATACGGTTTCGGAAACTGACACACCTAGTGTTATTTAACACCTTTTAAGACTTTCTCTACCCTTATGGTCTGGTGGACTGGACGGAGAACTCTTTGGATATACGTCCAGTCCTTCGTTGTCAATCTTGACCTGTACCTGGTTGTCTGACCAAGGTTTATCCTTTTCCTCATGCAGTTCCGACATATAACAGTGGGACGAATAAATTGAAGATACGTCTCATATAGTACTCTTTACGACCCGACCTACTTCGTGTCCGACCTTAGTTCTAACGGTCCTCTTTATAGTTATTGGAGTCTATACGTCTACTGTGGTGGGAATACCTTCTTTCACTCCTTCTTGATTTCTCGAGAACTACTTTCACTTTCTCCTCTCACTTTTTCAACCGAATTTCGAGTTGTAAGTCTTTTGCTTCTAGTACCGTAGACCAGGGTAGTAAAGTACCCTTTATCTACCCCTTTGTCATCTTTGTCACAGTCTGAAATAAAAGAACCCGAGGTTTTAGTGACGTCTACCACTGACGTCGGTACTTTAATTTTCTGTGAATGAGGAACCTTCTTTTCAATACTGGTTGGATCTGTCGTATAAGTAATGAAAAGGTTGTTTCCAGGCAGATCAGTTCCGATACCAAAAAGGTCACCAGTACATACCTACACTCTCAACCTGACACTTCTTCCGACTCGCGGTTTCTTAACTACGAAAACTTGACACCACAACCTCTTCCGAGAACTCTCAGGGAACCTGACGTTCCTCTAGGTTAGTCACGTAGGATTTCCTCGAGTCAGGACCGACAAGTAACCTTCCTGACTACAACTTCGACTTTGAGGTTATGAAACCGGTAGACTACACTTCTCGACTGTGGAACCTTTTCTGGGACTACGACCCTTTCTAACTCCCGTCCTCCTCTTCCCCTGCTGTCTCCTACTCTATCAACGTACCGTAGTTACTGGGTTACCTGTACCCAAACCCACCTGAGGCCCTCAACCAGTACCTGTCCCTCCGGACCCCACGACGCCAAGTACCCCAACGTTTCCCAGCCTATACTGACTCGCTGATTTGACTTGACTTTCCTATTTTTCTTTTCTTTCTTTCTGAACTATATGTTTCAATTTATCATCATCTATTTCTTCTCAATACATATAATTCCTCATTGACGTTTCCCTTTTCTTTGTCATCCTTTTCGTTTCCTTATTTGCATCTTTTTTATTATTATCGAAATTTTTTAATTTTTATTTTTTTCTCTCTCTCCTTTTTTTTGGTTGAAAGGTCTTGACGTTTTCGGGTTTTATCACCGTCTCCAAATATTGTTGTTATTTTTTACACTGACTCTTTTTTTTCTTCTTCTTTTTTTCGAGGTTTCGAATCAATCTAAAGTATCACGGTTATTTTGACTGTTGATGTAACCCCGCCCCCGCACCCCCCTCCCTTTTTTAGGTTTTATTAGATATCTTGTGCAGTTTTCTATTTTTATTATTTACAAAAAAGAGCGCAGTGACGACAGTCTCAGCAAAGGCAGCGACCCTCAGTGTCAGGTGAAGTGAAGGGATACTATGGGAGATTGTGACACGACTAGAGACCTAGACGACACTCTCGTCGAGTCTAACATTAGACTAGGATGAGGAGACACAAGAACGGAGGTTACAAGTGTCGACAGTCTTGATCACGCAAAAGAAAACAGACTCGAGAGTACTGGAAAATAGATAAGGTGTCTGTGTCTCAGACGGATCAACTAGCACACATAAATCAGACGTCGACATGTCGACCACCCTCTCAAAGTCCAGAAGAAGGAAGTGTGACGAGGACCCAAAGTTGACACTAAAATAAAGGTGGAGACCTATACCCAACATGTGACCCCAAACGAGGACTCCGACGGGACCTCCTGAACCCAAACGGGGACACTCCCGATCCACACCTCCACCACGGCGATGAACCCAGAGTTCCCAAGACCGTCGTGGTCTATGCGTCCCCTCAACTACCGATCCCGTCGTCCTTTATATCACGAGATCTTCCTATACCGTTGGTCATAACAGGGTGTGTGAGGTCATAAGAACGGACCTCTTAGGCGGAGGGACTGTCTCTTAGGACCGTCAGGTCTCAAGTGTCCCAGTGTTGCTCAGTCTGTGATGTCTTCGGTGGGACACGTGTATCCGCGTTCTGTAAAAAAACGGACACGGTCGAGACGGGGTCACTCTCAACTCGTACTTCCACCATGTCGACGAACCGAACTGCCCTGGGACCGCCGCGGTTCACACGTCCCTATACCGGACGGAGGCCGTGTCCTCTTACCGGGATACACAGAAAAGAGCTCGGAGAACATCGACCGTTAGTCCTCCGGAGAAACCGGTCAGAAAGAGAACATTGAGGCGGGCAAGTCCGTGAATCTTCCTAAGGTGCGGACCCCAGGAGGACACATCTAGTCGTGTAGTCCGTGAATTTCCTTGTGGGACCCACCCCAGGATCAGACATCAAGTCACACAGTCCGTAAACTACCCGGTCGGAGAGATGACAAGTCGACGGTTCCGACAAACACAACCCTCCTCTCTCCGGTATCACTACCAAGGTGTGGGATGCACACTGAGTCGTCATAGCGGAACGAAGGTACGACGGTCCGAAAGGAGGTATCCGTAAAGGGAGTGTAAGGGAACTAGACAGAGAGGCGTCAGTTGTCGTCGGGAGTGGGATCCTAACGAGGTGCTAGGGGTTTGAGGTCGAGGGTCGGCGACGTGGAAGGTCCCCCGGACGCAGGGACAGGATCCATACATACTGACGCCGTTCCTAAGAGTAAGGTAAATCGGACGATGTCTAGTCGACAAAGGACGAGTCGGAATTTACAAAGAGGAGACTGAGTCTGTTAACGGGACCACATCCTAGACCTGGGGACGAAGTCAGGGGGGTGGGCGACTCCCGTCCAGGTCAGGATGATTGAGGGCAAAGGGGACGATCAAGGAAGTAGGATGGCTCAAAACACACCCAGATATATAAGAAAAGACGACCAGTCCATGAGGACAGACGAGAGTCGACCACAAGACGTACGTGAAGACACAGACTTCCACATAAGGACTACATAGGTACCTCTCTCTACATAAGGTTCAGGTGGATGAGGAGGTGGTAGAAGACTTTAAAAGAGCTATTGAAAACGAAGGAACAAAAACGGTATTTAATTGAAAATTTTTTTATCGATTTTAGATTTATTAAAAGTTATGAGATGTCGGTGATCTTACATTCACTTGATTCAGTTTCTGTTTATATACTATAGTCCACATACACCTTTGATTTTTTTACTATACTTACTTGAATAAATGTTTCGTTAATCTGAGTATCTGTATCTTTTGTTTGGACACCAAGGGTTTCCCCGCTCCCACCCTCCCTTTATGACCCTCAAACCTTAATTGTCCATGTCTGATGATATATATGTTATCTATTTTTTGTTCCCGGATGACATGACGTGTCCTCGATATGAGTTATAAAACGTTATTAGATATTACCTTTTATTATGTTTTTTCTTATATATATGTATCGACTTAGGGAAACAACATGTGGACTTTGGTTGTGATGATGTAACATTTGGTTGATATGAAGTTATTTTTATTATTGTAATTATTGTTTTTGGGTGATCTTATATTCACTTTCGCTTTCACAATCAGTGAGTCAACTCACTGGGGTATCTGATATCGGACGGTCCGAGGAGACAGGTACCCTAAGAGGTTGGTTATTATGACCTCACCCAACGGTAAGAGAAGAGGTCCCCTAGAAGGGGTGGTCCCAAGTTTGGATCCAGAGGGAGTAATGTCCGTCTAAAAAAGGGATAGACTCGGTGGTCCCTTCGGGTTTAGTTGACATGCAGTTATTTTTCTTATCATTAAAATTTTTAGGTGATCTTACATTCGTGACGACGACGACGACGATTCAGTAAAGTCAGCACAGGCTGAGACACACTGGGGTGTCTACCGTCGGGTGATCCGAGGAGACAGGGACCCTAAGAGGTCCGTTCTTATGACCTCACCCAACGGTAAAGGAAGAGGTTTACATTCGTGTGAGATTAAATTTTGTTGTAAGTATTGGTTTTCGATTATACGGTTAGTACTACAAGAAACCGAGTAAATAGAAAGAGGTTCCGGTCTGGTTGTTCTCTGAGTAAGTAAGTAAGTACGTCGTTTGTACATGACAGAGTATGTAAGACCTTCCCTCTACCTTGTGGTGTGAAAGACTCGGGAAAAAGTGTCTACTCCTTTAAACCCAGTATCTCTCATTCGTGTCTCGATCATTTGTACTCTTCAGTGTCTTCGTTGACGTACAGGAGTTGGGACATACTGTGGGACCGGTAGGTCCGTCCGGTGGAGGGAGTACCGATGTGCACGGAGGTTACGTCAGGAGGGAGACCGTCTCTTGTGATGACGTCCTCCACGAAAGAGGCCAGACCCCGGAGGGTCGTGACGAACTAGTAGGGAGGAGGTAGACCTCTTTCATGGGTTCCATCTTCGCTCTGGAGTAGGTCGGGGAACGTTGTCCCGGAGTCGAGGTCTGTGTCGAAAGGATAACCGTCCGTGGTACCCCTCCGTCGGTACCGATCACCCCGACGACTGTGAGCTGGGGGTCGTTCCTCCCACAGAAGATCCGTCACCAGTGTCTCGACAGAAGTGAAAGTGTTGGGTCACGACATAAGGAGCGTGACCAGGTCCAATGTACCTCAAAACACCTTGACCGATGTTGTCTGAGACCAAAAACGTTGATTCTTGGGACTGACGACAAGGTGGATGCCTAGAAAGGTCATTAGTACATACCTACACTGTCGCCCTGGTATTTCCAACTCGTGGCTTCTTAGCTACGAAAGCTTGGCACCACGACTTCTTCTGAGAACTCTCAGGGAACGTGATGTTCCTCTAGTTTGGTCAGTTAGGAGTTCCTTTAGTCAGGACTTATAAGTGACCTTCCTGACTATGACTTCGACTTCGACACTATGAGACCGGTGGAGTACGTTTCTCAGTTGAATAACCTTTTCTACGACTACGACCCTTTCTGACTCCCGTCCTCCTCTTCCCTGACTGTCTCCTATTCTACCAACCTACCGTAGTAACTGAATTACCTATACTCAAACTCGTTCGAGAACCTCTGTCACTTCCTATCCCATCGGACCGCACGCCATCAGATACTCACACGTTTCTCAGGTTGTGTTGGTTCACTGACTTCTTGTTGAGTTAATGGGCCTACGAGTCGTTTAGACAGAGTCTCGATATAAGTTTCATTTCCCTCGGAGATGAGTCTGGAAGTGATACGTGGGGGTCAAGGGTAGATAGATGGGTGCAGTGTTTGAAACTTCATATTTACGACGAAAAGATAGTTTTTCTGTTACTACCTTTCTTTCTTACCCGAACACGGTTTTATAAGGACCTCCTCACAGACCCCTTGGACGTAAAGAAACGAAATGGTTTGCTGAAAATAAATAGGAAAATATTTGTTTTACAGGGTAAGTACTAACGTTTTTGTAAAAGAAAACTACGTTTTTTCAAAAAACAAGTGTAAAAGTTATGTATATATATCCAATTTTTTGCTTATCACTGTCCTGATTATATGAAAATCGTTGTAGATAACTAACTTGACAGTTTACGGAGGTATGCAAAAATTACACAGGTTGAGACACGCTGGGGTCTCTGCCGTCGGGTGGTCCGAGGGGGCAGCGACCCTAAGAGGTCCGTTCTTGTGACCTCACCCAACGGCAAAGGAAGAGGTTACGTACTTTCACTTTTCACTTTCACTTCAACGAGTCACTACAGACTGGGAGTCGTTGGGGTACCTGACGTCGGAAGGTCCGAGGAGGTAGGTACCCTAAAAGGTCCGTTCTCATGACTTCACCCTACGGTAACGGAAGAGACTCTACTCATCGGTCACCTTTTTGATTTTGTTCTGAGATTTGGTGGGTTAAGTGGTCCCCTTTATAGTGTTTATATGTGTGTACACAAGTCAGTACAGGCTGACGCTGGGGTACCTGATATCGGGAGATCCGAGGAGACAGGTGTCCTAAGAGATTCATTCTTATGACCTCCCCCAACGGTAAAGGAGGAGGTCCCCTAGAAAGACTGGGTTCCAAGGGTGGCCGTAAAGGACACAGAGGACGTAACCGTCCGTCTAAGTAAATAGTGACTCAGTGGGACCTTTGGGGTTATACTTGAGTCTATTGTTTAAAAATTTTACTTCCTTTTACGTTAAATTTTTTTTTTTACTCCTTGAAGGGACCACCCGGTCACCAATTCTTAGACCTTGGTAGTCCTGTCCTAGTCTGTGTAGACACAGACGACACTCCTGTGTGCTCCGGGGACGAAACGACGTGTATGTACACGAGTCAACGAGTCAGCACAGACTGAGCAACCAAGACAGGGGAGGGGACCTCCACCCGTCTGGACACTGACGTCTCCGTTGTTGTGACACACTGGAGACTCTACTCCGACCTTTTCCGTAGTCGAAGGTGGTCATGAGGACCCTGCAGACGAGACCTCCTCAGGTTGGTGTGACTCTGGTGTCCGGTCTCCCCGGTGCTCCTTCGTACACCGATTCGAGGGTCGACGGTGGGTCATCATTGGGGTCGTCACTCCCTCCGTCAACCCTGCAGGCCGGTCGGTTCGGAATCCTGTAGACATCGGGGCTGGTCGTAGACTATGTCAACTCTACACCTCTGGGTGGGGTGTCTCAGGGAGGTTTAAGGGGTCACTCTTGTATTTTATGGAGAAAGGTCGATGATGGACACCCATATTAGACGATACATCTTTGTCATTCACCCTGACGTTCACTTAAGACAATCTTTCTCTTTCTCACTTTTTCTCTTGTTCTTTCTTTTTCTGTGTCTTTCTTGGGTCCTCTTCCTCGTGGTAGTTGAAAATTGTGTATTTCTTAGTTTCACGTAGGTAATTAAGTGTTAACTTGTTTACCTATAACTTGCGTATGTCCAAGTGTATCCGGTCCCCAAAACTAAGGCGACTCTATCGGTTTGTTTGTCTAAATTAAAGTCCATCGAGTCTCACGAGACTTCCTTTTGTTTTTAGTTCTATCCTCTCACCTTACTGCCACCAGTCTCGTCCGGAGGTCCTCCTTTATTAGTTTCTCCCAAAGGTCGTACTTTCTTGCCTGTGTAACTGACACATTCAGGGAAGTACTTTATGACACTTTATAGTGTGGGTGGTGGTTCTTATTTCTCATCTCCCTGTAGGGACCACCAGGTCACCAATTCTTAGGTAGGTGGAAGGTTACGTCCCCCGTACCCAAACTAGGGACCAGACCCTTCTAAGGTCTACGGAACGCCGTTGATTCGGACGTTCGGTGTTGACTTCTCGGATACGTGGTGTTACTTTCTAGGTCACACGATGTTGATTCTGGACTGCGTCGGTTTCTTTATTTATTCTTTTGAGTTCTCAATTTTTTTTTTTTTTTTCTCCCCACACACGTTGCTCGATCGGGGCCTGAGTGCCCATGGCTGAAACGGTAGGTCAGAGTCTGGCACACTCGTCGAGGGGACTTCAAGAGTGGATTAGACCCACGGTCTCTCCTTTCTCTTCTGGTACCTTTCTATGTCTTCTTTTTCAAGTCTAGTCACTGGTCGATTCCTAGGTGTACCCTCTAAGATCTAGCCCCATATGCCTTCTCTTCAGAAACCTCTATTCGGGGGTTTGTCCAGGGTTCCCGTTTCCGTTCTTTTCTCTGGGCTACGTCTACTAACGTCAGACAGACGTCTTGATGTAGGGTCCGTGTACGGGAGAGGGGTCTTAATGTCGGGACCAAAGACGAGAGTCCGTCTTTGGTTTTGTCACGACATACGTGGTTTCTTTACTCGAAAGGCGGAGCAGGTGAAAGTTTCACTCTTAAGTGTTGGGTCTCATATGTGAAGTTCGCGTACTCTCCTCTTCGGGTCGGGTTATGGGTCTCCGCTTCGACGGGCGGGAGTCGAAGCGGATGTGAGTCGGTCGGTCCAGTTCGGGAACGAACTACCCGTCCTATCCTTTCAGTTCCTTTTGTACAGTTCCTGGTGATACTTAGATCAGGATCAGAAGTTACTATTTGGGGTTTCCTGTGGTTCTTGGTGGTCTGGTAATTCCTTTTAGTTTCGGTGTTTTCTCCGTCTGAACCTCCTTATTTGTCTTTTCGGACTCTCGTTTGTCTCCTAAGTTTTCATTCTTGGGAAGAACTGAATTAATCATGGGAGTCCGTCTTTACCTTTTGTTACGTTTGTCTTTTATTCTACTTGCAATTCTTTTTGATCGTCCTTTTTATCTTCTCTCGTAGTAATAGAATTAATACCACTGACATATGATTTTTTCTTCTGTTCTGGGATCTTTAAAAGTCTCTACATTTTGTCCGATCCAAAGGTCGTTTTCTACTCGGCGTTACCGAGTCTGGAGAATGGTCGCTGTGGACCGTATGACACATGAAACAACGAGTCCTCACAAAGGGAGGTACAGTTATTTGTAAATCCCGTGAGTCCTTCCTCTTATTGTGGACACTAGACCGTGGGTGCTCCGACGTCTGTGAGGGGGTTCGGGACTCCTACAACCAACCGGGGTCCATCGACTCTACGTATACTTTCCGTACGAAAGTCACTCAGGTCTGAGAACGTAGAACGGTATACATCTTTTCGCGATTTAAGGAATTGAACCCTATAGACCAATAGGAATTAATTGTTAGTGCAAAACTGTAAGTCTGATGGGTGGGAAACAACGTTTTGAAGATACATTGGACCGAGGAGGGGAGCGGAGGAGCCTCGTCAAGAGAGTCCCAATGAACTCTACGACTGAGGATCCGAATTCTGGATTTTTAAAGGTGGTTTATTTTGTATCGAGAGTTGAAGATCTGACACTGATAAAAAATTCAGTTGTCAATGCATGCTGAGAAACTCTGGGGTACCTGACATCGAACGGTCCTAGGAGACAGGTGTCTTAGAGGGTCCGTTCTTATAACCCAACAGTAAAGGAGGAGGTCCACTAGAAGGACTAGGTCTCTAGTTTGGGTACAGAGGACGTCGAGAACATAACCGTCCGTCTGAGAAATGCTCGACTCGGTGGTCCTTTCCGGTACCGTATGATATGAACGGTAGTTTCTTTATTGTTGTCTTTACAAATTTTGTAAATTAACACTCCCTACCCCTTGCGTCCTCGACACCTTAGTCAACTCGTAAAGTTAAACGTGGGAAGGTACGACAATTTTGTTAAAATTAAAGGTACTATAATTCAACTGTTGTGTAAACAGTAGTAGTGGTGGTAGTTTTCGGTCTCTCTGCTTGACACGACGAAGATGGTGTTGTACGTTGTAGTCCCGAGAAAGAGAATTTGAGACTGAGGTAAGACGAGCGAACTCTCCGTGTGGTAGACTTGGTGTTCATTCTCGGTGTCCACATTGAGATAAAAAATTAAAAAATAAAATAAATAAATAGAACCGACACGGTACGTCGTTCACCCTAGAATCAAGGGATTGGTCCCTAATTTGGGTACGGGGGACGTCACCTTCCCGTCTCAGAATTGGTGACCTGGTGGTCCCTTCCGGGTTGTCCACATTGAGAAATCCAGTGGCCTGTCTGTGGAACGAGGTCCCGAAAAGACCGAAAAACAAAGTAAAAGAAAGCCAAAAACAATAAGAAGTATATCGTTTTTATTTTACTTCCCATAATATATCTGCGTATATACATACATATAAATGTGTGAGAGACAAAAATTCTTCAGTTACAGCTCTTCAATACACGGTGATCAATACTGTCTGAGGTCGAGTCAATTAGGCGAGTGTGGAGAATCCACAATTATAAAGGAATAGAACTTTTCCCAGTCGAGGTTCGGAGTGTGAGACGGAACCGTGTCTTACCGTTACCCTCCGCACTTTTCTCCTGATCTCACGTGGTCGCATTTAAACTACTTGACCGTCCATCTTTCGTCTACGGCACAAAGAAACGGAAAAAAACTCTGTTCCAGTTTACAATCAAAGATGTTTCCGTCACAGGGAAACATTTGTCAACACTTTTTGAGACCCCACATCAACCCCCTTTTTTTCTATATCAAAGAAAAAATTTTTTAGTGTTCTAAGACTATTCGTATATGAGAAACACCGATTCGACGAATAATTATACAATTTGTCCCTGGTAAGAGACTTACGAAAGTCTAAGATCCAATCTCCCAGATTTTTACATGAAGTTATAGTGATAGACGCCTGAAGGGAACGCCAGGTCACCAATTCTGAGACTCAGAGGTGACGTACTCCGGGTCCAAGTTAGTGACCAACCCTTGATGCTAAGGTGTACGGTGGTCCACACTGGTTTTTTTCTTTTTTTGTTTTTTTCAGTGACAGACATAGGTGATAGTCGGTTATCACATGTTATGACATTTCGGTTATACAGGTTCAAGAGTAATGTCTACTCTTCTGTTGTGAAGAGAATAGGAATCTAGTGAAGTCATAAAAAGTTTTCTTTTTAGACAAAAACGTACTTCAAAGTTTAAGAGATAAAAAAAAAGAAAGAAGACATCCTACTCGACATTAAAATTCCCAAATAAAAACTCGGGGATTCAATGTACAGAGACACTATCTATCAATGTAGTGTCCGAGACCCTCATTTCGACGACTGCGTTTCCTTCATCAAACAAATGTAAATGGTGTATGAACTGACTTCCGATACTTTACCTTATAAAGGAGGGTATGACCATTTGTTCCTACAGTGTCAGTAGTCCCTAAGATCGGAAGGTTTACATTAAAGACTCGGGTCCTTCTTATTATGACCGTCGGTAGTAGGTGAAAGGATCATTTGTATTCATGACCCCTCGAACCACCCCACCCCACCCCTCCTACTCTCTTTCGTGTTCTCCGTAGATTGGGGTATATGGGGTGAGGGAATGACATTTCATCCTTAATTCCTACACTTATTGCTTCTTCGTCTTAAACCGGGGTCTCTCGACTCGGACCTGTGGACGTAGAAGAGTATGGATCTTTTCGGTATTTAAGGAATCAAGTTCTATAGACTAAAAGAAATTAATTGTTATTAAAAAACTATAAGTCTAATGGACGGGGAACGACGTTTTGAAGATATATGGGACTGAGAAGAGGAGGGGAATCTTCCGTTAAGAGAGTCCCAGTGAAATCTACGACAGAAGGTCCGAACTTTAGGATTGTTAAGGGTGACCTATTTTGTTGAGAACTGAAGGCCCAACACTGAAATAAAAAATCAACGGTTCCAGAAGGGAAGGGGGACTTTACGATCATAAGGGTTAAGGACTACCAGAAATTCCGAGTGCAGATGGATTCGCATGACTTGGGACTTTGAAAGTAGTGGTCAACCTGTGTCCCTTCCATTCTTGTCGGTACTACTAGGATACTCCGGTAGTTCAGTCCAGTCACTTCACGGATTTACGTCTTTGGCTTACGTTCGTCCGAACGTAACCCGTGTGGTCCCTGTCCTCGGATCTTTAGAGTGGAACGGATTGATCTACCCATTTCAGTTTTCGCTCTGTATTTACAAAGGAAAGTGTGATAGTAAGTTGTACTTCCAAGGTTAATTACGTTTTCCCTTCCTTATTCGTCGTATATGTAAAAAACAACTATACTTTTTATAACTTGTGCTTCTTCGTTTTACTAAATGTCTACTATGCTTACATCTTTACCCTTCGTGTTTACTTTCGTACAATCAACGAGTCAGTACAGACTGAGAAGTGCTGGGGTATCTGACATCGGGTCCTACAAGGAGACAGGTACCCTAAGAGGTCCGGTCTTATGACCTCACGCACAATGGTAAAGGAGGAGGTCCCCTAGAAGGGTTGGGTTCCTAGCTTGGGTCCGGAGGACGTAACGTCCGTCTAAGAAATGGAAGACTCGGTGGTCCCTTCAGTGTTCTGTAAATGAATTTTTATCTTATTTACTAAAGTTTGATTCTGTCTTTGTTTTGAGCTGTCAAAGAGACATATCCTCGGCAGTCAGGACCTTTTTCCCTTTAAGGTTACTACTGTGTCTCGATGTGGTGCCTTGAACTCATGCAAATTGTCCTTTCCATGTCGTCGATATCCTGTCTTGGAGTCTTGTGAGGTGGACAAGTTTATGACTTAAGTATACTTTTTGCAAGTCGTGACTTCGTTTTGTGTTTCTGTGTCGTGATGTAGTATAGTATAGAACTTATTTGTTCTTACATACTCAAAATGGAACGGACCGTAGTTGTCACTCATGAGTCTGTGGGTCTTGTCTGAAGAAACTTCCCCCTCGTCCATCCCCTCCCTACCTAACCCTCAAACCCTACTCGTCTACGTTTGATAATAGATATCTTACCTATTTGTTGTTCCAAGATACCATGTCGTGTCCCTTGATATCAGTTATAGGACACTATTTGGTATTACCTTTTCTTATACTTTCTCTTACATATATACACAAATTCAGTGAAACGATATGTCATCTTTAATTGTGTTGTAACATTTAGTTGAGACGAAGTTAATTTTTTTTTTCTGACTGTGGACGAAAAATTTTTAAATAAATAATAAACCGACGGGGAGCACCGTACACTCTAGAATCAAAGGACTAGTCCCTATCTTGAAGACGAGGGACGTGACCTTCAAGTTTCAGAATTGGTGACCTGGTGGTCCCTTCAGGGTTCCGGACAAAAGAAAAGTAAACTTAAACGAACCATATAGAAAAGGTCAGGAAAATAAAAATCAGAAAGATTTAGAGAGGTAAAAGTCAGATAGAGACCTAAAACGAAACAATTCAGTTGGACTTTTTGAAAAAATTGGTCCGATTAATTCAGATAAATGTATTACACTTATGTCAGACCTACAGACCGTAGTCGAAACGTCTAAAAATTGGAATATAAATTTTGTTACTGCGTGTTTGAGGCAGGAAGGCAGGCACCCGACGGGTGAGGGATGAAAGAGACTCAGAGACGTCCAAGCATCCTTCCTGTGACCAAGATCTACGACGAAATATAATGGTGGAATATATTGGGGGACTCGTGGGAGGAAAAGATCCGTAATAATGAGGGGGAGGATTATCGTTATTACGTTAATCGATCATTAATGAAGAAGAAAGAGGGGAACGAGAAGGATTTGGTAGGTAAAATAAATAAATTTTATTAAAAAATAACACCATTTTCAGTGTATTATATTTTGTATGATAAAATTGGTATAAATTGACATATTGAGTCACCGTGATTCATGTAAGTCTCAATATGTTGTGAGTAGTAGTAGGTAGAGGACTTAAAAGGTGGAAGGACTTGATTTTAAGACAGGGGTAATTTGTGATTGAGGGGTGGAGGGTGAGGGGTCGGGGACCGTGGATGGTTACATGAGAGACTGAGATACTTAAACTGATAAACTCAATAGAACGTATTCACCTTAGTTTGTCATAAACAGACGTGGACTACATATAACTTTTCGTATAATACCCCTCCCTCCACTCCCCCCCAAGTACAAACCCTTGCGTACATGTGAGCACCACCTAAGTACAGTTACATACCGTTTTGGTTATGTCATAACATTTCATTTTATTTCATTTTATTTCATTTTTATTTTTAATTTTTTTTATTTTATTTTTACTCCGACCTCTGGACCGGAGAACTTTTTTTTTTTCGATTTTTTCATAAACATCAACGATAACACACGTACACGTACTTATACAGACATAAAGACTTATATACAATGTGTCATATATTTATATGTCATATTCGTTTGTGAACTTATTTATTTATATGTATTATATAAAAAATTTTTTTTGTCTCTGTAGTGAAACGATTGTTTGCAGGTATATCAGTTTCGATAAAAAAAGGTCATCAGTACATACCTACACTGTCGACCTAGTATTTTTTCCGATTCGTGGTTTCTTAATTACGGAGGTTTAACACCACGACCTCTTCTGTGAACTCTCAGGGAACCTGTCATTCTTCTAGTTTGGTCAGTTAGGTTGAGAAACACTGAGGTGCCAGACATCGGGTGGTCCAAGGAGACAGGTACTCTAAAAGGTCCGTTCTTATGACCTCACCCATCGGTAACGGAAGAGGTCCCTTAAAACGGTTGGGTCCCTAGGTTGGACTCAGAGAACGTAAACGTCCGCCTAAGAAATGGTGATCGTGGTGGACCCTTCGGGGGTAGAATATATATTATCAAACGTAAACGAATAGGGTTGGAGGGTCAAGAAGGGGCAGGGTTGGAGGGGGGTTGGAGCCGTTGGTGTCCAGACAAGAGATACAGACACTCAGACAAAGCATCTATTCAAGTAAACACAACATTTTTCGTCGTTGTAAGAACTGACCTAAATGTGTTAAAGGTTTCTGACTGAGTGTTGTATTGTAAGTTTTACAGGTCCTATATTAGGTTTTAATGATCCGGATATTTCTTAGTCCTGTTACGGTTGAGGGTGTACTTTTGTGTTAGTTACTATCTAAAACCTTGTTAGTTTCTGAGATTCCTACACTATTTTTACGAGGTCATTCGTTCCCTTACTTACTTTTTGATGTTTTTGGTTTTCTTTTTTTTTGTCTTTATGTCTTGGTGACTTCATTTTTTAAGTGGTCTACTTAAATTATCGTCTTACCTTTACTTTCCTCTTTTTCAGTTGACTGTACCCTCGTTGTTAAATTTAGTGTTACCTAAAGAGTAGTCTCTTGTGTCTTCCTTAATCCTCTGATAGAGGTAAGACGAAAAACAAATAAAGGTTCTTACGTATTGCACTCAGACTGGTACTCCTATTTGGTCTACCTGGGTCCAAGTCCCAGTAGGATGTCGTATATCCGAACATGAGAGTCCTGAAAGGACCACCAGGTCACCAATTCTGAGTCCCGAAGATTACGTCCCTCCCCCAGGTCAAGTTAGCGACCAGTCCCTTAATTCTAGGGTGTGCGACGTGTCGTGTCGGTTTGTTTAAAGAAAAAAAATGAGAAATTTTTCCGAACATGAGGAATTTTAGTACCTTTTGTGCTCTGTATTTCCTGCTGACTTCTCTCCCTTCTCTGTGTTCTGAGTGTACATGACGACCTATCCTAGGACCCGGTCCTTCCCCTTTCCCTGTGAGAAACCTGTCAACCACCTTAACCTTACCCCAGATACTGAGTCTGTTGTTACAAGAAGATTACAACTCAAGGATCCGAACTATTCAAATATAATCGATGTGTCTTCTCACAGAAACTCATCCCCTCTATATGTGACTTTACAAGTCCCCACTACCCTGTAGTGTGGACGTTGGACGGGAGTTCTCCAGTTCTTTTTATTAGATTACTATGACCTAAAAAAAAAAGGGTAAGTCCTTCTCTCTGTCACATGTGTTCAGAGGTACATGTTCGGTACCTCGTTTATATCACTTTCGTGAATGTTAGCCCCTTGGATCTCTGTCCTATGTCGTGTCCTCGAGAATCAAGACAAGATGTTAGAAAAGATTTCCAACCTTTAAAGTTGAACGGGGGAAGTTTGACTGAAAAATTTTATGACGAAGTGGAAAAGATCGTATCTTAAACAAACCGAACTCTTGACGTTGTGTGTTGTGTTTACTGATTCTGAAAGGGGGAATAGAAATTGTAAGTAATAAAATGTCCCTATACAGAGACAACTAATAAAAGGTAACTAAAAAAAGGGGGTAGTGTACCACCTGTGGAAGTTCAGAAGAATATAAAAAGACGATCAAAAGACGGTCATTATCAAGATTTGTAAATAAAATAAGGTGACGAAACAAGAAGGAAAGAAGGAAAGGACCTGTGAGATTAATGTGTATCTAGAGGAAACTGATAGAGGATATGAAAGAAAAATTTTTATAAACAAATAAATGAATAAACCAGTACGACCCAGAAGTAACACCGTATCCTCTAGCAACTAGAATCAACGTCGTAGACCCTAGATCAAGGGACTGGTCCCTAACTTGGGACTGGGGGTCGTAACCCTCGAGCCTCCGAATCGGTGACCTGGTGGTCCCTTCAGGAACAGAGGATATGTAAGATTGAGTCAGATAAAGAAGTAAATAAACGATAACAAAAGTAAAAAGAGGAGTAGGACATAATAATAAAAACCCGATACCATTGGTGAACCAGAACACAGAGAAGACGTATATTAAATCAGATGGTAAGATTTTAAGTAAAAAAGGATTAAGAAACGACTATAGTTAGACAAGAGTAAAGTATTAAAAGACAATAGTTCGGTACAAAAACATCAAAGATTTAAATGCGACCTACGATGGGAAAGTTTAACAAAAAAAGAAATCAAATAGAACTTTATAATCAAATACTAAAAAAGACCACACGAGAGTAAAAGATATCATGGTAATACAAGTAAAGTAGTAAGAAAAGACTTAGTTAAAACGTATTCTAATCTAGTATAAAGTAAAAAACAAGGGGTACATACTTACTCCATCTAAAAGGACTAGGCCCTTCTCTTTCGAGGATTTCTTATTTCCAACTCGATCCTGTCGAAACCCGAAGGGGTCACCGTTTCACCATGTCTTAGGTTGACGTTAGGTTCTCGGAGCCCGAGCTAGGGATTCAACCCTTCTAGGGAATCTCTTCCTTTATCGATAAGTGAGGTCCCACTAACGGACCTTATAGGGTCCTTGGTTCGTTTTACCAACGGACCTCCTGAATGTTTATCGACACTTTTCTTCTCTTCACTTTTCGTTACCTCTTTTCCTTCCTATATTCGTAGACTTACGTCTTAAGATTTCTTATCGTTCTTCTCTATTCTTTCGGAAGGAGTCACTAGTTACGTTTCTTTGTCTCCTTTTGTTATCTTACCCTTTCTGATCTCTAGAGAAGTTCTTTTAATCTCTATGGTTCCCTTGTAAAGTACGTTTCTACCCGAGCTATTTCCTGTTTTTACCATCCCTGGATTGTCTTCGTCTTCTATAATTCTTCTTTACCGTTCTTATGTGTCTTCTTGACATGTTTTTTCTAGAAGTGCTTGCTCTATTAGTGTTACCACACTAGTAAATGGATCTCAGTCTGTAAAACCTTACACTTCAGTTCACCCGGAATCTTTCGTAGTGATGTTTGTTTCGATCACCTCCACTACCCTAAGGTCACCTCGATAAACTTTAGGACTTTCTACTACGACACTCTCACGACGTGAGTTATACGGTCGTTTAAACCTTTTGAGTGGTCCCCGGTGTCCTGACCTTTTCCAGTCAAAAGTAAGGTTAGGGTTTCTTTCCGTTACGGTTTCTTACGAGTCTGATGGTGTGTTAACGTGAGTAGAGTGTGCGATCATTTCATTACGAGTTTTAAGAGGTTCGGTCCGAAGTCGTTGTATACTTGGCACTTGAGGGACTACAAGTTCGACCTAAATCTTTTCCGTCTCCTTGGTCTCTAGTTTAACGGTTGTAGACGACCTAGTACCTTTTTCGTTCTCTCAAGGTCTTTTTGTAGATAAAGACGAAATAACTGATACGGTTTCGGAAACTGACACACCTANGAGGTTCGGTCCGAAGTCGTTATATACTTGGCACTTGAGGGACTACAAGTTCGACCTAAATCTTTTCCGTCTCCTTGGTCTCTAGTTTAACGGTTGTAGACGACCTAGTACCTTTTTCGTTCTCTCAAGGTCTTTTTGTAGATAAAGACGAAATAACTGATACGGTTTCGGAAACTGACACACCTAGTGTTATTTAACACCTTTTAAGACTTTCTCTACCCTTATGGTCTGGTGGACTGGACGGAGAACTCTTTGGATATACGTCCAGTCCTTCGTTGTCTTGTCCTGTACCTGGTTGTCTGACCAAGGTTTATCCTTTTCCTCATGCAGTTCCGACATATAACAGTGGGACGAATAAATTGAAGATACATCTCACGTAGTACTCTTTGCGACCCGACCTTCTTCGTGTTCGACCTTAGTTCTAACGGTCCTCTTTATAGTTATTGGAGTCTATACGTTTACTGTGGTGGGAATACCGTCTTTCACTTCTCCTTGATTTTTCGGAGAACTACTTTCACTTTCTCCTCTCACTTTGTCAACTGAATTCCGAGTTGTAAGTCTTATGCTTCCAGTACCGTAGACCAGGGTAGTCAAGTACCCTTTATCTACCCCTTTGTCACCTTTGTCACAGTCTGAAATAAAAACCCCCGAGGTTTTAATGATGTCTACCACTGACGTCGGTACTTTAATTTTCTGCGAATGAGGAACCTTCTTTTCAATACTGGTTGGATCTATCGTATAACTTTTCGTCTCTGTAATGAAAAGGTTGTTTCCAGGCAGATCAGTTCCGATACCAAAAAGGTCACCAGTATATACCTACACTCTCAACCTGACACTTCTTTCGACTCGCGGTTTCTTAACTACGAAAACTTGACTCCACAACCTCTTCTGAGAACTCTCAGGGAACCTGACGTTCCTCTAGGTTGGTCAGGCAAGACTTCCTCTAGTCGGGACCCTAAAGAAACCTTCCTTACTACGATTTCGACTTTGAGGTCATGAAACCGGTGGAGTACGTTTCTCAACTGAGTGACAATTTCTGAGACTACGACCCTCCCTAACCCCCGTCCTCCTTTTCCCCTGCTGTCTCCTACTCGACCGACCTACCGTAGTGACTGAGTTACCTGTACTCAGACTCACTTGAGGCCCTCTACCATTACCTGTCCCTCCGGACCGTACGACGTTAAGTACCCCAGTGTTTCTCAGCCTGTACTGACTCGTTGACTTGACTTGACTTGACTTGACTAGGGCACTTGTCTACTCAAATCGTCCAATGTCAGACACCCCAGCGTTTCTCAGTCTAGGTGTGTGTGTCCTGTAGAAGTCGTCGACCCGAGGTGGCTAGAATTTCTGAGTTCTTACTCTAGAGATGCATAGGTGAATAAACGAAGAGTCGTAAGTTAGGTCTTGGACTCCTGTGAGTAGGGGTAGGACCGGGAAACGAGGTCGAGGTCTGGGACGTCGGGAACAAAGGTTCCGGTAACAGAGACGGGTCCTAGAAGACGACGACGACCTCGTCAAAGACCCTCAGGGGGCTGGACGTTGTAGGATTAGATACGGAGGAACGACGACCACAAGGACAGGACGAGTAAAACCAAAGACAAAGACCAGTAAGACGAGTCCCGCTCCGTGACTGGAACATCCTCCTTTTTGAGTGGCACACAAAGAGTCTACGAGGGTCCAAACGTAGAAGCAGGGACGTTCCACCGACAAGAATGGGGGTTGGTCTTTTGGGTCTCGTGGAGAGGTCGCAGGTAGGTGAAAAGCCCCACTTATTGAACGCCACTAAGCCCCAAGGGTACCGGACAGTTACGAAAGTAAGTGAGGGGTGGTGGCGGACGACAGACAGACGTCGAGACCGACGGTCACCTGACCGGCGTAGATACAGGACTGAACATCACTAGCGGGTAGAGAAAGTAACTACACAGGAGTGAATCCAAAAAGATCCTACTAGTACACTTGACCAAATCAAAAGACAAAACAAAACAAATCCGGTGTGACACGGTGTACACCCTAGAATCAAGGGGTCGGTCTCTAATTTGGTCTGGGGTCGTAAGCGTCGTACCTCAGAATCGGTGACCTGGTGGTCCTTTGAGAGTACTTGATCAAAAGTTTTTTTCAAATCCCCTCTGACTTTTAGACGAGGGTATTCTCTACAAGACTTTCCACATTCTGTTTCCTGTTTCTTTGCTTTTACGTTGACACAAGGACTTGACCTTCGAAGGTATACTATTTTGACAGTTATGACGGTTTTAACAAGGTAGTTACATTACGTTGACGTTAGGTTTGGAATTTGTCCATAACGACCTTTGATCTGTGTCTGTAAAATTTCAATTATGTCTTCTTGGTTCCGTGAAATCTCTTTCTTCTGTCATACCTCCCTCTGCGGACTGGTCTATCACTTTAAATGGTCATACAACGGAATTGGTTTTATTACACCACACACACGTACACGCGTACGAGTCAACGACTCAGTACAGACTGAGATACGTTGGAGTACCTGACATCGGATGGTCCGAAGAGACAGGTACCCTAAAGAGTCCGTTCTTATGACTTCACCCAGTGGTACGGGAAGAGATCCCCTAGAAGGACTGGGTCCCTACTTTGGGACCATAGGACGTAACGTCCGTCCAAGAAATAGTGATTACGGTGGGTCTTTCGGGGAAACAATTGATATATACCACTGTTTACAATTCATGAGAATAACACCTCTAGTAAAACGTTGTGTATCTTCGTAACCTAGTAA
The DNA here is from genome assembly GCA_006410555.1 of Capra ibex. Lineage (NCBI taxonomy): Eukaryota > Metazoa > Chordata > Mammalia > Artiodactyla > Bovidae > Capra > Capra ibex. The sequence goes on from SJYO01014747.1 coordinate 24,349,954, forward strand.
TACGACATACGAACTCTGATCGTATTATAACATACAATTATATAGAGTTACTTTTGTTTTTATTTTATCTCATTTTGACTTCTCTTAGGGTTTGTCTTCGTGTCCATGCTCATTGAACCAGACGTTCGTTTATTTCAATCCGCAAAAGAAAGTATGACAACAACAAATCGGTAAGTCAGCACAGGTTGAGAAACGCTGGGGTACCTGAGGTCGTACAGTCCGAGGAGAAAGATACCCTAAAAGGTCCGTTCTTATGACCTTACCCAATGGTAAAGGAAGAGATATGTGTTTTGTTTAAGACCTACTAAATTTTTAATTTACATTTTTTTTTCTACTTTTGTATTCTTCCTTTACACTTCCTTACGAACATACTGGAGACATTACTGTTGGGAGAAATGATTCTTTTCTCGGGTCTGTGACTCCTTTTCTTTCGATTGTATAAACTGATGTACTTTTCAAAATTTTAAAATATATGTCGTTTTCTGTGGTTTTTAATTCGGTGTACTCTTTACTTTTTGACGTTCTTTTATAACCTAACCGGTTTTTCAGGTAAACCCAAAAAGGTATACTAGAATACCTTTNAAAAAAAAAAAAAAAAAAAAATTAAAAAATAAATAAATAAAAAAATTTAAAATTTTAGTAATTAAGAATGTACGCAAGGGTTTGTACTTGGGGGGAGGGTGGAGGGAGGGGTACTTACTTGAAAAACCAGTTAGGTTATGAACTTTCCATAGTCTCTTCATTGGTGCCTTTCAGTCTAGTTTACTTTTGTTACTTTATAGAAAAGGTAGTCTACTTATTTTACACTTCCTTACGATTATCGGACCCGACCCTTCTACTACCGTTTCCCCATCAGAATACGTTACAAAGACACCCGTCCCTACTGATGTTAGGAAGTATTTTACTGAGACCGTTATAGATTACTTTATGGTTTAACCTTAGGGGAGGTTGATCGGTAAGGTGAAACCTCTTACATACGAGTCTTTTGGTCGTGACCGGAGATTCCGATGTATTCGTCGTACCAACACCTCTGTGTCTTGACTGTGTTGGTCCGATGAGGGGTTTCCTCTTGACTTATTTAATATTTTACGTGGGATACCTAAGAATACATCAGTAATTGTTACTGTCTTTATCTTATTAGTCATACCGACCCGTATAAATAATGTGTGTTTTATTTTGTATCAGTCTCATTCACCACACACTGTATTAGAAAAGTAATTTTTTACAATTTTCTTTTCTTTGCAAGGTGTGTAATGTATATTTAGGATTATAAAAACACTGACATTTCGTTTCACATCTTTACAGTGTACTTTGTTGTGACGATTACGTCCAGTGGACACCCATATTTCGACCCTGTCTTCTTCCGTGACAGCAGTAAAAGAAATGTGGGAAGAAACAAAAGTCAATGACGTTGTTTGTGGACAACGAAACCTCATACAACAACGAAAATTTCCTTTTTCTTTTATGTGTGAATAGACCCGTAGTTGACAGTCGAGCATTGCCAATACAGAAATAGTTGTGTACACTGACCGGTACACCTATTAAGTGTCCCATGAGCCAACAGAGACTACAGAACCCTCATTTATTGTGCAGTTTCTTTTTATTACTCCGACAAGACAGTTTCCAATTGAGATTATGAGGTACTCTCTGTCGTCTTCACGACCTCTGAAGGAAGGAGAGGGGAAATTAAGGTAAAAAATTATAAATTTAATGTATATGTTTTGACAAATCAGACAAGATACTATATTTCAAGTGAATTTTATTCTGACTTAAGTAACACCTGAAGGGACCCACCAGGTCCCCAACTCTGTGTCACGAAGGTGACGTTCTCCGTGTCCAAGTTAGGGACCAACCCCTTGATCCTAGGGTTTACGACGATTTAAAAATTTATTTAATAATTAAACAACTAGTAATTTGTGTGTGTGTATGTCGGAAACATGAGAAGATTTGACAAGGACATCTAGCAGTAGAGAGTTTTCCCCGGTTCGTAAATAGGGACCCCTTCGGTTCAGTGGGTTTACCTCCCCTGGACCCTGTACTGTCGGTGAACTTCCGTGTAGACGCTTTGTCGTGACGAGGGGGTTGGTCTGGACGACAGGGGAGGGGACAAAGGTCGGAACGGTTCCTCGGGGGTCCGGAGAGGGACTGGGAATCTGAAAGAGTTAGAGACATTAAAGCACGAAGGGGTTTCAAGAGAACGTAGTAGCGGAAAGGTGTGTATAAAACACGAAAAGGATTCTTTGTCCACAAAGAAGGGATGTCTCCGAAATGGAAACTGGGAAGTGTCGGTTGAGTTCAGGTCGGGGAAGTCGGTGACGAACCCCAACGACGACGACGATTCAGTGAAGTCAGCACAGACTGAAACACGCTGGGGTATCTGCCGTCGGGTGGTCCGAGGGGGCAGGGGTCGAACCCCAACCCCCACCTGTTAATTTCAGAGTACCGATCTCGACACCGGAGTTCAGTCTCGTTGATTCACGTTTAGACTGTGACCGGTGCACACTGGAACCCATCTGTACTTTGAAGTAAAATACACGGGTGAACTGACTCCCTACGGGTCTGTCTGTACTGTTGTAAGAAAACCCCATACAGTGTTGTTCCCCCTATAGAGATATTCTCTAATCGTAACGTAGTCCTCTGACTCATTTCTTCCAGTGGAAATAGGTGCGTCTACCTGGAGTAAATTGGGTCGCTCCTGGACTTGTTCTGTTCTCTCCGTCTTGATCCCGTTTAAGTACCAGAGACTCGACCCTATGGGTGGAAGAGGACGGAACCTGTAGTCGTGGTGACCAGAAGTCGGAAACCCCGGTCTTACCTCTGGTGTAGTGATCGGGAGGTCAAAGACCCGAAGACCTGAACCTGACTTACTGTGGTTGTTGTACGGTCCCAGAGGTCGAACGCCTATACACACATATAACCGACAAAGAGACCTCTCGGGGTTGACTATGTCGTTCAAGGAATTAGGTCGAGGGGGAGCCACGTGAGACGTGTTCGACGGTTCTGAAGAGTCCCACATCCAGATCGGGACTGTGTCGGAGTCAAGACATCGTGGGGCGATCGATTCCGGTCAGCCTCCAGGTCAGGGTCACGTCCTTGACGTGTTCTCACCACCTACTTTACACGATAGTGTCGTGCCTTTTGTGAATCACATTTCCGACCGTGTGGCATGTACGAGTTATTTGGATTCGACAAAAGAACCAACAAGAAAAAGGAATTTGTCTCCCTAATAAAAATGTAACCAAGAAGTGGTCCCTGTGTGGTGTCTCTTCCGGATCTCTGGGTCTTTCACAACTTCTCGGGTAAAAGTCCTTTCCGTCGGTGTTCAGTACATCTCGTCTAAAAACACTTTTCAGTCAGTAGGACCAGTGGTAGAATTCTGTTTTTACAGGAACGTTCCACCAAAGGTGTCACCCGTCCGTCCGTTCGCCGGTCACAGTGACGGGTGTCGACGCTGTTGTACGACTGGACAGGGTCGTAACGACCTTGGTAAGTGGCAGACACGTTTCCCCATATCTGACAAACCTTTTTTAAAATTGCGTAATAACTGGTCTCTGTGTAATTATACATAAAACAATAAGTTTACAATAACTGACCTCACAAAGTTATGAGTGTATTGTTTAGTGACCGGTTTCCGTAATCAAAGACGTTTTTAGAAGTCCAGTTATTTTTCAATTTCCACGAACACCGTCTAAGTCAAACTTTTTTCGGGTACTCTGTCCTCCACATTCCTCCACCCTTCTCACCCTCCATCTGGGCCCCGTGTTAGATGGTGGAGATTTTATTTTCGTCTCCTACAACGGGTGACAAGAGGGGTCTCGGATGTCCGTCCAGACGTGTGTGTTCTGTGTACGTCTTAATCAGACTTAACGTCCTATAATCTGATGCTTCAATATCAGCACCTTTCCTTATTGGGACCCTTACGTTCGACTTAATTACCAAATGTATAAATAAATTACCAAATCTGATTTTACGTGACTTACATGTAAAAAGTTTATTTGTCGAAAAGATGGTACAGACTACCGACAAAGGGGAAGGTTCAAGTAATAATTCTCCGTCGAGAAAGAGATACGAGAAACCTTCTTGGTTTCGGTGTTTCGATCCTTCTGGGCCGGGTACCTCCTCGGTTCTCGTCGAGCAAATGGTTCGACGGTGGACACCCGGTGTGGTCTGTGTTTGAGTCTGGTGTACTTTTTTTACGTGTAATTTAGTACGACTTGTGACTCGGTGTCTACACAAACTTCCGACATAAATCCCCGGGGGAAAACTTAGTACTGAGGACCCAGAACGAAGGTTAGGGGAGAGAAATGAAACTCGTGACCCTCGGACTTTGAGTGCGAGACAACAAGATTAGTCGAGAGGTTCTGAGTGAGGGCCAGACTTTATTCGAGACCTTTAAGTGTGTAGGCAATCCTACTTGGTATTGTGAACATAGGTAGTCCGACAGTGACTGAGCCAAGACGAAGCTAGAATAGAATGTTCCGGACATCGTCTGAACCTCTTGTTTCCGGTAATGTTTTCTTGTTGTTTTCGCCTCTATCTTAAAAATTTAAAGTCTTCAGTTCCTGTTTATCGTTTGTAAGCAAGGTTTCGGAACCAAACCTAAAAACCTCTACCTCAATTTTGTGTGGCTTAAATGACAAATTTGGATATTTTGTATGAGACCGTGGCGTTTGGTTTACGTCCATGTCTACAGTTCTCAAAAGTCTTGTTCCCGAAGAGAAATATTTCTTATACACGAGTCGTATCTAGAAAGGACAAAGGTATATGAGTGAGAACAGTCAGTGACCGGAGAGATTAAACCCCAGTTGTCGGACTTTTAGACAGTGGAGGGCCGCTCCTTCGAGTGATTTGTGCGGGAGGAGGGTTGCGCCGGGCGCCCGGCGGACCGGTCACCGTGACAGGTGACGCGAGCGTCTAATTAGGGGTGGTGTGCGCCCCTGCGCGGTGCATGCCATGCGGCTCGCCCACCCGACGGTTCCCCCCAATCCGGCCAAGGGCGGCAGTCCTGACTGGGCGCTGGGCTGCCGTGCGCGGGACGCGGCTTCTGAGGTCGGCGGCTCCGGTCGGCGCGCCTCGGCGCAGAGGCCTGGCCCGAGTGTGTGGCGAGGGCGGGGCGAGCCCCAGCGGGTCTCGGGGTGGTGGGGGCCGCCAAGGAGCCGGGGCCCGCGTTCCCCGGAGTCCCGGGTCGGCGGCCGGGGCGGCGGGTGGGAGTAGGCTTCCGGGGAGGTCACGAACTCCCGCGGGCCCGAGGACAGAGAAGCGTTTTTTCATTGAGGCCCTGGTCGCGTTCCCCTTTCCCTTTCGCTGCGAGGGTCCCGCCGTTCGCCACTCAGCCCAGGGGCCTCAAGAGGACGGGCTCAAAATTCGGCGTAGGGCCCGACACCGTCGAGCGGGCCGTCGAGCGCGCGGCTTGAGCCGCGGGCGTCCACCACCCGGGCGCAGGGGCCGGGCGTCGGGGGCGTGGGGCGCGGCTGTGAGTGGCTCTTCGGCCGGGTCTTCCCCGTCCTCACCGCCTGCGCCCGGCTGCACCACTCGCGGTCTCGCCGCTTCGACTGCCGGTGCTACTCCGTAGGCTCGCGGTAGACGCACCGGGGCTCGCGGTCGTGCTACGCCCTCGCCGGGCCCGTGAGCGCGTCCGCCCTGTCCGACGCCCCGTCGCGCCGGCCCGCGCCGCGCGCCCCTGGCGGTCGGCCTCCGTAGCGCGGACGTGCGGAGTGGGCGAGCGCGGGCCGGGGCGCGCGGCGGGGAGGAGTGGTTCCCAGGCTCCGTTCAACGTGGCTGATTCCCCATCCGGAGGGGGGCCCAGCGCCCCCGACGCCGCCGGCGCGCGCACCTCGCCCTGCCCGCCCCGCCCCTTGGCCTGCGGGCGTCGGGGGCGGCCACGGGCGCGGGTACGGCGGCGTCGAGGCGTCCCGGCGGGCGGCCGGCGCGGCGCGACGCGGGAGAGGGCGGGCAGGGCGCGCGAGGGGCCGGGCCCGCGCCCGAGCTCGGCGGCGGCAGCGGCGACAGGGGCCCGCGCTCGGGACGGCGGCGGCGCGCGTCTCGGCCCCGGCTCCGGTCTCGTGCTCGGCCCTGGCTCGCCGCGCCCTCGCCCGCCCGCGTCCACGACAGGGACACCAGCCCGGAGCCGCGAGCGCGGGGAGTGGCTCCTCCCCTCACTCTTGGCGCCCGCGCAGTTCCCGCTCCCGCCGTCCTCGGGGCCGGCCGCTGCCCCTTCTCCGCACCCTCGACCCCGCCCGACCGGGCCCTCCTCGCGCGCGGCGCCGCCGCCCCCAGCGCCTCCTCCACTGAAGGGTCGCGGATTAGGGTCCGCACCGCCCGCCCTCGGAGAGAGCTTACGCCTTAAGGACCTAGGTCGTAAGACGACGAGAGGACGTCAAGGTCCTTAAAGAGTTCGGTTCGACTCTTGAGCCAGGACTTCCTGACCCGTAAGTTTTGTAGGGGTCAAGTGTCTACAGAGAACGGGTGGAAGGCAAACGTCCCGAAAACTATGTTCACTTTTTAACCCTGACTTTTAGTTAACGTGTTTTGATTAAAACTACTTGTCACAGTAACTTCCTCTTTAGTAGAGAGGGAAAACTGTCATAATCCAAAATTTATGGACTGACAACCGAAGGATCCCATGGCTCTTTCGAACCTTCAAGTCCAATAGTGCTCAGTGGAACGCCGGGGCAACTACACTGGTGAAATTCTGACGGTCACAACCTTTCCCAACACAACTGTATACTCTCCGGGTCCTCACAGTCCGTCCGCCTCCTATGGTTCGTGTTTTTCCGTCGCAAGTATCATTAGTATCGCCCTATACCACCCAGTCAAATGTGTCGGAGTTCCGCCCTGACTCCCTCAAAGGACAACCTAAACCTAGTCTTTGCGACGTCAGAGCGGGGGTTTATAGAGTCAACGACCACCACTTTTAATGTGGAAATCTCTATATCTAAGGAAACCCCGGCTACTCGGAGATAATTTTACGTTTAAGGGGACCTTGCCGGTCATCGAGTTTGGAAATAGTCGGTTGTGGAATCGTCCGTACCCTAAATAAAGATTAAATTGGCCTGCCGGGTCCCTACGTTTCCCCACCCCTAAGGTGTCTACCTCACCGACTGGAGTCTTACGACCGGAGACCGGTCTCGACGAAGAGGTCGGGATAGACATTGTCCTACTCGAAGACCGTCCGTAGGAAGACTCGAGATCTCATGTTTATGTTTAAAAAACCTCTGTAAGAGATGGATCTTTATGTGTCCCGTCGTGAAAAATTCCCGAACCTTAATATGGTAGTTCTAGGACCTGACGAACCTTCAATCCAAGAGTGACATCAGTGGAGTGAGAAAGTAAGTAAATAAGTAAAGAGGTTGTTTTCAAGTGTTTCTTGGTAGATTTGTGGACCGGCGAAATCCGAGAGTCTCTTTTACCCATAAGTACAACCTATAAGGAGACCGACTAAGTACAACTACATACCGTCTTTGGTTGTGTTATAACATTTCATTAATAGGAGGTTAATTTTTATTTGAAATTTTTTCTCTCTCTTGTACCTACTTACTTTGTCGGTTGAGGGACAGAAGGACCACTTTCCACCTTCCGTCTGTTCGTATTGTTTATTCAATGTATCAACTAACTGTACACCATGAGTTTTTTATACAAATTGTGGGTGTCACACGGTGTGTGACTCCTTTATTCCTACTCGTCTGTTCGAAGGACATGAGTCCCTTGAAAGTCCAATCAACCCCTTGGTCGTCATACACCCATTAATGAGGTTCCGGTACCTCTTCCTTTACCGTTGGGTGAGGTCATGAGAACGGACCTTTTAGGTTACCTACCTTCTCGGACCATCCGATGTCAGGTACCCCAACACTTCTCAGCCTGTCCTGACCCACTGAAGTGAAAGTGAAAAGTGAAAGTACGTAACCTCTTCTTTTACCGTTGGGTGAGGTCACAAGAACGGACCTCTTAGGGTCCTTGCCCCCTCGGATCACCCGACGGTAGATACCCCAGTGTGTCTCAACCCGTGTTGACGTCGCTGAATCGTCGTCGTCGTCGTCGTAGAGGTTCCGGTTGACGTTTATACAAGTCACAATGCCTCTTAAGATGTACCACGGTTTTTTTGTCTATTATTCATCGAAACCTTTCTCGAAAGACTGGTGTCATACCTTTTAACTGACACTCTACGGGTTCCTTTACACCTCTTCACTCTACGACAACGACGGTAGATCCGTTCTCCTCTGCCACAAAACCTAATCCCACCTCTACCACCACTATGACTCTTAACCTACCTAAAGTCTCCACATACCCTCCACAGTCACTACTTAATTTGTACCTAATCTTTATATCCCCGACGGTCAACCGTGTGGCACCCTTCTTAGTGGTTTACGACCTTGGAGGTCACTTGAGGGTAGATGTATAATCTACACGAAGGTCTTACATATATTTAGGAAGACAAATACTTACTGTACCCCTTTCGAGGTCCGTCGAGTCGTCCCTTAAAACGACATCCACCCAGTCCTCTCTCTAGATGGAGGAATCATTTTAAACTAGTCTCCCTCTCTGACAGTTCTTTAATTTTAATGAAAAACAAGAAGATTTTTAATTAAGATCCTATAGGGATTTACTGGTCACCAATTCTGAGGTACGACGGTTACGTCCCACACACTTAAGGTGGAGAACAACCCGTTGATACTAGGGTGTACGGCACTCCACGTCGGTTTTTTATTTTTTTTTAGTTTTTTTTTAGACACAAAATCTTTTAGAATTTTAAAATAACATAATTTGGGTTATTTATTAATTTTCCTCAGTTAAAGGATCTTCACTTAGTATTTCTATCCTCCCCCTCCCTCCATCCCTCCCATTCTGGCCGTCGAGTAACTGGGAGAAACGAGCAGTGACAAAAAGAAAATACCTTCCGACATTATTATGTACAGGAACATAACACCCTCTAAGGACCTCTGGGGACCTTGTTGGTATATCGTTGAAAAAGAAAAGGGATTTAGTCTACTCTGATTATCTGACTCTAGTAAAAAGAAAAAAAAATCAAAATAGTTTCATACGAACTAAATGTTACGACGTAATTAAAGACGTCGTTTCATTGAGTCAACAAGTATAAGAAAAGCTGATACCAAATAGTGTCCTATAACTTATACCAAAGAACACGACATGTCATCTTGGAACAACAAATAGGTAAGATATATATTATGAAACAGAGACGATTAGGGTTTGAGGAGAGGGTGGAGGGGTGAACCGTTGGTATTCAGACAAGAGATACAGACACTTATACAAAGACAAAGTATCTACACAACTAAACATAGTATAAAATCCAAGGTATATTTTCACTATAATATACCATAAACAGAAAAAGAAAGACTAAATGAAGTAAATCATACTATCAGAGATCCAAGCAAGTAAGAACAACGACTCTTACTGTAATAACGTAAGAAAAATTACCGACTCATTATAAGGTAACATATATACGTGGTGTAGAAGAAATAGGTAAGCAGACAGTCACCTGTAAATCCAACGCAGGTGTAGAACCGATAACAGTCATCACAACGATACTTGTATCCCTACGTAGACAGAGAAACTTAATATTAAAAAAGACCCATATACGGGTCCTTATCCCAACGATCTAGTATACCGTTGGGATAAAAATCATAAAACTCCTAGGAAGGATGACAAAAGGTATCACCGTCGTGGTTAAACGTAAGGGTAGTTCTCTAATCCTCACAAAGGAGAAGAGGTGTGAGAGAGGTCGTAAATAATAAACATGTGAAAATTGTTACCGGTAAGACTGGTCTCACTCTACCATGAAGTAACATCAAAACTAAACATAAAGAGATTATTAAGTACTACAACTTATAGACAAGTATACGGACAACCGGTAGACATACAGAAAAAACCTCTTTACATACAAATCCAGAAGACGAGTAAAAAGTTAACCCAACAAACTACAAAAAAACTCAAGATACTCGACAAACATATAAAACCTTTAAATCGGGAATAACCAACGTATTAAACGTTTATAAAAGGGGGTCGGGTATCCAACAGAAAAACAAATACCAAAGCAAACGATACATTTTAGAAACAAACTAATCCAGAGTAAACAAATGAAAACGAAAATAAAAACAACGGAACCTTTTGACTGGATTCTTTTGTAACCATACTAAATACAGTCTCTGACAAAACGGACACAAGAGAAGATCCTCAAAAGACCACAGAACAGGATATGAATTCAAAAATTTGGTAAAACTCAAACAAAAACACATACCGTCCTTCCACACTAGACTGAAGTAGTTCTTACAGAAAAGAGGTGACATATTAGAACGGAGGAAACGACTTCTAATTAACTGGTATCCTCCTGAAGGGACCTCCAGGTCACCAGATCTGAGGTGTGAGAGTTACGTTCCTCGTGCCCAAGTTAGGGACCAATCTCTTGATTATAGGGTGTACGTCGTGTCGTACTGGTTTTTTATTTAATGAATTATTAACTGGTATCCATACACCGAAATAAAGACCTGAGAGATAAGACAAGGTAACTAGGTGTGTAGACAAAAACACGGTCACGGTACGACTAAACTCATAACATCGAATTATCATAACATTCTGGTAACGAGTATTCGTTTCTTCCACCAACTCGAAAAACACTTTACGTTAGTACAGACGAACGTGGCTCCCATCTATTTATTGTGATTACGGAGGGAATGTCCGGGGAACAACGTCTAAGGACGAGAAAAGTTTTATATGAAGACGTATTTACCTATTCCTTACTTGAACAAGGAAACATAGAGGACATTCTACATTCTTTCAATATGAACCTAGAGTATCAGGGAGAGAGACCTTTTCATTATTAGTCATCTCTGAGGTGAAGGTCCTTATCGTCCGATCGTCTAAGAGGACGGTTTCAGTTGATTCTTCTGTTTACTATATAAAAAATTTTATAGAAAAATTTTTGTACGTTCTTAATCCCTCTATTACTCTCTTATGGTCCGGTTCTGGATCCTCCTTAGGTCTCTCACTTACGTCGTGAACCCGTCGGAGACGGGACTCGGGAACATAAGACGGAGACCGTTGGTACCTCCCAATCTTGTTCCTCAAAACTCAGGTCCAGGGAGGTTCTCCCGGTCCCACCCTCACCCCCCTTAGGTCCTTAGGTCATGGGACTAAATCCTACCGGAGAGTCTACCGACACGGACTTATCATTCCCTCATTCGGATGGAATAGAGACCAACGTCCACGGGTCTTTAGGGTTTGGACTTCAAACCCGATTCCATCAGAACGTAAAGAGTCCGGAGATCCTCGACTGTTTTCGGTGACTTTTAGTAGAAACCTCTTTTTATTGTGGTTATTTATGTAGTAGGGTCCGGAGTTTAATAAAGATTTTTATCGTACAATTTGTGAGTGAAAGGAAATTGAAGGAGTGATACTATTTCCTGTAAATACTTTTTGGGTGTGTATCGTAATATGAGTCACCACTTTCTAACCGATGAAAGAGTGTTCTAGTCCGTACTCTATTACTACAAGTATAAGGAACGACGATAAGTTGTAACATGATCTTTAAGACCGGTCTCGTTAGTCTGTTCTTTTTATTTCTTCTCTGTATGTTTGACCTTTCCTGCTTAATTGTGAAATAGACAAGTGTCCACTATAATAGTATACAAATATCCGTTAGAAGTTTCCTAGGTTTCCTTTCGATGATCTCTACTATTTAAGACGTTTCAACGTCCTATGTTCTAGTTGTGTACTGACAATTAGCGAAAAAATAAACGGTCGTTTCTTATTGGACTTTTCTTTTAATTATTTCGTTAAGGTAAATGTTATGTCGATTTTCTGATTGTGTGGATCCTTATTTAAATTGGTTTCTTCACTTTCTAAACATGTGGTCTCTAATGTCTTTTAACGACTTTCTTCTATTTCATATGGAATTATTTACCTTTCCGTGGTACAAACACCTATCCTTCAGAATTATAGTTCTATGTTCATGGGTTTTGTGAGATGTTTAAATTACACTAGGGACACTTTTGAGTCTGTCTGAAAAGACGTTTTTACCCTTTCGGTTAGGAGTTTAAGAAGACCTTAACGTCACCCAGAGTTTATCGGTTCGTCAGAACTTTTTCTTCTTACCTCAACCTTCTGAGTGTGAAAGTCTAAAGTTTTGAATGATCTTTCGATGTCATTAGTTTCGTCACACCATCTACGTATTCCTATCTGTCCGGTAACCTTATCTTAACTCCCAGGTCTTCATATAAGTAGGTGGATTGTGGTCAACTCAAAACTGTCCTGGTAGTAGGTCACATATTTATCAGAGAAGTTGTTTACCCCGACTCTGTTGACCTAAAAGTATACGTTTTCTTTCTACAACCTGAGGTCAGAGTATGGTATATACTTTTAATTGTGTTTTACCTAGTTTCTGGATTTATATTCTCACTTTCAGTATTTTGAGATTCTTCTTTTACATTCATATTTACAAATACTGGAACCTAAGCCCAGATCTAAGAATCGATCCTGTGGTTTTGACACTCCTTGTTTTCTTTTTGATCTAATTTAACATGAAGTTCTAAAAACAAGCAGTTTCCTATGAAAGTTCCTTAATTTTTCTGTTTGATATCTTACCCTCTTTTATAAACGTTTACTAATTAATATCGGTTATTCCTGAATTATAGGTCCTATATATTTCTTGAGGGTGTTAAGTTTTCGTTTTTCTGTTGAGTTAAAAATTTACCTCTTTACTGGTTTGGTTCATAAAGAGGTTTCTTTTACATATTCACCGGTTAATAGTGTACTTTTCTACAAGTTGTAGTGATTAATCTTTTTACGTTTAGTTTTGGCGTTACACCATGGTGAACCGTACACAATCCTACCGATAATAGGTTTTGTTTTGTTTTTATTTTATCGGTTCGTAACCACTCTTATACCTCTTTAACTTTAGGAACACGTGACGACTATCCTTACATTTTACCATGTCGGTGACGCCTTTTGTCATACCTCTATACTGTTTTTTTATTAACATTTCAATGACATGGATCGTTAAGGTTCATATGTGGTTTTTCTTAACTTCCGTCCCTGAATTTCTCCATAGATAGGTTGACAAAGGACTTGGAACTCCTGTAGTACGACTCACTTTATTCGGTCAGTTGTTTCTGTGTTTATAAGGTACTGAGGTGAATATACTCCACGGATCTCATCAGTCTAAATGTCTCTGTTTTTCACTTTGTCACCAACGGTCCTTTACCCCCCTTCTCTTTACTCTTTAATCACAAATTACCCCCTTCTTAAAGTTAATCCCTTCTACCTTTTTAAGACGTCTATCTACCACCACTACCAACATGTTGTTACACGTATATGAATTACGGTGTCTTAATGCGTGAATTTTTACCAGTCCCGAAGGGACCACCAAGTCACCACTTCTCAGGCGGACGGTTACCCCCTCTGTATCCAAGTCAAAGACCAGACCCTCCTAGGACGTACGGAGTCTCGTCGACCCAGGTACGCGGTGTTGACAGCTCGAGAATACGAAGTCGATAACTTCGGGCACGAGACGTTATTCTCTTTGGTGGTGTTACTCTTCGGGTGTATGGTGTTGATCCCATATCTGGGACGAACGGCGTCGATCTCTTTTCGGGTACGTGCCGTTGTTTCTGGTTTTTCATGAATTAATTAATATTTTGTTTGTTTGTTTTCACAAGATACTATTTGGTATTACCTTTTCTTATAATTCTTTCTTATACACATATTGACTCAGTGACATGTCATGTATAATTGTGTTGTGACATTTAGTCGATATGTAGTTAAATTTTTTACTTTTTTTAATATCCCTGAAAGGACCACCAGGTCACTAATTCTGAGACACGAAGATGACGTTCCGCACTCCCAAGTCAGGGACCAGTCCCTTGATTCTAGGGTGTACGACGTCCCTTGTCCTTTTTTTTTCTATTTTATTTAGGTTTTAATTCGAAAATTCTGAAGACTCAATGACTGATCCTAAAAAACACTTCGGGGACTCTTTATTTACTCCAACCTAATGAGTCCTTCCCGTCACTCCGATTCTTCATCCAAGGTGAATTTAATTGAGTTGGTCGTGGTAATTCAGTCCAATAATCTTTGTATATAACAGTACTAAAGTAATCTTATTCGTCAATAAGTATAAGTGTGTGTGACTGAGTTTGTTTTAATACGTACTTTCTTTACAAAACGGAAGTCCCTTTTACATAGTTTTAATGCTCAGTTCGGTGTACTCTAAACTATTAAGAGTAGGTAGTTGATTTGTCTTTTATTACCTCAACTTAAATAGTAAACTAAAACTTCGTACTCTCAGTGGAAGTTGTTCTTGAGGAACTTATCGAAAAAATAAAAAATTCATATTTTGTTTTCATTTTGTGAAACGAGTACCTATTTATCCTTCAAAGACCTTTTTATTTGTAGTGACTAGAAGTCGTAGTTAATGTACTGACCGGGGTGAAAAGTGTCGTCTCTGCATTGAATCCCCTAGACAACCGGAAAAGACATATCCAGTCGACACGCGAGTCACTGTCGGAACCGGTAGGACGTTTAGGGTGAGAGAGAGACGAGAGGGGCTACGTAAGGTTCGGGAGACTAGGTCTTTTTGTGGCAACAACAAGTGAGTCAGCACAGACTTAGAAACGTTGGGGTACTTGGCGTCGTGCGGTCCGAGGTGACAGGAAGTGATAGAGGGTCTCAAACGAGTTTGAGTACAGGTGGATCAGTCACTATGGTAGGTTGATAGAATAGACAGCGGGGGAACAGGAGGACGGAAGTTAGAAAGGGTCGTAGTCTCAGAAAAGGTTACTCAGTCGAGAAAGGGTTGTTGACACGAGAAGTGTAGTTCGCCGGTTTCAAAACCTCGAAGTGGAAGTCGTAATCAGGAAGATTGCTTATAAGTCCTGACTAAAGGAAATCCTAACTGACCAAACCAGAGAAACGACGGGTGCCCTGACAGTTCTCAGAAGAGGTCATGGTGTCAAGTCTTCGTAGTTAAGAGGTCGTGAGGTGGAAGAAATACCAGGTTGTGAGTGTAGACATGTACTGATGACCTTTTTGGTATCGAAACTGATCTACCTGAAAACAGTCGTTTCACATACTCTGATCACGACATTATTATTATAACTTTCTGGGGTCTCTCGAGGGAACGGAGAAGACGGTCTACTGTTGTGTCGTCCTTCTACCAGTAGACACTCGATCCATCGTTTGGCGCTCGTGTGTGACTCAGACGGACGTGGAACTGGACTGAAGGGTCGGAGGCCATGAAACTCCTTATATACAGACACAAATATTCGGTGACTCAGACACCAGAAGACTGACACCGTCGGACTTCTGACTCTATACGAGACTGTTACATCGATATTGCTGGTAAAAAGTTGACCCTAACCTTCCCTTCTTGTTTACGTTTCCGAAATTGACGCAGGACATCAATTAACCAACACTATCCCAAACGCAATAATACTATTCTGACGTCTATTATGGTCTAATTCGTTTACTCCTTAAACCCCCGTAAGATAGTAAAAAAACACAGGAACTCTTAGACCCAAAAGTCACATCTCTGTCCCTCAATCTCTACGTCATATCTACAATGTATTTTAAGGACATCAGGACTTAAACTTAACCTTTATTGTCGAAACACATTGACATAATCATTCCTGTGAGTAAAGTCACGGAAATTTGAATGGTTTATACAAATTTAGGTATGTCAGTACTATTACAAGAATAACAAAAAGTACTATTACAAAAATTTCTTGAGTAACCAACGAGGGTCAGCTACTATCCCTTTATTAAGTATTAGAATTTTTGACCGTTTACTGTTCTTTTATTAGTCCGTAAATAGAACAGAAAAGATGTATTTCACATGTAAACCCATTAGTCTATCATCCACTCCCCTTCATATCAAAATATCATTATAGTTAATAATAATAATATTCTCTATCAACTTTTCTTTATAACTTAATTCTACAGTGGTGAAACGTCGGGTGCTACTTAATTGTGTGTCTTTAACTCGTGACTGTCGACGACTGTAGTTTTTTTCCCACTTTTGATCTGGGGCTGTCCGGAGGACTACCTTGCTACGTAGTAAAAAATAGAACACTTTCCCTAATTCGGACTGAGGTTAGGGCAGAGACCTAGGTCGACGGTTCACCGTCCTGTGGGTGTCCGTTTCTTTGTGTGACTTGACTTAGTCCTCTTCCGTGAGTCGTTTGCGATCTTACGACCTGTCGGACGAAGGAGGTGTCTATTTGACATCCCTTTTCTCTCCCTACCTTACTTTAGACCTTTCAGTTTGCCTGAACTTTCTGTATAAAAAATTTCAAATTACCCATTCCGATCAGACATCACAGATCTCTCCCTAACAAACAAGAAGTCAGTGATTCAGTACAGGGTGAGAAACACTGGGGTACCTGACATCGGGTGGTCCGAGGAGACGGGTACCCAAAGGGTCCGTTGTCATGATCTCACTCAACGGTAAAGGAAGAGGTCCCCTAGAACGGCTGGGTCCCTAGTTTGGGTGTAGAGGACAAACCGTCCACCTAAGAGATGGTGACTCGGTGACCCTTCCGGGATCCCTCTCTATGATCTCACTAGTTTAGTGTTTCTTCACTCTCCTTCACTCCTGATGTGTAGACTCTCGTCAGTGACTATGAAACCCCCTCCTCATTCCCAAACAGTACCACTACCCCGGCAATCTCCTTTGAGGTCACAAAGACCACCAATTAAAGAAAAATTTTTTTATAAACAAAAATAAATAAAATAAACCGACGAGAGTAAAATCAAAACCGTATACCCTAGATTAAGGGACCCGTCCCTATCTTGGGTCCGGGGGACATAACCCTTACATCTCAGAAACAGTGACCTGGTGGTCCCTTCGGGGAGAACACCAATTAAAGAATCGGACCCCGTACTAATGTTCCGGTGACTAGAATGTCATTAAGCGGGTCTAGATGTGAACTACACGCACCTAAAGCCACAACGAGAAGGTAATCGAAGATGGGGTCTCTTACAAATAAATGTCTTCTACCTTTTGGAGTGTGAGACCTGAACAGTTCAAGTAGTACTGGAAGGACAGGGTACTGAAAACACGGACCTAGTCTCTCATTTAAAACTTTTGAAGTAAAACACAGAAAGTAGGGGACGTCACAACGAGTCGCGTAGGAGAAAGTAGGGTCCGTTCCTCACCGTACAGTGGACGGTCCACGACGGACTGTTAGTCGAGGGGAGTTAGGGGGGTGGAGACGTCGGGACACCTATGAGCTTATACGACAGACGACACAACACAAGATACCGAGAAGTCTATAGCTGAGAAAAATTTTAATAAAATAACTTCATATCAACTAATGGGTCTATTAGTACTACTACACTAGTGATTAGATCTCGGTCTGTAGAACCTTTCACTTCGGTTCACCCGGAATCTTTCGTAGTGATGCTTGTNTGTCCATCACTCCTGAAGGGACCACCAGTCACCAATTCTGAGACGGAAGGTTACATCCCCTGAGTCCAGACTAGGGACCAATCCCTTAATTCCAGGGTGTATTGTACCCCACACCGGTCTTGAATTTTTGTAGATTTTTCTTTCCGTCCGTGACCGACACGGGACACTGAACCCGGACAGAGAATATGTGTAGATCTACACATATTCTCTGTCGTAGAGTGTACGATCATTTCATTACGAGTTTAAGAGGTTCGGTCCGAAGTCGTTATGCACTTGGCACTTGAGGGACTACAAGTTGGACCAAAATCTTTTCCGTCTCCTTGGTCTCTAGTTTAACGGTTGTAGGCGACCTGGTACCTCTTTCGTTCTCTCAAGGTCTTTTTGTAGATAAAGACGAAATAACTGATACGGTTTCGGAAACTGACACACCTAGTGTTATTTGACACCTTTTAAGACTTTCTCTACCCTTATGGTCTGGTGG